>CM024686.1:35955987-36555987 GCA_014182735.1 Corymbia maculata | reverse complement strand
AGGCTGAGCTAATACCTTCTGTTGACAGCTTGACAAGGAATTACTTTCTTGACTACATTTTTACCTTTTCACACCGGTGATTGCTTATGCCTCCTCTTTTTGCCTAGTCAAGTTGTATCATATTTCAATTTGTCATTTTATCTTAATTACAAAATATCGGGTATTACACGAGTATGCTTTTTCATCAGTTTAGAAGATTTACAAAATTTGAGATTAATTGAAAATGACATACAAGTATAAAAAGGTAACATGTAGAAACCGATTTAGAAATTTCGTAAGGGGTTGGAGAAGAATTAAATCATTTAGGGCATCAGTTCTAAAAATTATTCTTACCATACACAACCTTATAGTTTTTAGTATTGTTCTGGGAGGAAAGAGGGGGCATGAACTCTTGATTGTCTTTCCCTTTACATTAACCCCTATGCAACAAATGTAGATGCGACACTCACGTTAGCAATTCATAATGATGCAATGAGTAATACCATGTCCCATGACAGATGATAGCGAGGTATATCGTGAATATGGATCCTCTTACTTTGTCCCAAATCCAACTCGACTGACTCCGAGTTGAATAAGTCGCCTAATCAATCAAGAACATTTAATCTCAAAATGGTATTTCATACATCACTAATGTCTTGTTGCCAGAGGCAACCAATATATCCTAATCAGGATTTATCAGGAATAAATCGGTCTCTCAACATCATGCAGTGACCAATGTCATTTCTTTCGTACACATTACAACACAGCCATACTCCCCCTATCCTAGGGAGAACTAAAGATGAAATTCCTCGAAATACAAATTCTTCTATTACAAGGTTCTTCAATGTGGCACATCTAAAAGTTCGATGACATTCAGCCATAACTCAATCGGGAATCTGCAGAACGTATGGCTGTTTGGCGGCGAGGGACGCCAATTTCACATGCATTTACTCTGGCCGCAAACCGAAGAGAACATAGTGACTCGCCGACGGAAGAATGTTCAGGAGAGATGTTAACGAACATCAATGTTTTGGAGTCTCCGCCCAAACATGGCTGATTCAGACATTTAATTAGAATTTACGGTGTTAAGATATATCACATCAAAAGAAATTTATATGCATTATGACAATATAAATATCAACACTGCCTATCATAATAGGATGTTGCATCGTTTGCTTGCAAGCTACTCCTTTGGGCAACTCATTTTTATTTTTTCAAGGTACATGTGATGTTCCAGATGATAAAAAGAAGGAAAGAAAATATACCTGAAGAAGAGTTGTCAGCTTTGAGTTTCTAAAGGGAACATGGTCCTCTCTCTTTGCTAAGGCGAATATAACATCGCTCAGGCATGATAAACTTTTATTGATTGCCTAATTGATATTGAGAAACAAAGAATAAGGCGCAACAATAGGGCAAAATAGAAAGTACCATAATAAAAGCTACTATAATACAACCATACCTGAGTTTCTTTCAACCTGTCTCCGGTTGCCCCACTTCTAGAGAGCCGCTCACTTCCAGCAAGATCAATAAGGTTCAGCACACCTTGCACTTGTTGTTCAGTGTTCTGGAGACAAGTGCGTAAGTCAAAAATTTGGCAGTACAACCCGAAGAACGTATCAATAGTAGTGTAGTACAATAGGTGAACAAAACAACATAGTAACAAAATTGTTTCTACCTCATTCACTCCAGATATCCGCAATGTAAAAACGGAGTGACTTCTTGATGATTGTTCATTCATTAGTGTCTTTCCCACAGACCTAAAGAAACAAAAGACCATTTTTACTTGCATTGGAAGATAAAAAAACACATGTATAAGAGTAACAAAACAATTATAAATTGGGTAATTTAAATCACCTATAAGACTCATTGAACCACATTATAAAAAAATTAACAAGAATTCACCTGCTTTGTGCAGCTTGCTCCAAAAGCAAAGTAATTTCTTGGATACTGCATACGTCAACTATGGTGAGATCAGGTACATAGGCATTTCCATTTGCGTCATGTTTAATTGTGTACTGTTTTCCACTAACACCGCCTTCACCACGCGTCATATCCGAGGAATTACTTCGACTTGGTAACAGCAAATCACGAATGGTTTCGTTGTATATCTCCAACATTGAAGCCTAAGTTGCACCTTCATATTAGCCAATTTGCAGTAAAGATCAAAAGGATAAAAAATATATAATAATCAGATAATTACTTGTAATTTGTACTTCCATCCTTGGGCTGAAAGAGCTTGGCTAGTCTGAAATATTTGCTCCAGAGAACGCGGGATCAAGCCTTTCTGTTTTGGAGCATCAGGTTTACCCAACATGGTATAAGTTTTACCTGAGCCTGTTTGACCATATGCAAATATGCAAACCTGCAAAGTTAAATGGAATTCTTTATATGCAATGCTACTCCTAAGACAAAGGAAATTTCATTTATTTTCCAGCTATGGACTTTTAATTACGTAACTGAACTGCACAATACTTAGTACAGCCAAACATAGCTCCAATTGCAACAAATCAAGTAATAGAAAGAAACTAAAGAAACTGAATGTATAGTTAAGATAAATTCTGCATCTTTTTTTCAAAAGCTCCAAGAAAATTCTTCTCTGCATAATCAAAGAAACTACATGTAAATATCACCTTATAACCATCGAGAGCGCTCTGAACCAATTGTGATATCTCAACAAAAACGTCTTGTTGAGAAGCCTCGTGAGAGAAAACTTTGTCAAATGTAAATGGATACTTTTGTCCACCTTGTCATAATAAGATGAATAGACATTAGATATTTATTCAGGTCAGGCTAGAGAAGCTTAAAAAGAAATCCATAGCCAGGAAAAATAATCAACATGCCACTGGATTTGATTTGTCAAGCAAATAGGATGTACAAGAAATTTTCTCTAACTTATAGAAAATATTCATTACCACTTTGAAGTAATTCAATCCCTCGACCAAGAGTTTCAGTCGATGTTGGATATGAGATGACTGTTTCTGTTCCAGGACCATCATCCGACAACAATGGTCGAACTCGGCAAAACACCCTAATATTCCCTTTTAGTTCCTGATGTAACCAAGATCTTAGTATATAAATTTCATATATGTTATGTACGTGCTATTGTAGAAGATGCTTACCAAAATGGTGTTATGTAATCTTTTTCTTAGCTGTTCTCCTTCGCTAAGTTGAAGCTCTGCGTTTGCCAAGCGTTCTTGCAATTCAATTGTTGTCCTCTTCTGCTCATCAAACTGCGCCTTCGTTTCTAGAGTGGATAAATCAGCCATCTATAGGAAAGAGAACAAGTACCATTCTAAGATATACTGATAGAGAAACTCCACCGGGGAATATATTAGAAAACATTACCTTTAATTTTTCATTTGCAGCAGCAAGTTGGTGCTGCAAAATTCGTATTTGCTCCAGCTGAGAGGAACATGTTTCCTATAAATAAACAAAAACTTACATTAATTTCTGTTCAAAGAAATGTTCAAATCCAAACAGGAGACATGGTTTTCCAAAACCTGCAACGCATTGGATTTTATCGTCAAGTTATCCAGCTCCATGAAAGATTTGCCCGTTTTTTCTCTAAATTTCAACAAGTCAGTTGTCAAGGCCTGAACTTCTGAAACCTGGCGATCACGATCTTCTCTCACCCTATGCAATTCTTCTCGAAGGCATTTGACTTCATTGACAAGCGATTCCTTTAGCCTAACGGCCTCATCCACTGAAGCCTGTAAAATATAAGGAAATTAAAGGCACTAACAGTTAAATGCATAAAACATGTTCCAATTTATAAGAATTATTTGGTCCACTCAAAAAAGAAAAGGGTTAAATTCTTTAATAATCTCTAGCATTTGTCATTGACACAGTGAAAACGTCTTCACACAAAGCAGCAAAGGTACAGATATTTCACTAGATTCTACAGTATGAAACTATACGTGCTTGGAAAAAAGATGAAGCTAGTCTACATTATCCAGTCCCAACAAAATGCACAGGCATATTAACATTCTTTTCCAAGTTGGAAAAGCATGCATCCAAATAGGATAATATCTTCAATATATTAAGCTATGGTTTGTCGAGAATCAAGGACAGGACATAAGAAATTAAGTATATCCACTTGGATTGCATTAACTCCACATTAATACCATCTACCAAGCAGTGACATTCAAGTTCCCAAAAAATTGACAAAGCGAGGCATTCTATGCATCAAAGATCAAATGAATAGCAACATGTGATTTGAAAAGTAAAGATGGTACTCTGGATGTAGTGAGTTGCTCTTGGAGCGTATTGTAATGACCCCTTAAGGTACTAAGGTTTTCTACAATTGCCAATTTCTCCTTTTCCACTTTTTTGAGTGACTCATTGGCTGTTGACAAATCTGTTTGAAGTTTACTGTTGTACTGTTGTAAACTTGTGTTGTACTCTTGCAATCTCTTGTACATATCTTTCTGAGAAGCAATCTACATCATTTGCAATAAATAAAATGAAATCAGTGGCTGATAGAACATAATTGACCAAAAAGTGTAAGATGAATAGCATTCACTGAAAGAATTTGATCTTACCTGGTGATCAGCAGCCAGTTTCTCTTGTTCAGCTTTCTTAAGGTCTTCTGAAAGCAAGTCCTGTGCCTTTTCAGAAGCAATCCTTGCTTCCTTTTCTTTCATATGACAATTAATTGCATCCTAGTAGCCATAAACACAAAGAATTAGGGAAAGAAGTCGTGGACAACTATTGAAACATGTTTTAAGTCATAGACAACTACATAAACTGTAATCTTACCGTTTTCTCTGCTGATTCTTTTGCGAGTTTCTCTTGTAAAGAAGAGTTATCATTTCTTAATTGAGCAAGAATTTCATTAAGCTCACCCAGCTTCTTTTCCATCTCCAACTCTACATGCATACAAACTTATCTATGTCAATAAGATAGCCACTAATGATCCAAACAATAGTGATTGAATATCAAATGCGACAGAACTTGCAACAACATAACAACATGACACGCGCATCATTCCATGAAGTTTATTGCCACATGATGATGGAGCTACCCATCACACAAGATAAAGACTTTTCCAGAATGGTAGCTACTCTTAATTATCATTATACAAAAGCAAAGAAGGGAACTGACAAGTATAAGATACAGCAACAGATATAAAGTATTTTTTTAAATTGTTTCCCTCCTCTATCGTTGTATTGAGTGGCCATTATCTAACCATAACCTTGTAAACACCTTAAAATCATCTAAGCATGTCGGTATACATATGAATGTGTAGTTTAGCTATATTTTAAAGCAATTTCTACATCAAAAATAATTTCAAAAGCAAGACATCAAAGAGCTATGTGTTGTGCAATTTCAAATGCAAATTTAAGGTAGTGGGTCCATAAGTCAATCAGTTTAGCGTGAATTAGCGGTTGTAGCACATCACACTAATCAAACACGTTAGAGTTGACAAACTGCTAATATCTTCTTCTTTTCGATGTTAAAATTGCAAAGAGTGCTGGTACCTTTTGACAAGCACGGAACACATCTCGTCATGAATGTGCATACTTAAGATGGAGTGTTATTCTTGCATACACGGTGGACCAGACAGGTTTATACGAGTTTCTTTTGTCAATAACACCATATTAACTCCATGATGTGTAACAATCACAAATGTTTGTATCCACCAATCCACTCCCGTGATTTGGAAAAACATAAATCCATGTTAAAGTGTTACTTCAGCTTCTAGAAAATTAGTTTCATCGAAGGGCAAAAAGAAATTAGAATCGGAAAACAGAATTTTACCAGTATCAGTGCATTTCTTCTCCGCAGATTCCAATGAATTTCGCAATCTCTCCTGCTCAAGGAGGTGGCTTTCGTCGGCTCGTTGGAACCACTTAACACAAAGCTTTAGTTTCTTATTGTGATCAGTCATATATTCCAATTTACCCTGTCAAGATAGAGAAAATAAGAAATTGAATATTTGGTAAGAAAAATTTTCAAAAGTAAACACAACCTTGAGGTCAAACTTCTTGGTCTTGGGCTTCTCATTCAACAATGTCTCTACTTCTTCTTTCGTGAAGTCAACGGGGATATTCTCTGTACCCTCTGCACTTGCCATTTCTCCGGTGGAGGTTCCATCTTGCCTGTTATTCACCTCAGAGAAAGCCTGCCGTGCACGGCTAGAGCTTGTCGGACCGGTTGCTCTCCCTGCACCAATTCGCCTGCGTTTGTCCAAGGGGATTTCTACCAAAGCACCCTTCTTCTAGAAACCCAAAACAGAGTTAAATTAACATGCATCAAAAAAACTGGAAAAATCAAAACCGATCATCTAGCTTGTCTGTCCACAGAGATTTTTGAGAGGCTTTATTGCATTTCAAGGGTACGTTACTGTCTCTTGGCATCCCACGTAACGTGGATAATAACACATTTAAGAAAGTGTTCCACGCACCTCAAAGCTTACTTCCAATTTTCACCACCCCATTCTTTCTCTAACACCAATGCCTTATTCATGTTTCAATTGTTTATTTTCCACAAGGGATAGCATGTCAAGCTGAACAATAGTCATGGCCAGGCAAGCCAAGCTTCCATACATATAAAACCACACATGTAAATATACTCCCAATTGCCTCGCATGAAGATGCAAACTAAGCACCTTATGAACGGACAAAAAATGAGGATGGAGGATGCTTATGGACATATTCTAAGGCCATCTTTTCATTTTCAGGGATAATTTCAAGGTTTTCGACCAGATTGAAGAACAACCCATCATTCCGAGTGCAACATGTTCATATCAGGAAAAAACCGAACAGTAGTGGTTGGCCCAACAAAGTGCAAAGACATCAGAAACGCATCCAATTTCGATGCGCCGACGAGTCTGTAGATGAAAACAGAGGACAGAGGAAAGGGCCAAAGCAAAAACAGCTCAGAAATTCGGGGGGGACCGATACTTACGGCGTTCGGGCTGCGAGGCTGCCTGTTCTGGTTGCGCGACGACATCGAGCGATCGGAGAACTCGCAGACGGTCAGTTCCGATGCGCCGGGGGCAAACGGGGAGTCAGATTTCGCCGACCCAGATGCGAAACTGGACCTCGTACGGCGAGAGATGGCGAGACTCGGGTTCTCCGAGGGATTCCAGAGACCAAATCGAAGGTGGGGTGCGGAGAAGAGAGTGCTGCGCGCAGAGAGAGAGAGAGAGAGAGAGAGGGTGGGGAGAGACGAGGGGAGCGCCACAGACGAATTCGAATTTTTTTGAAATGAGATCGGGAGAGGTTAACGTTGGAGAGCGGAGTAGCCACTCCTTTGGGCCTGATTGGGCCTCCCATTTTTCCATTTGGGCCCGGCCCATACATAGG
The DNA here is from genome assembly GCA_014182735.1 of Corymbia maculata. Classification (NCBI taxonomy): domain Eukaryota; kingdom Viridiplantae; phylum Streptophyta; class Magnoliopsida; order Myrtales; family Myrtaceae; genus Corymbia; species Corymbia maculata. The sequence goes on along the minus strand of CM024686.1, from coordinate 36,548,698 downwards.
CCCGAAAAATTTCGGTTCCGGGTGATCTCGAAATCGGGTCGAATTTAGAGGTACCAAAACCAAACCGATAGAGCAATCAATTCAAATCAACATTCTCTAATGTATCCAACCCGAGAATGAAACTATCGAAACTATAGTGTCAAACCCAAAAGGCTTAAAATTTATCTCATCAATTTCATTATTTCTCGAGTATAAATCAAAATACCATTCGATAGGTTATAGTTTTAAATCGCCATTTTATTTCAGTAAATAAAACCAGAGAAGTGGAATGTGAGGTGGTCGTTCACGTCCGACCAAGTTTGGTACGTGGAAATGAAATTGGGCCGGAAAGGAATTTCTATTGTACGTAATCAAGTGTATATTCGACTTTATTTGGTCGTGTCATTAAGCATTCCTTGGTTTGATTTGGCATGTAAACAATGGAATGGGTCTGAAACTATATATACTGCACATTCCTAACTTGCTAACTAAAATTAAATTGGATGCCTCTAGTAAGTAACATATATGACGCCGAGTAATCTTGACAGCTTGTATTGCCAGCTAATATAGTTTAGAACAACGAACGAAGCCAATCTTTTATTAGGGCTCGTTTGGTTTCCAAAATAACGAATTTTCAAATGGATTCTCCTTCCAAATTAGACCTTTTTTTTCGGAATAAGATTCCTTTTTCATTATTTGGATGACAAAAAAAAAATTTGGCCCCTATTGGAGAATACTTCTTCCCACCTAAGGAGACTAATGATTGATGATTCGGGCAAGGGCGACCCGTGATCGAGGCAATGGAGTTAGGGTTTGGATGATTTTGTGGTTGCAAAATGTTGAAGTGGAATCTCGATACTGACTATAATGAGGTGATATGTTCTTACATTTTCTTAGAGATCCTATTTTATGTGGAATTCAAATCCAACATCACTTGTAAATATCATTATATTTAAATTATTACCTTTTTTATACTTGCATTTTAGTTTGGGAATTTCTTTAATGGGTGAACAAGTTTCTAGCTAGAAACAAAGCATACCGAGATAGGTGAATCGATTAAATGGAGACATTAACTCTAGATAGCCAAGCCTTTATACTAGGCACCCAGTGGTTAAATGACATGCTTGTAGATTCTTTTTCATTTAATTATGATCAAATACATGGTAAAATAAAGAAATATAGATAAGTGGCCTACCAAGATGGAGATTTCACTTAAAAGAAACCTTTTTCTTTAATAATTCAAGACATTTCACAATTTCTTCTCCAAGCCTTTACGAGATTTCTAAATCGGTTTCGCATGCCTCAACACCCTAATTCTCCCTAAGTTTTTCTCTTCCCCAAGAAGAGGGAATACCTTCTCAATCTTTAACATTAGAGGGATGCCGAGATCCACATGAGACCTCTGATAAAATAGTTTAAGATCATATTTAGGACCAAGTCTTAGGAGAAAGTCCATGGCCACTATATTTTTTTGAAGTGTAAAAGCTGCCTCTATCCCCTTCGTTTAGCGCCAAGGGACACCTCAAAGAGAGGCCATTAGCAATCAATTGACTTACCCCCACCATAGGTGTAAGCCTGTCATTTTGCAACAGGGGCATGAGGGGTCACTTTCTCAAAGGGTACTTTCCTCTATTTCCCTATAGGTCTTTTAAGGACCTACATAGGTCCAATCTTTACGAAGAGGTCCCCATCCACTATAAACTTTATCATATCTTGTGTTTGGTGTTTAGTCAAGATAAGATAAAGGCGGATTTAAGAAAGAAATAAGTCGGATAAAATTATCCCAAGGGGGAGATAGTATAAAAGTGGATAGGATTTATAATTTCATAATAGAAATGTTATTTTTCTAAAAAAAAAAATTTCTTAAATTTACAAATCTAAAATTATATTTCAATATAAACAATATTTGAATTCTAATATAAGAAATTCAAAATAACAAAAAATAACAATTTTTTAACTTAATCTTATTTTTATTTATATATTCGAATTTAATTACATCTTATGATATAAATGTAATATAAATATATTTATTAAAAATTTTAATTATTTTAATATTTTAGGTATATTAGTACAATTTTCCATTTAATAAAATTTTATTAGAGAATGATGAAAAGGGAAGACAGAAATTAATTAATAAAGAGAGTAAAATAAATAAATAGAAATAAAGTAAACAAGAGTGTGGCTTCATATTTTTACCATTTCCATTTGTAAAATTTATAGTTCATTTATATTAATATATTGTTTATATGATGTGAATATGTCTAACTTTATTACTATAATTACCAAACAATGGATAAGATATAGTATAATCCCCTAGATTTCACATCATATCCTCATATCCTATCTAGTCATATCCTATTTAGAAATCTGAACAATCAAACATAACTTTAGTTTATTGTCATGGGACACCTCAAATAGAGGCCGGTTACAATTTGCCGATTTACTCCATATTTTTGCAGTAGAGGCATAAGGGGTCACCCTCTCCTAAAGGGTTTTTCCCTCTATTTTCCTATAGGCCTTTTAAGAACCCAAGGTCCATAGCTTTTATACTAGTGACATCGAGTGATAAAATGACATGCTTGTAGATTCTTTTTCATTAATTACGATCAAATATACGGTGAAATAAATAATTATAGATAACTGGCCTACCAAAGATCAAGATTTGAATTGGGATAACACTTTTTCTTTAATAACTTGACACATTTCACATTTTCTTTTCAGAAATTCTTCTCCAACCCCTTACGAAATTTCTAAATCGGTTTCTACATGTTACCTTTTTATACTTGTATGTCATTTTCAATTAATCTCAAATTTTGTAAATCTTCTAAACTGATGAAAAAGCATACTCGTGTAACACCCGATATTTTGTAATTAAGATAAAATTGTTTGAATTCTGACTGGAGCATTGCCCATAATTTCATCAAGCAAAAACAAAAGCACTTGCATATTTTTCTTTTTAAAGTTTTGCTAAGCATGACCCTGGTTTTTGTCTAATAGATAAGTACAAAGCAATATATCTATAAAGAGTTGACCCAGTACTTAAGCCGTGTGATCACAATGCAACAGATCTCGTATTCAAATTACGTCTTGCATGAAGAATTGCACAAGATGTATTTACTGTTATGGATTTAAAGTTCAAGTAGCTAATGGCTTATGGAAAGACATTAGTTAAATTAAATGCAATAGAATAATAGAATAACTTATTGTGCCTTTATACATGAAAGCAAAAAATGATAAAATGAGTGTCACATTCGAAAATTTTGCTACACTTACTAATGGTACAACGATAGCTTGACTGGTCTTGATGTGATTGAGAACAATTTTTGAAATTACTTCGATGCCGAGAGATATTTTCTCCAATATGCCGCCGCAAGAGAGGCACTCCATCGCAAATTCCAATCTTAAATTATAATGAATAAACCGTTGTTGTGCAAGAAGCTCTTTTAGTGCATCCGTGAGATGATCATGATCATGATCATGTGACTCACTTGTAAGAGACCTTTATTTACCATGTCGCGAACAAAGGAATAATCAATGGTAATATGTGTCATCTTGGAGTGAAAAACAAGATTAGTGCACACATAAGTAACACTGATGTTATCATAATGAATGATAGGTGTGATCGAAGAAGATATTCCAAGCTCATGCAATAGAACCCTAGTGAGCTCAAAAGCTGTCGCAACAATAGCTCTACACTTGGTTTTGGTGGATGAACAAGCGACATATCGTTGCTTTCAAGAGCACCACAATATAGGATTTTGGTTGATATAAACAATGCAAGCAGTTGTAGACTTACGATCATTCAAATTTGCTTATTCAATCAACATCAAAGAATGCATGAAGCGATAGAAGGGCTAATTGTAAGTGTAGGCCAAGATTGATGGTCCATTTGAAATAGCGTAAAACGTGTTTAATAGTACTCCAATGTAACTTGGTTGGTTGATGCATAAACTTATGAGAGTTTGTTGACCCCATAAGCAATATCAAACCTTGTGAATTCAAAATATTAAAGACCAACGGTCTTCCTATATTTAGTTGCATCTATATGAAGTGACTCATCAAAAAGAGTGAAAGATCTACTGGTAGCCATTAGGGTGGCAATCTCCTTGGCTTCAACATGGTTGTTTGATCAAGAATGTCGTTTATATACTTGTGTTGTGTAATAAAGAGACCAGACTTTGTGTAATACATCAATTGCCAAAAAGTAAGGTAATCCCTAGACCCTTTAGCGAAAATTTAACTGCAAGAGCTCTCACGAACTATTACAAAAATTTGCATCACTTCTTATCATGATCAAATCATCTACATAAATCAAGAAATAAGCAATGATCCTAATAGGCCTGTATCTAAAGAGTGAGGAAACAGACTTGGATTGGATGAATCCAAATGAGATGACGAAAAAATTGAGTGCTTGATATTTCATGTGAGGGGCTTGCTTAAAACTATAAGTAACCTTCTTCAATTGACATATGTAATTAGAATCCGACTAATTGACAAAACTTGGAGGTTGATGCATATTAATTTATGCAATAAGAGTGCCGTGTAATAAGACATTGTCAACATCAAATTGTAGAAGGGGCCAACTATTTGATAAAGCCAAAAAATGATGACCTATATCGTGGTAGGTTTTATGACTAGACAAAATGGATCATCATAAATGTGTAATTATAGTAAAGTTTTGGCCATTAGAGGAATCACTTAACAAATCGTGCCTTGTACCAAGCTACGGTGCCATCTTAGTTTGTTTGAATCTAAATATCCACTTACAGCCAATAAAATATCATGAGGCTTAGGTGGTACAAGTTGCCATGTATTATTTCGAAAAATTGCATTAAATGCTCCTTAAGGTTCAGAACATATGAACTTGTCTTGTTCATACACAGATGCGAAAGTTCTAAGCCTTCTATGCTATTTTGGAAGAAGCAATGACAAGCATGATTGAGTCTGAAGTGAAAGTTTTGCATTAAATGATAGTTGATCTTGGTGTACCTAATACAAATAAGATCAACTAATGATTGTTTTGCCATCGTTAGTCATGGCGTTAGATGGACATGATATAGTTTAATCTATATACCCCATTATATCATAGCTTAGGAACAAAGAATTAAACTAAGCCAACCATGAAGAATAATGTATTGATTTTAACTTGAGGGGTAGTTGTACATCAATATTGATCGACACAAGCATGGTGGCATTATTTGAAGAGGGGCTAGTGATTATCATGAAAGCATTGATATTTGAGATTCTTCTGCCATGGAAAAAAAAAAAAATAATGCCTGTGACTACGAGACTCTAATATTAAGAAGTATTGGACAAGATGTCATTTACCATCATATCTAATAAGGTAGCTAATGGTTTATAGAAAGACATTAACTAGAATAAATGCAATAGAACAACATTCCTAAGTTAAGACCTCTACATATGGAAAATTAAAATTCTCTAAACAAAGAAAACTAAAATGAGTTTGTCAATTTTTGAAACTCTTGCTATACTTGTCAAGAGTACAAGAACTGTTTGACTAATCTTGATATAATTGAGAGCAAAATTTGGGAATTGCTTTGCTGTTGAGAGATATTTTCTCCAATATCGTAGAGTATGTGGCGACCTAGACCTTGAGAGTAGGCAACATGGCTAGGATGGTAGAGGAGGCTATGCTAGCACATGACTATAATCCAAAAGCAAGCAAGGCTAAACACATGTATTTTGTCCCACATCGCCAGGGAGGAGGTGCTAGGTTAGTTGATAAGGCTTGTGTCATCTATTCTATGTAATGTGTTTTGCAATCATGAGAGTTAGAGACCCAAAATAGACAATGTTATATAGTGGTAGCCCTTGGGTCCTTATTAGAGGTGAGCGGTTCCAGGTTCCTTACAGGTTCCGCTTGGAACCTGGAACCTACCCTCGGGTACAGGTTCCTCATTTTTTGGAACCTGGAACCTACCCGTCAAAATCTGGAACCTAGAACCTACCCTCTCACAAGTTCCGGTTCCGGTTCCAGGGTCCAACAGGTTCCTTTTTTTTTCATTTAAGTGGAACCGGTTCCGGTTCCCAAAAAAGAGGAACCGGAACCTCCCTCCCTAGAATCGGGAACCATTATCATCCCTTCCAACATAGTCTTTATAATGATAGTGACATAATTTCTATGAAGATCTCCCTAAGTCATAAAACAATCATGTCATCATTCATGACAACGTTAAGATAAGGGAACTGGAAGGGAATAGATTCTCAAAATGTACATAATCCAAAACTAAAGAGGCAATAGGCTGGCTTTGCAGTAGATTATTCAGGATAAGTTGTTAATCCTCTAAAGGCTAAATCAGATCAGAGAGGAGAAAGTAAATGATTCTTGACATTATCCACATTTAGTGGCCAACAAAAATATCTGTTAATGACAACGGAGTGACACTCAAAACCAAATATGCAATGCTCGACCACTCGTCCACATGAACTCATGAAGCCTCCACGGTGCTAATAACACCGGAAAAAATCTCACTCACACATACTGAAAGCAACAATTGTAAGGTTGGCAACAAAACACTTACCCTCTTGTGTGCAACTTCTCCAGTATGGATATTGCTTCGATGGCTATGCATGCCACCATTTCAGTGGACATTCTAGAGTAAAAGATACAATCAAATTAGCAATTAAATAGGATTGATTCAAGACAATATATACCATAAGATCATAGGCTAATTTTGAACAAACTCACGAGTGAGAATTATTATTCCATACGTCCCATAAGCTTGGCCCGAGCATATCCATTACCTACAGGCAATCATTAATATGCTTAACAAACTATTACCACTTAAAAGACAACAGGAGAAAATATCTGATGATGCAAACTAGAAAAGAAATAGCAGCATACCATGACATAGAAATCACCCTGTCGACCCTTGCAATGTACTCTTGGAACACCATGACTACCACCGAGAGTGCTGAGTATATGTGCCAAAAAAAAATTGTGAAGTTTAATAACAGAATGTGACAAAAAGGAGTATTAATATAATAGGAGAAGGATACTCACTTGTAGACTTGCCATTCATGAGGGAGGTCACAGCTGCATCCTTTGCTGCTTCTATGTTCATGTTCAAATTTCAATGCCACCTGTGGGGAAAAAAAATGTTAACTGATACATAAAAAAAAGATATGCACACTATAGTAATCAAACTGGAGCAACATATGCACCTCTACTGCTCCTGGCCCAGTAGTAATATCACTTTAACTTCCAGCAGAAACACGTCGGCCAACATAGACTTGGCCAAAACCACCTTTTCCCAATTTTCTGTCTATTCTGTACACTGGGGAACCACCAACTTGGACCTGAGATAGAATACATGAATGTTTCCAATAGAAAATACATAGATAGTGCATGCGCACCACTGTTGCCAAGCATAAGAACTGATGCTACAGAAACTACCGACTCATGTTTGACCGATAGCAGAACCTAGAAAGAAAAAAAAAAACCCCACCAAAGCAAAGCTCGATTCAATAAGAAATATGTGAAGAACCCCACACATAATCAGACGCCGCCGTCAGTCAAGCCACGCGAATACCCACCAAGGAAAAAGAAAGAAATCGATCCTCCAGAGCACAAAACCCACAAAAATTTCCAAACTTGACAAACACCCACCACAGGAAACCCGAAACCACGGTCACCCCCGACGGACGGCATGACGCGAAGGACCTCGGAAAGCGAAAAACCAAGACCCCAAGAACAATCAAGCAGCTCGAGAAACGGAATCGAAATCCTTACGCGGGGTCGATCGACCTCGGGGAGCCCTTGCTCGCGTGCACATTCTTCAGAGTCTTCCGCTGGTTCTTGTTTTACGAGCGGCGGGTGACTATCGGTCGGTGGCGAGAAGCCAAGAGCGTCGACGGCGAGAAGCAAGGCGTCGGGGAGAGAGGGAAACCTGAGGAGGGAAATTAGGTTAGAGATTAGGGATTTTTTTGGGAAGGAGGAAGGTAGGACCGGACCGGCTCCGGTTCCGGTTCCGATTCTATTAGGAACCGAGAACCGGAACCGGAACCGGCGGTTCCAGAAAATTAGGAACCGGGAACCGGAACCGGACTCCCTAGAACCGGGAACCGAACCGGACCCTCCGGTTCGGTTCTTCGGTTCCCGGTTCTACCCGGGAACCGTGCTCACCCCTAGTCCTTATAGATGGTATTAGAGCCGGCTCCTGATAACATATGGGGTTGCAACGAGGGTGCTATGCCCTAAGGGGTTGAGAATGTGATGACCTAGACCTTAGTGGGGGCCAGCAACGTGGCTAGGATGGTAAGGGAGGCTACACCGATGGGCCGACGACTATGACCCAAAAGTGAGCGAGGTTAAGCACACGTCTTTTGTCCCACATCACAATGAGAGGAGTCATGGGTTAGTTGATAATGTTTAGATTCTTTACTTTGCTTAACGCGTTTTAAAATCACAATGACCAAAGGTCCAAAGTGGATAATATTACACGGTGATAGCTCCTAAATCCTTCAAGTAGTAATTTTGGATGAAAATTAGGTTCACAAGATTGAATCTTACTCAACCACTGAGGGGCAACCCCTTCCTACATGGGAAGGAGGAGGTGGGGGATTCGAATTCCCACATTCTCATGAGGATTGGGATAATAATAATTTAGTTTCAGGTATGAGTTTCGACTCCCATGCCTTATAAGAGGCATGACAAAAGTCTGAGAATATAAGTGAGAGTTAAAATAGGAGAAGGGGATTAGGGTAGGAACGATTTGAGTGTGAGTGAAAGTTAAAGTAGAAATATGGGATTAGGATGATAACGATTTAATTTCAAATGTGGGTTTCAGCTCCCACACCTTATAAGAAGGCATGGCAAAAATATGAGAGTGTGAGTGAGAATTAAAATATAGAGTAAGACCGACAAAAAAAAGTTAAATCTTATTTAACATATATGCAATAGGATAACTTTCATGAGTTGTGGCCTCTATATATGAAAGATAAAATGCCCAATGAGTTTGTCGACTATGGAAATTCTTATTGTATTTGCCTGACTTGATATGATTGAAAGCAATTTTGGGAATTGCTTTGCTATTGAGAAATATTTTTTCCACTATTAGAGAGTAGTAATGCTAAGTAAGTGCAAGGTTCATAGGGTTGAATCGTACTCAATAAATGCACGTTGAATGGTTTGCATATACATAAGGATTGATTTAGTAAAAAGTTCAAGTGCACTAAATTATAAAAATATTGAGGAAATAAAAACTGTACAAACACGACTCATTAGACATAATAAAAAAAATTGCAGAGATAAGTTTTTTTTTCCTCCTCTTAAATATCCATTACTGTGTGATTTGCTAAAACATTTTCTAAAATATAAATACCAAAAGGGACAAACAATTAATTCTATTTTGATATTTTATCAAATATGGGCAACATTTATTTAATGCCATATGAGAGCAAGAAAGATCGAAACGCGGATACACTCCCACTCAACGCCGCCAGATCGCCCCATCTCTCTCCCCAATGGAGTCTCCCCCGGCGTCACCACCGTCGGAAGACGAAGCATCTGAGGTGACCCAGGCCCGTGAAGAAGACACACATGGAGACCCCGAAGAAGAAGAAGAAGAAGAAGAAGAAGAAGAAGAAGAAGAAGATTACGATGAAGAAGAGACGGCCAAATCCCGAGAAGGGCCGAGGGCCAAGAAGGGTCCCGATCCGATGAGGAAATCGTGGAGCAAGGCCGACGAATTGCGGGTCCTGAGGCGATTTCAAGAGTTCTCCGCGCAGAAGAAGGAGAACCCAGTCTACGATTGGGACGACATTTACAAATTCATAAGCCGCGACCTCGAGACCTTCTACACGAAGGATCAGGTGAGAAAGAAAGTATACTACTTGAAGAGCAAGTACAGGGATCGCGTTAGGCTGGGCAAGAAGAAACAGGGCCTGTCCCCGGACGAACTGACCGCGTACAGATTGTCGAGGAAGCTCTGGCGCGATGAGGTAAAGGGCGAGTCGAGTGCGAGAAATGATGGCGATGGGAAGGCTGAGAGGGGTGATAGGGCGGCTTTGGCTGCACTGAAGGCCGAGCTGCTCGTGTTCGACAAAATGCCTGGAGGAATGGGTTCTGGGTTCATGAGCGAGGTTAAGAGGTTTGGTGCTGTTGGAGTCGATGAGCAATTTCTAAGGGCTGGTTTGGGCTTGATCGAGAGGGAGAAAAGGGCAGAACTGGAGGAGAGATGGAGGAAGTTGCATATGGCTGAACTGGCAGCTATTGCAGAGCGGGCTGAATTCATCCATCTTGCGGTGGAGGCGATTCTGGAGGCTTATGACTCAAGAAAGTGCTGAGTATCATGCTCGGGTGGATTCTCTTTTTTATAATATGATTACCTAGAATGGAGAAGGTTAGGGTAGAAAGAGAGAAGTCATTTTTTGGGGTGAGGCTTGCAGTTGCTGTTGCTACATTAAGTGTATGTAAGTTGCAAAATGCACTGGTAAAAGCTTATATGATGGGAATTCTGTGGTGTCTTTAGACCAGAGTCCTGGATATTGAGTTTATATGGCATGAAAGAGGCCTGCATAGTGCATGCTTTTGAAACTCAGGCTGGTTCTTTGCCTGCTTTTGTATGCATCCAATGTTGCTAGAAACTTTGGTTCTCACCATCTTAGCGATGATCAATTGGTATCTATGTTGGTCAGATACTGTTTTGCTTGATGTGGCATGATACAAGAGTGCAGTGTGATGGCTATAGTATTGTTTAATCTGTTAATGTTCATATGAAGTACTCGTTTGTTGATTGCCAAATGTTATTTGCAGTCTTTCTCATTGCCTGTAGTTGACACTGAGCTTGGCAAGTTGCATTAACTTCCCATGAGTTTGTAACCTCAAGTTCTTAGTTGTTCTGTGGTTCCATTTTCATGCTCCTACTTAGCCTGATTCGTTTGTTGCCCATGGAAGTGGAATGCATGCTAATCTTGCAGTTTCACTCTGGTGCTCCTGGTTTATGAACTTACTGTTTCATTTCCTGAAATGCAACTTCCTTCAATCTTAACAGGTTGACACATGGTTAAGTAAATAGCTGCTCCACCTCATATGTGAAGAAACCAGGCAATGAGGTTGTTAAGTTCACTTTGGTTTGTTTTGTTCTTGAATTAAAAATGTTTTTTTTTTTTTTTTTTTTCTGTTTAAGAGAGAGTTGAATTAAAATTCTCAACCTGCTCAGGGTTTATCCACATGCTATCGCAAACCTGATTTGCCTTGTCTCGATATAACTCCCAATTTTGACAAGATATATTAGCTGATGGGTTGATCCTTTCAGTCACAAGAGAGCATCAACACGAAAAACTTTGTGACATTTGAAGTACAAACAGCAAGTACCACACATTGGATTCATAGATAGGGTCATAGGCTGGTCAATGTTGCAGACTTTTGAGTTTGCTGTTTAGTTAATCAACAAAACAGATCTGGGTTTTCATAGTGAAGTATTTGTTTCTCCATTGAAGCAGGGTGAAATAAAAAACTCAAAATGATTCAGGCTTAGTAGTCACTGTAAATAATTCATGTTGTCTCAAGTAAACTATGCTGCAGCTTCTGCCAATGGAAAATTAGGCTAGTATTGCTGGATTCAATGTTTTTGGAGAAGCGGTCAAGTAATCTGTTTGAGGTCTAGGTTTTCGGGGATTGTATTGATTTTCTCTCATAAAATTGGGGGATAGATTTCGAAAACGATGCTAATAACTGATGGTATTACCATCTGCTGTTTTCAGGCCCTGAAATTTCTATTTGGCTTCAGCTCTACTATGTTTTCTTCCTCAATTCTCTTATGTGTAAAGTACAACCAGTGGATTTCAGCAGGAGACCTACTTGCCAGACGAGCAGGTCTCATTCACCAATGGCTAAGCATAAGCAACCTTGTGAACAGAGTGGGCTTGTTTTGAAAGCTAGATCAGGGATGAGACCAAGGAAATTTCCATTTGAGGCTTGATGTCCCTTCAAAGATTGAAGGAAATGTCACTTACATAAATGATGTTTTGGTTCACCGCTGATACTTGGGAAGAAGCTGCTGTTGTTAGATTTTCTTCTGGGATTTAGTGAGCTATTCCTGGTGTTGTCAAAATGACCTTGCTGAAACTCTTCACCGGTTCATTTGGGTCTTCAAGAGGCTATTGCTTCAGAATCTCGTCAATACCCGTTATTCAGGAAAGTCTGCTTGAAACTGCCTCGATTGAGATCTGCGCTATGTTGCCGGCTTGTGGTTACAGGATTGAAGTGCCATCTAGGAGTTAAGTTCCCTTGTACAAATGTTAATTTTGTTTCAAGTTCATTCTAGGGAGGTGCTTGACAAAAGCTTCTTGGCTCAGCAATTGGGTGCTTTGTAGTGTTGGTAATTTTTCATAACATGGCCTTTTCCTTATCTTGGGCAAGGATTTTACTGGACAAAAACATGAAGACCGGAGGAGGAGGAAACTGGAACTTGGGCACAGTAACACCAGCTATACCACCAACAGTAGATTCCTCGGGGCAAATTACAATCAATTCAGATCAATTATTCATGATCAAAGTAATATTGAAACCCAAATAACATTCTCACATCCACGGAGGTCGGAGTGTTGCTCGTGATGGTTAGAGTGGCGGTCATGGTGGTGGAGGGCGGAGAGCGTGGAGATGAGAGAAAAGAGTCGGAGAACATAGGTGTGAACTAGAAGAATGAAGACAGAAGACAAGAAGATAAAAGTGAACCTCTGGAGCAAACATGACATCTTTTTCCGCCTCTTGTCAAGAAGGCGCATGCAAGTAAGGCAAATTACCGAAAAAATTGTAAAGTTGACCTTCTCATGAAGGGATTAGAGTAAGGACGATTTAACTTCGAGTGTAGATTTTGATTCCCACGCATTGCAATGAGATAAGGCAAGAGTCCGAAAGTGAGAATTAAAATAGAAATAAAGTAGAATTGACAAAAAATTGATGCAAATGTTAATTTAAATTTAAATCTTTCAATTTTATTAATTAAGTCTTAAACTTTTTCATGAATTGTTAATAAAGTCATTATAGTTGATTTTAGTAAACAATCGCTAAGGTGGATGCCAATACGATCGATGCTAACATGAATAATTTTCAATTTTTTAAAAAAAATTAATGAATTTTTGAATAAGCTTTTTGATTTTTTTCCCCCTTTCTCATTGGACTTAGTAGAAAAAAAGAAAGAAAGAAAATAGAAAAATTAAAATTAAAAAATCACAAATTTCCAAAAAATGTAAAAATTATTCATATTACCATTAGTTGTGCTATGTGGGGTGGCCAATGTTCACATTAAAAATTTCTCACAAAAATTGGTCAAAATGACTATACTTGATAAATTGTCAAAATGTTTAAGACTCAATTAACAAAATTGATAAATTTAGAATTCAATCAACATATTTATAGTCGATTTATGATTTTTTTTATGATTATCCCCATGCAAGTCATGTGCTTTTTCTAACTTAAAATTATGTTCTATTATTATTCAAAAAGGAAACAAAAAAATCAAACAAGTAAAGAATTTTTTTTACATCGTTTATTTTTGTTTCATTAGTTCACTTTTTTAATTGAATAATAAGTTTACTTAAATGATTCAAGATTAGATTTTTGTAAATGTGTAAAATTGAAATTAAGGAACACGTTGACTGTATCCATTAAGGTAGCAACCTTCTCAAATTTTATATCTACGGTATATAGGGGCAAATTTGAGTAACTATATGTAATATTGCAACGAAAGTTGGTATTCATTGATCAAGTGGATATTGCGCGTGATTGACTTAAGAAAGGTAGGTATGGGTAAATTCAAATATAAGTCGCTCACAAACTTTTAATGGTTAGAAGTTGCTTAACACATCCTAAAATTACTAGAGTTAATACCACAAAAACTCAAATTGATATATATGTAATAATTTATCCCAAATTAATTTTTACCACAAAAACTCCAAACTAATACATTCATGACAAATTTATTTTATATTAATTTTCATTAAATTTTACTGTCAATTTACTAAGTGGGATGACATGTGATAAGTGAGAGTATCTACTAGTTTGGGGTTTTACCCCTCCATTTCTCATATGCGTACTAATTTGTATTTTTTCACGGTATTAATACAATTTAATAAAAGCTACATATGATAAATTTGTCACAAATGTAACAGTTTGGGTTTTTTTGTAATCAAAAAATTAGTTTTGGATAAATTTGTCACATATGTACTAATTTGGGGTTTTTTTGTTGTCAAATAGTTTGTTAAAAATTTGTCACAAATATATCAATATTGGGATTTTTAAAGGTATTAACCCAAATTACTATGAGCTCTTAGCAAGCTATTTCAGATTTACTTGTTAAGTAACAAATTAAGGAACCTTCACAATCTTCAAACATTTTTTTTACTTCTCTTGTGCAATGAATTCTTAATTGATGAGGTTTTCCTGCATTATTTCATATCAAGTATACTTAGTAATTGTCTCGAGGACATTAACACAATCCAATAACATTCTACTTAGGGGTGAACATGATTTGGGTGGATGGTTCCTAACCTGGAATAGGGAATTGCCCACTAAGAAATGGTTTTGGAAAATTAGAATCAAGAACCACCCATAAATTACATGAATCCACCCAAGAATCAAATTGCTGGTCTAGTTCAGTTCCTGAATGAGTTCATGGAATTGGCTCTCAATCCCTACAAAATTGTATTTAGCACCATGGTGAATCTAGTTTCTATATGGATACTTTTTTGCAATGTATATATTGGTTTGTATCTAAGCTTGGTGTAAACCAATTTGTTCGGTCTTTGATTGATACAAGGAAAAACAACCTTACCTATTATGGCTATACCTTGGAAATCTTAAGTCATAATGCTCATATGCAAATCAAATCAATTGCAAAGCTCACTTAGGGCCTAAACAACGTATGCTTGTAAAATGATATCATTTGTCCTTCAAACGAAATCTTGATAGAATAAGAAATGAAACTCTACTTGCTTAATAAACACATGAACGATGAGTTAATTGTTCAAATGATGAGTACTAGTGTATTTCAATCGACATTTGATACTCTTTTGGTTTTATCAATCCATAAATCCTGAAGGATATACTAGATAAGGCCTATGTATTTCAATTGACACAAGTTCTTATCGAATCTTCTGGGAAGTTATAATTGATGGTGGAATTTCATATATATATATATATATATATATATATCATATCGATTTGGTTCGAGTGGGTGGGTGCTGGTTCTGTGCCTAAAATGGGGAACTAGACCGATACTCACTAATTCAATAATGGAAATTAGAAACCGGACTAATCCTTAGGAAAATTATTGTTCATAGGTTAATTTAAGCCCGGTTTTGGATGGTTTGGGTAGGTTCCTTTACACACCTCTAATTTTACCATCGCAATTCATTGTGCGCTACTATTGTTCATCGTGATTCTTATATAAAGTGTTATAACACATAATTACTGAAAATTGTCTTTGATGAATGACTAAAATTTAGCATTCTAGGGTGCGCAAGAAAATCATTTATGTTTCTTTGTTTTTCTGTTCATGGAAATGGGATTTGAATAGAAATCAATTTGGTAACGGAATTCATTTTTCTATTTTTAGAACAAATTTCTATTTAAAAAATAGATCTTGTATAGAAATCAGAAATTAAAATTTTTTACTTTTCTATTTATGGAACAAAAGTAAGAAATATTTTTTTTTTCATTACTTGTTCTTATTATTGCTCGTTAGTCCCCACTTGCTACTGGTGGCAACGACTAGCCATCGGCTATGTGGGAAGGAGAAATTTTATAATATTGTTAGATGAATTTCTATTTCAAGAGCATGAATTTTTTTATTGTTATCAAATGTTTATTTTGTTTTAGAAATTCGTCTAGAAAACAAAAATAAAATAATTAATTTCTAGTCAAAAATTGATTTTTAGAATATAAATTTTACCATGCGCACCTAAAAGCCAATGATGACAATTTCACTTGGAATGGTTTTTTGAGGAATTGTGGGAACCAACTCTAGTAACAAATACTCGTGACGAGTGTAAATTTTTTTTTCTTTTTGTCCAGAGATTAGTCGCGTTGATTGGATGGAATTGAATAAATGAAGAAATGAATTGAGAAACAACCAAATGTTAAGATGTAGATCTCTATCTCTTTGTTTAGTAAATTGTGGGAAGAGAACGTAATAGGATTATTCTACTTGTTTGCGAGAAAACCGTCGGGTGAGTGGAATGATAATTTGATAAATTATATATGATGCATAATACACTCTTAATTATTATAATTATGATTGCTACATTGAAATATGCCTATTTTAAAATTTATATATTATTTAATAAATTGAAATTAAATTTAAAATAAAAAACTTAAAAAATATAATTACCCGTTCTCTGAAATAAAGAACGTGTAAGGCCCATTTTTAAAAATTATTTTCCACATTAATGGCATATATTAATAAAAAAATGTTTTTTTTTTTTCTTTTGGAGACTTTAAAAGGAGGCGCTTTTTTCCTTCTGGCCTTTTTGGATGTTTTGGATTCCCGCTATTCCTCCCCTTCTGGCGATCCGACACCAGCAGCGCATCTCTACCGTCCATTCCCCCACCAACCAACGGCCACAGATCTCTATCCGCGTCCTCGCCCCTCATTGGCCAACCAACCTCACCCCATCTCCATAAAAAACCACATAAGACTTCGCAACTCATTCAACTCTTCGTCAAGCTCTCATCTTTCGCGCTCAAACTCAATCCCGAACGCCGGCAAAAAACCAGAGAAGACCTCCGCCGCTCGAGCCCGACGATGGCCGGAAGAGGAAAGGCCCTGAGCGGCTCCGCCGCGGCGAAGAAGCCGAGCTCCTCCCGCAGCTCCAAGGCCGGCCTCCAGTTCCCCGTCGGCCGCGTCGCCCGCTTCCTCAAGACCGGCAAGTACGCCAGCCGCCTCGGCGCCGGCGCCCCCGTCTACCTCGCTGCCGTCCTCGAGTACCTAGCCGCCGAGGTAAGCCGGCGTCCCGCCGCTCGTTTTCCGTTCGGTTCGATCGCCAAGCCGGGTCGGTTTCGGTTTCTGATTTTCTTGCCCGGTTTCGCCGGCTCGTGTTGTATGTAGGTTCTGGAGCTGGCCGGGAACGCGGCGAGGGACAACAAGAAGACGCGCGTCGTGCCGAGGCACATCCAGCTGGCGGTGCGCAACGACGAGGAGCTCGGGCGGCTGCTCGGCGCCGTCACCATCGCCAACGGCGGTGTCATGCCCAACATCCACAACACCCTTCTCCCGAAGAAGGCCGCCGCCGCCGGCGGCGGTTCCCGGGGCTCCGCCGCCCTCGACGACGACGCCTGAGCGGGCCCTCAGAATCCCCTTTCTTCTTCTACTTTTCTCCTTTCATGTTCAGCGTAGGGAAAGAGCAGAGATTGTGGGTAGGAACGGTAGGAAATGGAGGAGGCGGGTTTTGATGTATCGAACCATTCGACGTGTAAATTGAAATCGAATTTCAAATGGAGAACTCCCGATCTGCGATCGAATCGATCTTGCCATTCTTTGTTCTCGACGAAAGCACGAAATCAAGAACGCCCAGATGCTTCTTGAAGCGAATTCCACCGTTCTTGTTCCGACGAAAGCGGAATTCAAGAACGGAAGATGCCCTCTTCGAGCGAATTCGGGGACAAAAAAGAATCAAACCCAAAAATCAAATGCCGTTCTTCGATCTGGATCCGAACAGTTGACGAGAAAGAAACGAGAAAAGAACAGAACTTTGGAACATGAAAGAATGAATGGAGTCGCTGGGAATCCGACGTTGGCTAAGCGTGTCCCGCTCCTTGCGTGTGTCGTCTCTCCTTTGGATGATCTTCTTTCCACGCCGCCCTGGCCGACACGAAGTAGGCGACGGCGAACAGCCCGTGGATGAAGCACAGCACCCCTCCGATCGTCAGGAACCGGTGGTGGGCGATTCTGCAGTACCTCCGCGACTTGGAGTTGGACAGCGTCCCCAGGATCAGCATCGAGAACGCGACCGCCAGGATGATCCTGAAATTCGCATCACAACGAAGTGTCTCGTCAGTTCGGGGGCTTGATCCGCTTAACTTACGTAGGTGATCGGTTTTTGATTTGGTCGGGTTACATTTAGGAATTAGAAATTGGAGTGGGAAGATCAATTTTCATTTTTTGGGATCAAGGGCCGGATTGGATGATCTTAGGATTAGGAATTGTATTGAACCAATCCGTTCAATTCAATCTAATGAAACTAGCTATACATAGCCAAAAAAATTAACAAAATAAGGGTTATTTATTTTTTAGGGTTTATTATTGTTTTCAAGAAATTTTAAAAAGATATTTTTAAAAAAAAGAGTTGGTCCGGTTCTCCTTTGGAAATGAGAGCTGAATTAAAAATTAAAAATTCTCTTTTTATGAAATTGGAATCACATCAATGTCCTTGGGAATTGGACCAAATTGGTCTGTCCAGCTTGGATGGTTCCTAGTTTGGTCGGTCTGATATGTTCGTACCTATCTCTTATCCTTTTCATCAAGAAAGATTCATATTTTTTTGAGTCATGGCAAATTCAAACATAATTTGTTAGGCTCGGCAGTGGCTCGACTCATCTAAGAATCCTAACCTACTCATTCCCCAAAATGCAAGGATCATCAAGATCCACCAAGTTGGTATCTATAAACAATTAATGTAGTGCAACTCGAGAACTATGACGTGATGGCTACCGGCTTAATTGATATCAAGAATTGGAAACATTCAATAAAAACTGGGTCAATTCCAAAAAAACCCCAAACTTTAGGTTTAGTCCCAAATATACCCCGAACTTTTTTTGTCTCAAGAAAAACCTCAAACTTTAGGTTCGGTTCCAAATCGCCCGAACTTTTCTTTGTCTCAGAAAAAACCTCAAACTTTAGGTTTAGTCCCAAATCTGCCCAAAACTTTTCTTTAATCTCAGAAAAAACCCCAAACTCTTAATCTATTCCCAAATATATCCCAATTTTTTTTTGTCAAAAAGAAAATCATCAAATTTTACTATAATCCTAAATTTGCCCTTATTAGCCTCTCGTCCAAAAGCCGTATTAGTAATCCCTAATTTTTTATATCCTAAAATGGTTTTATTTTGAAATAATTTTCTATAACATCTTGTTTATGTGTATTTATTATCTATGTGGAAATGCCATGTTAAGTTGGGACTAGACCATGGGGTATATTCGAGAACATATCAAAAATTGGTGATTTTTTTAGTACAAACGGATGATAAAACCCCAAATTAGTATACCCGTTAATTGCGGCGTGTTATTTAATTTAGAAATTTGACGATAAAATTTAACGGAAAATAATATATGGTAATTTTTTTTGGTGGTCAAAAAAATAATTTTGGATAAATTTGTCATATGTGTACCAATTTGAGATTTTTTTAGACAAAACAAAATTCGGGGTAGATTTGGGACTAAAATTAAAGTTTAGGGTTTTTTTTTAGACAAAAGAAAAGTTCGGGGTAGATTTGGGACTAAACCTAAAGTTTGGGGTTTTTCTTGAGACAAAAAAAAGTTCGGGGTATATTTGGGACTTGACCTAAAGTTTTGGGTTTTTTTTGGAATTGACCCCAATAAAACTATCAAAAAGGAACTCTCGAAATTGGATATATTTATCTTTATATGCTCTCAACATGTTAAAAGATAATGAGGTTAGTATAGTGACACGATGTGTGGCTACTCAGGTAGGAGCATCCCTAAAACTCAGAGGACAAAATCATGCCCGAGTGAGGAGTTTGAATATCTATGACGATTTTTTTTTCACAAAATAAAAAGAAAAAGAAAAAGAGAGAAATTACCAAGAGAAAATGAGGGAGGCCACGGCCAGTTGCTTGTTAGGACTCGGTTCCTTCGAATCTTGCCTGGGCCAAATGAAAACGCATCCCCCCATCAAGTTGGCTACGGCGTGAGCCAGCACCAGCAGCACGCACCCGGCCAGCCCCAGCTTGAACGCCTGGTAGCTCGGGTCACGGCACGCGAGCACCGACACCTTCTGATGCTTCGCCTGTCGATAAAGGAGTTCAGTAAGTACGGCGGCGACGCCTCGGTTAAGCTCGGGGGGGCCTCGGACATCCTATAGACGCTTTTCTTTTTCGTTACCTCGTTCTGAGCTATCTCGGCCTCGATGCCGAGGATCCCGGCGACCACGTCCATGGCCATGATCAGCAAGCAGATCAGGACTCCCGCGTTCTTCGCCATCTCGGGCCGGCGGCGGATCGAAATGTATGGAGCGACGGCAGCCGGAGTGTTATATAGCGAAGCCGCGAGCTACGGAAGCCGAATAAAGGAGAGGACAGGTCATGGGGCGTGGAGGGAATCGGCTGTGATCTATCTCCGATACGGTGGAAAGGCTTCCCTTTGTTTCTTTCCCCTTTTTCCCTATCTTCTTCTTCTTCTTTATTCCTGCCTTGCGCAGCCTTTTTTGGTGTAAAAATGAAATTCGGATTCCTTGCATGGAGAAGAAGAAAAGCAAGCACAAATTAACTGTGAGACTAGTAATCCCTTTTTGTTTTATTTTATTTTTTATTTTAAATTTCTCTAGTGAATTTCACAATACAGAAATATGGGTAGCATTATGATGGGATTGGATTCATAATGGTAAAAGAAGTAGGGAAAGAAAGTAATTGCGTCTCTTGTAGGAGTATTAGTAAAATTGGATCGAGGGTGACAGGGATATTGTTGATGTGAATCGTTTTGGTCGATTGATGATTAAGTAATTTCTCGTGAATACCCTTGACCATGTCGATGAGGACTTAGGGTTTGGATAGTTTAGTGCAATCGAGGACAAAACTTACCCAGAGATCAAATGGAAGAGAAGAAAAGGAAGGGAATGTCAAGAGTTGTGACGTAATTTAAACTTTGAGGTTCCATTTGTTTAGTAGAAAATGAATAATTTAAAAAACATTTTCTTAAAATTGATAATTTATATTGTTTATAAAAATGAACGAACAAATGCTATTTTTATTATCCACAAAAATGTTCAAATATAAACTACACCCAATTTTAAAAATATTTTTTTCGATTAATTATCTCAAGCGATACAAGCAATCGTTTTTAACAAAGTGCTTTCCAAATCACTTATATTCTTCGAGACAAACACGGACCCTAGTAAAGCATTACTGCAAGAATGCGATTACGATAATGTTCGCTTTCTCTATCTCTTGAGAATAATCCCACGTGACCGAAGAGCACGAAGAATCTGGACAGACTTAAACGCAAATAAAGAAGCGATTTGATGTGTGGAATTACCCAATTCTAAAATTAGATGAGTCGCCCTTGATGGGATAGGATTCGACCAGTTGCTATATATAGACTTTTATATATATATTTATATTTATATAATTATCTCTTTTGCCGGGCTGTGAAATATTCTTTACGCAATTTAGGTGGCCTTCGACAAGACATTCTTCTAGGCCTAGCGTGACCTTTAAATAATAATAATAATAAAAAATAATGTAGCATGGTTCATTGCTCTATTGCCACGTGTGAATTTCCCGTGAATTATAATCTAACAGAGCTAATAAAAAAGAAGATTCACGATAATTCGGTCGTGCTAATCATAGTTTAAAAGATTTGGGTTTTCGATGTAAAATATGATTATATTTGTGATTAGTCTTCAATTTCGTATTAAACATTGTCATACATTATTAAATCTTTCGCAATTATTTGTTTTTGATTAGCAATTAAACTACATGAACCAATTTAAGTGTCCATTGTTAATCCATATAAGGAAAACTTTTTGTTTGCGCTTTTTTTTTTTTTTTTTTTTTGAAAAGCAAA
This sequence comes from Corymbia maculata, assembly GCA_014182735.1. Classification (NCBI taxonomy): domain Eukaryota; kingdom Viridiplantae; phylum Streptophyta; class Magnoliopsida; order Myrtales; family Myrtaceae; genus Corymbia; species Corymbia maculata. The sequence goes on along the minus strand of CM024686.1, from coordinate 36,526,955 downwards.
AACCAACATTTGGATTTCTCACCCGAATTAAACAAATTCATCCAAATATGAAAAAAAAATAAAATCATAAGTTTATATATGAATCTATGTGCCGACATTTAAATGTTGAAAAAATTTCAAGATAAGAGAAACTCGATTCGTGTTGGTCGCTTTTAAAGATAATTAGGATAATTCTGATGATTTTCTATACTTCTCAAAATTGCGCAAATAGATTTTTTTAATTGTTCATATATGTTATTTTATTTAGTCATTTTATAAAATCTATAAATAGGCTAATGAAATCTTTATTATGATACACCGAAATATACACAATTACTTTTTTCCACATATCATTATTGTTTTTCAACTTGGAATCAGAGCAAATAGATCTTAAAGTGTTGAGAGCTAATTTTGCTTCTTCTTGTTATTTTTTTTTTCCAATAAGCCCTAGTATTCTTCCATTAATGTTGATTCCAACATTATTTCATCTCGTATTATAACCAACTTACTGTTGCTGCATACTGTGTAGAGCCCTCTCATATGAGAAAGTGCTTATTCGAGTCTATTCCATGCTGATTGTGTTTCAAAACGGCTGCATCATCCAATTGAGCCTCTCACCGAGGGGGTTTTTCTTTTGATGCCAATTACATAGGCCGCATTGCTTAGTTGCTATTTTGCAAGCGGATCGCATTAGCCAAAAACTGATTATATTTGTCCTCATTTGATAGAACTCCTAAAGTTAGCTCCACCTGCTCATTTTCACATCTTGTTTCTTCCGAGTCACACTTCTAATCCATCCAGCATCTCTCTCATTAGCTTGATAACTACGTTCTCCAATTATATCTCCCGTATTGCTTATTGCTTCTTCTCCTCTCTCTCTCTCTACAAGCACAATAGCTTCATTTCTCTCTCTATATATATTTTGCATGTGGACTTGAGCAAGTCCTTAAAAGGCTTAAGGAGGCAACAGACGTGACTTAGGGTGAAAGATCCCCCTTGCCCTTTGTATTTCCTTTCAGTCTGGAAGAAAAAGATTAACTAATAATTAGAAGGTCCTTTGGTGGTGAAGGTAAAACACCACATCGGTATTTCAATACTGGCTACCACCTAGTAGTAGGGGTGTCAAAAAGGCCCGTCCCGACCCAACCCGACCTTAAACTTAAGGTATTTTCTGATATCAGCTTCATACCTGAATAAGATTTTGACCTGATCCAAAAATATCCTAAGTTTAGGGTCGGGCCGAGTCGAAATGGGTTGGCGTAGGCCTTTTTGACATCGGTACCGCCTGTGCATTTTAGCCTTCATCCATTGAGAGAAAATTGTATAGTAAGATAAAATAAAGAAAAGAAAAAAAAACAATTTCCTCTCTCCGTGTGTTTTGGCCCTCATCCGCTACTCAACCCTCTAGAGTTTTTGAGCTAAATAGGAAATTGAAACTAAACTTGTAAAGGGTCATGACCTGGCCCGGTCTGACCCAGCCTGGTCTGACCCGGCCCGACTTTTTTATTCGGGTCTAGCGCGTTTCGGGTCGGGTCGAGCTAGAACATTGACCCTTTACGATTGGGGTTGGGTCGGGTAATATCAAAACCCAACCCGACTTGACCCATTGACACCCCTACCTAGTAGGGATAATATAATAGCCACCCGCGCTGGGGAGCGAGGAGAGGAGGACGAAAGACCCTTGCTTGGTAGGCTGCCTTCTTCATTTCTCTCTCTCTCTCCATATGTTGCATGACTTTGTTCTTACTCGTACAATATTCGTTCCATAGTCCATACCATTACCTACATACTGGACACTTTCTCTTGCCTTGCCTTAGGCCCTCGCAACTCCGAAACAAAATGCACTTGTAGAAGCTTCGATTTTGCATCTCCATCATCTTAATCACCCCCTCATCATTCTACTTCAGCAGTCACATAAATGACCTTCTTGTTACCGATCATCCTTACCGTGAATACGACCCAACGGTCCGCCCCTCCTCGTTTGGATCCGCCGGCAGGGGGTCGAACGTCCTATCATGACTCCAGTATATGTGTTATTAAAATGAAATTGGACCGTCGAATTGGGGAAACCCTTGTAGGACTTCCAACGGTCCATATTCAATTTTCGTTTCGTTAGGCAATTTCTCCCTCTAGGGTAAAAGTGAATGAATTATCGAAGATGAGCTTGGGCCGAAGCCCAGTCCATAGAGAGCCCCTTTAAATTGGGCCCTAGTCCCCAAACGATTCGGCCCACCATTATCGCCTCCGGCGGATGAGGAAAAAACGGGAAGCAACCTCGCAGCGATTCTCACTTTCTCTTCTCCGGATATCTGGTAGGAGCTCGCCGATCCGCAGCGCCAGATTCGAGCTTCGTCGGGGGGACCGACCGAGCGACCGAGCTTCGCGAGCGGCGATTTCTTGTCGGAAGAGAATCCGACGCAGAGTGCAGGGCAAGGCATCGCGTCGCGCGTGGAGTGTTGGGGGGAGAGAGAGAGAGAGAGAGAGAGAGAGAGAGAGAGAGAGGGAGGCGGCGATGTCTAAGAAGAAGGCGTTCAGTGGGAGCACCATGACGCTCAAGGACTTCCACGGCGGCTCCATCCCTTCCGATCTCCCTCTACCGTCTGCTCCCGGCGTGTAAGCTCTCCGAAGCCCTCGTGCCTTGATGTTTTGCGATTCGTATATGAGCGTTTTCCGTGTCTGAACCGTTCCGAGGTTAACCTCTTCCGTACATGGTTCTCTGTCTCTCTGTGGCCGGCTCGTATTTGGGTTAATGTCGGATCTGAGCTGTGGGTCTCCTCTTAGCGTCCTCTGGGTGTAATGGGTTCTGTGGGATTTGATTTGTGTTGGTTGTTTTTATGATAATTGCTCATTGATGGATGAACTGGATCTACGAATAGATTGGTAATGATTAATGCGTTATTTTTTTGGCTGTTGCAGCACCGCGAGGCCATCAGACCGTCCGGGATTCGAGAGGCAGGCGCCGTGGGGGAACCCTGTGGGCCGTCCGGATCACCGTACTCGGCCTAACTCGTCCCCAGCGACCAGGCATTTCGATGACAAGTCGCTGTTCCTCAGTCAGACTATGCCTATTGGCCGGAACTTTGATGAAGACGAACGCAAACCCCTTGATGGAATATCGGCCCCGCGCCGAACAATTAGCGATGACAGCATCCGGGTTTCTACCCGTTTGGAGCTGAAGCCACAATCTGTCACGGTGGGCAGGGTTCCGAGTCAGCAGGGCCAATCTCAGGTTTTGCAATTGCCGAGCCATCCTCAGAGTCCGTATGTTGGGGTAGCTCCAGAGGGTGCGCAATTGGGTATTAGTTCGCCAAGTGCAGGTGGAAATAACAGGCCTGGAGTTCCTGGGTCTTCGCCGAATGTCTGGGCTGCTAGGAAGGAGGCTGCAACTGTCGGGGAGTCATTGCAGTCTGCCAGGTCTGCTTCAAATGCTGCTTCGAAACTGGTTCACGCCAGTGCTCTTGACAAGGTGTCATCTGGTAGGTGGCAGTCGAAACCAACGGTTCCGTATCAGGTCGATGTGGAAGTCAGTAAGTTTGTGGAGGAAGAAAGTGAGTTAATCACTAGGGGGGTTGATGATGGGAAGTACAGGACCAATGTGGTGACTGTGAGGGAACATCATGATGCAGCGCTGGCAAGGCATGCAGAGAGGAATTTGAATATTGCTGAAGGGATTCTTGGTGGTAGGAAAGGATTGCCAGATCATGTGAAGGTTGAGGATCTAGTGTCTTCAGATGGAAAAGAAAAGAACCCACCTATTTATTCTGAGTCCGTTAGACTGATGCATACAGAGGGTAAAATTGGTCAATCTAGACTGCAGCAACCAGTGCCTTCGGAAGCATCAGAGAGGCCTAAGTTGAAGTTATTTCCAAGGACAAAGCCAGTGGAGAGTTCTGAACCACCTTCTGGCGAACCTAATCTGGTATGCATTCTGTGTACTCCTACAGTTATCTTTGTGGTTATCTATGCTTTAATATTATTCCTGTTGCTTCTTTGATTGATATAGGTGCATCAGAGACCAATTGATTCAGTACACTCAGGAACAACTGATGAATTGCAGGGCATAGTGCATCCTGTGAAGCATGCTTTACATGGAACAGAAAGTGGGAATCAGGCAGTAGAGCGTCCAAAATTGAACTTGAAACCAAGATCACAGCCCATTGAGCAACTGGAAGGAAACAATGAACGTGATAGGTGAGTGAAGAATGTTGTCCTTTTATGGATGATTGTGCAGCTGATGATTGGAAATTAAGATTGTTGCTCATAAATTGTTTTTAGGATTAGTGACATGGAAGTCAATCTTTGTTATCCCTAATAAAAAGCTGATTACATCTGGGCAAATTGATGTATCACTTCAGTGCATTCAGAATACAGTCTAATCTCTGAAAACACTTTCAAAATAGTGTCTTCAGAACAGTCATCACCACACAATCTTGTGTTGCTTTTGTTTTAAGAAAATAGAGGCATTCTTCCAAAGAGACTGGTAGTGACAGAGTTTTCAGTTGACAGTAAAATCTTCACACATAGGTTATCCGCATTCAACGAGAGTCTCCATGAAAATCGTCTACGATGCCCATGGGACACAGTCTCATGAGGTTCTTTTCTTTCCTTTTTTTAAATGAAAATGGAGAAGTCTTTTGTTATTTGTTTTTCATGAGTGGTTTCTATTTAAAATGCTTGATAGGTAATTCTCGCTTTTGTTTTTCTCATGTCAGCATTGCTGCTCTTCATGTCAGCTTTGGACGTTGTATTGATGTTGTTTGTCTAAACAGTATTTGCATGCGGCGGGTGCTTGTGGTGTGTTAAGTTGGTTGAAAGTTTTATACCAGACTTGAACTTGTTTCAATTCGAGGCCAGGGAGACATGATTTTGTTAGACATACTCTTGGACATCAAGTACTTGAAGACATGACCTGTCCTGTTATGTGTTGATATCCTGTTGGGCTTATTGACTTCATGGCAATGTAAAGGTTCACTATATTCTATTGAAGCAGGACAGTTGGTTTTTCACTTGTAGTATAGTTGCCTATCTATGACCCTCACTGAATGTTCTGTCATACACCTACAAGGCCTAATGTGTTGCCAGGATGGTGATTTTTGCTTTGGCATGGGGGTGGCTAAATATGCCAACAGCTTTGATGATTAGACTGAAGTAGTCATGCATGGAGATAGACTGGAAATTTGTCTTAAAAGATTTCCCTTTTGTCTTAGCAAATAAGATCTTTTCAATACAGTTGGTACAGGGTTTGTAAAGTCATCTCAGTGATGCATGAGTTGTGGGTAATTATGCTGTTATCCAGATGGCTCACTGGAGCTCTCTCTCTCTCTCTGGACGTCTGTATATATCAGTACCTAAAAAAGGGTGGATCTCATCAGTTCTTTACTGGATCGTTGCATTGAAACTGTTTCTCTATGAAATTCTTACATGCTTCTGATATGATTGATGCAGGAGTTTGGTGTTTGGTGGTGCTCGTCCACGAGAATTGGTGAGTGCTTGTATTTGTTTCTCTCAGGGATATAAAATAGGTCTACCAACCTAATGATCACTAGCAATTTTCTATCTCTGGATAGATTATAACTTCGTTACCCACATGGCACAAGGTCAAGTTTTGATGTCTCCTTCTAACTTTCCAATTTATTTAGGTGTAGTTTAGACTGATGCAATGTCAATCACCAAAAACTCGATCACTATTATTCATATATGAATATCATTGCCATGGTTCATAAACTGTATGTTGGACTTTTCATTCACTCTCCTGTCAGTAGCCACTAGAAAACTAAAGGAGACTGGGAGGATGCTATATTAAGCATTTTGTTAGCCGGGTGACGAGATCAGAATAATTGATGAATCCAAAAAGAAGTGCAACTTCAATGGCTAAATTTGCAGACCCTTCTTAATGTCCTCTTTACTCTTTTCATTGGTCTTCTTTTTTGACTGGGGAGAGTTTCTCTCTGTGTTCCTATTGGTGAAAAAAGAAAGGGGGGGGGGGGGGGGTTGCTTCCCCCAGTTGTGTTGTTTTCCTTTGGGGATAGTTAAACTAGAAGCTTATTGTCCTGGTTTATGTCCCGACTCTAGCACATTTTAATTTAATTTTTTTTCAGGTTCTTAAAGAGAGAGGGGTTGATGATGTTCCTGTCAACAATCGTGATTTGGGACCAAGTTCTGACAGGTATGCACCTTACTATTTTGTGCCTTTTCATTGTGCACATCTCTGGATGTTGATTTTAATTGGTGAACTTTTCTTTGAAGGTTAAAAAATGATGTTCCAAAGATGGAGAGAGCTTCTGGGAATGTTATACCTACCCATTACAGTGAACAATCTGAAAACCTTGTTATTGATCAGAGAAATGGGAAGAAACTTGAGAGGAAGGATCAAAGGATAGTTGAAAAAGATGATGCACAAAAGAGGAACTGGCGGAATGAGAATCGTTGGAATGGTAGAGAAGCAGAGAGGCAGCAGCCAGCTCACCAACAACAGCAGCCAGAGAGGCGGCCTTCTCCCGAAACATGGCGCAAGCCAGTGGAGGAGCCACCAAAACCAGCTTCTCCGGAAGCAGGTGTGCGATTTGGCAAAGCTGCTTCAGCTGTTGAGCTTGCGCAAGCATTTTCTGGTTCATATTCAGCTCAGCCGTCAACTCCAAAGTTTCCTGGTCAAAAGGGCATCCCTGCACAGCCGCAGATGCCCTTCTCACGGCTTACAAGTCCCTCTTCTCGCCCACAGATCAACGGTTACTGAAATCTCTCTGAATTTGGTGTGCACACACGCCTAATAGCAGTAATAGGGTGCCTGGAAGCATTTCGATTGAGATGTGCAGTGAAGCACATGATCCAGTGCTACTTAATTTTTCTCCATTTTCTATTTGTCCTCTCTTTTGGTTTATGATGGAGAACTTGCTGTAAGACAACCGGATTCTTGCATTGAAGTCCTTGAAGGATCTTTTTGCAACATTGGTCATCTCATTATCAGTCCACCCGAGAAAATCCCTTGCAGTTCATTGAAATGCACAGACGGGATTGCTGGTTAACCCAAGTCACATGGGAACGGAAGCGTTGCTTGAGTTAGAGTTCACAGTTTGGATGCATTTAAGATGGATCTTGAGGCTGCTTTGGTTCATTTGATATATGCGGGTGGAGTGAAAACTTGGTGAAAGATCAGTTTGTTGAATGATGGGGGAAGTCTGCCCCCTTATACTGGGAATGTGAGCTTTTTGGTTGTTCTAGGACTAGTTGACCCCTAATACAGGGAAATCTATTGTCTTGACAGAATTTATCACTAATGTGACAGAATAAACAAGTCCAGTGTGAATCCATGGGATTCTTCCTGTTTGTTTTGTTTGGTTATTTTTTTGAGTGATGCGGATCCTACATTATCTGTGATTTATAATTAGTCTAATTAAAGATTAAATTTTATTGCCAGCACCCAGAATTTCCCTTAAATCCAACAGGTAACTCTTCCTCGCGTGAAATGCCTTCGGGCGGGTCGTCGATTAACAATCAACCCGAATTCCTTTTCCTTTTCGACCTGCCAAAATAACGCTACTGGTTGCTCGATTTACGCAAGAAAATCAAGTTTATGGAATTTAAGGAAATGATAGGACATTGATACTAGTAAATTTGGCGCATGGCAAAGCTGATTTGCAAATATAACCGGGCCGGGAAGAAGCAGCTGAAATGCATTCTTGTAGTCCATCGCCTTGACAATTCATATCATAGACTCATAATAACGTTGATGGATAAGAGGTAACATACATTTGTACAATATGGTCAGTGACTCAGTTGTCCTTTTTCCTCTTCGACTGCTAAATTAACTCTTGGAAGCCTCGCTGGTTTTCGTTAAGTTTCTTGTATGGACCCGGGTCTACTAGACAAGGTCCATGTCTACCATTGATCATGTAAGCACCGCGTGTGAGACCCGAGTGTCCAGCAGTGGAGATCGACCCGGTCTAGTGGACCTGAGTCCGGGCAAGACTGGCCCTAGATTCAGATGTAGAGTCTCCATGACGCTTCAGTGCTTCATCTTTCTTCAAGAGTTTATATTGCTTCTGGAATTTTGCTTGGCTACTTGTGCCTCTCATTCTTTGATTCTCAGTATTTGGCGATTCTCCTCGTGTTTCCCCTCACCACCGCTACTGTAGCAGAAAGTACAGTTTTAACGATAGATCCACGGACAGATCTTCTCTATCCCCTTTTCATCTTTTTTACCCCAGGAAGCAAGGGTTACCTGTTGAATCAATCTTCTCGTTATATAAGCACATTCAATGACTGGTGTTGCAAGCATCAATTTGACTGCAACGTCTAGTTTCTCATGAACACAAGCCACGAAGCTCTTTCAGGAAGGAAAAACATGTCCAAGATCTAGAACGTATGAAGAACTAGCAAACAAAAAAGGTGCGAATAACTGTGTATTCTGCTTCACTAGAAAGAAGTAGATAAATACTCAAACGTTATGCTGCAGCAACTCTTTTCTACACGCTTCAACATCCTCTAAGAGTTCAATGTTGATTTGTAGCAAGACTTGGCCTTATCGTTGTTTTTCTCTTCTTACTTATTAAAATGTAAACAGCCCAAGCATAGGGTGAACTTTCTTCATTTAATTGGTAAATACAGGGTAACTGTGAAACACAGAAGTGTATTTACACACTTGTTTAATAAGCAAGACTTGCTCTGGCTTATCCTGTATGTGAACTCGTCATATATATATATATACTAACTGAAGCATCATAGATATGGTAAAAAATGTGAAACAAAGAAGTGTACCTGCTGCACTCTTGTCTGAATTATACAATTTGGATACTGAAAATAGCTGGATAATGAAGCTTGAGGAGCTAGTCTTTTTTCAGCCTTAACAAGCCCAGATTCCAAGATTAATCACACGCTTTATTTGCAAAGCTACTTTTCATGGGTATGCATAGATTGCTTATCTCCCACTTACTGACTAAACCTCATTGAAACAATCTACATGACATTTTTTCTAAAGTTGCTTTCACCAAATTCACCAAAGGACAATTGGCCACTCTTAAAATAACGGAACTGATGTATATCTCTGATGACTGTTTTCCTATCTAAGAGTAAAGAAGCAAACTTGGCAAAGTTTTGACAGTCAACACAAATTCCAAACATCAAAGGAAGGTTCTTTTCTCCTCAATGTGTAAACAAGACTGTTCTCTCTCTTCTTCTACATCCTGCATTGTTGACTTCGCATTCGGGGAATCTCCAATTTCTTTTAGTCATCCAATTAGTTTGGCCAAGTACAAATGTCCTTCAGCAGCTTGTGGGTGCAAATAGTCTCCCATTGTAAATGCATGCACCTGACCGTTCACTTGGATCCATGATTGCCCAGGGTGCTTTTTAAGCCCTCCCTTTTGCATTTGATTTCTAACTAGAGCAGCCTGCTCCCATTTTTGATCAGTGGCATACATGTTTGACAACAAAACATAAGGTTCCTGATCACATGAATTGAGTTGGATTAATTTTTCAGAAACCCACTTCCCCATATCAACTCTTTTGTGGAGTTGACAGGAAGATAGAAATGACTTCCAAATTGCAATTTGGTCAGATATGCCATTGCTATAAATAAACTCCATAGCTTCATTCAGTAAACCACTTCGCCCATAAAGATCCACCATGCAAGCATAATGTTCTATTCCAGGTTTGATTCCATATACATCTTTCATGAGCTTGAAATGTTCACGACCCTCTTCAAGCAGTCCTGCATGGCTGCAAGCAGTTAAAATACCAACAAAAGTTATCTCATTTGGTATGGTTCCCTCATTTATCATACACTCGACAAGCTGAACAGCCTCCTTACCTCTCCCATGCAAAGCAAAGCTGAATATCATTGAAGTCCATAGAACAACATTCAAGTCTTGACTCTGCTTGAATACTGACAATGCATCATCAAGGCTCCCACATTTGGAATACATATCAATTAACGAGGAAGAAAGGTGAACATCCAGGTAATAGCCAACTTTCAGGATATAGGCATGGATCTTTCGACCAAGTTCTAATATACCAACATTTGCAGATGCCGAAATAATGCTTGTAATGGTAAATTTGTCCACCTTCAGACATTTTCGGACCATTGTGCTAAATACTTCAAAGGCATTTTCATAGTTGCCATTCTTCACATACCCAGAAACCAACGAACTGCATGCATATGCATCCTTGTAAGCTATCTCGCAATTCTTCGTGCTCATAAACATTAAAGGCCAACAATTAAATACTATTGAAGCCTTTTCAGTGTCTCCACATTTGCAATACATATCTATGAGAGAAGTCCTGATAAATTCATTACTGCTGATTCCCAATCTAATAACTATCCCATGAACTTGCCTACCAACATCCAAAATAGACAAAAAAGCAGCCAAACCCAGAGCCATGGAAAAGGTCACCTCGTTAAACACTGGTCCTTTTCCCTTCATCTCATAAAGCAACTCCAGTGCACTTCTTTCTAATCCATTTTGCATAAGCCCATCTATAATCGTATTCCAACTAGCAACATCCTTGTGAGGCATCCTTTGAAATAGATCAAACGATTTCTCCATATCTCCACCACATAGGTATGCACCAATCATTACATTCCAACAAATGGTATTCTTCTTTCTCATCAAATCAAACAACCTCTCCGCAACAACAACATCCCCGCATTTCGCATAAACATCAAGAACAGAGTTTGCCAACACGGCATCGACATGAATATGGTTTCTGATGATCCACCCATGAACGCCTTTACCCAGTCTGAGCTCATTCAAGCCAGAACAACACTTCAAGACACTCGACAAAGTGAAGTGATTCGGACAAACACCCTCCATCACCATAGCCCTGAAAAGATTCAAAACCAATCCGCAAGACCCGTCGCGCGCAAAACCGGACAGAAGAATCGTCCAAGCCCGGACGTCTCGTACAGGCAATACATCGAACAGCTTCTGGGCATCGCCCAACTTTCGAGTTTTTGTGTAAAGAGCCAGAACATAGTTGCCAACGCTCACATTCCGCACGGAGCCTTTCTTGATCGCCGTGGCGTGGAATGTCTCCGCCACCGCCTCCGCTCTTGAGCAGCCAAGGGGGGCAGAGTGACAACACCGACGCGGAATTCCATCGAGCTCCAACCTAGGAGGGTTCACTGTTTCGGGGGCTCGAGAATCTAGGAAGAGTAATGGTCGGTGATTGAACAGAGGAAGGGAGCGAAGGCGTATGCAATCAGCCCTCAAGCTCGGTCTTGCTTTCATAACCAATCTGCTATTGAGCTTTTCCGCTATGTCTAGTTAACTGTATGGTCTCGTCAGGAGTTTTGTAACGGTCGTGGGGCGTTACGATGGAATCTACCAAACACTACTGACAATTTGAAAAAAATATTTATTTGAAGATATAATTACTAAGGTAAAAGCCACAAAAACTTCAAATTTTGTCAATTATGACAAATTTAACATAAATTTTTTTATGACAAAAAAACTCCAAACTTGTATTCATATAACACATTTACCTCAAGCTTTAATTTGTGACACAAAAACCTCAAGCTTTTATTTGCGTGATATATTTACCTTGGATTTTTTTTTTAACACCAAAATTTTAGAGTAAATGTGTCACTCACACATATAAGTTTGAAGTTTTTGGTATTATAATAAAAAGTTTACATGTTTAGGGTAAATGTGTTATATGAGCCCCATTTGGTTCAGCTTTTCGAAGGGGGTTTGGGCCCCTAAAGGCTCTTGGCTAAATACAAACTCGTTTGATTCGATTTTTTTGGAGAACTTTGGTAAGATGCAATTGCATCTCCAAAGGGCTTTAAATTGCATCTTTAAAGGGCTTTGAGAGCCTTTAGCCCGAGGTAAGTCCGGAGTTATTTAGGAAAGTTGTACCTTCGAAATGCAAGTTGATCACTATTCGCATGTACTGTTCATCTTCTTCGGAGAAGTGAACGGAGGCCGATGACTATTGGCCAAGGGGTCGCTTGACCTTGGCGACTGTCACTATCGCTTGAGGTTGTGTGACCTTAAGCGGTGGTTGCTTGGTTTGCGCGAACCTAGGCAACGCTTGAGGTTGTGCAATCTCAGGCAACCTTGCTTGAGATTGCGTGACCTTAAGCAGATGTTGTCCAGCAGCCAAATTTGGCTGTCGAAGGTTGGCTAGCCTAGATATGGCTGTTGGTGACTAAATAAACAAAACATACATTTAAAACTTTTTCTAAATATTTTTTAGCAAAAGTTCTCTGCAAAATGTAGTTTTTACTAAATAACAAATAAGCCATAATTTTTGCAATGTTATTTAAAATTACAATTTATTAAATACTATTTATATTTCGAAAAACCTGGCTGAGCATGGTTCCTAGTTTTAAGGAGTCTAAATTTGGTTCCCGGTTCTTCCTTTTTCAGAATCGGCAGTTCTGATTTTGGTTCCCAATTCTTAATAGAATCGGAACCAGAATCGGATTTCTAAGAAATCCCCAATCTAAACCTAAATTCATTTCCCCTTCAATCTTCTCCCGTTTCTCTCTTCCCTCTCCCCCGACGCACCTTGCTTCTCGTTGCCCTCGACCTACTCGCCGCCTGCCGCTCGTTGATTGTCAACCTCGACGCTCACCCTTGATGCTCCTGGCTCCTCATCATCCGCCACTCGTTGCCCTTGACACTTGTGGCTCCTCATTACTCGCCGCTCGTACAATAGTGGGGACTTACAAGAAGACTTTCTCCCTTGTCATCGTTGATGGGTTCGCCGTGAAGATCTCGGAGGACTAGGTAGGGAGCGAACCCTCCCCCTCACCCCTTTCTCTCTGTATGTTTGATTGTTTGTAGGCGAGTGTCTGTTTAGATGTGTTGTTAACTGTAGAAGGACAAAGATGGGAATTGAAGTATGGACAACAACGTACGTTGACTCAGATTGGTCTATGGACTGTGTGAAATTTGAATGCATGCCGATTATGCGTACTAATCTTGGTTAACTCCATTGTCCATCATGAACCAGGTAATGGTTTTGTTCCTTACGAATCAATAATGCCGAGTTCGGTTGATATATTCGTAGTTTAATCGTATGAAATTGAAGTTGTTTTAAGCGAAAAATGTTTGATCTGAACATCTGTTGTCATGTTTAAACTAAAGAAAGCATTGAAGCAGAATTTGTAACTCGGATTTTGAATCGCATATCATGTGTTTGCTAAAATGCTTGACCGGAAGACTGAGGAATTTATGCATTTAGGCATTTAGGCTCAAAGGTCGATTCATATCTGTGTTTATATTTTGTCGAATCCTACGTGCTTTCTACAAATTTTGCTATGTTGATGTATTCTTTGCCTGCCCGAGGTAGTCGTGCATACGCCCCTTTGTCGGAATCTTACCCCTCACTGATGAGCTCTCTATAGATTGCGGCCGTTCAAGTTAGCAGTTCTCTTCATTATGTTTGCTTGGCTATTCAAGTGCTCAAGTACTATTGACTAATCTATTCTCATGCTGTTTGATTGGCCGTTCAAGTGTTCTCTGCTAATCTGTTTTCAGCTTATTTGCTTGGCTATTTAGTTCAAGTGCTTAAGTGCTTTTGGCTGTACTGTTGTTTGCTTGGTTGTTCAAGTGCTCAGGTGCTCTTGGCTAATCTACTATGTGTTGTTTGCTTTATATCCTAGAGTGCAAGTTTTTCCTTCTACTTGGTTCACATGAATCTCTGGAAAGAGTCCTTGGGGAAGCAAACATTCACTCTGATAAACTCTATTGCCCCTTTTCGAATTGTTTTGTCTTGCTTGATCCTCAAGGATGCTTGTCAACTAGGGCAAGTTCCTCAAGTCAGTCAGAAAATAGCAGCATTGAGTGTCTGGCTTGTTAGAGGTTTATTTGTCTGGAGTGTGGTGTCCCTTGGCACTTTTCATTGACCTGTGAAGAGTACCAAGATCTTCAAGCAAAGGAAAGAAATGCTGAACACATCACTTTGCATCATCTAGCAGCAAACAAAAGATGGAGCTGTTGCTAGCAGTGTCGTAGAATGATTGAACTCACTTAGGGTAGTTGCCATATGACATGCTGGTAAGAGGAATTGTTTGTTTATGAGTGATGAGTCAATGACAATTTCCTATATGTAGGTTAGAATGCAATGCTCAAAATGGCATTGGGCACTTTAACTCTTACTTGAAAATATAAGGCTTTATTCTGTTTTTTGGATTATTAGAGTACTTCGACCAGCATGGTAGTTTGCACTTGGAAGTATGAATGCTGAACAGATTGATAGCTTTTATAATATTTGTTTACTCGATACTTTGTCAATCAGGTATTTAGACAAACCTATTACTTTGTTGATGATATCATTGGTTTAAATACTGAAGTAAAACTTGCACATTATTTCTGAAACTAGTTTTAGAAAAAAGAACCTGTTGGAATCTGGAGCCGACCCTAGAACCTGTTATAGGGTAGGTTCCAGGTTCCAGGTTTTAGGTTTCAACAGGTAGGGTTTCAAGTTCCAAAAAATGAGGAGGCGGAACCTAGAATCGCTTACCCTTATCCTTTAGCCTAAATGTATTTGCATTTTCCTAAGTACATTTGCTCAAAACCGAACCAAACAGGGACATAGGTACAAGTTTGAGGATTTTGGTGCCACAAAAAAATTTAGGGTAAATATGTGACAGTATGCATATTTTAGGGTTTTTGATGGCTTTTACTCTAATTACTATTTGATAATGAACTATAAAAATAAATTGCATGATGATCTCATAAAGGAAATAAACAATGATATTCATATTCGGTCATTATAATTAACTTCATAATGAATAGTTTATTTAATTTTCAATACACATAGTAAGTACTAGTAACTCATTTATTATTATTATTATTATTATTATTATTATTATTATTATTATTATTATTATTATTATTATTATTATCTACGATAAAATGATACATTTATGGAATGAAATTACTGTTTTATAACCGAAGTTATGAATCACGAGAATGCAAATCATATTTAGTATAAGCGTTTCATTTCAAGCCGATTCCCTACTAGTAGGAGCAATTATCAGAATAATACACATTCAACCCTAAAATTTTAACTATTACACATTATTTCCCTGAACTTCTATTTTGTTACAGCTATATTTTCCATTAGCATGTGCAAGACAAATTTAAGGGGTAAAAGTACTCTTTCGTCTCATTTTTAATAGTTGTGTCCCGCTGAAGGCCATCAGCCTATCGCCTTCTGAATGGAACGACAATTCTCTTGCCACAATTTTCTGCTCTCGACCCACGAGCAATCTCAAGGTTCTTTGGTATAGTAAATGGTTATTTCATGACAAAGGTCTAATTGGGATTTAGAGCCCATAATAACACAACTGAAATTAGGCACAGATATGTGGATTTGACCTATTTTTGCGAATCTGGGTTTGAAGTCAAGTCGAGCAAACAGGTTGCATGCCCATATTCAAGCCCCGACACTCATCACATGCGAGAATTGCGGGAAAAATCCACTTGATTCAAATGAAATTTGGTAACATGAATTTTCAAATGTGATTAATATCTTGGAGAATTATCAACTACGCACATCAAACTGACCTCTCAAAGTAACCTTCGTGCATGATCCACAGTGGCCAGCCACAAACCTGTGGATCGGCTCAGCTTTTGGCTCAAATTCTAAGTACTCTCACGGTTCAAGCGGAGATTTGAAGATCAAACCAAGCTGACCTAAGCGTCATTTTTACTCCTATGTAACATTCATCAAGGTCACGAAGACAGGTAATGCATGCAAAGGGGCATAGCAAGTGAAACATGAAAGGCTCTAGGAGAGGCTTCAACACTACAAAAAATTCCATCCTCAGAAATCAGTTTTCTAAGCTTTTTTTTTTTTTTTTCGTGGACAAAACATGGTCAAAATCGAACAAAAATAAATCTATGATCCTTAGCTTGCTTCCTATTTTCTTTTAAAGTGTCTCTTAGCCGAGGAAGCCAAGAAATTATCCTTTGAAGGTGCCTGGAAGTAGGCTCATTTAGACTACAGAATGAGATCTGCAACGAAAAAATTGAAAACGAATTCTTTTGTTGTCTCTAAGATTGGACTCCAGGACCTATTTTGTCGACTAATTTGATCCCAAACCCAACTATACGCATTCTCGTTTAGGTTATGTTGAAAAATATTGTGAGTAATAAGGGTAAAATAGTAACTTAGTTTGTGAGTAGGGTTAAGCACATATAAGCATATATATATATATTTGTAACCTTATTCTTTATGAAGTAAGAGAAAATAATTATCTTTTACATGGTATCAGAGCCATACGTAAAAGAAAAAGAAAAACCCTAATCACCATATTGCTGGAGACAACTGTTTCATCACCGGAAAAGGCCGTGTCGCTAGCCAACAATAGTGCTATTTGCATTGCCACAACGCCTTGGTGTCCTAAAGAGGGCCGCGCTGCCAGCCGGCAAGCCATGACGCCGACCGGCGAATTTCAGCTGTCGTCGTTTGGGTTGCCTTGCATTGACTAGTCTTGGGAACACGTCGACCAGCCGCGGTGTCTCTTGGCATCATTCGACCCTGTGATTGCTGCTGTTCAACCTCATTGACCAGATCTAGCGCTACATAATCCATTTTGGCGACACCAGACCTTGCTATAAAAGATCGGATCTGAAAATCCAGTTCTCGGTGTCCTCATCTGTTCGTCTGGACAGCGAATGGAGGAACTCAGTTGACTTCTTCTTTTCGGTGAATTTTTGTTTTTATCTTCCACACTTCTCTGATTAGAAGTGATTTTTTTTTTTGCTTTTATTCTCCGCGCTTTGGACAAATCTCCACCGAGTCTTCCCTCCACTTGCACTAGATTGATGATTTGTAATGTTAAAAAAAGTGTAATGGTTCCTGCTGGGCAACTTGTTGGCGAGGAGAGGACTGAATAACAGGGGATTATCTCGCCTAAGTTGATACGGAGGACAGGAGAGAACACTTGGATTTATGATGGCCGAAAAGATTGCACGAGTGATGAAGCAATTGGCAAGTTCGACGGGAACCTAGCAACCGTGTGCGCGGGGCTAAGATTTCTTGACTTCAGAACTTGGTCCTAGGGGCAAGTCGAAGGTTTTCGACTTCGGTTCTTAGTGTGGGCTTCAAAATCGAATGCTATCAAAGAGGATAGAGCTGTTGTTTGTCCTTTCTCATTGCATTTTTTGCTGCTGAATATTTGGGTTTGTTGCTGAATTTTATTTTTGGGTCTAAGTCTATATTTGTGTTATATGTTGAACCGAAGGAGATGGTGAGAATAAATATGCTAGTACTTTGGTGATTCATATTGTTGCTGATGGATGAAATGATTTTATGAAGTGTGATCAAATTGATGCAATTAGTGGTGATTAAAGTGAGGCCCCTCTATTTGAAATTATTGTTTATTTGAGTGCATTATTGGAATTAAGTATTGGTGACTGTGGAGTTCATTTCTTGGGCTCAATCACACTTTTTATTCACTAATGGCGAACAATGGATTGACTTCTGGATCAACTTCTGGATCCCTTCTTGGCCATTTTCAGTTAACATTTGTCAAGTTAGATGGAACTAGTTATCCATCTTGGTCTAAAGCGGTTGAGGTCTATCTTACTGCCACTAGGCAACTTGAATATCTCACATCTACAGTACCGTCTGACAAGAGTAAAGCTGCAGATTGGATTTGTAACATCCTGAAAATCGACCCCATTTTAGGATTTTATAAAAGGGCAATATTAGTCGAAGGCCTGGTCAGTACAAATTTTCCGAACTGTGTGTTCGTGGGATAATGGATTACAGAGAGGGGTCGATAGGAAATGATTCGCGTACGACTCGCAATTTCGATCAGGAACAAACCCTTCGACCATGAGGACCTGGGCGAGAACGATATCCTCTAAGTACTAGACTATTAAGGAAACGGAAATAAATCGATTCGGCAGAAGTACGAAGTCGATCTGCAGGTGATTTCCGCACGACTTCGATGCGAACTACGAACGACGTTAAACCGAATCCTTTTCATCTAGTACTCGGGATTATCAATTGAGCCCCCGGGATCACACGATAATCGAGGGACGTCCCTGACTCGAGAATTGGCGTAAACGTGGTTCAAAGAATGGTTGGCCATAGGTCAAATGTGAGGAAAGTCCAAAAGGGCGCCCGATAATCCAAATTGTACTACGGTCGCAATCGACTCAATTTGGCCCCGATTTTTAATCCGATTTTGGGAACCGACTTCTCAGTGATGTCAGGACTATATATTTGGACGTCGCCTCATTTATTTTGGGATTTTCCGTTGGACACGGAAGAGTCGGAAAAAGGAAAAATTGGACCGGGTTTCGGGCCCGCGGGTGGGCCGGCCCAAGACCGGCGGCCCAATGGGCCTTGCACCCATTTAGCCCAGCCCAAGAGGGGCCCAAGTTGGCCTAAGTTCCTCCATTTCCAGCCCATGGGCTTCTCTCTTTTGGCCTTTTGCTTTTGTGCCCAAGTGGGCTTTGTTTATCTTTGTTATTGGTTGTTTTTGATTGGCTCTTCAACAAGTGGCAAGCCCACTTGCCTTGACTCTTATCCTTGACCAGCAGCCTCTTCTCTCTCCTCTTTCTCCCCCAAAATTCGTGCACCAGCCCAGCCTCACTTTCTCTCCCTTTTTCTCTTCCTTTTCTCTTCCATTTCTGGTGTTCTTTGCTGTCCATGCTGTTTTCCAGCCGGAAAACAGCCTTGCCGCCGTCACCGGAGCCGCCGCAACCGCCCAAAGTGTAGTCCTGGAAGTTAGGAAGCCAGCCACGCACCCCTGGTCACCGCTGGTCGCCGTTAGCCGCCCGTTTCGGCCTTTTCCGCTCAGCTGCACTGGTTCCGCGTGAACAGTGTTCCGAGGGCTGTTTTGGCCCGTTTCAGCCACCGTTTGTCGTCCGTTGCCATCCCCGAGCTTACCCCTCGTAGCCCTCGTTCCCCTCTACGCGCCGGTGTCGCCGGATTTCCGATCCAAGTAAGTTAACTTCCTAATCCTTGTTTAGGGGTTAATCTTGCTTAGGGGTTAATTAGTTTAATTTTTGTGCTTGGTTAATTATGGGTTAGTTTGTTAATGGTGGCTGAGTTAATTAAGGCTGACTAGGATTAGTTAATTGACCATAGTTAGTATTAAAGTAACTAAGGTTAATTAATTAAAGTAACTAGGGTTAGTTTCTAAAGTAACTATGGTTAATTATTAATCATGGTTGAGTTAATTAACCCTAGTTAGGTTAAATTTAGTAACCATGGTTAAGTTTAATATTATTTTATTAATTTCGGATTAGTTACTTGTTCATATTTACTGTTCACGATTCGTTCACGGCCTTTGTTCATACGTAAGTAAATTTTGGTTTCAAATTGTTGTGTTCTTGGTTGTTATGCTTTCTTGAAGTGCCGATTGTTAATTATATGCGTGAATAATGATGAAATGCATGATCGAAGATCGAGTGGAAGTGAAAGTGTTTGATTTATTGAGTTATTCCCGAGAATTAGGGAATGTACGTGATTATTGATTGGTGGAATTTTGAGGATTTAGTCTAGTATTGGAGAATACGATACTTACAAAGGTGAGGTGTCATATAAAGGATTTGACTAAGTGGTAAGACAACAAGGACGAGTAGTTGTTTACGCGTCACAACGATTGAGGGCTTGTGAAGTTCGAATGTGAGCTCATAAAACTTTGGTGGATCAAATTTCAAGTGTTGACGAGTGGTCCTGTGGAAACGAGCTCATGAGTTGACGAGCTGGAGAAAGTTTTGTACTTTGAGGTGCTCAGATGAGGTTAAAACTGTGAGGCTTGGTATGGGACAGGCCAAAGCGGATAATACCTCTATGAGATAAAGCATGTTTAAAAGGGACTTTTGTTAGAAGTGGTGTAGTTCGTAGATGCCCATGACGACTGATCCGATGAGGGCGGGGAGTGGACGCCGGGGTCGGAGTGCCTGAGCAAGGAGCGACTCTTGGCGGGCTTCTAGGATGTCGAAAGGGGCGAAATGAACCGAACTACGTGATCGACAAAAAGAGAATGCTTGTGGGATAAAATTTATTCGAGTGATATAGCAGAAGTATGGTCAAGTTTGTGGAACTCCAATCTATTGGAATAACATAAGAGAAAGGATGATCTTTGGTCCAGAGATTGTTGGCAATCAGTGGATGTGGTTAAGATGTCAGGGGCAGGCTAACGTCAGAAAAGCAATACAGACAAGACTAAGACTGTTTGATTATTAAGTTCAGTGTTGCGTTTCCCTTAACGTATGTCATCTTTGGTCGCTTGTGATTGCACCTGTTTATTAAACTGTCTTCGCCGTTTTTTTTCTCTCGAGGTGGTATTGCACGATTGCTGTATTAGGTTGTATGTTAAACTCCCGAGGCGAGCGAAGTTCCTAACCGGGGGCTTAGGACTTTAACTTGCTGAGTTTATCTCAACCCGTCGTGGTTAACATTTTCAGGCCCTAGATGATGCAGCACCCGAGGATCGAAGAGAGCGATTCCTCTCGAGGCCGCGAGTAGGCACTTGTGCGGTGTTAGGTTAGCTAGGCCGGTCTCTTTTTGAGTAGGCCTTAGCTTGTCACCTATAGTAAGGTGTGTATGTATTTGCTGGTGTGCTTTGGCTAACCTTCGAGATATATAAAATGGTGTTTGTCTTTCCTCTCGCTTGTTGTTGTTGCTATCCATGTTGTTTGGTTTGGGAGTTGTTCGTTTCCGCATGTGCTTAATTACAAGATAAAATGAATTGGTCGACGACAGTACCTGGGACGTCGTATTATTAAGACCTCAAGTGAAATGGGGTTGCCGCGAGCTCGAGAGTCGGGGCGTAACAGGATTGCAGGAGATGCGATGATTCGGACCCTATTGTGGAATAACATGGATCCTAAGGTTAGTCCTCACTTTATTCAATGTGACTCAGCTAAGGTAGTTTGGGATAAATGCGCATTACTCTATTCGGGGCAAAATAATATGATGTGAATATGTGATACATGGAAAAAGTTGTTTGATATTCAGCATGGAGATCAATCTTTATCTGATCATTATGCTCGGTTCACAACTCTTTGCCAACGATTGGATACTTATATTCCTGCCTCGAATGATCTAAATGTTTTGACTAAACGTTAAGAGGATTTGAGGGTAATTCTATATCTTAAGTCCTTAGGGCCTGAGTATTCATCTCTTCGTTAACATATCATATCCTAGAGTACTCTTCCCACAGTAGATGAAGTCTTTTCCCAAGTCCTCCGTTCTACAATTCCTGAGAAAATTCCTTCCATACCAACAGTGGAGACTAGTGCTATGCTTTCTCATGGTCTAAGTGGACGTGGAGGTCGAGGTCGTGGTTATCGAGGTCGTGGAGGTTATGGTGGATGTGGTTTTGTTCATAGTGGAGGTCGTGGAGGTCGTGGAGCGGGAGTTGGGAATCGTGGTACCATTGGTTCTGGAAATGGTCGTGGTTTTCGCTATTGCCATCATTGTCAAAGAGTTGGACATTCAGAAGCCTATTGTTATGCGCTTCACCCAGAGCTCAAACCATCCATTACTGCATATGCAGAGGTTGAAGAGCTGAGTATGATACATTGGTTCGCTCCCAACAAGTGATAGGATCTTCAGCTCCTACTGCAATTCTGGCACAAACTTCTAAAGGTAGTTCATCTTGTTTGTTGTCTGCAGCGTCTGATTCTTGGGTTATAGACTCTGGAGCTACCAATCACATCACTGGTAACTCTAACCTACTATCTTCTTTTCACTCTACATCTCCTTCATTATCAAACTCAGTTACATTAGCAAATGGGTCACAATCTTAGGTTACTGGTATGGGAGTTGCTCATTTGAGTCCCTCTCTTTCTTTGTTATCTGTTCTTCACCTATCAAAATCTCCTTATAATTTGATTTTTGTTAGCTCGTTGACCAAAGAACTGAATTGCTCTGTAACCTTTTCCTCTTCACGTTGTGTCTTTCAGGATTTGAGGACTGGACAGATGATTGGTGGGGGACGTGAATCAAATGGCCTATACTATCTTGATAAGAAGGCTTTAACTGCTGTAGCCACAAAAAATACATCTACTGATGTATATCAGATGCATTGTCGTGCTGGTCATCCACCACCGCACATACTTCGACGTCTATTTCTTGAATCTAAGTCTGTGAGTTCTTTTCAGTGTGAAGCTTGTCAACTTGGCAAACATCATAGAGCTTCTTTTCCTTCTCGCATTCAAAGTCGTGTGTCTAATCCATTTGAGTTGGTTCACTCAGATGTATAGGGTCCAAGTTCTGTGTCTGATGTTTCTGGATTTAGATATTTTGTTACATTCATGGATGATTTTTCCCGAATGACTTGGTTATTTTTAATAAAAGATCGTACTGAGATTTTCTGTTGCTTTCAATTATTCTATTTCGAAGTGTTGAATCAACATAATATCTCTGTTAAATATTTACGGTCAGATAATGCTAGAGAATACCTAGCTGCCACTTCTGGTTTTCAGCCATTTATTGAATCCCATGGTATTATTCATCAGACTTCCTGCTCATACACTCCACAACAAAATGGCATAGCTGAACGTAAAAATCGCCATCTTCTTGATGTTGCCCGTTGCCTCATGTTTCATATGCATCTACCTAAACATTTTTGGGCCCATGCTGTTCTTACAGCATGTTATTTAATTAATAGACTTCCAATTTCTGTCCTTCAAGGGGAGACACCATTCTCAATTTTACATCCAAATCGTCCTTCTTTTTCTTTACCTCTTCAAGTCTTTGGGTGTGTATGTTTTGTACATTCTCTTACTCCAGGTCTTGATAAACTAATTCCTCGTGTTGAAAAATGTGTCTTTGTGGGATACTCTCGGACTCAAAAGGGATACAAATGTTACAATCCTACTCGCCGTCGTATGTTTGTGTCTGCAGATGTGACATTCTTTGAAGATCAGTCATATTTTTCTTCTCCGGTGGTTTCATCAACACATGGTGATAGTGACAATTGTGTCCTACCAATGGTTCCGTTGCCTTCCATTTCTCCACCTATGATAGTACAGTCTTCATCAGCATCTGATTCATCTGTTCCCCCATTAGTTACAGTGCCATCCTCTGATTCTGATCTGCTTATTGCTTCCCGAAAAGGTACACGTTCTTGTGTTGGTCGGCCTATTGATCATTATGCTCCTTATTCCAATCTTTCTGATTGTGTTAGTACGCGTCATCCTATTTCTAATTTTTTGTCCTATAGGCGTTTATCTCCAACCTTTTCTGCTTTTGTCTCATCGTTGTCTTCTGTTTTTGTGCCTAGCAGTGTTGCTGAAGCTCTTGTTCATCCGGGTTGGCGTCGTGCTATGGAAGACGAAATGCAGGCACTAATTTAGAACCAAACTTGGCAACTTACTTCCTTACCTACTGATAAAAAACCAGTTGGTTGTCGTTGGGTTTTCACAGTTAAGGTTCATCCGGATGACACTCTTGATTAATTGAATGCACGATTAGTTGCAAAAGGGTATACTCAAACTTATGGTATCAACTATGATGACACATTTTCTCCAGTGGCCCAAATTCCATTTGTCCGTGTTTTTATTTTACTGGCTGTATGATTTGGTTGGATCCTTCATAAATTGTATGTCAAAAATGCCTTTTTACATGGTGATTTGGTTGAGGAGGTTTATATGGAGCAACCACCTGGGTTTGTTGCTCAGGGGGAGAATATGGTTTGTCATTTACACAAAACCTTATATGGACTTAAACAATCTCCTCGTGCTTGGTTTGGTAAATTTAGTGATGCGGTTATCAAATTTGGATTAAAGCGGTGTCAAGTAGATCATTCAGTTTTCAGCTTTATATCTTCAGCATGTTGTATTCTTTTAGTTGTATATGTGGATGATATCATCATTACTGGCAGTGATTTATGTGGTATTCAGAAACTTAAGCAATTTCTGCATAGGTAATTCAATACCAAAGATCTTGGACATCTTCGATATTTTCTTGATATTGAAGTATCATATTCACACGCTGGTATCAATTTATCACAACGGAAGTATATACTAGACATCCTTGGTGAAGTTGGATATCTTGGAGTAAAGCCAGTAGATACTCCTATGGATCCCAATATAAATCTTGATGCAGAACATGGAGAATTACTATATGATTTAGCGAAGTACCGAAGATTAGTTGATAAGTTAAACTATCTTACCGTCACAAGACCTGATATATCCTTCACAATTAGTATAGTAAGTCAGTTTATGAGTTCTCATCGTACTACTCATTGGGATGCGGTGCTTCGAATTGTTAAATATTTGAAGGGAGCACCAGGTAAAGGACTACAATTTAAGAATTATGACCATCTAAATACTACAGGCTTCTCTGATGCTAACTGGGTTGGATGCCCTATAGATAAGAGATCTACTTCAGGCTATTATGTGTTTATTGGAGGTAATCTAGTTGCATAGAAAAGTAAGAAACAGTATTTAGTTTCTCGATCAAGTGCTGAAGCTGAATATCGAGCAATGGCACATGTGACGAGTGAATTACTATGGTTGAGAATGTTACTATCGGAGATTGAAATGTCGCCTTCAAATCCGTCAACCTTGTAATGTGATAATCAATCCGCTTTTCATATTGCATCTAATCCCGTCTTCCATGAGCGAACTAAGCACATTAAGGTTGATTGTCATTTTGTGCGAGAAAAAGTTCAGAAAGGGGAGATTATTCTTCAACATACAAAGACGAAGGATCAACTTGCTGACATTTTTACCAAATCTCTGCGAGGGAGTAGAGTGAGCTTTTTATGTAACAAGTTGGGATTATTTGATATCTACATCCCAACTTGAGGAGGAGTGTTGAAGAATATTGTGAGTAATCAGGGTAAAATAGTAACTTAGTTTGTGAGTAGGGTTAAGCACATATAAGTATATATATATATATATTTGTAACCCTATTCTTTATGAAGTAAGAGAAAACAATTATCTTTTACAGGTTACAAGTCACGTTTTGCCCCAGATGTTCCTCATTTTTCTCATACCCTCTCACTTTCCCTCACCTTTGACCAACTGGTCTTGACACTATTTGGACTTCTTCCCTTGTTTGCTAGAAGGGAATATTTCGGGGGACTTTAGGAGGCCTTCCTAGGACATGCGGCCTATGGTTGATAATATCTTTGAGTTTAATTTAACTCTATAGTTAAAGGTTTTGGCTAGTTCTTGCCGGAACTTTGCAAAAATCTCGTTTCCCTCCATGGGTGGGTCTGGAATTCCTAGGTTGGAGTTGTTTTTTGAGTTGCTTGTGGGGGTGTTTTTTGGGAACAACCGTGAGCTTCCCCAAGAGCCTCTTATGCCCGACCTTTTATGCATAAAAAGAGCATGTTTCATAGAGTTTATTCATGGAATTAAAGAAGCTTCTTGTCGGTCTTTGCCCAACTACCGAGCTTGCCAACAGAGCTATTTCACCAACTCTCTGAATTGGCCAAATTTGCAACTTTTGTAGATGTCAAGGCTCCGTTTGGCAACACTCCTATTTCTCTATTTTTCTGTTCTTTTGTTCCCTAGAATAGAAAAAGGAACATAAATCTATTTGTTAACGCAAATTGATTTTTCTATTCCCGGGAATAGAAAGTTGTTTCTGGAATAGAAATGAGAAGTAAAAAAAACTAGTTTCTTATTCTTGGAAACAATTTCTAGAAACTATTTTTTGTGGATTACTCATCGCCTATAGCATGCCACCACCCGCCCATCGCCGCCCACTGCCCGCCACCTATCGTTGGTTGTTGCCCACCACCGCTAGCAACCGGCGCCAGGCGCCCGCCCCCACCTGCTCGTCGGTGGCCGGATGTCAGCCGCCACCACCTGCTCGCCACTAGTCGCCGGCCTTCACCTGGTGGTCGGCGACCCCGTGTGACTCGGAGGATCGGCGACCGGCAACCGGCGCCGTGGGCGGTCACCGGCGGGTAGGGCGGCCAGCCACCTGTGATTGTCGGCCGCCTGGCAGTGAGAGGCAGTTGGTGGCCGACAGTCGTCGGTGGTTGGTCACCTCACCAGCCGGTGGCCGGCCGTCGTTGCAGCCACCGGTCGTCAGTGATCGCCAATAGCCTGCCGGCCGCCAGTCACCACTACTGCTCGCTGGTCGCTGCCGCCATTGGGGAAAAAAAGAAATAAAAACTTTTTGTCGATTCCAAACGCATTTTTATTCCGAGAATGAGAAATTTTTGTAGTTACTTAACACCCTATTTTACCCATAAATTGTTCCAGGGAGTAGAAATAGAAAAGAACTATTTCTCAAAAGAAACTGTTATCAAGAGTAGAAAAGTTACCAAACGCACCCTTGTCAAGTGTGCAGCTTTGGCTGTCATTTTCACGTTCCTTTAGTAGCTTATGCCTAGCCAATTTTTGTACATATTCGCTCCTAATGATAGTATACCGCCTCATCCAAAATCAGGTCAATTGGGCAGCTGTATGGCAAATGGGGAAAAGTGCACTATCAATGCTATAACTTGTGTATGGCGCTTATTTTAGTGCAACGACTTTTCACTGGCGTATTAAAGTGCCAAAATTAGAGAAAAATGATTACCTAAGTGTCTCCGGTAAAATATTCCGATCAAAATCAATACGTGACTTTTTTAATTAAATTTTTTAACTGACATGGCACTTAAGTTAGTTAACCAACTTTTCATCAATCACTTAAGTGCCAAATATTTTGAAGAAATGATTTTTTTAGTGCCAAGATTTTTGAAAAAGCATTACTTAAGTGCCAAATTTTTTGAAAAACGATTTTTTCAATACCGATTTTTTTTGAAAAACAATTCTTTTAGTGCTAAATTTTTTGAAAAACAATTTTTTCGGTGTCAATGAAAATTCAACACTTAAAAATCGGTTTTCAAAAAAATTGGCACTTAAGTGATCCTTCAATCTTGACACTGAAAAAAATATATATATTTTTAAAATTGGCACTTAAGTGATTTGCGAAAAATTGGTTAAACGACGTCGTTCGGCATCTCCGTGTTCGGCAAGCCTTGCAAGCTAAAAATATTAATAAAAAATAAGCCACATTGGATTTCCGGCTAAGCAAATCGGCAATGGCATTTAAGTGATCATTTTTATCCGATTTTAGCACTTAAGTGCGCCACCGAAAAGCTAGGGCACTAAAGTGTGCGCCGTACAAAAATTATGGCACCGATAATATACTTCTCCTTGGTGGGGCCACAAAGTTGCTTACTCAGCAGCTTCGAATTGTGACCAAATCAAGGATTGGGTTTTGGTAACTGGTTTAAGTGCTTTAATCCATCAAATTGGCTAAGGTTTTTGACCAGTTGGTGCATTCATATATATATATGTATGTATATATTAATTAAAGTCTCTACTCATACTTTGCAATTTTTTGGTCCGATTTTGCAAGAAAGTCCCTCAAGGTGGCCTTTTTCTTGGCTGAGAATGACCAACTTGATTCAATTTGGTCCTTTTGACTTGGTTAGATCAATTCTAACTGGCCCAGGCTTAGTTTAGAGCTTAATTAGGGTTCAAATTGATAAAAAATGATGATTTGAGGGCTTGGGTGAAATTTTGTAAAATTGGGAATTGGTCCCCCAACTTTTGAAATTGCATTTGGGCCCCCACTTACTATTTCAATTGCAATCTGACCACCCATGGCTTGGCTGGTCATGCTCAGATCCTTGGCCACAACTTTTTTTTTTTCTCTTTTTGTTTTTTTTTAAATTTTTAAAAAAGTGGATTTCAAGAAAACTAATTCCATTTAAAAACTATCTTTACCAAAAAAAAAATTCCATTTAAAAACTATACTAAATGCCTAGGTAATCCAAATACAATAATTTAACATTGAATAGAGATGAAATATTTTTGTGGAAAAACAAGTTCCAATTTTTTTGGAAATATGTACACACAATCGTTGGGTAAAAATTTAGCTGTCAACAGATATGACGCTCATCTCTCTCATCAAACAGTGATTAAAGTTGTTAGCTTCTTAGTATGTTGTATTATTGATGAAAAAAGTCGTTGGCCACCTACTTTGATGGTAAAGGTTGTCGCTTGCATAGTGTGTTGAATTATTGGCCATAAGATGATGTAAGCATGCGTGTATATGAGCGTTTGTCGTTTGTTTTTTGTAACACCTACATAAGGCATTAGCTTGTAACGGATGAGGGTAGACTAGCCTTCATAAGATGATGTAACCATGTATGTATGATCGTCCGTCGTCTGTTTTTTGCAATGCCTATTAACTTATAACAAGTACGGACAGAATAGCCTTCGGTAATAAAATTGTGTTTATGTGCCAAAATTCTGTGAATTTAATCCTCTCCCTCCTTCTATTAAAACTTTTTTTTTCAGTATTACAGATCCCAGAATGGTAACATAGCACATAATTCTGGTACTAATAATTAGTACCGTAGAATGTTCTACCATGAAGATCTTGTGCATATAATTTGG
Source organism: Corymbia maculata (assembly GCA_014182735.1). Taxonomy (NCBI): domain Eukaryota; kingdom Viridiplantae; phylum Streptophyta; class Magnoliopsida; order Myrtales; family Myrtaceae; genus Corymbia; species Corymbia maculata. The sequence goes on along the minus strand of CM024686.1, from coordinate 36,498,636 downwards.
AGGCCAGAAGGCTTTATGCTTAGAAGATGGATTTAGCTGGATGCTAGAAGCTAGTCGACAAGGTAATGTCGGAAAGAGGCATTGCAGGAGACTGAATACCTGCATTTGCTAACATCTTATTTTGGGCATGTATCCACTCTATTAAAACAAATTATATAAAACTCCCACAAGTCTTAAAATAATACACATTCAACCCTAAACTTTTAACGGTTACACATTATTCCCTTGAACTTTTATTTTGTTACAGCTATATTTTTCGTTTGCATATGGAAGACAGATATAAGCGGTACAAGTAGACTTTCAACTCATTTTTAAAGGAAATCTCTCTTAGTTGTACCCCGTTGAAGGCCACAAGCCTATCACCTCCCAAGGGACAATTTTCTTGCCACAAGTTAGAGGAAAAAAAGACACCAACCAATCAAATTGCTCGGTAATAGGCATTCTAATTAATTTGCATTAATCATCATCTAGTCGCTATAAAAAAATTGTGACGTGTTTCTCCACTATTTCTTATATTCAATCAGCCTTCTCAATTTGTCAAGCAGAAAAACACTAATGGTGTCGTTATGGTACCAAATTGAGCGTCGTACGAAAGTTATGACACTCTTAGTATTCTTCTTCCCAATTTGTTGTAATGGAGTCATATTTGAAGATTGCAACTCTCAAGTATCAAACTTTACATAATCTTCATTTCTTTCTCTTGAATTAGACAATTTTTAATGACCCCCTGTTTCTCTCTCTCTGAACATTTCGTCTCCCTTGTAGAAGAAAGTGAATCATGTCATCAGCACCGCGCAATCCATATGCCAGCATGTCGTTCAGAAATCCTAGCGCAAAAGAACTTTTCGGTTTTTCGTATCCATGAAGTTTTTTAACAGGTATGGATTTTTTTTTTTTTGTTGCAATTTTAATGTTGTAAAATCCATCTTCTAAAATTTTTTCCATTTCAATGTTCACTTTCTCCTTTAGCTTAGAATAACAATTGAGATAAGCCCGATCATTTGTGCTTGTATTTCACTATGATTTCCCTTGTGCCGAACCAACTAGTTTATGGTCTCAAGTACTTGATTTTCGAAAGATTATTCTTCCTATAGTTTTTATTTGCGGTAGTAGGTAAATTATATATAATTGTATCGGTACTACATATTCCTTCATAAACTTTATTGATTCGATGATATTTTTTATTTGTTAAATTGATCTGCTAAATTGATCTTTTAAACTTTACAGATTCGATAATAAAGAAAATAATAGGGTAGAGTCTTCCAATTCTATTTCCCATGCAATTACATTTCTCTCTCAATTTTCTATTTTATTCTTGAAATACTTAGTGAAATTTAACTCTTCATTTAAGTTTGCACTTTACTTGTATTAATATATCTTATTGGACACTCTTATTGTGCCTTGTGTTCTACCTTTTTGAACATGAATCATTTTTTTTCCCTAATCATAGCATTAATTTTTTTTATTTGAAATTAACAAAGAGATTTACTTTTAAGGAAAAATTCTTTACTTTTCATGTTATAAATTAATCTGCTTCATAATTAATTTTTAAAGTTGTGTCGTTTTGTCAAGAGTTGCTTATGCATATGAGATAGTATGCCCATTCAAGAATCATGTTTTTGCATAAAAAACGACTATCAATTCAACTAATGTGTCTTCGAATCTATATATGAACGAGGAGATACGAGAAATTCTTTCACATTTAGATAAATCTATAATTTATTTAAAGATTAATATCATGAAAAATCCAAATTAGTACATTTGTAACAAATTTACCTTAAATGACTACAAAAAACCCCTAACTGGTACAACTATGATAAATTACTCCAAACTAATTTTTTTGACTGCCAAAAATCCCAAAGTGACAAATATACCTTTCGATAAATTGAATTAATATGAAAAATAAAGAGAACTGCCCCAACCAAAAACCTCCCAAACCAATCAATTTGATCCAACTCCTAGTAAAAATCCCGCCAAAAACTCCAAACAAATATACCTTCCCATAAACTGAATTAATACCACAAAAACTAGGGACAAACAAAGAGCAAACCAAACTTGCCCAAACTAGCCAATTTGGTCCGATTCTTGGTTCCCGAGATAAAACCGACCACCCAAACCGGTGGGATTATCTATAAATATTAAATTACTTTTTTTTTTTTAACTTATGAAAACATCATTTAACCTAACATTTTCATGAAATGAGTCCCTCGATGTAAGGCCTTCTCAGTGTCGTTGCTCTACCAACGTTACCCCTTGACATGGCCAAGAGATCACAGCTGCTTTCCCTCGTTCCACACTTCAAACACCCAACCTACTTGTTAGCGTCTTCTATCGGCCGATGTGGGCCTAAACTCTCTATGGCTAGAAGTGTCAAAATGGATCATAAACCCATATTATGACTCACTTTTAGTTAAATGGGTCAAATATGGGTCAATTGAGTTATTAGATAGACCCATAATCTCTCTCCTTCTATCCCCCTCTTCTATGCGTTCTTGACCTCTGTTGTCGATCCCGCCATCACGTTGTTGTCACCATCGCCGATCCCGAGCTTGTTGTCACTAGCTAGAGCTCAGCCTAGATCTGGACAGACGAGTTGTGACAGAGCTTGGGCTAGTGAGGCTTAAGCTCGCTGGCCAGAGCTTGGCCTAAATCTGGATAGGTGAGTTACGAGGTTGCCGACCTTGGTTGAGCTGTGGCTCGGTCGGATTTGGGTAGGTTAGCCCCGAACTAGCTGGCCACAATAGAGCTCACGGCTAGCCAAATCCAGGTGAATCATGGCTTGACTATTGTTAGCGACCTTGGCGGAGCCTAGATCGATCGTGTCTTTAGTTCGTCGGCCTTGGTCGAGTTCAAACTCTTTGGCCTATGTCTTGGCCGGTTGCCATCGGGCGGCACCGGCAAAGGAAAAGTGGGAAGAAGGAAGAAGAAAGAAAAGAGAAAAGAAAGGGAAAAGAAAAAGAAAAAGAAAAAGAAAGAAAGAAAGAAAAAATAAAATAAGAAAAAATAAAAATTCAATTTTTTTAAATAATTAATAAATCAATTTTTTAAAAAATTATTTTCCAAAAATTATTTCAATTTAGAGGTATTCACGTTTTTTTATTTAATTTATTATAATTTTGATGTGAAATTTTTATTTAAATAATTTATATGTGAAAAGTTTAAAGTGAACTAAATAAGTGGGAGTAGATTTTCTTAAATTAAGTTAAATATTAATATGTGTTGGTAATATGGGTCGAGTATGGGTCGGGTAGAGTATGTGTCATCAAATTTATATTGCATGAAAATTGGTCAGAACGGGTTAAATGGGTCGATGTGAGTTGGACCATTTTCGACTTGACCCAAATCTGACCCGACCTACCCATTTGACACCCCTATCTATGGCTGTTCCCCTGGCTCTCTCTCTCATCCAATTATGTCTGCATCCTTGGACTTTGCTTTCCCAAGTCTTGGCTTGAGGCTGAGAACCAAAGAGTCCAACTAGTCGGCATTATTCAGCTTTGGAAAAACGTAAGACAACGTAATTGACCTGCTTCAGTGACGGGACCATTAATCCCGAGGCTCATGCTTCCATTGCCAGGAGGAGGAGGAGCCGGATACGTTTGCATGAAATGGCCTATTTCTTGTTTGGTAAATCTCGAATAAGACAGGGCAAATTATTTGATAATTCAAGATGAAATCAAGAGGAAAAGAAAATCATAAAAAGAATCTCACTACCAATGGAAGGCACTTGTGAGTGGACCACTATGTTGTGGCCGCCTAAGGCCAACGATGACCACATGGTGTCACTTTGGTGATCCCGACGTGATGGTTGTCCAACACTAGACAAGGATAGGGAGGTGACAAAGGAATCATGCGAGCAACACGTGAACTCGTACCGAGGACATTTGGCCGTTGTGCTCTCAGGCTGTCGTTGCCCAAGCCCGCAATGCAGGTCGGCTACCACTATCGCGATGGTCAATTGAGGCTGTCCTCCACATATTTAAAGAAAAAGACCAATATTACATTCATCTTCACCCAGCCTTTTTTATTTTTTATTGTTATAAGGTGGTATTTGCACCAGTTTTTTTTGTCCATATTGATTTGTTCACCTCCCCCAAGTGATCTTCAGAGCATGCCATCTTATATAGGCTTGGTGCATTCTGAATTTCATCTTAAATTATGTTTCTAACAAGGCTTGAACCGAAGATCACTAAATAAGGTGAAAAATTCTCTCACTATCTAAGTGCTTTACTGGTTTCCCCTTCTTTTCTCTCTCTACAGCGAGTAAGTCTTGTACTCATCTAGACATGTGAGGTCACTTCATCTTGGTCATTAAATCATATAGGTCCTACTTATGACTCTTAGCGTCTAATGACTAGGATGAAATTGGCTCACATACTTCTATGCATAGGTGTTCATACTTTTATTGCCGCAATCTCAACGTTGGAGCAAATGAGAATGCAAACTCACATAAATTGACTTTAGTCAATGAGCTTGTTCGAGGGCAATTGCTATCTTCCATCCTCACAATCCATCTCAATACTGTGGCCCAACGCCCCCAAATTCCTGTCGCTTTAACTGTATTTGGCTTTTCCAAAAAGAAAAACTGTATTTGACTTTAGGGAACTCTCACTCCACTTTGTCCTGTCTCGTCATAAATTTCTTTTGACCTTCCTGTTGAACGAAAGAAGTATATTTTAGTTCCTCATGATTTAAGATATCAATTTCTATATGGTTTAAAACATTTAGATATGTCATTTGGAATAAAATTTCAAAATTTTAATTATGCAAAACTTGATTCTTGAATTTCAATTTGTGATGGTGCGCCTTGTATTAACTTATCAAAAAACGAAAAAGAAAATTTAGTTCACCCCCAACCTTTCAGTTGTACTATTGAATCTAATCTCAATTACATTTTCCCTATAACAAGTATATGATCATAAAATTGCTCAGATTTTTGGTAAACCTAGTCTGATAAACTATATCATGTATCATCCATCCCATGTTGTTGCGGAGACTACATGGGACATGAGAATATATTGCGTAGGCTTAGTCTAATTGATTAAGTTAATCAGAAAATGAAAAATTGAAAACAACGGACCTCACATAGAAAATACAAGTTCTTACCACATGCCTATGTATAGAATTAGTCTATATATTCCAGTACTTTTCTACGGTATTAACAAAAGAAATTTGTGATATGACGATGTCCCAGTAATTGGCTTAATACCTTGATTCCACTATACCAGGGCCTTGCTTGCATAGAAGCCAATTGAGGATGACGGCCTAATCCCATAATTTATTTTGGTCGTAAGCCTAAACCCATATTTAGATTGCTTTTACCATTACAATTTTTGAGCACCCAGTATTTGTCATGCTGCAATTATGTTCCAGACATGACAGTCCACATTTATTTTAATCCATGTATTTAGGATCCACATGAGAACATTTCTATTTCTCTATTTCTTTATTTTTTTGTTTTCAAGAGCAGGTTTGGAATAGAAATCTATTTGATATTGCAATTTTTTTTTCTATTTCTAGAACAATTTTTTACTTAAAAAAATAAATTTTGAATATAAATCAGAAGTTTTACTTCTTTATTTTTAGAACAAAAGTAAATATAAAATCTCTTTTCATTACTTGCTCTCATCATCGCTTGTTGCCCACTTGCCAATTGCCCGCTGGTTGCCGCCCATTGGTCGTTGCCTCCGTCGGTCCTATCTAGTTCCAACCTCTTTCGGTCTGTTCCTCGGTTCTGAAAATGAGGAATTGGGTCCTATTGGATTGGTTTAATCGATGCTGGGGTGGGGATCGGATCTTGAGAATTGAATTTCAAATTGTATCCAACAATTCGACATTAAAATTTAATGGAAGCTAATAAAGAGTTGACACATGCCATCTAATTTAAAGTAAAAAAAAATGGGAATTTTAAACATATAGGGTCCGAATAAGGAGAGATATCTAAAAAATGAGTTCAATTGTATCGACAATTCGACATTAAAATTTAACTTACACTAAAAAAAGAGTTGACACATGTTATCCAATTCAATAATTTGATATTAAAATTTAACGGAAACTAACAAAAATTTGACAAATGTACGAGTTTGAGGTACATTTATCAAAGGCATACCGGCTTCGGTTAACGAAACTAACAAAAAAGTTGATAAGTGTATTAATTTGGAGTACATTTGTCAAATGCATACTAGTTTTGGATATTTGATAGTTAAAAAATCAATTTCGGAGTAAATTTATCACACATATATCAATTTAGATCATTAATTTAATTACTTATTTATTTATACCTTTTCTGTTATAATTTATTTATTTTTGTTTGCAGCACTGAAATTATGATGGGGCTATATTTTATCTGTTTAAAAAAATGCCTGCCGTGGTGACAAAAATGAAAGTACCGTCACCTGACCTTCTTTGTACGATTTAAAACACACGTTTTACATTTAAATTAAATGAAAGATGCCATTTTACGTTTACATAATTTTCAATTTTTATTGCTCATTTGCATAAATAGTCTATTTATTGTCCTTAGAAATAAATATACTAAGTTTTAAAACTTATTGCGAAAATGCATTTGAGTCCTTAAATGTATTAAATTGATGCAGCTAAGTCTTTTTGTTAACTCCACCAATTTATCTAACAAAAAATATTGACGTCATATTTTTATTAGTATTATTTTCTCCCTTTAACATGGTATTTTTATTTTTCTTATTTAATTAATTCCTTGATGAAACTGACATTTTATGATGATGATCATTGAACGTCCCCTTTTTTTAATAGTCCCATCCCATATTTCTTTATATTTAAAGTCCTTTATCCTATCAAATATCTGATCCCTTAAGTTTCTAGACGATATTTAAGCGTGAATAACAGTCATTCCGTTCTAGAAATTAATTTCTCAATTCACTCTCCAAGGCTAAACATGAGCTCATCAGTGAAGATTATTCATGAAGTCGTCGTTGGTATCCCCAAGCGACTGTCGGTGAAATTGCTGTTGAGGTCCAAGCGCCTGTGCCGATCCTGGCTAACCACGATTGGCTGAGTACATTTTGTCGCCCTGCACTTGGGTTGATCCTCTTCTGACGCTAATTGGTACGTTGTGTACGAGAAAGGCCGGAACATGTTACGAACTTGGTAACTCGGAAAGACCGGAGCATTCCTTTCCTCATAGGATGGCTTTTTTTTTTTTTTTGTCATCTTATTTCCTGGTAATTTGCCGTTCTTGTCATTAGGAAACATGTTAATGTCCTGTCAATGAAACATCTGATGCGGACGCAATACAGTGATTTATAATAGCTGTATCATCACTATCATCAATGACCGTGTCAAAAGAGGAGATCAGTCATAATGAGGTCTTCTTAAAGGAAGCATTAGGAAAATCCAGAATAGATACTCTACTGTACCAGTACAGCTAAAATTCCTATTCGTGGATCAAACATTTATTTGATAACTATATTAAATTTCTCTCTCCAATGGCTGATGGGTGGCCGGTAGCAGACAGCAAGTGGTGGCGAACAACTGACGCATGGTGATCGGTAGTGGGCTACTAGTGAGTGGTGACTTGGGGGACGACGGTGGGTGGATGACTAGCTAGTAATTAGGGCGAGCGATGAAAATAATTTTTTTCTTATTTTTTTTTTTAGAATTAGAAATGTTGAAATTTTTTACTTCTCATTATTGTTCTAAATCCATTATGGAGTAAAAAATTGTTCCAAAAATAGAAAAATGAAATTGTGTTATTAAACGTATTTTTGCTTCAAACCTATTCTCAGAATATAAAAATAGAAAAATAAAGAAATTGAATGATTATTATGTGCGCCTTTAATATGTTTATGTTCATTTTTTTTGGATTTTGTTATGCTGATAATTCATCTATGGTTCATTATTATTATCTCTTTCTCTCACAAATGTCCAGTGTCAAGTTGAAAAAGCCGATGATTTCATGGAAGATGTGATCGATAGTGAATTATCATATCACGTATGATTAATGTTCTGAATCAGGTAACTATGGTATTTTTAATAATCACTAGAAGTGGAATAAGAATCTTCAAACTACGCTCAATCACATTTGGTTTCCATACATCTAGAAGGAAAATGTACAGTCTCAACACGTGCTACGCTTCCTTGACTCATGCCGTTATTTTTGAAACTTTTAAAAACACGGTAGACTTTCCTCGAGTCACTTGTCGCATAAGGTATTCGCATTAGTTTTCGATTCAAAGGAGTGGACCACCGCATTTCTCGTACAAGGCAAGAGCACAACATGCCATGGCCATTATTCCCCACCCATTTGCATCCGTGGAGCAATTGTTCACGACCGGGGCATGAATCACGATCGGGCATGAATCACTACCGCACTCTTGTTTTTGTTTTGTTTTGTTTTTTGGTCGAAACGACCCTCTTCTTGTATCCTTTCTTGTCAGCCCATTGCGAGGATTTGGCAACCGGAGGTGGGGAAGTCGAGAGATTTTGATTCTTGAAGCCCGTAACTACAGAGATTAGAAAAGCCAATTCACATGGTATTATTATTTTATTACGGGACTTTGGAATATTGAACTAAGAATTTTTTTTTTTTTTTTTTGTAGTTCCTTTCAATGGCATTAAAAATGTTTTCCCTTAGAATAATTTCAGCCAAATAACCGCCCCAAAAAAAATGCATGAATTACATGTAGGACAATACTACCCTTATTTTTTTCAAATGAAAAGGATGCACGGACTTTTACTCATGGCTGAAATAACCCACGGTTAAATTTTCCATCCCTGCAAATAGATGTATTCGCTTGAAATCATCAATTTGGACACTAACTTTTGGGTAAAAAGAACTCGATTCTCTAACCCTGGCTCTTTCAATTTGGGGTGGCTAGTTTTTGCTTCTATTTTGTCGGTGGAACAGATAAATTCTTTCAATGGTGCTACCCCTAATAGTAATCCCCTCTCTCTCTCTCTATATATATTCTCTTGAAATAAGGATGTTTAGATCATTTTTATTTTAAGACTGATAATGTAAATAAGTTTCTTTTCTATTCCCTTATTTTATGATTTTGCCAAGGTGGAAAAGTATGTGGTCTACCCAATGACGTTGCTCTTCTACGAGTAACCGAACCATCCCGCTATCATCTCCCTATCAATGTAGTACAGGCGCCTTCTTTTTGTTTTTGCTATAAATAGGTCATCTAAAGCACATCAACTTCCCATCAAGGCACTTTCTTTTCCCTCTGGCTAAACCACCATATCCCATTCTTAACAACCTCCACTCGTCTCCCTGTGATCAGAACTGGGAAAGGTTCGACCACCGATTCCAACTTCACAGTGCCTCGAACTAACCAAATGCAAACATCGAGCATTGACAAAGAGCAAGCTCATCAGGTAAATCCACTGATCTTAGCCTTTTATTTTCACCTTTTCATTTCCTTCCTTAGCTCGTAAGAAAAAAAGGAAGAAAATCACAAACATAGTGTTTGCCTCACAAGCATTATTTTATAGGGCATGTGTGACACCTGTAGTGAAAATTGGGATGTCTCCTGGGTCAGCGGACGCAAAAACTTCAGATAATAGAGAATACAAATAAATTTTTGCTAAATCTTTACACATGGAATTGCGCATATTATGGCAAATAATTGCCTAAGCTTGTTCTGATCACCTAGCTCCTGCTGGGGGCGTGGTGGCCTTGTCTAGGGCTGGAAATTTGTGTCTTGTCATTTTCATTGTGTTGCGTGGCCATAGGGTATAATACCAATATGGCATAACTGAACATTACATGTTTATTAAATGTGTTAAACTGTCTCGACGCGAAAATTATATACTTAATAAAACGTGTTACATGACACAACTGACACAGCTAACACAATTATCAAGTAGTCACCATGTTCTTGTATTGACAAAACATAATTCTATAACCTGTTTACAACGAGAACACATGTTTAACATTTTTAGGACATTTCAACAAATTTCCTAATGATATGAGTATCATTTCACTTTACAAGCTAAAGTGTACTATTTAATTTATCTTCTAATATTATGTTTCTTTTGTATCTTTATATATGTTTTTGTTTTACCTTCTATTATTTTTGACATGTGGAATATTTTAAATATTTTTTAAGTAAAAAAAAAAAAAAAATATTTGGTATGAAAACATATCTAAATGTGTATTAATAAAAAATGACACATTAACATATAAATTTAAATACGTCAATTCGTATCTAAACGGTTTAAGTGGGTGCACTAAGAAACAATTTTTGTTTTGCTTCAAACGTATTGACCAATTTATGATATGAATCATTTATGCCAAACCCAAATTTGTTTATTGTTATGTGTCGTGTCATACAAACGGGTCACGTTGAGAAATGTTAGTTATATTCCGACGCCTCTTTGGATTCTTCATTGGCCTACTGGTGATAAAACAGAAGAAAAGAAAGAAGAAGACAAAATGGAATAACAAGGAAGCTTATTTACCAATCATATGCAGGGAAACAAGAATGACTTTTCTCCAGGCTCAGTTGTAACATTTCTGCAATAAAAGACCAACGTATTAACTCCCTGTTAGGTTTGACCATTTGAAACAATTTCAATCTGGACTAGCTTGTAAGGTCATATAATATGTACCTAGTACGTCTGAGCATACTAAGCTTTACTAGTACAATATCAACAGAAAACCTTAATCGTCTCATACTAAATTATTATATATGACTTTATGAAAAATTATCAGTTAATTATTTGATTATTGTGCTTTTGTCTTTGCTCTTTTGAACCTTTGCCAATTTAATTTTTTGCTTCATTAAAATAATTTGTTACAATTTCATGAGAAAAAGTATCGCAAATTCTGTTCATTCCTGCTTAAGTTTTTTTTTTTTTTTTTGGCATTTAACATCGACCTCACTTGTAACTCTGGATTTCCATGATGCAGGATGATTCCGGGATCAAACATGAAGAAAGAATTAAGAGCATTATAGGTTTTCTGAATAATGTGGTGAGTGAGCCTGTAGAAAGTTTGATCATTGTCGACATGATTCAGCGGGTAGGAATCCAACCCTTATTCCAAGAACAGATCAAAGCCATTCTACGTTGGCAATACACACATTTTAACTCTCTGAATCATGGGAAAGATGATGTCTATGAGATCGCCCTCCGGTTTCGACTTCTTCGGCAAGAAGGTTATTATGTGCCTGCAGGTTTGTTTCCCATGAGTTTCAAGTCGATTGCAATAGCGAAATAAAATGTTGCTGTTGACACGTAACAACAAAAGACATATTTTACCACCCACTTGGGTGGCGCTGCTGGCTCGCGCTCTCTTTCTCTCGCAAAAGGTCGAGAGTTCGAATCCCAGCTTCATCATAGAGTGACTTAATTGGTTTCACGTGTGTGGTGGCTAGCACGTGTGGCCCTCAGGGTTTACTCCCTCGACTGTCGGCGGGGTGCGGGGTTCCCTGGGTTATCAAAAAAAAAAAAAAAAAAAAAAACAGAAGACATATTTTTGTTTTTGTTTTGACTAATTAAGTGGAAGCCCCAAATTTTCCAATTTTATCTTTTGATAAGGATGAAAATGGAAAAGAATATAAGCTGACTTTTTTTGTATTTTTTGTTGACTTAAGAATTGGAAATGTTTAATTGTGAAGACTTTTAACGGGTATATAGCAGTGCATGTTACATGGGAAAACTTATGCCAGATATTAAGCAAAGCATTAATGTTCTGGAGTTATTTTCAAAATGGAAAGTAAGAACTTGGAGGGAGTCTTGTCTAATCTAATCATTCATATTACAAAAACCAAATTAAAAAAACCTAGATTTTTCACTTGATTTGCCCATTTGCTTCATTTTTCTTCTCCTTTATAGTTTCGTTGCATTCAAATTAAAACCTCATATAAGATGAAATATTTTAAACCAATTTAGGATTTTTATTTCTGAACCAAAGTATGCACGTAATAATTTTGATTGAGTGAAGTGACCAATAAATTAGATAGCAGACTATGTTTGTCGGTGAATTAGAGTCATTGTGCTTTTTATGCAGATGTGTTTGAATACTTCCACGATAAGGGAAAAGGTTTTGATATGAAACTGAAGGGAAACATCAAGAGTACGATGGAATTATATGAAGCATCACAAATGAGGATAGAAGGAGAGGATATACTCGATGAAGCCGAATGCTTTAGCAGCCAGTGTCTCAATGCGTTGTTGACGTGTGATCTTGATCACGAAAATACGAGAATGATAGAAAGTACGTTGCGATATCCATATCGCAAGAGCTTTGCAAGATTGCTATCTCCTCAAAGTTTTGTAAACGATATGCCTGACGTGAACTCATGGATGAAAGACTTGCTAGAAGTGGCAAACGAAGAGCGAAGGATTGTTCAATCTGTGCACCGGAAGGAGATTCACCAAATTAATTCGTGAGTTACTAATTCATTATTTACGCAAATTTATGCTCAATCGAAGGATAATAGATGACCAACATATAATAAAAGACAGGCTTTTAAGTATTGGCCCTAATTCATGTATATCAAATGCAGAAATAAGATGCTATATTTAAACTTATATTTCTAAGAAGTTGGCATTTAATTTCAGACTAATATCAAACTCACAAATTACAGTTCGAGGCATGACTTAAACCAGTTTCACCAAAAATTATCCAGAAAATGATGGACCCTAGGTCTTCATTTTCTCTAATCTCTATGTCTGTGAGATTGATAAAATCTTTAAATGAATAGTTTGTTTCACATATATGAGTATACTATTTTGTACTCTTGAAATAGTTTTCCTCATGCGTTTCCTATGATTCAGGTGGTGGAAAAAGTTGGGATTGAGAGAGGAGATGAAGTTTGCTAGAGACCAGCCACTAAAATGGTACATGTGGTCCATGGCAGTTCTCCCTGATCCAAGTTTGTCTGAGCTTAGGGTCGAGCTCATTAAGCCCATCTCTCTTGTGTACATTATTGATGACATATTTGATGTTCTTAGCTCGACTGATGAGCTAATTCTCTTTACAGAAGTCATTAAAAGGTATGCGATTGTAGATATCCCATTTTACTTATTACGTCACAACTATTACATTGACAAAAAGAAGAAGAAAGACCTACTTTAGACATTTATATTATGCTGCCAATTAAATATTTCTTGCAATTTTTTTTTCTTCAGATGGGACAATGCGTGTGTTGAGCAGCTTCCAGAGTACATGAAAAAATGCTTCAAGGTTCTCAGTGACATCACAAATGATTTTGGCAACATCATCTTTGAGAAGCATGGATGGAACCCCACGAGATTCTTGAAACAGATGGTATTAGTATAAACAATGTTGCTAACTCCTATTTCTACTCTATTTGAGCGTCACTCAATTTGAGATTCACAGCACTGAACTTTGATCATATCCTCATCCCTTTGTCCACTCTGTCTCACAACCCTCCAATATTTTGGTCATCATATTGAAGTTTTGTTTACTTCTTCAAATTAAAGCCACAAAAACCAATTGCCATCTTCATCATCATCAAGTTTCATTTGATCCTTCCTAGAATTCCTACGATGCCATGCACGGAGATTTTACCGCTGATAGGGTTAAGCTGTAACATCCTCTCTCTCTCTCTCTCTCTCTCTCCCTCCCTCCCACTTTCTCCATACACACTCACACACAAATCTTGGCGAGACTGAGGTGTTTCTGTCAAGATCTTGTAGCCGTGGACTGGCTTCTTAGCAAGCTCAGTGCAGCATTAAGCTCCCATACCAGGGAGAGAGACAGACAGAGATTTCTGAGTGATTCGTCATTTATGACTACTAGAAAGCTCAATAAGCACACGATTTTGATTTATGATTGCACCTTAGATGTACACTTGATCAGTACGATAACATTTGATGTTGCAGTGGGCGAATTTGTGTAATGCATTCTTGGTGGAGTTTCAGTGGAACGCTTCTGGCAAATTGCCAATGGCAGATGATTACTTGAAGAATGGGATTATCACTTCCGGCGCGCCCTTGGTGCTAGCTCACCTGTTCTTTCTAATGGGCCAAAACATTGCCAACCAAAGTATGGATTCAGAGAAAGAAGAGGTGCAGCTGCCAAATACAATATTCTTAGTCGCTGAAATTCTTCGCCTTTGGGATGACCTCGGATGTGCCCAGGTAAACTAGCTTAAGGTTTCATGCCGGGCAGTATTCGGGTTATGTTCAATTTTTGATTCGCATTGTCATTATTTTATTGATTTAATTGTTTTACTTTGGAAATTCGATTTCCTTGAAGGATGAGAATCAAAATGGCTACGATGGGTCATACGTGGAGTGCTATTTGAGGGAAAATCAAGGCTCTTCGTACCAAAGCGCGAGGGAGCATGTGATGGAGTTGATATCGAAATTGTGGAAGCTGCTCAACAAAGAATGCCTCTCTCCATGTCCGTTCCCTGCGCCTTTCCTTGAAGCTTGCGTGAATGCTGCTAAAATGGTTTCAATGATGTACGACTATGAAGACAAACATGGTCTTGGACTCCTACAAGACCATATGAAGTCGTTAACCTGTGATGATGCAACATGTTAGCATGATTTTGCACTTTTTCTTTTTTCCTGCTTGTTGGAACACTTCCATCTACTGCATTGCAGTTCACCTTCACTTACATCAAAGTTGCCTTCCTTTTTCTAAGTTGTCTTGTTATATATATATATTTTGGAATAAGTACAACAAAAGTGCCATAACTTTCGTACGGTGTTTACTTGCGAGTCATAACTTTTTTTTTTACTTATTTAAGTGCCATATTAGAGTAAGATCGATCATTTGAGTTTCATTTCCAACAAATCATTTTTCATGGACTTTTTTTATAAAAAAATCAATTTCCCATTCTGACGTGGATTTTTTTATTTTTTATTTTTAAATTAATTATCCATGTCGAGTTTTTTAGCAAGGCAAATCGCCAATAGCACTTAAGTGATCAAATTTTCAAATTTATGGTACTAAAGTAAGTGTCGTATGAAAATTATGGCACTCTTGGTGTACTTATTCTGAAAATACTTATGCATGTGTCTATTAAAGGAGTGATTATTTATATATTTGGGAAAATTATCAATCTAGTCTTAAACCTATTGTATGGATATCAATTCAGTTTTAACTTTCCAATTTTATCAATATAGTCCTACACATTTGCGTGATATTTAAATGTTGTTTTTACAGCCAGTTGTCGTTGCTAATTGTAATGTGGGAATCAACAAATTGCCCATGTTAGCAAGCCATGGCTGTGTACCATACAATTCGCCTATGATAGGAATAAGGGAAACAAAATTTGTGGCAGCTATGCCATCTCACACGTATGGCCCTTCCGACCTCAAAATAGGGACAACCTGTTAGTTACCATAGTCATTTCTATTTTTTAGCCCATATCATAGAAAGTTCTAAGATAGCAGAATTTTGATGCATGGGTTCCACATTGTGGCAAGTGCAAAGCATATTAGCAAGATTACTTAGAACATTTATAGTTTTAAAGAATCATATCAAGCAGAGAGGAAAATAGCAAACCACACAATATTATTTGTAGGGTGGGTGCGTTTGTCCCCTTAACACTACAAGCATCCTTTTATAGGCATAAGACAAACACCAAACACCTGATTATCAGTGATAGTTTTGGAGATCAACAATAATTTCTACAAACTCTTTATCGTTGACAATGGCCAATAATTTGGATATGTTGATTCTTACATTGGCAAATTATGATTTTTACTCTTGACAGACTCTTATCCCACATTTTTCGCTTCTACAATAGTACACTACAGTGATGAACAATACTGCTAGGGTGTTAGGAACATTATATGAATAGTGTTTTTGTTACAGTAACTCAGGATAAGTTTTATGCATTCGCCATCTCCTTCATACGTCATGTTTGACTCATTCACATGTTGTATTCATGAATTGGTTCTTTGGTGTTATTGTTCAAGCTGTCTGAGCCACTTCCATCTTTCTGCCCTTTGTATTCCTCGATGAGTCTTTCAACTTCTAGGGCTGTGAGCTGGTCATATTCTGTGGACTCTAGGTGTTGATGAGAACTTGATGATATGTGAATGGATTCACCGAAAGTACTTGTTTCAAGTCTATCTTCATACTGTTGCCTTTGTTCTTTGAGGAGCCTCTCCACTTTTTCAATTTCTAAGGCTTGCTAAATGTTATGTGAGCGATTTTCAATGGCAATTTGTGGGAAAGATTACATTGAAATATTGCCTAAAAGTTTAGGACTACATTGACAAAACTAAAAAGTAGGGCTGATAATGTGGAATAATTAATTGTTGACAAGAAAATTATGACAATTGTAATTGCATCATAAGACAATCCAATTAAACCATTGGCAAATACATATATATTTTTTTCAATTCTAAATACATTAGAATTTCCAAAGAAAGAGAAGGAAAAAAGGTAAAAGATAATCTTAAATCTGGATATGCAAGAGATATTGTGGTCTGGGGTGTTGGAAATCAAGAAATGGATGGAAAGAGCACAAGCCTTTATGCATTTATCCCTTTTCATGTAACCATTCATTCAAATGTTAAATCTAACCTACTTATTTATATTTGAGTTGATGCGAGTAAAATAAGGAGAGTGCATGATAGGTTTTTTTAGAGTCAAGGGCTGTACGGTAGTTGGGAAAATGAGAGATGGAGTTAATTTATAAATAATACTATTTATGTATTAGTACATAATGATTATTTTACTGATATTTTAATTTTGATCTTTTTTGAAAATTAAATTTAAAATATTTTGGATTTTATATGCAATGAGCCTTATTCTTATTCATGAGAAGTACCTAATTATATCTATATATATGGTACCCACTTCTATTAATACTTCTTATAAAGAATTAATTAATGCAATATATTTGTCTATGTAGGACCCTTGCAGTAAAATTCAAAGTGATAATTGCATTGGCTAGCCATCCCCAACCTTTTCACAAATAAATAAAAATGCTTGGGATAAGGATAATAGGAATGCCATAATTTTTTTTCATCACTTTAGTGCCGCATCGTTGTAAAATTGATCATTTTAGAGCAATTCCCAATAATATATTCTACATGGATTTTTAATTATTAATTTTCCATTTGACATGGATTTTTTTTATTAATTGTTCACGTTAGTATTGATGATGCCATGTGATTGGGGCTTTCAACTTTACCAAGCTAGTATTTTCCAAAGTGGCTGCGAAAAAATTGCCAAATGCCTAGCATTTACCCAAAGATCTTTAAAGATCTAAGCTTTATTTGCAAAGCTGAACCTTATACATGCTTCACCACGGCCAATGTCCAAAACATCTTGTCAAAATGCTCTTAATTTCGGATGTACAATAATTGCTGCCCATACGGTGCTGTTCATGACAATGAGGTAGTAAACTTTTCTCTTTTAATAGCACAACATATAGCTACCAAATAATTCAACATAACTAGTAAATGCAAAACGTGTTAAACGCACTTAGGTCTAATCCATTTTCACAGTCTGAATACAAAGAAATATTTATAGTGCACTTGATCCCATTTGTTAAACAGTAAATGAAGTTTCTATTGTTTAATTCTACATTGTAAATTACCTGCGAAGCGCACATTCACAATGCAAAATACCTTTATATCATCATGACGCATTCTTCCTAAAAGTAGGGAATATAGAAACATTTGAAGTACCCAGCCTGGGCGGCTGGCCATTCTTTTTCTACACAACCAACGACCGAGTCAATGGAGAGGAAATGGAGTTGTGAACGACAAAGTAAAAAACTGTGTCCCATATAAAGTTCAAATATATATCTTGATAAATTAGTGGTAAGTAAATGTTTATATTCACGAGATAGTACGGATTTTCAATCTCTTTTAGATATCTCTTTTGAATTTGGCAATGTTTTTGGCTTGTCATTAAAGCGGGATCAATGCGAACTAATTGCTCGAATTGATGTTCAATGTTCCCCACACGAGCTTAATGGATGCTTCCCTATGGGGTGACGTCCATAGCATTACGTTTAAAAAGCTCTTATTGTAATAATATAGGGTCCCCTTCAAGAAAATAAAAGTTCGGTGTGGTTCAAATAATTGCCGCCCATCAGATGTAGTAAATCAAAGTAAGGAATCAAATTATTTTTCTTCTAATAATATGCAAATATTTACATAGAAGGCCAAATTTTTTGTGCATATGTGATGGAAGGACAGTTTTTCTAAATAATTTTCTGATTAGTGGATCACAACCGTGGATAATAATTGTCCCTGTCACAACCTAAATCCACATCCAGAATTTAGGGAATGATCGGTCATTTAATAAAACATA
Source organism: Corymbia maculata (assembly GCA_014182735.1). NCBI lineage: Eukaryota > Viridiplantae > Streptophyta > Magnoliopsida > Myrtales > Myrtaceae > Corymbia > Corymbia maculata. The sequence continues at coordinate 36,480,392 of CM024686.1, read as the reverse complement.
AAGGATAAAACCTTTAGCCAAGGCTAGTCATTTACAAAAAACATATCAACTGAATATAGCCTTTTATCGAATAAAAGTTATAATAAATTATTGTCTGTCATGAATTAACCAAAACTATACAATCATAAACCCTGATCTAACAAACTTATTCAATTAGTCTAATACAAAGTCCCCACACTAACCCCTAATCACTTTTCCCATGCATTCAATTAAAGTCCTCTTGTTTGGGATCTCAAATGGTAGATAAATAAGTGAACAAAACCACGGCTTAGAAAGGGACAATCACCACTCTTATGGAATTAAGCCATGAACAAATAAACTCATAAAAAATGTATGCAGTAATATGCACCATGAAACTGACTCCAACCCATATTTCAAATTCACGAGTCATGAAATATGTATCAATCATGTAAATCATTTATTATAGCCAGCCATATGTCAAACTCAACTGTTTGTGTCGAATGCTCTACAGTCAAACGTCACCAGATGACATGAATTGAAAATCATATGGTACGATTGAATCCTGAAAATGACATCAGCCGTGATTAAGCTCTAAGACAGAACTAATCTATGCGCATGTATCTTGTGTCTCCCCGACATCACGGTCGAATCATGCACAGGAGTGACAGAGAAGGCAAACACTTTCATACTTCGGTACTTGCGACAATTCCATGAGTCACTCGGCAGTTTTTGTTGAATAATGTCGATGTCTTACGTGCAATGGGACCATGCCAGTTTGACGCGCCAACTATGTCGCCCAAAGGGAATCTTTCATTTTCAGCTCTGAAGTACACTGGTGCTCTATAACAGTGAAAGCTATGCCTATCGAGTCTTTTATGGAAAAAAGTCTTTGGCACAGTGGATTCCATACACACAGCTCGATAAGCATCCCGCAGGGACTCTGTTTTACTTTATGCAACGAGATTAAATATTACGTATCCAACAAACATGGAAAACGTCTAGTAGGGTCGCTTTCTGTTTTGATAACTTTTTCATATTCGTTGGGTGTGCTCTTCATGTCATTTAGTCAACATTCACATCATGTGATAACAGCGGGAGAGGATTGGCCCAAGAGCTTTGCGGCAGAACTTGAACGATGTCCACGTATCGTAAGAACCTAAGGACAAACAAAAGGTAATCCACATTTGGAATATTGTATACATTTTCAATTGATACCACAAATTTAGGGACGCCAAAATGTTGGTCCAGCTTGGTTTCACATGAACATAGAAGAACCTCCTCTTGTTTACACTTGTTAAAGTAGTTATAGCTTTTCACAGCTGCGATTAAATCGTTTTCAATTTCAAATCACAACTTCTGAAATTATATTTATTTAGAGACACTTGGGGATCCTTTAAATCTTTCATTGATTACGTCTATGCTTGGTTGATTGTAATTGATACTTCTTTTTATAATTAAAAAATGTGAGAAGGAGCAACTAGTGTCGGCAAACCTTTGGTTAGAGAGTTACCATAAGAGTTCTACTTTTACAATTGAGATGTTTTGTTTGAACTATAACTATCGGTTAATTCTAAGTGAACCCATCAACATTGCATGATTTGATGCAAATTGGAATACGACTGGAATTATATTATATGCCCAGGGCACATGTGGAACGTTTGCCACAACAAACTTGAATTTCCCTAGATTGATGAGAGATTGGGGGATAGGAACTTGGTACAAGGCACCTTTAAATCACATGGGAGTAAGTCTTTTCCAATTTAGACAACTAGCTCGATGGTAATTGTAATTGGTACCATAAATAAGTATTGGATAGAAGCAAGGTATTCTTACCTTGGATAACCACTTGTAAGGAGAATTACCTAAAAAGTCTTAAAGTTATTGTAATTGTGCCAATTCAGTCTTAAATTTGTGTTTTTTTTTTTGTCAATTCGGTTCTAAACCTTTTGCGATTGTGCTAATTTAGTCCATCTAGTTACATTTGGCCGACTCGGTACCGGCGATAATTTTTTAATAATATTTTATGTTTTTGATTATTTAAAAAAAAATTAATTTTAGTTTCTTCCTTTTCTTTTTTCTCTCCTTCATCCCTTGCCTTCTTCACCCCATAGGGCAGTGGCTGGCGAGCTCCAGTGAGGGTCCCAGCCCCTGCCAAACCTCCCTACCCTCGCTGGTGGCTTGGCTTGGACTTGGGCAAGCATGATTTTGCGCATTTTCTTTTTTCCTGCTTGTTGAAACACTTCCATCTACTGTATTGTAGTTCCCCTTCACTTGCATCAAAGTTGCCCTCTTTTTTCTAAGTTGTCTTGTTTTCTAGATATATATATATATATATATATAATTTTTAGGATAATTACAACAAGAGTGCCATAATTTTGTACAACACTCACTCAACTCGCCATAACTTTTTTTTTTCACTCACTTAAATATCTCATCGAAATAAAATCGATCGTTTGAGTGCTATTTCTAGCAAATCATACTACGTGGACTTTTTTTATTATTAGTTTCCCATTCCGTTGTAGATTTTTTTTATATGTTTTTATTAATTGTTCACATTGGGTTTTCTGGTGAGGCAAATCACCGATGGTGCTTAAGTGATCGACTTTTCAAATTTGTGGTACTTAACTGAGCGTTGTATGAAAATTATGGCACTCCTAGTATACTTATTCCAAAAATGTCTATATATGGGTTTGTTGAAGGAGTGATTATTTAAATATTTGGGAAAATTATCAATCTAGTCTCAAACCTATTGTATGGATGTCAATTTAGTTTTAATTTTCCAATTTTGTTAATATAGTCCTACATATTTGCGTGATATTTAAATGTAGTTTTTCTTGCCAATTATCGTCACAAATTGCAACATGGGAATCAACATATTGCCCACATTAGCATGCTACTTAGGATAGCCAGCAATGGCTAAATGCCACATTATTGATTTTCAATGGCAATTAGTGGTAAAGACTACATTGAAATATCACTAAAAAGTTAGGACTACATTGACAAAACTGAGAAATAGGGTTGATTATGTGGAATGATTAATTGTTGACAAGAAAATTATGATAAGTATAATTGCATTATAAGACAATTCAATCAAACCATTGGCAAATACATACATATTTTTTTTCAATTCTAAAAGTATTAGAATTTCAAAGAAAAAGAGAAAATGGTAAAAAATAATCTTAAATTTGGGACAATCAAGAAATATTCTAGTCAATTTAAGGTAATATAGGGCGCTGGTAGTCAAAAAATGGATGGAAAAAGTATGAGCCTTTATGTGTTTATCCTTTTCACATAACTGCTTTTAAATGTTAAACCTGGTACACTTATTTATATTTGAGTTGATGAGAGTAAAATAAGGAGAAAGTATGGTGGGTTTATAGAGTCAAAGGCTATATGGTGATTGGGAAAAGGGAGAGCTGAATGAGGTAATTTATAATTAATACTAGTTATGTATTAGTATATAATAATTGTTTTGATGATATTTTAATTTTGACATTTGTTGAAAATTAAATTAAATTATTTTTGATTTTATATGCAATGGGCCTCATTCAAGATAAGTACCTAGTTTTATATATATCGTTCCCACTTCTATTAACATTTCTTATAAAGTTTTAATGCAAGATATTTGTTTAGGTAGGACCCTTATGGTAAAGCTCAAAGGGATAGCTGCATTGATTTGCCCTCTCCAACCTTTTCACTTATAAATAAAAATGCTCGCGATAAGTACAACATGAGTGCCATAATTTTCATACGACGATCACTTGAGTTCCTTAGCTTCTTTTTTTTGCTCACCTTAGTGCCACATTAAAGTAAAATTGATCATTTTAGTGCAATTCCTAGCAAATCGTCCTATGTGGATTTTTACATTAATTTTCCATTTCGGCGTGGATTTTTATTTATTTATTAATTGTTCACGTTAGTGTCGTTGAAGCCATGTAGGACGACAAACATCCATGTTGCATTTTCGGACAAGGAAAAATGTAAATGGCACTTAAATGATTGAATTTTCAAATTAGTCACACTTAAATGAGCGAAAAAAAGTTGTGGCACTTAAGTGATCACCAAACGAAAGTTATGACACTTTTAATATTCTTATCCTTATCATTTGTTAAGTGTTTTTCCCCGATAAGCAGCAACAATATTTGTTTGCATAACCAAATGAAAAAAAAATTGTGAATTTAACGTGTAGGAAAAATTTGAAACTATTTCGAACATATTAAATCAGCAAATGATTTTGTTTTATTCATGCAAAACAGCATAAAATGTAAGATGGTACTAAAATTTGAAATGAATTTTAGTATGTGTTTATGTGAACTATTTAAAGTAAGAACGTTAAAATATCTACGATGCCTTGTGAACTTAACACTATAAATTTTACTTCTTTTTTTGCTAGTGCTATTTTCGTTCCCGTATTAGCTTTTGACACTCTTATCATGATAAAAATTGACTACATTAACCATTGTAGTTCCACTTTTTATGATTACTTCTTACATTTTTCTTCTTTGTCTTTTATTTCAATTTTATTAAAGGGATAAAACCAACAAAATCCTCAAACTATGCTTCCTGTAATACATTTACCTCAAACCGTCGTTTTACAAATTTTGTCGAAAATAATAAAAATAGGTTTAGGGGTATTGTTAATTTTGGGTCGATGGCCTTTAATTAACTCGGGCTCTCCCAAGCCCATACCCCGCGCGACATTGGGATATTTGTAAAAGTTTTCAAATGGGGAGTCGCCACTAGTCTATTGAGGTCGACTAGGAACCGAGCGAGACATGGGAGCGCGTCTCGTTTTTTTTACGCAACCAGAGAGTCTAGGGTCGGGGACTTAATTACGTTAGTCATGCGACTAACGCCCTTTCGGTACCTAACTTGATCATGTATTAATGAGGTCATGGCAACATATTCGAGAATTCTAAAATCCGTCATAACCGTTCTAAGGTAAGAAAATAACGTTCAAAATGTCATCGCAAAAATAAGGTGCAGGAATAATCTTAATAACGTAAACTAGGAAAACCTATCGTAGAGCCCTAAAAGCTTATTCAATTTTAGTATTTTTTTTTTTTTACGGGTTTTCTAATTTTTTTGGAATTTTTTGGAATTTTTCTGAATTTTTAATATTTTTAATATTTTTTAATATTTTCGAATTTTCCGAAATTAAATAAAACAAGCTTTCAAGATTTTTTTATATTTTCTGACTTTTCTGAAAATTTAAGAAAAATGTTTATTAATGTTTTTGGAATTTTCTGATTTTTTTTTTTTTTTTTTGAATTTTTTAATATTTTAATATTTTCTAAAATAAAATAAAAATAAAATAACAATATTTGTTTTCGAAATTTCCAGATTCCTGAAATTTTCCATGCATTTTCTGAATTTTCATATTTTTATATTTTTTGATTTTCTGAAATTTTTTTTTTTTTTTAGATTTTTTTTTTTTTAATTAATTAAAAAAAAAGTGATTCGGACCGGGTCGCAAGACCCGGCCCTGCTAAACCGACCCGGCCCCTATCGGGCCGGGCCGGAACAACGACCGGGCTGGCCGAATGGCCCGGTCAAAACATATTTTAAATGGCCCATTACAAAATAAATTAAAACAGCCCATTTATGTTTTACAAAAATCAGCCCAATCACCTGCCTAAGCCCACTCAAAAAATATTCAGCCCAGCCCTTGTCTCTTTCTATTTTCGACCACTTCTTTTCCTATATATATATATATTTTTTTTTTCGATTTTTTTTTCCTATTTTTTAATTCTTTTTTTCTTTTCACTTTTTGTCTCTTCTGCATGTATTCCTTCTTCTGCATGTCATCTTCAACCTCCGCGACCTGCATGCCCGACGAACGTGAAGCCGCCTCACCGGACCGACGTTAAGCGCCGCTGCGAGACCTCACTAGCCCTAAAAGGGGTCGCCCTAGCATCGTCCGGCGCCGACCGTTCCATCTGACCGACGCCGGACGTGTCGGCGATGACCTCCGGCGATCCCGGAAGCTCACCGTCGCCGGAAAAATAAAAACACCTCTTTTCGACTCCAAAACGTGCGAAATCACATGAAACTAGCTAAAATACTAAGATAAACACAATATAAAGCCATATACAGTCAAAGATCTACAAAAACAGGTCATCGAGGATGGATTAAACCATGAAATTTTCTGGGTTTCATTCGGCATTTCATCGAACAGGTTACGTGCATGAACGAAAACAGGGCTATTCGACTCGAGCAGGCCTGAGGCCGAGACCGAGCTTCCATTTAATCATACCAGCATGCAGAACAACATTAATGGAGGAGCGTCGGGGGCCGGGGCTCGCCCGAACTGGTCGGCGCGAACTCCGACCCGATGCCTTGCAAAAACAGCAAAGAAAATGACCCTAAAAAAAAAACCTACCTGGTTCGGGCGAGGCGTCACGGCGGGCGTCGGCCGACGAGCGGGCTCCGGCAGCGTCCAGACACGCTTCTGGGTTTGCTCTTTCACCTTTGACTTCCCCCTGTCTCCTCGCTACAACTGCGACTAAACACCGGGCTGGCTTCAAGGACAAAGAGCGGAGGCACAGCAACGGGACGTGGACCTCGGGTCAGGCGTGGCTGCCGGCGGTCTCTCACCCTCAGCCTCTGCTCTCTCCTTCTCCTTTTTTTTTTCTCTCTTGTTTCTCCTTTTTTCGTCACTCCAGCTTCCTCCCCCTTCCCTGGTTCTTTTTCCCTTTTTTTTTTTTCTCTTCTTGTTCTTTTTTTTTCTTCTTTTTTTTTTTTCTTCTCGAAAAAAAAACTTTTTTTTTCCCCATTCTTTTGCCTTGCCCTCTCCCTTCTCCTTTTTTCCCCGGTTTCTCTCTCGGTCGTGGGGGTTATTCCCGTGGCGTCGTCGCCCTCTCCCCCACGTTCTGCTCCTCGTCTCCGCAGTGGGGGTCGCCCGAACGGCCCCTTGTTTCTCGCCCCTCTCCGTGCGTGCCGTTTTCCGTTCTCTTTCCCTTCCCGCGTTCCTTTGTGTTCATGTGAGAATGAAGGGGCCAAAGCATAACATGGGCTGGGAAAGAAAGAAAAAGGGAAAGGCTGGGCTGGGCTAGGCTGAGCCCACTTGAAATTTTTTTTTTTTTTTTTGAAATTTTTTTATTTTATTAATTAATTAATTTTTTTTTTATTTTTATTTTTTTATCTTTTCTATGAATTAATATATATTTATATATGGAAATAAATGGGCATTTAAAACAAAAATAAACAAAAATTCGGGTGTCAACAGCTGCCCCTCTTTGAAAGGGAGCTCGAAGAGGTTCATTTCAAAGACTAGGTGACACCCGATTTTTATCGACGAGCCATGGGATAGCAAATTCATTTCATTCATTTTTCATTTTTTCTTTTGAGGTCTCGTCTCGTACAAACGAGTTTCAACTAAGAACACATGGTTTAAGGAAGACCCATGAATCGTGTGGTTTTAAGGATATGACCCACGAACCGTGTGGTTTAAGGATAAGTCCACAAACCGTGTGGTTTAAGGATATGACCACAAACCGTGTGGTTTAAGGATATGACCACGAACCGTGTGGTTTAAGGATAGACCCACGAACCGTGTGGTTTAAGGATACGCCCACAAACCGTGTGGTTTAAGGATAGACCCACGAACCGTGTGGTTTAAGGATACGCCCACAAACCGTGTGGTTTAAGGATATGACCACGAACCGTGTGGTTTAAGGATAGACCCACGAACCGTGTGGTTTAAGGATACGCCCACAAACCGTGTGGTTTAAGGATAGACCCACGAACCGTGTGGAAATTGCATGGTTTCACTAAGTGAACCTGTCGAATTCGAAATTGCATGGTTTTCCGGTTAACCAAGAACCATGTGGTTTAAGGAGAACCCACGAACCCTTTGAAAATTGCATGGTTTCACTAAGTGAACCTGTCGAATTCAACTTGAGCAAATGTCATTAGAGACAATATCAGAAAAATACATTCGCAATGTTGTAGCATCAATTGCATAAGCGAATCAAGCTAAGTCCGATCAAATTGAAAACATTTGATTTTTTGATTTTTTTTTTCTGGTATCATGTACCACGAAATTGTCATCAAGCTTGGAAGGTATCATTGATCATCAAATCCCTTTAAGAGAAAAATTATATCAAATGATCCTACTCATGAAAGAGGTTTATTAAGCATGCCAAGCAAGAGCTCCTTAGTTAGAAAGGACTTATCACATGCTCTCAAGAAGGGTTATTTAATCACATCCATTCATGTGGGAAGTGATTTGATCACTCAATTTACCTCACATTTCTAGTGTCGAAGGATCTGAGAATCATTCACAATAAATACATCTTAACCAATCCAAAAGGTCTTTTAAAGGGATCCTAATGTAGGTTTGGTCATGGTTTTAGCAATGGATAAGCATCATTGGTCATGAAATGAAACAATTATATGTCAACATCTTCGCCAGGTTTACAAGTCAAGTAACCTTAAGATGAGATAAGACAACTTTGCCCCCACCTCTTTGAGCGATAGCTTCTTTGGAGAGTTCTTATTTCCACTTGAACCATCCCAATCAAGAGACTTCGAAAAGGGGTTGTAGTGTTGGTTTGGTTAAGGCTCAAAAGGCTCAGAACTTTTCACAAAAAGGGGTTTGAAAGTTGGTGATTATCATGGCACCATTGTCATATCACTCAATCTTTTGAAAGCACTTGACTTTTGAAATCTGAATTGTCTCGAAAGTCCTTTGACTAATCAAATAAGAGCTTAGCCCTTCTCAATTTTTTCTTTGCATTTGCAATGATTTTCTTTTTGCTACAAGTAGTTTGAATTTGACAACCCTTTTTTTTACATAGGAGTTTTTCACCCCTTGATGCGAATCTTCCCTTTTTTTTTTCTTTTCACGGGCATTGGCCTTGCTTTTACCAGGCACACTGCTTTTTTATGCCCCTTAATTTTCATTGGACATTTGCTCTTTTGAACTTTTTGAGCTTTTAGGACTTTCGAGATGCCTTTTTTTTCATTTTCACATAAAATGCCAATCGAATTGGTCCATCATGTGCCTTGCCCCAGTATGGGGAGATAATCACCACTTGGGTTTTAGAAATGAATGATTAGGCTCAACTTGGTTTAAGCAAGGGGTATCGGTGTTTGGATAGAGAAAAGAATGCTCTTCTTCACCTCGGGATGTTTCAAGCTTTCATGAGAATTCACCTGAAATTACCACAAAAAGATTAATGCAAGTGAAAGCAATGAAGTCTTTCTCATCTTTTCACTATATAGTATTAATCAAAACCTCCAAATTTGCCCCATTGTGGGGTGGTTCTTGACAGGGGTATTTTTGATTTCTTCGCATTTAAGGCTCAAAGGGGCTGACTATGGTCACCTGCAATGTATAAGATAGAGAAAAGAAATGCCTCTTTTCATTTTGGTCCATGTACCAATTGCGAATGACTCCTTTGTCCTTAAACGACATAGGTCTTCTTTTTTTGCTCAGTTCTCACGGTGTTTGAAGGATGTGTTTGGAAGTGGCTTGCCTTTCCTCTTCCTAAAAAAATCCTTGCCTGGCATGATTAACATCTCAGTTTCATTTGGTTAAGATCATCTGAGTAGATTAATCTCTATGAGGAATTTTGATGCAAAATGAGTAACCTAGCAATTTGAGGCCCCTTTTTTTTTTTTTTTTTTAATGGTGTTGCCGATTAGACATTTAATGATTACCTCGAAAAAGTCGTGTGATCAGCGACACCTCTTGAAAATCATCAGGGTCCTGCAAATCAGAAACATATACACAAATATGCATGGAACGTGTGATATGCATGATATGTATGTTATGAACAATGCATGATCTAAGTGACTCAGATTGTATCAAAAAGGGCTCCAAGGCCTCCTGATTTCATTCATGGAAAGTACTTCTTTCGAATCAGCATTTACGATCTTTGACAATTCTTGGCCATCCATCTCTACCAAAACTAACGCGCCCCCAGGCAGTATCTTCTTGATGACATATGGTCCTTCGTAGTTCGGAGTGAACTTCGCACGTGGATCCGGTATGATAGATAAAACTTTCCTCAACACGAGGTCGCCTTCTTGGAAGTGTCTAGGTCGAACCTTGCGATTAAAAGCCTTTGCAACTCGCTTCTGATAGCACTGACCATGACATAGTGCAGCGAGTCTTTTCTCATCGATCATGTTGAGTTGTTCATATCTTTGTTGCAGCCACTCAGCTTCAGAGAGTTTACTTTGTGAGAGAATTCTCAACGAAGGGATTTCCACCTCTACTGGTAAGACGGCCTCCATACCGTACACTAGTGAGAACGGTGTTGCCCCGGTTGAAGTTCGTATCGAAGTTCGGTACGCCATTAATGCATACGGCAACCGCTCATGCCAATCGCGATAGTTATCCGCTGTCTTGGACAGAATCTTCTTTATGTTCTTATTAGCCGCTTCTACAAAGACCATTCATCTCGTGGACGATAGGGTGACGAGTTCAAGTGACGGATTTGAAATTCACACAGCAATCCATCAACAATCTTGTTATTCAAATTGGAACCGTTATCCGTAATGATGGCTTCAGGTATGCCGTAACGTGCAATGATGTCACGCCGAATGAATTTGGCCACATTCCTCGCGGTGACATTAGCATATGAGTTTGCTTCGATCCACTTAGTGAAATAATCGATGGCCACCAGAATGAAACGATGTCCATTAGAAGCCTTAGGGTTGATTGGCCCAATTACGTCAATTCCCCACATAGAGAACGGCCACGACTGAGTCATTAAATGCAACTCATTTGGCGGAGCATTGATTTTATCTCCATATATTTGACATCGATGACAATAGCGAACATGCTTAATGCAATCGGTTTCCATCGTCAGCCAATAGTACCCGAGCCTCATGATCTTTCTCGCTAAAAGATGGCCGTTCATGTGAGGCCCGCATTCTCCTTCGTGTATTTCTTGCATCAATTGACTGGCTTCCTTGGCGTCGACGCATTTTAACAAGATTGAATCATATGACCTCTTGTAGAGTACACTCCCGGAGACAAAGAATTTCGATGCCAATTTCTTGAGATATTTTTTATCAACCTCTTCACACCGTTGGGGAAATTTCCCATGCTGAAGGTAGTTTAAGATGTCATAGTACCATGGGTTTTGATCTGGCTCATCCTCGACTGCCATACAATAAGCCGGACGCTCAGAAACCTCAATTTTCAACGGCTCAATGTCTAATCCTTCCATTACATTCAACATTGATGACAATGTGGCCAATGCATCGGCAAACTGATTCTGGGATCTGGGCAAGTATTCGAAGGCTATTTCATCAAATTCTTTTATTAACTCTTCCAAAAACTCATGGTACGGGACCAACTTTGGATCATGAGTTCGCCACAAGCCTTCGGTTTGCAAAATAATGAGCGCAGAATCTCCGTACACTTGCAATTTTTTGACTTTCATGTCAATGGCCAACTGCAACCCTAGGATACATGCTTCATATTCCGAGACATTATTTGTACAAGGAAAGACCAACTTGGCCGCCACAGGATAATGTTGACCGGTAGGGGAGATCAAGATTGCCCCGGTTCCTGACCCAGATAAATTGACGGCACCATCAAAATACATGACCCACTTGTCATTCGAGATTGCCAAGATGCGTTCATCGAAACCGTATGTTGTATCATGGGATTCCAAATCTTTTGAACTCCCAGCCAACATATCAGCTATAGCTCTTCCTTTTACTGACTTTTGTGCCACACTGTGTATGTCAAATTCAGAAATGAGGACCTGCCATTTAGCCATCTTTCCAACCAATGCTGGTTTCTCAAGCAAATACTTGATTGGGTCATTTTCGGTCACCAGGTGGATTTGATAATAGAGAGTATACTGGCGTAGCCGATGCAACACCCAAACCAATGCCACACATGTTTTCTCCACTTTTGAGTAGTTCATCTCGGAGACAGTGAATTTCTTGCTGAGATAATATATGGCACACTCCCTTTGATCATTCGGCCTTTTTTGCACAAGGACGGCCCCAAGCGATTCTTCATGGATGGTCAGGTAGAGAGTTAATGGTATCCCCGGTATCGACGGCACTAGTACTGGAGGATGTGATAGATAATGTTTTATCTCCTCAAAGGCTTTCTGACATTCAGCATCCCATTCAATTTTAGCATTCTTCTTCAGGAGCTTGAAAAAAGGTTTGGCTATCTCGGACAGTTGAGAAATAAACCTGGCAACGTAATTCAATCTTCCCAAGAGGCTTCGAACTTCCTTGACAGTAGAAGGAGCTTTAAGGTCACAGATAGCCTTAACTTTCGATGGGTCGATCCCAATGCCTCGGCTACTGACCATGAAACCCAATAGCTTCCCAGACTTTGCCCCAAATATGCATTTTGCAGGGTTAAGTCTCAGCTTAAATTTCCGAAGTCGATCAAATAACTTCTTCAGGACTTCAAAGTGGTCTTGTCGACGCTTCGATTTAGCGATCATGTCATCGACATATACCTCTATCTCTTTATGCATCATGTCGTGGAATAGAGTGACCATTGCCCTTTGATATGTGGCTCCCGCATTCTTTAAGCCAAATGGCATCACCTTGTAACAAAAAGTTCCCCATGGTGTGATGAAGGATGTTTTACTTTTATCTTCTTCTTTCATCTTGATCTGATTGTATCCAGAAAACCCATCTACAAAAGAGAATAATTCAAAACCCGCAGTGCTATCAACCAAAACATCAATGTGAGGCAAGGGAAAATCATCCTTTGGGCTCGCTCGATTTAAGTCACGGTAATCTATGCAGACCCTGACCCGTCCATCTTTTTTCATGACTGGTACTATATTAGCAATCCAATCAGGATAGTGAGATACTTCGATGAAATCCACCTTCAACAGCTTCATGACCTCTTCTTCAATCTTTTTGGAAATGTCAGGTTTTGTTCTTCGTAGCTTTTGCTTTTTAGGTGCCACATTCGGATCCGTCGGTAAAGCATGCTCCACAATTTGTGGATCTAACCCTGGCATATCCGCGTATGACCACGCGAACACGTCTTGATATTCTTTTAGAAGCTCAACCATCTTTCTTGCTTCATTCTCAGACAAATTAGCTCCAATCTGAGTTTCTTTGACATTTTCTGCATCTCCCAGATTCACAGTGATTGTTTGTTCAACTATCAAAGGCTTAGATTCTTCATGACGAATCCAGTCTCTCTCTATGTCTCTTTAAATATCCTCGTCATCATGCTTAGACTCACAAGAATCTTCGTTGTACAAATCCGAGTCACATATGTACCTACCATGATCATGCTGAATGACATGCCTGAGATGCAAATGAAGGGGTTAGTAAAATTACTTAATGAGGATTATGCATGGTGCATTTTTTTTAAAAAAAGAAAAAATTGTTTTAAAAAAAAATCACTTTGGAAAAATGTTTGAACTGAGCAATTGTCCTCATATCCTTGGACTTTTTAGCTCACAAATTTTGAAAACTAGGAGTCGTGAGGAAGTCCAGGCCTCAAAGCATCATCATAGGACTAGTTTGGCACTTCTTCACGTCCTTAATAAAACATGCATGCATTTGTATTCACATGATAAGGCCGTTTTACAATATTCATAATCTCAGACCACGGCTCACAATCCAAGATCTTGATTACATAAAGGAAATAACAAAAGTAGTGAAACGACTGATCCCATGCAAGGGAGAACGTAAAGGAAACGACATGAAAACTAAACAAAGCGGTCGATCAGCATCCCTACTCCGATGGCTGGAAGGGAATCATGGAAGGGCCTGCCTCTTCATCCTCAGTAGCGGCGCACACAAAATCAGGATCGAACAAGTCAGCTATGTTCGAGATGGCCCCCTCCTTCTTCTTGCAGCGCTTGGGCGACTTGACAAATGTCCTTTCGAAACGAAGACGGAGTTCCTCTAGTGAAGGAGGGAGTAATCCCCGTGTGATTCCAAGTTGGAATAGTTCGGCCTTGATAGCTAGCTCGACTCATGTGGCTATTAAAAGCACCTCGGCTTCCGAATCCTCTAGGGTAACCTTGGTTCCCACGACTAGCTCGGCTTTTGCCTCCTCCTCTCGAACTTGAACCTACCAGCTCTCCACTTCCTTTCTTATACTCAAAAGCTTCTTGGTAGCCTAAACCAGTTTTCTTTTGATTTCCCACTACCTCGATAGGCTTTACAATGCCTTGTGCATACATTCCTAACCCTACCCCTGGAACATGGTTATATTCTAGTAAAACTTTGCTTGCCATGATAGACGAGGCGGAGAATTCAGGACGTCTGATGATAGACCCAGTGGGCACATGCACCATTGATACCAGTTCGAGGGTTTGATAGCTAGGTTCTTCATTCACTTCGGGCTCTACATATGGGATGGCTGTGTCTTGGAATATCTTGAAGTCTGTTTCACAACGAACAGTCACTAACTTCTTCTTTGAAATGAACCGAACCATTTGATGCAAAGTGGAAGGCACAAATATAGCAAGATGGATCCAAGGTCGACCCAAAAGGAGATTGAAGGCACTAGGGATGTCGAGCACTTGAAATTTTATTGTGAATGGAGCCGGACCAATCAATAATTCAAGCTCGATTTCCCCCATTGACTCCTTCCTTACACCATCAAAAGCTCGAACAAAGGATTGAGATGCAGTGATTTCCTCCTCACTCACTCCGAGGCGATGAAGAGTAGCCAATGGACAGATATTCAGAGCGGATCCGTTATCGAGCAGTATGCGGGGTACAATCATATCACGACATTTGGCCGAGATGAGTAAAGCTTTGTTGTGGTTAGTGCCCTCCTCAGGAAGATCCTCCTCCGAAAATGAGATTTGGTCCGCCAATAAAATGGATCCAATGAACTCCTCCAACTGTTTGTCGCCAATATCTTCGGGCACATGAATTTCATTTAGAACTCTCAAGAGTGCATTCTTATGTTTCTCAGAAGTTTTAAACAGCTCTAAAAGTGATATTTGAGCCGGCATTTTCCTCAACTGCTCTATCACGTCGAACTCACTATTTTTTATCATGGCTAAAAACTGCTTAGCCTCTTCATCAGTGATAGCTTTCTTCTCAATGGCTTATGCAGGCATGTAACAACGACCCGATCGAGTGACAGCATCTACTTCCTCAGTCCCGTAGTCCCATGGGACCGCTTTAGTACTGAAATTGGCCAAGGGCTTCTTCGGATTCTTCTCTTGGTCAGAAGGTGGTAGCTCAATCACAACAGGCTGTGATCCGTCCGCTTCTATCTCTAAACTTGCAAACCCTTCCGTGGCCAAATCGATGACCACGTGCTCGGTTCGATTCTCGTTATAATCCCATTGGTCCCCTTTAGCGGATAAGTTAATAACAAATGGTGTGATCATAGCCACAACATCTTCTCCAAAAGGATTTTCCATGCCGACGTGTGAATCATGCATATCAGTTTCGCGTTTCTGACCCTTCCAGTCTTCATCACCGAGTATTACATTCACATCTTCAACGTGAGCAGGTAAAGGGTTTTTTTGGACATTGGGTTGCTCTTTAAATGATAAAATCCCTTTGTCAAGTAAGTTCTGAACTTTGTTTTTCAACGTCATGCAATTGTCTACATCATGGCCTTTTTCTCCCATATGGTACTCACATGACTTTGCTAAGTCGAACCCGAAAAACTTAGGAGGATTGTCACGAGGGATTTCTTTAGCCACCAACCTCCTTTCCAGCAGCATGGGCAACAACTTAGATAGCGGCCTAGGCAAAGGAGTATACTGCCTTGAAGTCCACTTGTTTGGCTCAAAATTCTGATATTTCCCACGTGATGCAGAGGAGCTTTGTGCACTTGCAAATGGCTTTGGGGCGACTGGAGCTTGTACATAAGCTACCTCAGCTTCTTTCTCCTTCCTATGGGTAACCTTTCGACTTGATCCCTCAGTTATACGGCCATCATGTATAGCTCCCTCAATTCTTTCACCCACGGCAACCAAGCGAGAGAAGTTTTCACAATCTAATCCAATCATCCTGTTATAAAAGTCAATAGGAAGGGTGTTGATGAACAGCTCCACCATCTCTTTGTCATCAAGTGGGGGTCGAACTTGTGCGGCCAAGGTACGTCACCTTTGAGCAAAAGATCTAAAAGATTCATTTCTCTTTTTTTCCGTGCGAGCCAATATGCTTCGTGTCGAGGCGATCTCAGTGTTATACTTGTACTGCATCACAAATGCTTCTGCTACATCCTCCCACTTCTCCATTTTCTCAGGTTCGAGCAAAATATACCATTGTAACGCCATCCCAATTAAACTCTCCTGAAAGGTGCGAATCAGCAAAGGGACATTTTGAGCATAACGTCCCATCCTATTCAAATAATACTTCAAATGAATTCTAGGATCCCCAGTGCCATCGTACTTAGTGAACTCCGGAATTTTGAACTTGTCCAGGAAGTCCATCTTGGTGTATTGAGATAAATCTTCAACCATGCTAGCCTCATATCCTTGCAAGGCCCTAAGCTTCTCCTCCAGTTTAGCAAACCTCTTGCCATTCTCCTCCTCCATTCGGGCCGAGATGGCTTCCGAGATGGGGTCTAATTCCACCACCACAGGGGTTTGATGCGCCACTTCTTCGTCGCTTCCCTCTACTATTGGCATTACTAGCCTGCGGGGTTGCATGTGTGTTTTGATTAGAGGTGGCAGCTGCCAAGCTAGACTTGATCTCGCTTGCAAATTGCGCGAATTGTGCAGCTAACTCGGTGATTTTGTCGTCGAGTGCGGTGATCCGGGCGTTTTGTTCCTCAGCATTCATTTTCACAGATCTGGATCGAGTACGGATAGGCGAACGCTTTGAAGCCGTGACGATGGTACCTGGGTCATAAATAGGTAAACATACATGAGCACGAGATGTAAAATGATGCCGACCCATGACAATGATCTAATCGCCCCGTTTCATTTGTTCCATAAAAGAAAAGAGTCTCTGAACAATGCAACTAAAAATTAAAATTAAAATAAAATATCCCGACATCAGAACTAGGAAAATAAAATAACAAGACTCCTTAAATAGAAAAATAAAAATAAAACAAAATACAACTGACCTAAACACCATTGTAAGAAAACAAAAATAAACTCAAGCAAATTTTTTTTTTTTTTTTTTTTGATCTATGTACAGATGGGGGAACAACTTTCTTATAACTATTTAACTAGTCCTAGCTGACTTGGATGCACGCTCCTTGGCCTCTTTGAGCTCCCTTTTGAGGAACTTGATCTCCGCGCGATTAGTGGCCTTTGATGGTATATTAGGGATCTTCGGGCGCCACTCTTCGGGAATTTTGTGTTGGAGAATATACTCCATCGAGGCATAGTAGACCTTCTCTTTACCTTCTAACTCCTCCTCGGGCCAAACCAATTTTTGGGGACGACACATGTCCCACATCGATTGAAGCAGCATAATGGAATTCTCGTGATCATGATCTCCATTCATGAAATCGGTCTTGAGTAAGGCCTCTTGTAGTGTCAATGGAAGCTGCTGTACGACTTGATATTGTCGAGCAACCCTAGTTGGGTAATACTCGGTAGCACCCGTTATTCCTAACAAAGGAATGGGCCCGATACCTCCACATGTGAGCCGGGCCTCGTGAACCCGGAGCCATCTAGCGTGCCATAGGAAATCTTCAGGGTCGGGATTTTTCATAAAGCCTAACCAATCGAAGTGGTGATAATCTGGTGCATGCTCTTTCTTTTCTTTAAATTTCAAAATAGGGTGATTAAGATCACCGATGTCATGTATGGTCATTAAATTGCCAAATCCCTTGAGGTGAGAGAGGAACCAAATTTGCAAAAGCTCAGGAGGAGCACGTAAAGCTTCTTTTCCATTTTCTTTAAAACGAGTGAGTGAAAGAAAGGTCTTGGTCAAAACAGCATTAACAAAACCCTTTCCCACACACACCTCTTGAACAACACTTGCAATAGACGGGTCAATAGTATTCTTACCATGAGGAAAAACCATAAACCCGAAGAAGGCTAACATAAAAATCCGCCTCATTTGGACTGATGGGGCATTTTGAAAAAGTCTATTCAAAAATGAAAATGGGCAAGCATTGCGGTTGGCTTTCAAAACTTTCCTTACAACTTCTCCTGTGACCCTAAGAAAATCAGCTAAAACTGATGCATGCTCTACTCCGATGGGTGGTCTAATCAATTCCGACACTAAAGGTTTCCCAATGATAGCACTAAATTCCTCCAAGGTGGGGACAAGCTCATGTTGGCCAAAGATGAATGTGGAGGTCTCGAGGCACCAAGTGTGTGCTAACGCTCGAACAACACCATAATGGACTTCTATGTCTAATAAAGAGAGTAACCATCCCACGTTGGCTTGCACGAACTCACGACTAACATGGTCAAATCTACCCCACCAAGCACGCAGCTCCTCCTTTGGGACAGGAATAATACGAAGCTCAGGTCCCCCCATTGCATACAACCTAAAACTCATAAACAACCTAATTGTCATGGACCGGTCGAAAAATAATGAATGTAAATAAATGGCAAGTGTGAGAGCTTTAGAAGACTTACTTCACCCAATAAAAATTAAAGTCAATCACATAGACATGCGCATGATACGTGGGTCGATTTCTACTCTAGACGGCTCAAATGAAGCCACGGGATTACCGGATTGAACCAGCATGGTCGCGGTTAGGTCGGGGTTCCCATGACTCCGGCTTTGTCAAAGAGTCGACCCGTGTTGCGCGGTTGCAACCGGGGTGGAAGCTCTCGACGTCAAAAGAATTTCGGAATTGAGATGGGCGACTCGTACTACATGGTGGTAGTCGGAGTGGTATCCATCTCAACACCATCCTAAGTGATCCTATGCGGCCCAGGTCCGGCGGCAGGTTGTGTGTGCTAAAGTGTAGTGCCATGTAAGGAAAACATGCACAACAATTTGTATAGCAAACAACACTTCAAAAATTTAATCATACACTCATTCAACCACATTCACCAACCTACAAAACAAAATGTTAGCAAAAACTCCACCCCTTATTACTCCAATCCTGCACCAACATTTAACACGAGGTTAGTGGACTTACCTCACCTTCTCGAATGCGCTGCCAAAGAAACACATTATATAACACATAATCAAGCAAATTAGGCCTAAGTCCTCTAAGGTATAGAACTAGTCCCCAGCGGAGTCGCCAAGCTGTCGCGACCTAAAATTTTTGGGAATAAAATATAGGTTTAGGGGTATTGTTAATTTCGGGCTGACGGCCTTTAATTAACTAGGACTCTCCCAAGCCTATACCCCGCGCGACATTGGGATATTCGTAAAAAATTTCAAATGGGGAGTCGCCACTAGTCTATTGAGGTCGACTAGGAACCGAGCGAGACATGGGAGCGTGTCTCGCTTTTACGCAACCGCAGGGGGTCTAGGGTCGGGGGACTTGATTACGTTAGTCATGCGACTAACGCCCTTTCGGTACCTAACTTGATCATGTATTAATGAGGTCATGGCAACATTTTCGAGAATTCTAAGATCCGTAACCATTCTAAGGTAAGAAAATAACGTTTGAAAATGTCATCGCAAAAATAAGGTGCGGGAATAATCCTAATAACGTAAACTAGGAAAACCTATCGTAGAGCCCTAAAAGCTTATTCAATTTTAGTATTTTTTTTTTTTTTACGGGTTTTCTATTTTTTTTTTTTTTGGAATTTTTCTGAATTTTTCTGAATTTTTAATATTTTTAATATTTTTTAATATTTTCGAATTTTCCGAAATTAAATAAAACAAGCTTTCAAGATTTTTTTATATTTTCTGACTTTTCTGAAAATTTAAGAAAAATGTTTATTAATGTTTTTGGAATTTTCTGATTTTTTTTTTTTTTTTTTTTTTTTTTTTGGAATTTTTAATATTTTAAATATTTTCTAAAATAAAAAATAAAAATAAAATAACAATATTTGTTTTCGAAATTTCCAGATTCCTGAAATTTTCATGCATTTTCTGAATTTTCATATTTTTTATTTTTTTTGATTTTCTGAAATTTTTTTTTTTTTTTTTAGATTTTTTTTTAATTAATTAAAAAAAATGATTCGGACCGGGTCGCAAGACCCGGCCCTGCTAAACCGACCCGGCCCCTATCGGGCCGGGCCGGAACAACGACCGGGCTGGCCGAATGGCCCGGTCAAAACATATTTTAAATGGCCCATTACAAAATAAA
The DNA here is from genome assembly GCA_014182735.1 of Corymbia maculata. NCBI lineage: Eukaryota > Viridiplantae > Streptophyta > Magnoliopsida > Myrtales > Myrtaceae > Corymbia > Corymbia maculata. Next base: position 36,460,312 of record CM024686.1, on the reverse strand, counting down.
TTAAAACAGCCCATTTATGTTTTACAAAAATCAGCCCAATCACCTGCCTAAGCCCACTCAAAAAAAAATTCAGCCCAGCCCTTGTCTCTTTCTATTTTCGACCACTTCTTTTCCTATATATATTTTTTAATTTCGATTTTCTTATTTTTCCTATTTTTTAATTCTTTTTTCTTTTCACTTTTTGTCTCTTCTGCATGTATTCCTTCTTCTGCATGTCATCTTCAACCTCCGCGACCTGCATGCCCGACGACCGTGAAGCCGCCTCACCGGACCGACGTTGAGCGCCGCTGCGAGACCTCACTAGCCCTAAAAGGGGTCGCCCTAGCATCGTCCGGCGCCGACCGTTCCATCTGACCGACGCCGGACGTGTCGGCGATGACCTCCGGCGATCCCGGAAGCTCACCGTCGCCGGAAAAATAAAAACACCTCTTTTCGACTCCAAAACGTGCGGAAATCACATGAAACTAGCTAAAATACTAAGATAAACACAATATAAAGCCATATACAGTCAAAGATCTACAAAAACAGGTCATCGAGGATGGATTAAACCATGAAATTTTCTGGGTTTCATTCGGGCATTTCATCGAACAGGTTACGTGCATGAACGAAAACAGGGCTATTCGACTCGAGCAGGCCTGAGGCCGAGACCGAGCTTCCATTTAATCATACCAGCATGCAGAAAAACATTAATGGAGGAGCGTCGGGGGCCGGGGCTCGCCCGAACTGGTCGGCGCGAACTCCGACCCGATGCCTTGCAAAAACAGCAAAGAAAATGACCCTAAAAAAACCTACCTGGTTCGGGCGAGGCGTCACGGCGGGCGTCGGCCGACGAGCGGGCTCCGGCAGCGTCCAGACACGCTTCTGGGTTTGCTCTTTCACCTCTGACTTCCCCCTGTCTCCTCGCTACAGCTGCGACTAAACACCGGCTGGCTTCAAGGACAAAGAGCGGAGGCACAGCAACGGGACGTGGACCTCGGGTCAGGCGTGGCTGCCGGCGGTCTCTCACCCTCAGCCTCTGCTCTCTCGTTCTCCTTTTCCTCTCTTGTTTCTCCTTTTTTCGTCACTCCAGCTTCCTCCCCCTTCGCTGGTTCTTTTTTTCTTCTTTTTTTCGAAAAAAACCGCCCCATTCTTCTCGTTTCTCTTCTTTTTTTTTCTTTTGCTGCCCACACCCCCACGTCTGTCTTTTCTTCCTCCGAATAGCTTTTTTTTCTCTGTGCGTCCGTTTTCCTTCTTTTGCCTTGCAAAAACTGCCTCCCCCATCTCTCTTTTGCTCCCCCAGTTTCTCTTCTCGGTCGTGGGGGTTATTCCCGTGGCGTCGTCGCCCTCTCCCCCCACGTTCTGCTCCTCGTCTCCGCAATTGAAGAACACATTTGGGGGTCGCCCGAACGGCCTCCTTGTTTCTCGCCCCTCTCCGTGTAAAAAGATGAAAGTTGTGTAGGAGGAATGACGAATAAAGCTGATATTGAAATAGTCGATAACTTTGAGGTTGAAATTTGGGGTGGAATTGGGGGTGCTAGCCAGAGTGGAGATAGTGAGGCTGGGGTTGAATTAAATGATGAAATTAGGATTGAACTTGTGGTTAAGGCTAGGGGGGGCTTGATTATGGGTGTGCTAGCTAGAGTGGAGATAGTGAGAGTTAGGGGTGAGCATGGTTTGAGTTGAGCCGGTCCATCCCTTGACCTTAGGATCAACCCGCACAGTGTTGGTTCTCAATTTTTGGGACCAAGGACCGACCCTATTGAGCCTAGGACCGAGGATCGGACCAACCCAATGGGTTCGGTGTAGTTCCAAGGTTAATTCGGGACCAACCGATAATTTTTTTCATTTTTTTGTATTTCTGAAAAATTAAATTAATTATTTCAAATTACATATTCATCGATACTATGGTTTTAACTAAACTATAAATACGAATACATATTCAACAAATTTAAAATAATGTAACAAAAAGTTTCACACTTGCTACAAGCAAGAAACCATAAAAACGATTAAGATTGCTCATAGAGCCATAAGACGAGTGTTGCTCATGAGCGAAAATGATTTCTAATTAGGGCTTTATTTTCTTTTGATTTACTTAGCAATGAGCGAGACGAATAGAGATGAGCGGCGCAAGCGTCAAACAGCAAGTGGGGTGAGCACGGCAAGCAGGGTGAGCAATCGGAGGTAAGTGAGATGAGTGTCAAGTAGCGAGTGAGGCAAGATTGTTCACAAGTGAAGTTGTTTCTTTCGATTTACTTAGCAAATTGAATACTAAGAGGATAAAATAGAAAGAAGAGAACAAGAGTACTAGAGGAGGATGCCATTTGAGTTAGGGTTTACTCTTTAGAATAAATAAAAAAATACTATAAAAATATTAGAAATATAATATATAATATATCTAAAATATATTATATATGATATATGATGCCATAGTTGGTTCGGGTTGGACCAACCCAAAACTCCTAGGATTGAGGACCAACTTGCACAGTATTGGTCTAGGGATTTTAGGACCAAGGACCGACCTAGTCCTCCTGAAAATCAGACTAGGACCGGTAGGGTTTGGGTCGGTCGAGGGTTGGTCCGAGGTTGACCTTGGACCGATGCTCACCCCTAGTGAGAGTGATGATGCCGTTTATTTTGAGCATGATGATAGTGAGAGTGATGATGTTGAGATTGATTTATTAACCTCGATGTGTGATGAACTCATCCTATCTAGAGATAAGGAAGGGATACATTAGGTGGGGATGGCAAGGGAGGCAAATTTGCTATTGATATTGCACAAGAAGACATGAATGAGGATGAAAATGATGAGAACATCGAAGAGCATGAAAATCTCAGGCCCCCCCTAAATCTAGAGATGAGGAAGTATGTGACCAAAAAGAGCTTTGACCATTAGATATGACTCTACCCATGATCATGAAGAATTGCAATTTCAAGTAGGCATGAGATTTGAGTCTCATACTCAATTTAAGAGCACGGTGTAGAAATATGCAATCATAAATGGCTACAACATTGGAAAAGTGAATTTAAAAAGATGCATGTGAAATGTATGATAGGATGTGAATGATCTCTTTATGGTAGTTGGTTGAATAAAGAGAACACGTTTGTTATCAAGACTATTGAAGAAGAACATACTTACCCTAAAAGCATGAGAAATAAAAGTATATCTTACATTTGGCTTGTAGAAGAGTTTTTGCCTAAGATAAGAACAAACTTGAAACATACTGCAGCACAATTGCAGGCAGATGCAATGGAGATGTCGAGACTTATACTCAACAAAAGAACTTGTATAGAGCAATTGTTAGAGCTATTAAGACAATTAGGAGTCCATTTGCCAAGCAATTCAAGTTATTGACATTTTATAAAGCTCAATTATAGCAATCTAGTAAGAATGTCACATTTCATTTTTTACTTAGACAAGCACAAAACATGTTTAAGATATTTTATGTGGGCTTCGAAGGGCTAAAAAAGGGTTGTCTAGAATGTTGTAGGAAAATGATTGGACTTGATGATTGTTTTATTAAGACCGTAGTAATGCAAATGCTACTTTATGCTATAAGAAGAAATGGAAACAATCGGATGTTTCCAGTTGCATGGGCTGTTATTAAAGCAGAAAAACATGACAGTTGGACTTAGTTTCTCCAGTTTCTATTCACAGACCTGCAAGTAGGTAGAGGAGACAATTGGACCTCCATAAGTGATCAACAAAAAGTAGAATGAGCCTCAAATTTTATTTTTTCCTTTATAAAAGTGTAACATCCTGAAATTCGAGCCCTTTGAGGGATGAGTGAACGTGAATTTCGCCAATGCATTGTTGGTTGATTTCGCTCGGACCCAATCATTTCCGAGATACCGACCTTGAGGGAAAGGCTACCGAGGATAGAACTCGTGCGACTAAAGAACTTGACCTGGGAAAACGACTCGACCGTAAGACTTGCGTAAGGACGATCCTGTAGTCATGCAGGCCGATTTCAGGGACGAATAGAAGTCAATTTGTGGACAGAAATAATGGGACGACGGGTGATTTCATCTACTGTTATAGAACCCGTGAACGACCCTATGTCGATCCTTGATAATCGTGTACTTTGAAATAAGAATCTATCCTTCGCAATTTCATGTCGTCGTGACGTCCATGTGTCGAGAAGTCTTGAACGTGGTTTGGCACGAGTCGGTTACGTGTGAATCCTCGAAGCCACTTGTCGGGCCTCGAATTATACCAAAATGATATTTGGGCAAAATTGACAAGGCATGAGAATCCAAGATTGGACTTCGAATTTTCGGGAACGTCCGGGACGGACTTTGGACGATGCTTCCTTGATAGTCAACGTGTGTCGGTCGAGCCGAGTTTTGAGAAAGGGATTTTGGACCGAGAAACCGAGCCTATGAGGATGTGGGCCGGGCAAGAACAGTGAGGGCCTCACACCCAAGGTGGGACAGCCACCGTGGAAGACCGAGATAACGAGCGAGTCCGTTGGACCCAACCGACCCTCACCCGTCCTAGCCCGGTGTCTAAACTTGAGCCAATTCGAGCCCAATAAATTCCCGAGCCCGTTCCTACCCATTTCCCAGCCCGTTTCCTAGGCCCGCCCTTCATTTTCAGCCCAAGGACAGATTGGGAAATGTGCTAGGTGAAAATGACCAAAATGCCCTTGGATATTTTGAAGAAAAGTCAAAAGGAAGAGAGAGAAGATGAGGTCATTTTCTTGGCAAGTTGGGCAAGCAATAATGGCCTTAATGAGGCCTATCTCCAGCCCTCACTCTCTCTCTCCTCTTCATCTTCTCCAAAATCGCAGCCCTCTTCCCCTTGCTTCTCCTTGCAATTTCTGCAGTTTCTGTTTTGGACCTCTCACCGAAATTTGAGTTGTTCATTGCCTTCCCGGTGGAATCTCGGGCCGTGCCACCTATCAAAATGTTCAGAACAGAAATTCCGTACTTTTCACGATGGCCGATCACCGAACGGAGTTGCCTTCCGACCCGTACGGCGGCCAGAAGTTACCGGTCTTCCGTCTATCACCGTAGCGTCGCCCTCTCGCACAGCTCCGCCTTTTCTTCCGTTTCTCTCCATTTCCGGCCAAACCACCACCCATCCCAGCCACAAGTGGTTCCCCCTCGACCCCAGGTGCCGTTGGTCGCTGGCCCACCGCTCGCCGGAGCTCGGGCAGCCCGTTCAACTTCGGTCGCCCCCTGTCCTCCTCTGCAAAGTCTGTTTTCGAAGTTGGGGATGTGAGCAGAAGCTTTTGCTGTGATTTCCGTCTCGGGACCGCCTTGGAGTGTCGTTGGAGAAGTCCCTGGGTGTCACGCCCCGAACCCCGAGCACGCGACAACCCCTTACCATGGTCAATTGAAAGCGACGTCCCAAGACTCGTCGACGACCATTCATTTTAATCTTTTGTTATGCGCAAGCGAAGACGAACCATCCCGCCCAACAATCAATCAATCAATCGGGGATAAAGGGATGAATAACAAGAACAACCATCACTACTCATTTACACAATTTCTTGGATTAACCAACGGAGGATCGTCTTTTGAATTATAAGCTCGACAAAAGGGGCCGATCCATCCTCTAAGCCAGCCAAAAGAAACTAGGTTAATCCAGCTATACGTGAATGAACCCTCGGGTTCAACACCACGGTCACTCGGACCCATCGGACTCGACTCCGTTAGGTCGATCACTAGAGAAACGGGGGCGGGGATTCTCCACAGCGGTGCACCATTCTAAAGACCTGAAAAAGGTTAACCACGACGGGTTGAGATAAAATCTCAGCGAGTTCTTCCCCCTAAGCCCCTAAGTTAGTACATCAACTCAACCCGAGGTATCTCTCCGAACCACCCCTCACTCAACCCGACCACAAACACCCGGCAATCGCAATCAAACCACGAGACGAGGTTCAACCAACAATCGAGAGGTTGGTTCGCATGCAACCTTACCCGTATGCCATACCACACGTTAAATCTCATTCAATGCAAGCAATGCAACCAACAATCGAATAGTCGGTTCGCATGCAACCTTACCCGGTATGCCATACCACACGTTATAAGTCAGCACAATACACGCAATGTACATGGCCGTTAGATGATGCAGTTCATCAATCACATGCGAGTCGCGTCACAAGCGATCTCACCTCGGCCATTGCCACCCCCGCACGTTATCAATTCATGCGTGCGTGCCATAAATGATATGATCACCTCATGCATAATCGGAACCAATGATGCCATGTTTTCTCATGCATTCTCGCATCCACACGTGTTCCGATTATTACTGCCCCATAGGACTACAACTTGGCCAAGGTGTAACGGCGCTACGGCGCCCTTCCTCCGCAGAGGCGCAACCGTGCCCTTCCGTGCTATTGCTACGGCGCTACGGCGCCCTTCATCCATAGAGGCGCAACTGTGCCCTTCCGTGCAGGCCGAGGCGCTATGGCGCTACGGCGCCCTTCCTCTGCAGAGGCGCAACCGTGCCCTTCCATACCCTCCGAGGCGCCACGGCGCTACGGCGCCCTTCCTCCGAAGAGGCGCAACCGTGCCCTTCCATGCCCTCCCTTTCCATAATCTCCGATAAATCGGGTTCAACTTAGTGATCATGCAAGCATTCCATCACAATCCACTTATTATCTTTGAGCATTAGCCAATGCACACATACTTGCATATAAATCCTCAAATCATTTCTCACAAAAGCGGTCCATTTCCGATGTCCCTCGGACAAACCATTTTCCCCACCTTTCTCATAAAAGCGGTCCATTTCCAGTGTCCCTTGGACAAATCACTTTTTTTCTCATAAAAGCGGTCCATTTCCAGTGTCCCTCGGACAAACCATTTTTCCCTTTTTGTGAAATTCACACTATTCATGCGAATGTTTATGCCACGACACATCAATTTCACTTCATATGATCAAGACACATGAAATTATGCACAATTTCACTTCCGATGAACAAAAGATTCCGTGAAACAATAATCCATGAATAGTAATCAATGAACAATAATTTCCGAAATTCAATTAATAATAAATTAAATTCAGAAATTAAACAAAACACTGATTAAACACAAATTAATCAATCAATTAAGCTAAACAAGCTTAATTATCACATAATCCACAAATAAGCACAATTAAGCATAATCAAGCATAATTAAGCAAGATTAAGCTAATCTAATCTTAACCACATATCTAACCACCTATCTTAGGGCTAATAAAACTTAATTAACCCTCCTAAACCAGCATTAACACTAATTAACCCAACCCTAAGCAAGTTTAGGCACTAAATAGGGATTAGAGGCTAAACTCACCCGTTAAGCGGGCCGGCGACACGGCGCGGTGGCGGCGACGAACCCGACACCCGGGGACCTCTACCACAGCGATCCAAGGCGGTCCCTGGGCTGAGAACAGCAGCAACAAACTCGAAATCCCTCTGCAACTCTGAAAAACTGACTGCACAGGAGGAAAGTTGCTGACCGGAGTTGAACGGGCTGCCCGGAGCTCCGGCGAGCGGCGGGCCAGCGACCAACGGCACCTGGGGGTCGAGGGTGAACCACTTGTGGCTGGTATGGGCGGTGGTTAGGTCGAAAATGGAGGAAAGCAGGTCGAAAGGCGGAACACAGCAGAACTGGTCGCTACAGTGACGGTCCGGCGAGCAGGCGGCTTCCGGCCGCCGTACGGATCGGACGGCGGCTCCGTTCGATGAACGGCCAACGCTATCCGTACGGATTCTCTCCCCCGAGCGCAACGGTGGGTGGCACGAGACGAGATTCCAACGGGAAGGCAATGAACAACTCAGATTTCGGTGAAAGGTCAAACTGAAAAACAGAAGGAAGGAAGGAAAACCATGGGAGAGAGGTGCTTTGCGATTTTGGAGAAGATGAAGAGGAGAGAGAGAGTGAAGTGAAGGCTGAAGGATAAACCTTATCCAAGCCATCAAGGCTTGCCCCACTTGCCAAACAATGACCACATCTTATCTCTCTTCTTTTTTGACTTTTCTTCAAAATATCCAAGGGCATTTTGGTCATTTCCACCTTGCACATTTCCCAATCTGTCCTTGGGCTGAAAATGGAGGGCGGGCCTAGGAAACGGGCTGGGAAATGGGTAGGAACGGGCTCGGGAATTTATTGGGCTCGAATTGGCTCAAGTTTAGACATCGGGCTAGGACGGGTGAGGGGTCGGTTGGGTCTAACGGACTCGCTCGTTGTCTCGGTCTTCCACGGTGGCTGTCCCACCTTGGGCGTGAGGCCCTCACTGTTCTTGCCCGGCCCACATCCTCATAGGCTCGGTTTCTCGGTCCAAAATCCCTTTCTCAAAAACTAGACTCGACCGACTCCATCGACTGTCAAGGAAGCATCGCCCAAAAGCCCATCCCGAACGTTCACAACAATTCTAAGTTCAATCTTGGGTCCTCATGCCTTGTTAATTTCTCCCTGATGCCATTTTACTACGACCCATACTGACCGGCCATTTGGAGGATTCGCGATTATTCCTTCACAAAAGGGCTTTGAATTTCAGGACATCACATCGGGTGTCGGGTTCGTCGCCGGCCCACTTAACGGGTGAGTTTAGCCCCTAATCCTTATTTAGTGCCTAAACTTGCTTAGGGTTGGGTTAATTAGTGTTAATGCTGGTTTAGGAGGGTTAATTAAGTTGTATTAGCCCTAAGATAGGTGGTTAGATAGGTGATTAAGATTAGCTTAGCTTAATCTTGCTTAATTATGCTTGATTATGCTTAATTGTGCTTATTTGTGGATTATGTGATAATTAAGCTTGTTTAGCTTAATTGATTGATTAATTTGTGTTTAATCAGTATTTTGTTTAATTTCTGAATTTAATTTATTATTAATTGAATTTCGGAAATTACACTCATGGATTACCGTTCATGGCACTGTTCATCCGGAAGTGAAATTGTGCATAATTTCATGTGTCTTGATCATATGAAGTGAAATTGATGTGTCGTGGCATGAACATTCGCATGAATCGCGTGAATTTCACAAAAAGGGAAAAATGGTTTGTCTAAGGGACACCGGAAATGGACCGCCTTTATGAGAAATAAAGTGATTTGTCCAAGGGACACTGGAAATGGACCGCTTTTATGAGAAAGGTGGGGAAAATGGTTCGTCCGAGGGACATCGAAAATGGACCGTTTTTGTGAGAAATGATTTGAGGTTTTTTATGCAAGCAAGTGTGCATTGGCTAATGCTCAAAGATAATAAGTGGATTGTGATGGTATGCTTGCGTGATCACTAAGTTGAACCCGATTTATTGGAGATTATGGAAAGGGAGGGCACGGAAGGGCACGGTTGCGCATCTGCGGAGGAAGGGCGCCGTAGCGCCGTTGCGCCTGGAGGGCACGGAAGGGCACGGTTGCGCCTCGCGGAGGAAGGGCGCCGTAGCGCCGTGGCGCCTTGGGGGTATGGAAGGGCACGGTTGCGCCTCTGCGAAGGAAGGGCGCCGTAGCGCTATAGTGCCTCGGCCTGCACGGAAGGGCACGGTTGCGCCTCTGCGGAGGAAGGGCGCCGTAGCGCCGTTGCACCTCGGCCAAGTTGTAGCCCTGTGAGGCAGTAATAATCGGAATGCGTGTGGATGCAAGAGTGCATGAGAAACATGACATCATTGGTTCCGATTATGCATGAGGTGATCACATCATGATTTATGGCACGCACGCATGATTTTATAACGTGCAGGGTGTAGCAATGGCCATGTGAGATCGCTTGTGGTGCGACTCGTATGTGATTGATGAACTGCATCATCTAACGGCCATGTGCATTGCGTGTATTGTGCTGACTTATAACGTGCAGGATATGACATATTGGGTAAGGTTGCATACGAACCGACTTTTGATTGTTGGTTGCATTGCTTGTATTGTATGAGGTTTTACGTGCAGGGTATGGCATGCCTGGTAAGGTTGCATGCGAACCGACTAATTGTTTGTTGGTTGAACTCGTCTCGTGGTTTGATTGCTGATTCTTTGGTGTTTGTGGTCGGATTGAGTGAGGGGTGGTTCTAGAGAGATACCCCGGGTTGAGTTGGTGTACTAACCGGGGCTTAGGGGAAGAACTCGCTGAGATTTTATCTTAACCCGTCGTGGTTAACATTTTTCAGGCCCCTAGAATGGCGCACCCGCAGTGGAGAATCCTGCCCTCGCTTCTCCAGTGATTGACATGACGGAGTCGAGTCTAATGGGTTCGAGTGACCGTGGTGTTGAACTCGAGGGTTCATTCTGTATAGCTGGATTAGCCTAGTTTCTTTTTGGCCTGGCTTAGAGGATGGATCGGCCCCTTTTGTCGGGTTTGTAATTCAAAAGACGATCATCCGTTGGTTAATCCAAAATTGTGTAAATGAGTAGTGATGGTTGTTCTTGTTATTCATCCCTCTATCCCTGATTGATTGATTGATTGATTGTTGGACTGGGGATGGTTCGTCTTCCGCTTGTGCATAACAAAAGATTAAAATGAATGGTCGTTGAGGAGTCCTGGGACGTCGCTTTCAATCGACCAAGAGAAGGGGTTGTCGCGTGCTCGGGGTTCGGGGCGTGACAAAAAGTGATTGAATTATGTCTCGTAGGGCTTTATTAATGTATTTCAATTATGCCTTGCATGGCCTTATCAATGCAGTTTCTTCATTGGCTCCTTGTGCACAACATAAGAATTGTTCAGGGGCACATTTATGTAAATTGGAAAAATTATACAAGGGAGAAACATTTCAGAATTACTTCTGGAGATTTGCATATGCCACATATAAAGTTGAATTCAACATAGCACTTGAAGGAATGAAGGGGAAGTCTGTTGATGCCTATGAAGATTTCATGAGGCAAGCGCTAGAGTATTTCTATAGGGCATTCATAAAGGTTGGGCAAAAATGTGATGCTATTGAGAACAATTTGAGTGAAACTTTCAATGTGTATATTTGCAAGCAAAGAGAGATGCCAATTGCCGATATGTTAAAGGTAATAAGAACAGCTTTGATGGTGAGAATGTATGAGAAAAGTTAGTTGACAATGGCTTCCTAGGATGAATTATGTCCAAGAATGAAGGCAAAGGTAGAGGAAGCAAAGATGAAGTCTAGATATTCTGTTACCAAACCATATATTGGGGAAAAGTTTGAAGCTAAAGTGAACAATGATCGATTTGAGGTGGATTTGAGAGAGAGGACATGTGCTAGTAGGCAATGGGGTATCTTAGGAATATCTTGTAGCCACACTATCTCATGCATCAATTATATGAAGTATAAGGTTAATCAGTATGTCGATGATTGTTTCAAGAAGAATGCCTACAAAAGATGTTACCAATTTCCATTGCCAACATTGAATGAGAAGAACATGTAGCCACTATCCACAGAAGAGCCAATACTACCTGCACCATTTAGAAAGCTTCCAGGGAGACATAAGAAACAATGCAATAAGCAAGGTAAGAATATTGAGAAAAAGGACAAGAAAGGGGAAGGCCATGGTCAATCCAAAGACTAATCCAAATAAATTGACAATAGTTGGGGTAATTATCTCATGCTCAAACTATCATGACTTGGGACACAACAAGAGAACGTGCCCTAAGCCTTTATCACCAACACAAATCAAACCTCCAATGAGAAAACAAAGAGACCAAGAAAACTTGTATGTGACCCATGTTGTAAACTAGTATTAACACTTAGAGGGGGGGTGGATAGGTGTATAAGAATTTTACGTACAATTACAATAAGGCTTTTGCAATCATTAAACTAAAATTAAATAGAGAGAGTAGAGAAAATCGCAAACACAATTTATAGTGGTTCGGCTTTAGACAAGCCTACGTCCACTCTCCAGGCAATCAGCCAATAGGCTGGATTTCACTATATGATCAAAAGTGATCACATACTTTTGAGTGTTAGCACTTAGTGATGATGAGTCTCACAGAGTTACTCTTCTTGGTAATTCACTAGGATCACTCGATTAAGTATTTTTTCAAACAACTAATGAAGAATTGAATCAGCCTTGGAATATATTTATCCTTTCTAGTCTCCTAGGTCTCATCCTATCCTTATATACTCTCCAAGCCACATTTGACCGTTGGCTCTTTCTTTGAGAGTTTCGTCTTCCTTTTCCTGGACAGACTTTATAAGGCAAGTCTTTTTGACCATTGGAGGTAGATTGGATACTCTTGGATTCTGTTCGCCCACACAATCAGAATCTGGGTTTCCATAAGTGTTCCATTCTTCTTTGGAAGTTGTCCGTTGATTGATCCTACCAATCAGTTTGATACAACAAAATCAATATAAATAAAGTAAGTGAAATGCCTGACCGTTGGTGATCTTATCTTGTAATTTCATTCTGAGTCTGACAGACTTATGTTCTGAGTTTGCTTAAGTTTTCCATCTGGTACGGACAGACTCAGAATTTTCCAGACTCAAGTTCTGCGTCTGGTACAGACAGACTCAGAAATTGCATCTCTTCATCCAGATTCAGAGGCTTCCTATGCTTCTCCGTCTGCTTCATCCAGACTCAAAAGCATATATTAGTAGCCTTTGATTTATTTTGTCATATTTAAAACATTATAAGGAATTTCCCTAACAACCCAAGCTTGCGGTACTAATGTGGCTTTGTGATGATATTGTAACTTTCATATGCTTTTCTATGCATGGCAAAAAGGGGAGACCAAGAAAACATCCAAGACTAGCCATTGCGGATGGACATCTACCAGATAAGGAGATATAAGAACACAAGAATCTACAAGTCAGACCCACCATGTCTCAACTAAGGCTTTTGGACCATGTGAAACTCAAGAATCTACATGCGATGCCTTACAATGAAGTAGATGTAAATTCCATCCAATTGTTCATAGTTAAGAAGTTGTTTCTTGTTGCTTTTTGGTTGTAATCCGAGTTCAACACTAATATAGAATATCGGTTGCCTGTACTTTTTTGGTTGTTATTGAAAACAAGGAGTACAAGCTTTTTGACATTAACCCAAGTTCCTTTGTGATTGAACTACAAGAGTTCATTTTTTGTTGTAATCCAAGTTAAACACTAATTATGAATCACTATTTAATTGTACAGATCATTTAGCTTGCTTCCAGTTGAGACTTCCACTTGTATCTTCTTCTATCACTTCCACTTCTCTTCAGTATTGACAATAAAGCGTGAAGGAAATGAGAATTTGTAGAGCGAAGGACATGCTCTAGCATCATTATCTTTTTGTGCAGGAGACTAAAGCCAACAAACTACTTGATGCCATAATAGGAGAAATGTTGAGATATGACATGAATGATTTGTGGCAACTACAAGAGAGTCACTTAGTTTGAGCAATCTTAGTTACATGGATGATGAGTACTTCGAAGTTCAAAGTTCAAAGGTCAATTAGGTTGTGATAACAGAAGGGACGAATGATTGTGCATTAATGTGCTGAAGATATTGCACATACGATGGCAAAAGAATATTCAAGATGTTACAATCTTCATGGCTCAACTTGATCAAGCGCTCTATATAGATCACAAGAGAGAAAGTTCCAAGTGGAAATTCTAAATAATGCCTTAAACCGTCTCAATGAGATGTACAATTCATTCCCATATTTCAAGAGGATGATCTTAAGAACTAAAATCACAGGGCAAGAGTTTTTTTTGTTGTTCCAGCAATCACAGTGATCAAGTTGTTTTGGAATGGGTTGCCAAGGTGCTTTGCAAGATTCTCGACAGGTCCCTCCCCGATGACATATGCTTGCAAGTAGAAATAGAGCATGGAGAACATGGCAAGGTAGCCGTTCTTTAGGATGGTGGCTTGGTTCGTGCGGAGTTTGTCCTCCAAATCCTCACTAGAGAATAGAGAGAATTATCGGAATAAAGAAGAGCGAGATGTTCAAGAGCAAATGGTGGGTTTGCGCTGTTGTATTTGTAATCTAACCACAACAAATTCATAGCATAAATTGATGGATGTTTTGCTCGACTGAAAACAAAAATTGGTCTACTTTCTATATTTGAAAACTTAAATCTTGTGATGGTTAATGATGAAAATCATCTAAGAATATGATCTAAATTGTGTGAAATTGGAACAATAATACCAACAACAACAAAGCATTGGATTATGTGGCAAGGTATATGCACTCTACTAGATCACACCACCTAATTCAACACAATGTCTAATGTCTCTTATGATTGCAAATTTATGTTCAAATTCACTAGTCTAGACTTGAGACTGCCGATTTAAATCCTCCTAGCTAGTTCAAGGCATTGTCTCACTGCCTGTGGCTAACCTTACAACTAATAAAGCAACGTTCAATCTACATGCACTTGCTAGCGGGTATGCTCTGACTCAAGACACAAAGAGTTGTCATTAGAGAGAGATTCGACATGTCAGTTCTAAAGCAATATGAACTTGACATGTTAGAGTTTTAAGAGCATACATGCTTAAGATCCAACACGATTGCATTATCAAAGGTGAACAACTTTGCAACGTATCCGCAACTTTTGGAAAAATTGGAGATACGGATCCCTGGAATGCCAAAATTTGATAGGGAAGACACTTGAGTGCCAAAAGTTATAGAGTTAAGTACAGTAGGAGTGCCAAAAGTTGGCACGAAGGGACACTTAAGTGCCAAAAGTTACAAAAGGTACACTTAAGTGCCACTTTTAAAAAAAATTGGATCACTTAAGTGTCAAGTCGCCAGAACCCTGCCGGAAATCCTACGTGTTAATTTTTTATTAATTTTCTTGCCTACGTGGCTTGCCGGAAACTGAATCGGCCAAAATCAGCCAAAACGACGTCGTTTTGGCTGACGTGGATTTAAAAATTATTAATTAAATAATATTAAATAATTAAAAAAATATTATTATAAAATCAATTTTATTTAAAAGAAGAAGAAGAAGAAGAAGGAGTAGGAGAAGGAGGAGGAGGAGGGGATCGGCGAGGGCTATTTTTTTTTAATAAAATCGATTTTAATTTTTCAAAAATCCGACGTGGACAATATTTTTTAAAAATTGCCACGTGGCTTTTTATTTTGAAAAAAATGCTCCGTCAGCAAATGAAGTCGTTGGAAAATGGATACGTGGCAATTTGGCCGGAATTTTCACCGTTGGCTCTTAAGTGATTCATTTTGCTTCGATTTTGGCACTTAAGTGTACCTTTTGTAACTTTTGGCACTTAAGTATTCCTTTGTGCCAAGTTTTGGCACTCCCGCTGTACTTAACTCAAAAGTTATAAAATGTACACTTAAGTGCCAAAATCAGAGCAAAATGGATCAGTTAAGTGCCAACGACGAAAAAATTCCAGCCAAATTGTCACGTGTCCATTTTTTGATGACTTCATTTGCTGACAGAGCATTTTTTTCAAAATAAAAAATCCACTTGGCAATTTAAAAAAAAAAAATTTGTCCATGTCAGATTTTTAAAAATTAAAATCAATTTTATTAAAAAAGAAAGAAGAAAAGAAAGGGATCGGTGAGGGCTGTGTAGCCCTCGCCACCCCACCCTCACTGGGAAGGACCGGTGATGGTGGGCGAGGGTCGACGGGGTTGCCGAGCCCCGGTCGGCCTGTGGCGAGGGCCTGGTGAGGGAAGCGCCGACGAGGGTGGGGCGGCGACGGCGGTGGCGGCGAGAGCTGCATAGCCCTCGCCGATCCCCTTCTTCTCTTTATTTATTTATTTATTTAATAAAATTGATTTTATAATAATATATTTTATAATTATTTAAATATTATTTAATTAATAATTTTTAAGATCCACGTCAGCCAAAACAACATCGTTTTGGCTGATTTTTCACCCCCGCTTTCGGCGAGCCACGTAGGCAAGAAAAATTAATAAAAAATTGCCACGTAGGATTTCCGGTAGAGTTTTGACGACTTGGCACCGAAGTGATCCATTTTTTTGAAATGTGGAACTTAAGTGTACCGTTTGTAACTTTCGGTATTTAAGTGTCCTTTCGTACCAAGTTTTGGCACTCCCGCTGTACTTATGCTGGAAAAATTGCTTCAATCAGAAGTTGAGCGAATCTTAGGCAAGCTACGCCTAGCTCGTGCCACTTCGGGGGTCACCTTATCTAGGGTTGCGTGAGCAAGCGCAGCGACGGCACGGTCGCCTGACCTCGGCAAGGCAATGCTGTGAAGTTAAACAGTGTCGAAGTAATCCGAGCCGGGGGTGTTCAGATCTGCAATTTGGGGGTAATTTGGATCTACAACATCGGACCTTCATCGGTGGAGCTTCATCAACAACCATCGCGTAGACTATCCCGCGGAGATTCGGCGGCTACCTACATCTGCCACTTGGAGGAGACGAAGGGCAAAGTCAAAAATAAAAATATTGATGAGGGCAGTTTTGGAACAAAAAATATTAATACTCTTGCGAAGTGGCCTCTCACATATGTTGAAAGCCTCACCTATCTTGGACTTTTAACTTTACCAAGGCTAGTATTTCCTCAAAGTGGTCTTGAAAAAATTTGCCGAACACCTAGCATTTGCCCAAGGATCTTTAAAGCCCCAAAGTCAATTTACAAAATTGAACCGTTATGCATGTTTCACTATGGGCCATGTCCAAAACATCATGTCAACACGCTCTTAATTTCATATGCACAATAATTGCCGCTAATAAGATGCCTATCATGATGGCGAGGTGGTCAACTTTTGTTTCTCTTTTAGTATGTTGAATTATTTGGTACAAAATAATTCAACATAACTAGTAAATGAAAACGTGTAAAACACACTTAGGTCTAATCAATGGTTACGTGCTGAATACGAGAAATCTTTACTGTGCACTTAATATCATTTGTTAAACAGTAAATGAAGTTTCTATAGTTTAATTCTACATTGTAAAATACCTGCAAAGCGCACATTCACATTGCAAAACACCTTTATATCTTCACGACGTATTCTTCCTAAAAGTTGAGTTAGATTGAATGTTGAAGCCCTAATATTAAATCCGGCCGTTGAAAAGGCCAGAGCTTTATAGAAGAAAATGCACATTCCAAGTATGGGAATACAGAAACATTTGAAGTGCACAGCGTGGCTATTCTTTTTCTACACAACCTACAACCGAATCAATGGAAAAAAAAACATAGGGGTTGTGAACGACAAAGTAAAAAACTGTGTCCCATATAAAATTCAAATAAATATCTTGACATATTAGTGGCAAGTAAATGTTAATGTTCCCGAGATAGTACGGATTTTTTCAGTCTTTTTAAGGTGATTATTTTGAATTTGGCGATGCTTTTGGCTGGTAACCAAAGTGGGATCATTGCGAACTTATTGCTTGAACTGATACTTAATGTTCCCCACATGAACTTAATGCATGCGTCCCTGCGGGGTGACCTCTATAGCATTACGTTCAAAAGCTCTTATTGTAATAATTTAGGGTACCCTTCAAAAAAATAAAAGTTCAGCGTAGTTCAAATAATTGCCGTCCATCAGATGCTGTAAATCAAAGTAAGGTGTCAAATTATTTTGTCTTCTAATAATATGCACAAATATTTAAATAGCAGGCCACATTTTCCTCCTAATTTGATGCGAGGACAGTTTTTCTAAGTAGTTTTCTGATTAGTGGATCACAACCATGGATGGACATTGTCCGCATCACATCCTAAATCCACATCCATAATTTATGGAATGATCGATTATATATCATAACATGAAGGATAAAACCTTTAGCCAAAGCTAGTCATTTTATGAAAACATATTGACAGAATTAAGCCTTTTATTGAATAAAAGTTATAATAAAATCTTTTCTATCATGAATTAACCAAAACTATACAATCATAAACCCTGATCTAATAAACTTATTCAATTAGTCTAATACAAAGTGCCATAATAACCCCCAATCACTTTTCATGTGTATTTGATTAAACTCCTCGTGTTCGAAATCTCAAATGGTAGATAAATAAGTGAGCAAAGCCACGGCTTAAGTAAGCAACAATCACCACTCATATGAAATTAAGCCATGTAAAAAATAAACTAATAGAAAATGTAAGCGATAGTATGCACCATGAAACTAACTCCAACCCATATTTCAAATCCATAAGTCATGCGATATGCATCATGATGTAAACTATGTATTATAGCCAGCCATATGTTGAATTAAACCGCTCGTGTCAAATGCTCTATAATCAAGCATGCCAAGTGACGTGACTTGAAAACCATATGGCTATGGTTGAACCTTGATAATCACAACAGCCATGATTAAGCTCTGGAACAGAACTAATCTATGCACATGTATCTTGTGTCTCCTCAACATCATGGCCGAATTATGTACCGGAGTGATAGAGAAGGCAAACACTTTGGTACTTCGGCCCTTGCGACAATTCCAAGAGTCACTCAGCAGCTTTTGTTGAATAATTTCAACCTCAAGTGCAATGGGACCATGCCAGTTTGACGCGCAAGCTATGTCTCCCTAAGGGAATCTTTCATTTTCAGGTCAGAAGTACACTGGTACTCTATAACAGTGAAAGATATGCCTTCTGAGTCTTTTACGGAAGAAAGACCTTGGCGCAGCCGAATCCATACACGCAGCTCGACAAGCATCCCACGCAGTTTTACTTTATGCAACAAGACTGAATATTACGTATCCAGCAAACATGTGAAACGTCTAGGAGGGTCGCTTTCTGTTATAAAAACTTTTCATAGTCGTTGGGCGTGCTCTTCATGTCATTCAGTCAACATTCACGTCATGCAATGACAGCGGTAGAGGATTGGCCCGAGAACTCTGCGCCAGAATTTGAACGATGTCCACATATCGTAAGAACCTAAGGACAAACAAAATGTAATCCACATTTGGAAAAAAAGTACACATTTTCAATTGATACTAGAAATATAGGGACGCCAAAGGTGAGTCCAGCTTTTCACGACTGCAATTAAATTGTTTTCTATTTCAAATCACAGCTTCTTAAATTATATTTATTTAGAGACACTTGGAGACCCATTAAATCTTTCATTGATTATGTCTATGCTTGATTGATTGTAATTTTTTTTTTTTGTTGGTCTCACTCTACTTCAATTTTAAAGCTCAGATTTTTGCCCTGTTTCTTTGTAAGGCGTGAGAGTCAAAACTCATTCATGAAACTAAATGGTCTCCATCCCAATTCTTTTGAGAAGGTGAAGATTTGAATCCCTTTACCTCTCCCTTCTCATGTGATAATGATGGTCACTGGGGCAAACCCCAATGGTTGATTGGTTGTAATTGATACTCCTTTTTATAATTAAAAATGGTAGGAAGGAGCAACTAGCGTCGGCAACCGTTTGGTTAGAGGGTTACCAAAAAAGTTTCACTTTCGCAATTGAGATGTTATGCTTGAACTATAATTATCATTTAATTATGAGTGAATCATCGACATTGCATGATCTGATGCAATTGGAATACAATTGGAATAATATTATATGCCTAGTGCACAGGCATTAGGTTAATTAGTTAGGAAGGACAAGTATGTGATATCCTTGACCAACCTCACCTAACGCCCGGGTGGTTTCTCACCTATGAGGGTCGTTTGCAGTAGTTCCCTTACAGGGCGCCCTATCAAGTTGCATTTCTTATTTTAATGTGTTGGTGCCTACGTGCCTCATACTCCTCGTTGGTAGGTAGATGCTTTTCTTTCTTGTCAATTAGGGTGTTGACACCTAAATTTTTGTCGAGATGACGTCAACGGCAACCAAGTCGTTGTTAAGTTACTCCATAAAATCCATTGCCTTTTGATGATTTATCACCATTTTGTATTGCTCATTTTGAAAATTTGCCATTGATTTTCCTGCATCTTTGGCCAGTGAAAAATTCTTCTGGTCATGTCTATAATTGGTGACTCACAAGTTGTGGACGTAGTCCATATACAAGGTTAACTAAATATCAATATAGATCAAGTCTATATCTTTTGCTAGTCAATTGGCACATTAATTGAGTGGAACACGACGGATCAAACATGTTCATGATTATGATGCTTAAAGTTTAGCTCGAGAACAATGCCTAGCTCACGCCACTAGTTTAGGAAGATGCTCTGATCCACACAATCTGTGATATTTTCTAAGTGATGGGACGCTCTTATGTTGTTCTTTGTGCAAGTCAATACAAAATCGCATACATATGTTTGTCCTTTCGAAGTTTTTATGAAAATCTCATAAGGTGTGGTCCAACTTATTTGGCCGGGATTACGACTTGGGGACCGTCCGATTTGTTGGTTTTTGTTTCCTATTCTTTTTCCTATATTCAACCTGGTAAATGTCAAACATAGAACGAAAATTTTCTCCATCTATGGATCGGAGAAATTTTCTCCTGAGAAATGGAGGCAATGGAGGGACCCCATTCAAATGTTTGACATTATCTCCATCTATGATTGGAGAAATTTGCTCATGAATCACGACACTATTATGATAAAATATTCGACATTTTCTGACAGTTGAATGAGCAATTACATTAGGAAAAATGTCACCAGAATTTCCAATTTATGCTCGTGATGAATATTTACCCTAAATTTCTTTTAGTGACACAAAAATTCTGAACTTATACGTATGTAATTAGGGATGTGCAAAGAGGACCACCCAAACCAAGAAACGTTTGAATTGGAGTGAACTAGGAAATGTTTGGACTAGAATGAACCGGCTGATTTTGGGCGGTTCGAGGGGATGCTAGTCCAGTTTTTGGTGCCATAAAATTGGAACCGGTAAATTTTAGTCCGATTCTTTGTTCTAGGATGGGGATCGGATCGGACCAGTTATATATATTTTTATTTTTTAATTTCATAAAGAACAGCACGTGACTTGAGCCTTAAGTGATGGGAGAACGGTAACAATTCGAACAATATCGAATTAACGCAACGGAATAAAATAATCTCCCCTCTTGTGTAAACCTAATAGAAATCGATATAGTAGAGTAAGATAAATACCAAGCACGAGAACACAAGACGGTTTTTTTTACGTGGAAAACCCCCTCAGTGTGAGGAAATTAAAAACCACGGGATCAGAGTCTACGCGAAAATTTTCATTATCAACAAAATTGGGTGAACAATGTTATTCTCTAGAAAATACTAGAGGTACATAGCAGCAAAGACCCCAATAATAATATAATTTTTGGCAATATACATGAATTTTACAAGAGATCAAGGATAAATCTAACAAAAAACGTAGGTTTTGATCAATCCATGAAAAACCTGATGTAGGGAGCTTCAAACGAAAATCAAACCATTCAGATTTGAGAAGATTGCGCCACGAACACGATGACAAAATTTCAGCTCAATCGGACCACGAATTGACCTCCGATATAAATCAGACTTTGCCCAAAATCCCAGATTTTCTACTTTTTCTTTTTCTTTTGTTAGTGCGTTTTTTTGCGGCTACCACTTTTTAAAGATAGTGAAAAACTCTATTTCTCCATATAACTTATCATATGGGCTCAAGCCTCTTTTGGGCTTGTAACTCATTGGGTTTTCTCCACATAGGAGTGACCCAGCTAACAAATCTCCCCTTCACGACAATGTGGAGGGATTCACTATCCTTACTATCAATCAGTAATGTTCAAACTTCTCTCTTGGTAGAGTCTTCGTCATCATATCAGAGTCATTATGGTTCGTATGAATTTTCTCAAGTAACAACAACTTTTTATCTAGAACATCCCTTATCCAATGATATCTAATCTAATTATGTTTTGATCTAGAATGAAAAGATGAATTCTTACTAAGATGAATTGCGCTTTGATTATCACAAAATAGCACACACCTCTTTTGCTTGAACCCAAGTTCTTCCAAGAATTTCTTCATCCATAGCATCTCTTTGTTGGCTTCGGTTGCTGCAATAAATTTAGCTTTGGTTGTAGAAAGTACAACGCACTTTTGCAATCTTAACTTCCATGACACAACTCCACTTGCAAAATAAATCAAATAACTAGAAGTAGATTTATGAGTATCAATATCTCCTACTAAGTCGGAATCTGTGTATCCAACTAATTCAAGTTTCCCGGTCCCGAAATTGAGTTTCAAATTTGAAGTTCCCCGCAGATATCTCATAATCCATTCCACCGCATTCCAAGATGCTTTCGCCCGGATTTGACAAATAGTGACTAACAATACCAACTGCATGTGCCAAGTCTGGGCGTGTACATACCATCGCATACATCAAGCTTCCTACATCTGAGGCATATTGAACACTTTCTATATCTTTATTCTTTTTATAAGTCATAGGACTTTGCTTCATATTTAACTTAAAGTGGGCAGCAAGAGGAGTATTAACCACTTTAGTCTTATCCATATAAAATTTCGGAAGGATCTTCTCGATATATTTCTCTTGCGACAAAAACAACTTCTTAGCATCTTTGTCTTGGGTAATTCTAATGCCAAGAATCTACTTCGCCGAGCCCAAGTCTTTCATGACAGAAGACTTGCTCAACTGTTTCTTCAATAACTCAATTCGTGAAGTATTCTTGCCAACAATCAGCATATCATCAATATAAAGCAAGAGAATAATAAAATCATCATCAGAAATTTTTTGGATAAACACATAGTTATTTGAGGAAGTCTTCTTATAGCCCTATTTAGTTATAATTGACGCAAACTTTTTGTACCACTGTCTTGGTGCTTGCTTTAGGCCATAGAGATTTTTCTTTAGTTTGCACACATAATCCTCTTTCCCTTTCACTTTAAAACTCTCAGGTTGTTCCATGTATATCTCTTCCTCCAAGTCATCATGTAGGAATGTTGTTTTGACATCCATTTGCTCAATTTCCAAATCTAGGGTAGTTGCCAACCCTAGTACCACATTTTCTCCAGCATTTTCACTACCGAAGAAAATATATCATCAAAATCAATATTCTTTCTCTGACTGAATCCCTTAACAACCAATCTAGCTTTGTACTGTGGTTGTGAAGTATGTTCATTTTACTTCAACCTGTATACCCATTTGTTCTTCAAAGCGCTTTTACCTTTAAATAACTTCACCAGTTTAAAAGTATGATTATCATAAAGTGACTACATCTCATCTCACATAGCATCAAACCAATTGCTTTTATACTCATCTTTTATTGCTTCTACATAGCACTCTGGTTCACCTGCATCAATCAATAATACATACTCATTTTCAGAATATCTGGTGGAAGGTTGTCAGTCTTTAACAGATCTCCGGACTGGAATATCTAGTAGAACATCTAATTATCCATTTCAACATGTTCAGGAACATGTGCATTATTTGGAACATTAACTTCCTGCTGCTCTTCATCAACTTGTGTAGGAATATTTGTAAGAGGAATTGGATCCAAATCATCACTAACCTGCAGTGCTGAAATCATCTCTGCTTTCTTAATATCCTCTATCGTTTTATTTTTCATAAACACAACATCTCTGCTTTTTACAATTTTCTTTTCAATTGGATCATAAAATTTGCAGCCAAGCATATCCTATCCATAATCAATAAATATGCACTGTTGTGTTTTCACATCAAGTTTAGACCTCTTATCTTTGGGAATATGTACAAATGCTTTACATCCAAAGACACGCAAATAATCATAAGAAACATCTTTGTCTGTCCAAACTCTATTAGGAACATCAAACTCTAAAGGAACACATAGAGTAAGATTTAATACATGTGCAATGTACTTAAAGCCTCACTCCAAAAGGATCTAGGTAACTTTGACTGTGAAAGTAAGCATCTTACCCTTTCAACTAGTGTTCTGTTCATTCTCTTATCTAAGCCATTTAACTGAGGCGTCTTGGGAGGTGTCTTTTGATGTCGAATACTTTGTTGTCTGCAATATTCATCAAAAGGTCCAACATATTCTCTCCCGTTATCAGTTCTAATGCATTTCAATTTCTTTTCAGTCCATCTCTCAACTGAAACCTGAAATTGTTTAAAAGCATATAATACTTGATCTTCTATTTTCAAGTTATGAATTCAAATTTTCCTTGAAAAATCATCTATGAAGGTAATAAAATAAAGAGAGCCACCAAGTGATTTTGTTTTCATAGGACTGTAAACATCAGAATGCACTAAATCCAGTATACCTGACTTTCTTGAAGGAGGGGAGCTTTTAAATGCAACTCTAATCTGTTTTCCTGCTAAATAGTGAGCATACTTTTTTGGCGCCAAACTTTTCAATCCTGAAAGGAGTTTCTTCTTGGCCAATATTGACAAACCTTTTTCACTGATGTGATCGAGTCTCTTATGTTATAACTCAGCTGCATCTTCGCTGTCTACTGCATTAATTTTGTTTGTGGACAACTTTGCCTGCATAATGTACAACAAAGAATATTTTTTACCTCTAGTCACAACAAGAGAACCTTTGGTGAGCTTCCATTGACCATTACTGAAGGTGTTGCAATACCCTTCATTATCCAACTTGCCTGTAGAAATCAAATTCAAGTGGATATCAGGTATATATTTAACATTATTCAATACTAACCTCGTGCCATTGCTGGTTTCTAGGCACACATCATTGATGCCTACAACTTGAGCTAGCCCATTGTTTCTCATCTTCACAGATCCAAAGTCACCTGACTTGTATGATATAAAGAAATCTTTATGAAACGTAGTATGAATAGATGTTCCATTATCAATTACCCAATTGGTCTAATGAGATATAAAATTCACCACATCACGATAAAAAATAATGAGAAAATCTTTTTTAAGTGCAGTAACACGATTATCATCACTGTCATTATCACTTTTCTTCTCTTTACCTTTCTCTTTTTGTTTATCTATTTTTAACTGGCGACAAAACCTCTGAATATGTCCCTTCTGATGACAATAATGGCACTCAACATTAGCAAATTTATTATATTTACCTCTGTTTTTATCTCTACTCTTATCTCTATTTCTCGAACCTCGAGACTCACTTATTCCCCTTTTCTCAACAATCAAGGCATCAAAATGTGAAGATGACGATCCTCGTGTCTTCCTTCTCATCTCTTCATTCAAAATACTACTCTTGGCCAAATTCATAGTAATCGTACCATCTGGGGTAGAATGTGAAAAGGACAATCCATGGTAATCTTTGTGTCTTCCTTCTCATCTCGAGACTCACTTCTTCCCTTTTTCTCAACAACTATGGCATTGGAATGTGAAGAGGATGATCCTTGTGTCTTCCTTTTCATCTCTTCATTCAAAATACTTTTGGCCAAATTCATGGTAATCGTACCATCTGGAGTAAAATTAGACAAAGACGTTCAAAACGTCTCCTATGAGTCTGGCAAAGTACCAAGCAACTATAGTGCTTGTATCTCATCATCAAATATGATTCTCATCGCAGTCAATTGATTTATAATTTCTTGAAAAGAATTTAAATGATCAGTCAAACGAGTATCATCTTGATATCTTAAAGCCATCATCTGTTTTATCAAAAATAACTTATTATTCCCAATCTTTCGAGCATATAACTGTTCGAGCTTACCCCATAAATTGCGTGCATGTGTTTCCTCAATAATATGGTTCAAAACATTATCATCCACCCACTGCCTAATATAATCACACATTTGACGATGAAATATATATCATTCAGCATTAGTTTTATTCTTCGGTTTCTCCTTGGCAAATACAGGCAAACAAAAATCTTTCACAGATAAAAGGTCTTCCATCTTCCCTTTCCAAATATGATAATTCGAACCATTCAGTATAACCATTCTACTCGTATTCGTTTTCATTGTTTAACACAAGACAGAAAAATCAAGTAATAACCTAATGCTCGATACCACTCGATGGGAGAACAAGAATAACAATTCAAACAATATCGAATTAACGCAGCGGAATAAAATAATCTCCCCTCTTGTGTAAACCTAATATGAATCAATATAGTAGAGTAAAATAAATACCAAGCACGCGAACACAAGACGATTTTTTTTTATGTGGAAAACCTCCTCAGTGTGAGGAGATCAAAAACCACGAGACCGGAGTCCACCCGAAAATCTTCACTATCAACAAAATTGGGTGAACAATGTTCTTCTCCAGCAAATACTAGAGGTACGTAGCAGCAAAGACCTCAAGAATATAATTCTTGGCGATACACATGAATTTCACAAGAGATTAATGATAAATTTGACAAAAAACACAGGTTTTGATTAATCCACGAAAACCTAATGTATGGAGCTTCAAACGAAAATCAAATCGTTAAGATACGAGAAGATTGCGCCACGAACACGCTGACAAAATTTCAGCTCAATTAGATTACAAATCGACCTCCGGTGCCAGCTTGATGTAAATCGACTTTGCCACAAACTTCAGATTTTCTGCTTTATCTTTTTCTCTTGTTACTGCATCTTTTTGCGGCTACCACTTTTTAAAGATAGTGAAAAACCCTATTCCTTCATATAACTTATCATACGGGCTTATACCCTTTTAGGCTTGCAACTCATTGGGCTTCCTCCACATAAGAGTGAACCCAGCTAACATTAAGGACCTAATGTCCTTAGCCAGTAAACCTAATCTCTACTTCTCCAGTGACTAGTCTTCTCCCACCCACATGACTCGCCTCTCGCCTCTCATGCCTCGAGATCTTTCCCTCTCTTGCTTGCAGCCTAAGTTAGTGAGTTGCGTCTGGCATCTCTCTTGCTCAACTCTTAGATGGCCCTTGCGCTCAAACTCCAGTCAATGCCTCCCTCTCGTGGTTTGTGCGTTGCTCATCCGACCCTCTCGCCCTAGTTGTGCTTCGTAGGTATCCTTCCTCTCTCCCTCGAAACCTCTCTCTTCAGCCATGGAAAGGCCAATAATGACTTCATATTTCATTTACTATTATGTTCTTGTGCTTTTGATTCTTCCTTTGTATCGGCATCAATTTGAAACCGAATCGCTTGGTGAATTCTTTGATTGTAGCTCATGGGTGGGATTTCGTTTTGCTCCATGAATGACATATTTACTTCCTTTCTATCATGGGATAAGTACACTAGGAGTGCCATAACTTTCGTGACGGCGCTTACTTTGGTGCCAAAACTTTTTTTTCGCTCACTTGAGTGCCACAAGTTTTAAAAAACGTTCACTTGAGTGCCAATTCTGATGTGGCCATCGGAAAAGCTGACTTGGCTGTCGGAAAAACTGACGTGGCGCCAGTGAACAATATTTTAATATATTTATTAATTTTTTTGATTTTTTTTGATTTTTTTTTGATTTTTTTGATTTTTTTTCTTTAAGGCTGGTGAGGGTCACCGGTGGCCCTTGCCGACCCTAAAAAAAAAAAAGAAAAACAAAAAAGCAAAAAAAAATCGAATTTTTTTTAAAAAGAGTAAAAACGATGTCATTTTGCCCGAAAAGTCCACGTTGGCGTCGAAATTTATTAAAAAAAGAAAGAAAAATCATTAAAAAATTCCACGTATGCATTTTGGCACTTAACCGAACGATTTTTGGCCGGAAGTGGCACTTGACTGAACAATTTTACTCCGATGTGGCACTCAAGTGAGCGAAAAAAAGTTTTAGCACCAAAGTGAGCGCCGTACGAAAGTTATAGCACTCCTAGTGTCCTAACCCCTTCTATCATCTTGCCTTTTTATTTTCATTTTGAGAAAAGTACCAAAAAAATCATAAACCTATTACATTTGTACGAATTTAATTCTAAACTTTTTAATTGGGCCAATTTTATCTTAAAATTTTTTCGTATTTATTCCAATTTAATCCATCCGATCAATTTATGTCAAAAATTATTGACATGGATGTCGATTGTCCTACATAACACTACCAGGTGTTGATGTGGACATTTTTATATAATTTTAATTTTTCTGAATTTTTGAATTTTTTTTGAATTTTTCCTTTTCCTTTTTTTTTTCCCTTTTTTCTTTCTTTCTTTCTTTCTTTCTTATTTTTCTCCTTCGGCCTCCAACCCGCAAAGGTTGCCGATCACCAGTGAGGGCGAGGGTCGAGATGTCCTCGCTGGCCACAAGCGAGCGAGCAAAGTTAGCCCTCGTCTAGGTGAGGCTAGCCCTTGCAAAAGGCGACAAGGTCACCCCTCATCTAGGCGAGGTCAGCCCTCACCAGCCTTTAGCGCTAGCAAGGGCCTTGTCTAGGCAAGGCTAGGCCTTGCCAAAGGCTAGTGAGGGTTGGGGGAGGGGTAGCTCAACCCTTGCCAAAGGCTGGTGAAGGCGTCCTAGCCTTTTCCATTGTCGATAGTTGGCGACCTATGTAGGTTGAAGGAGAAAAATAAGGAAGAAAGGGAAAAAAGGAAAGAAGGAAA
Organism: Corymbia maculata; assembly: GCA_014182735.1. Lineage (NCBI taxonomy): Eukaryota > Viridiplantae > Streptophyta > Magnoliopsida > Myrtales > Myrtaceae > Corymbia > Corymbia maculata. Next base: position 36,432,299 of record CM024686.1, on the reverse strand, counting down.
TGACAAAGAAAAAAAAATAAAAAAAAAATTGAAAAAATTAAAAATCATACAAAAATGTTCACATCAATGCCAGTTGTGTCACGTAGGACAACCAAAGATCCATATCAACAATTTCCGATATAAATTAGGTGGATAGACTTAATTGGTATCAATATGATTAAGACTAAATTGGTCCCATTGAAAGGTTTGTGACTTAATTGGTACTAACGTGATAGGTTTATGACTTTTTGGTACTTTTCCCTTCTCACTTCAATTTCAGTAATTCCTCATGTTTGTACCGTCCGCATCAATGATGCAAGCTTTTTAGGTTGTTTCGTTACATTCCATCTACTTTCTGAAATTGAGATGGCCATTACTTGCTTGCTGTAGCTCCAAACCATCGGCCACTGAAATATTGTGAATCATGAGTTCCATTGGATCGCCTGAAACATGATTAAATTGTCCAGTTCTCAATTCCGAAAATTGGGAACTGGTCCTTTTGGTCTCGTTCTTGGCAAACAATCTTAACATGGCATTTAGGTGACATAAGTGAAATAAAAATATGCTGTTTTGGTTGAAAAGAATCTATCTGAATCTTGATGGAGGTAAATGTGTCATATAAGTACAAGTTTGGAGGTTTTTATACCATATGAAATATTTATGATAAATGTGTCACAGTGGGCATACTTTGAAATTTTTGATGTCACAAAAAAATTAGGGTAAATATGTTACAATGAGCATAGTTTGAGATTTGACTAGCTTTTTCCTATTACATTACTAAACTAAATTGCAAGTCAAATGTTTGACAAAAAAAACTTAAAGATTTGTGTATCTTATAAAATTTATATTTAAATTCTTCCACAAGATTAACCGGTTATCGTGAACTTGTGAAACAAATGTGTGGACATAATTGCACCGTTAATAATTATAAAAAACGGTACTGTCCTCTTAGCCAAGTTCATAGAGGATTTTCGCGTGCAATCAACATTAACTAAAGCAGGGGTTGTATTTCGGTCCAGTCATGTCATTGATTGGTAGATCATAAGCTATTGACATCACCATATGCAAATTTAAGTTTGCATTACTTGTAATCTATCGATAAGAGACTAGGTTGAAATGACCGATTGACGTTTTTCTCTGGCGCGATTTGGTGGAACACGTGGTTGTAGAGGTTTCTTGGATCTAGATTCTACGGTATAGAGTCATTTTCGTTAAAAAATTATGGAGGTTGGCAGCGAAAGACCATCTTCTTCTGTTATCTGTGGCTTGAACGATACTTGAAGAAAGGAAATGATGAAGACGCCCCATCACCTTGTGGCTTCGCCTGAATTCTCATTTCGGCGGCCGGGGAAAACGACGCCACTAGGAGGCGTGACAAGGAAGAGAATTGACTAGGAGAAGGACAAAGATGGCTGCGGACAGCGACCGTCGGGTGGCAGAGGCGCGATTGGCCATTGTGGGTGACATAGCCGACGGCAGAGGGGTGTCGTCGGTAGCTCTCTTGCTCTAGACCTGCTAATATTCATATAAGGAAAATTCTCCAAAAAATTCGAAACTTATTACACTTTTATAAATTCAGTTTTAAATATTTCAATTTTATTAATTATATTTTAAACATTTTTACTTTTTGCTAGATAAGTCCATCAAGCCAAAGTTGGCAAGAATTCGTTGACATAGATGCCAACCGTTCTATATATAGCACATTGACGCTGATGTAAATAATTTTTAATAATATTTGAATATTTTTTTTCTTTCTGTTTTTTCCCCTTCCTCTTCTTTTCTTTTTCTTTTGTCATCCTTCTCCCTTTCTCCCTCTACCGGCCACCCCTGTTGATGGCTAGTGAGTTGCCGGCCTCAGACAAGGGCTAGCCTCAAACAAGGGCTAACCTTGGCCAAGGCCATGGCTATCAATGGTGGTCGGGATCTGAGCTTGTGGCCATGGCTGGGATATTGGGGCTCGCATATCTTGAGCTCATCACTTCGCGGCCATACATGTGAGTGGTGGTTGAGATTTAGAGCTCATGGCTGCTTGGGCCACTTGAGCTCGAGCTCTAGGCTCGTTGCTGTCGATGGGGGTTGGAGCTCGGCGCTCTAGACTCGCAGCCATTTTTCTTGTTCGAGCTGTGGCTTTCTTGATTTGCAATTGCAAAATCCTGGGTTCTCTTCTCCGTAAGAGAGGATGGACGATGATTTTTCAAAATGATCTTTTTTATTTTTTCGAGTTGTGTTGGGGTTTTGGGTTCCCACTTCGACAAGAAAGGACCAAGCTCTTCTCTTTTCTTCTTTCTTTGCTCCTGCAAAAGCGGTATTCTCTAACTGCTGTTAGTTTGTTGTACCAAGTTTGCCTCTGCGCTTTGAAATTTCTGACTTCAATCAACAAAAATTAATGTGGATGAGTTTCCATGATCTCAAGAAATAAGAGCTCCAGATCCCGGCCATGGCCATGAGCCTTGAGCTTGAGCTCAAGTGGCCATGGTGGCTTATGAGCTCCAGATCTCGACCACCACTGACATCCATGGCCGTGAGCCAAAACTTGAGCTCCAGTGGCCATGGCAATCACGAGCTCTAGATCTTGACCACCACTAGCGGCCACGCCTTAGGCCAAGGTTGAGGCTGAGCTAGCCCTCATCTGAGGTTGACAACTCGGCCATTGATGAGGCCTGGCGGGGCTGGCAGAGGGAAAAAGGGAAAATGAAAGAAAAAAAAAGCAAAGAAAAATAAAAGAAGACAAAAGGGAAAAAAGAAAAGAAGGAAAAAGAGGAGAAAATAAAAATATTATTAAAAATTGTCTATGTCGCAAATTGCAATGTGAGAATCACCAAATTGCCTATGTCAATAGGCCATGCCATGGCTCTGATACCATAAAATTGGCCTATGATAGGAACAGGGGAAAATGAAAATAAAATTTTGTGGTAGTTATGCTATTCTATATGTATGACCCTTTTAGCCTCAAAATAAGGACTGTCTATTAGCCACTACAGTCATTTCTATTTTTTGGTCCATATCATAGAAAACTTTTAGATAGTAGAAGTTTGATGCATGGGTTCCACTTTGTGGCAATTGTAGAGCATACTAGCATGATTAGTTAGAACATTTATAGTTTTAAAGAATCATATTAAGTAGAAAGGAAGATAGCAAACTGCACAATATTATATTTAGGGTGGGTGTGTTCAACTCCTTAACACTATAAGCACATCCTATTATAGGCATAACACAAAGAACGAACACTTGATCATTAGTGATAGTTCTAGAGATCACCAATAATTTCTATAGACTCCTTATCGCTGACAATGGCCAATAATTTGTACATGCTAATTCTTCCATCGACAAACTATGACTTTTACTCTAAATAGACTGTTGTCACACATTTTTTGCTTCTACTATAGTAGGCTACAATGATGAATAATATTGCTATAGTGTTAGGAACAGTACATAAACAGTGCTTTTCTTAGAGTAACTTGACAAATTTTCTGCATTCACTATCACATTCACATGTCGCGTTTGACTCATTCACATTTTGTATTCATGAATTGGTTCTTTAGTGTTATTGTCCGAGCTATTTGAGCCACTTCCATCTTTCTGCTTTTTGTATTCCTTGATAAGTCATTCAACTTCTAGGGCTTTGAGATGGTATGTCAGTGGATTCATTGAAAGCACTTGTTTTCGGTCTATCTTCATACTATTGCCTTTGTTCTTTGAGGAGCTTATCGCTTTTTCAATTTCTAAGGCTTGCTAAATGTCATGTCAGCAATTTTAATGGCAATTGGCAAGAAAAATTATGTTGAAATATTGCCCAAAAGTTTAGGATTACATTGACAAAACTAATAGTAGGGCAAATTATGTTGAACAATTAATTGTTGACAAGAAAATTATGACAATTGTAATTGCATCATAAGACAATCCAACCAAACCATTGGCAACTACATTTTTTTTCAATTCTAAATACATTAGAATTTCCAAAGAAAGAGAGGAAAAGAGGTAAAAAATAATCTTAAATCTAGGACATGCAAAAGATATTGTGGTCAATTTAAGATTAATACGGAGTGTTAGAAGTCAATAAATGGATAGAAAAAGCAAAAGTCTTTATACATTTATCCGTTTCACATAATTGTTCATTTAAATGCTGAACCTAGCCTACTCATTTGAGTACAAAAAGGAGAGTGTATGATAGCTGTACGGTGGTTGAATAGAGAGATGTAGGAGTTAATTTATAAATAATGTTATTTATATATTAGTTACATAATAATTATTTGATGATATTTTAATTTCGATCTTTGTTGAAAATTAAATTTAAAATAGTTTGGATTTTATATGCAGTGAGCCTCATTCATGAGAAGTGCCTACTTATATATATATGGTTACCCACTTCTATTAATGCAATATATTTGTCTATATAGGATCCTTAGGGTAAAATTCAGAGGGATAATTGCATTGATTGGCCATCCCCACCTTTTTCAATTATAAATATAAAAACTCAGGATAAGGATGACGGGAGTACCATAAATTTTCGTATAACGTTAACTTAAAAGTCATTTTTTATTACTTTAGTGCCACATTGAAATAAAATCGATCATTTTATTGCCATTCCCAACAAATCTTCTACATGGGTTTTTTTTAATTAATTTTCCATTTGATATGGATTTTTTTAAATAATTGTCCATGTCTGCATTGGTGATGCCACATGACTTGGGCTTTCAACTTTACCAAGGCTAGTATTTCCCAAAGTAGCCCCGAAAAATTTTGCCTAATGCCTTAGCATTTGCCTAAGGATTTTTAAAGATCCAAGTCTTATTTGCAAAGCTGAACCTTTATGCATGCTTTACCATGGGCAACGTCCAAAACATCTTATCAAAATGCTCTTACTTTCAGATGTACAATAATTGCCGCCCATAAGATGCTGTTCATGACGACGAGGTAGTAAATTTTTATTTCTCTTTTAATAGCCCGACATATAGGTATTAAATAATTCAACATAACTAGTAATTGCAAAAAGTGTAAAACGCACTTAGGTCTAATCAATTGTCACATTCTGAATACAAATTAATCTTTATAGTGCACTTGATCCCATTTGTTAAACCATAAATGAAGTTTCTATAGCTTAATTCTACATTGGAAATTACCTGCAAAGTGCACATTCACATCGCAAAATACCCTTGTATCATCATGACGCATTCTTCCTAAAAGTTGGGAATACAGAAACATTTGAAGTCCACAACATACGACCGAGTCAATGGAGATGAATTCGGCAATGTTTTTGGCTTGTAATTAAAGCGGGATCAATGCGAACTAATTGCTTGAATTGATGTTCAATGTTCCCCGCATGAACTTAATGGATGCTTCCCTATGGGGTGACGTCCATAGCATTACGTTTAAAAAGCTCTTATTGTAATAATATAGGGTCCCCTTCAAGAAAAAAAAGGTTCGTTGTAGTTCAAATAATTGCCGCCCAGCAGATGTAGTGAATCAAAGTAAGGTATCAAATCATTTTCTTGTCTAATAATATGCAAATATTTACATAGAAGGTCAACATTTCAGTCCATATGTGATGGGAGGACAGTTTTTCCAAGTAATTTTCTGATTAGTGGATCACAACCTTGGATGGAAATCATCTATGTCATATCCTAAATCCACATCCAGAATTTAGGGAATGATCGGTCATCTATTTTAACATAAAGGATTTAGCCAAAGCTAGTCATTTTACAAAAAACATATCTACTGAATAAAGCCTTTTATTGAATAAAAGTTATAATAAATTATTGTCTATCGGGAATTAGCCAAAACTGTACAATCATAAACCCTGATCTAATTAACTTATTCAATTAGTCTTATAAAAAGTCCCACATTAACACCTAATCACTTTTAATGTGCATTCGATTAAAGTCCTCATGTTCGGGATCTCAAATGGTACATAAATAAGTGAGCAAAGCCATGGCTCAGTAAGGGACAATCACCACTCATGGAATTAAGCCATGAACAAATACACCCATAAAAAATGTATGCGATAGTATTTACCATGAAACTAACTCCAACCCATATTTCAAATCCATGTGTCGTGAAATATGCATCGATCATATAAATCATGCATTATAGCCAGTCATATGTCAAATTCAATGGCTTGTGTTGGATGCTCTATAGTCAAATGTTGCTAGGTGACATGAATTGAAAATCATAAGGCTATGATTGAACCCTGAAAATCACATCGGTTGTGATTAAGCTCTGAAACTGAACTAATCTATGAACATGTATCTTGTGTCTCCCCAACATCACGGCCGAATTATTCACAGGAGTGATAGAGAAGGCAAACACCGGTACTTAGGCCCTTGCCACAACATCAAAGTCACTCAGCAGTTTTTGTTGAATAACCTCAATGTCGTACGTGCAATGGGACCATGCCAGTTTGACGCGCCAGTTATGTCGCCCGAAGGGAATCTTTCATCTTCACTTGTACTCTATAACAGTAAGAGATGCCTTCTGAATCTTTTACGGAAGAAAGACTTTGGCGCAGCCGAGTCCATACACGCAGCTCGATAAGCATCAAACAGGGACCAGTTTTACTTCATGGAACAAGGCTGAATATTACGTATCCAACAAACATGTGAAACGTCTAGCACGGTCGCTTTCTGTTACGAAAACTTTTTCATATTCGTTGGGCCTGCTCTTCATGTCATTTAGTCAACAAACACGTCATGTGATGACAGCGGGAGAGGATCGGCCCAAGAACTTTGTGCCAGAACTTTAACGGTGTCCACATATCGTAAGAACCTAAGGACAAACAAAACGTTATCCACAATTGCAAAAAAAGTACACATTTTCAATTGATACTAGAAATTTAGGGACGTCAAAAGTGGGTCCAGCGTTTCGCGATTGCAATTAAATTATTTTCAATTTCAAATCACAGCTTCTTAAATTATATTTATTTAGAGACACTTGGAGATCCATTAAATCTATCATTGATTATGTTTATGCTTGATTAATTGTAATTGATGCTCCTTTTTATAATTAAAAAAGATGGGAAGGAGCAACTAGTGTTGGCGACCGTTTGTTAGAGGGTTACCAAAAATGTTTCACTTTCATGATTTAGATGTTTTTCTTGAACTATAACTATCATTTAATTTTGAGTGAACATCAACATTGCATGATATGATGCAATTGGAATCATATTATATTCCCAGTGCACATGCATTAGGTTTGTCAGTTGGGAAGGACAAGTTTATGATATCCTTCACCGACCTCACTTAACACCCAAGTGGTTTCTTACCTATGATGACCGCCTGTGGTAGTCCCTCTACGGGATGCCCTAGTAGGCTGCATTTTTTATTTTAACGTATCGGTGCCCGCACGTCTCATACCTTTTGTTGATAGGTAGATGTTTTTTTGCCCATCAATTAAGGAATACGAGAGGTGATATTGTGGAGTCTCTAATATAAGTGTTAATCCAGTCACTGTATTTCGAGAGATGTGGGAACTGCTGCTATCCCCTTAATTTGACGCCAAGGGACATCTCAAAGAGACACTGGCGCCCATCAATTGACTACACCCCACTATAGGATGCAGCCCCATCATTTAGAAATAGGGGATAAGGAATGCACTGGACATGTAATATAATTCCAATTGCATTCCAATTATCATGCAATATTGATGAGTTCACTCAAAATTAAATGATAGTTATAGTTCAAGCAGAACATCTCAATTACAACTTTTTAACGCTTGGAGATCCATCAAATCTATCATTGATTATGTCTACGCTTGATTAATTGAAATTGATACTCCTTTTTATAATTACAAAAGGTGGGAAGGAGTGACTAGTGTTGGTGACCGTTTGGTTAGAGGGATAGGAACTTGTGATCAAGGCACCTTTAAATCACACGGGAGTAAGTCTTTTCCAATTTAGACAACTACCTTGATAGTAACTGTAATTGGTACTATAAATAAGGATTGGATAGAAGTTAGGTATTCTTACCTTGGATGACCACTTGTACAATTTACAAATATCGCTAGTATTCTTCATTGTCATTAATCACCTGTACAATCTACAAATATCTCTTGTAATATTCATTACTGAGTAATTAGAACGTACTCAATTCTATCTTGGCTATTTCATCTCGGTATCAAAGCTAGCTTTGTTTGAACAAGAGTCTTTTCCTCGACTATGTACCTGTATGTCTGTTTTCCATGTGTTTCAAGTCGATTGCAAAAGTGAAATACAATGTTGGTGCTGATAAATAACGACAGAAGACAATTTCTTTTTTTTTGACTAGTTAATTGGAAGCCGTAAACTTTTCCTTTTTTTTTTTGCTAAGAATGAAAATGGAAAATAGTAAAAGCCGGCTATTTTGAATTTTTATTTATTTATTTAGGAATTGGAAATGCTCAATCAATACGACTTCAACGTCAACCAAGTCCATGTCAAGTTACTCTATCAAATCCATTGCCTTTGGGTGATTTACCACCATTTATATTGATCATTTTGAAAATTTGCTATCGATTTTCCTACATCTTTGGCCAGTGAAAATTTCTTCTAGTCATGTCTATAATTGGTGACTCACAAGTTGTGGGCATGGTCCATATAAAAGCTTAACTAAATATCAATGTAGATCATGTCTATATCTTTGGCCTGTCAATTGGCACATTAATTGACAGAAACATGGCCGATCAGACATGTGCACGGTTATCATGCTTAAAGTTTAGCTCGTGAACAACGCCTAGCTCACGCCTCTAGTTTAGGAAGATGTTCTGATCCACACAATCCATGATATTTTCTAAGTGATGGGATGCTCTCACGTTGCGGTCCTTTGTGCAAGTCAATACAAAATCGTACACATGTTTTCCCTTGCGAAGTTTTTCTGGAACTCTCATAAGGTGGGGTCCACAACTTGTTTGGCCGGGATTCGACTTGGGGCCCGTCCGATTTGTTGATTTTTGTTTCCTATTCCTTTTCCTATATTCAACGTAAATGTCAAAACATAGAATGAGAAATTTTCTCCATCTATAATCGGAGAAATTTGCGCATGAGAAATGGAGGCAATGTAGGGACCCCATTCAAATGTTTGACATTTTCTCCATCTATAATTGGAGAAATCTGCTCATGAATCACGACACTACTATGATAAAATCTTTGGCATTTCTGACAGTTGAATGAGCAATTACATTAGAAATAATGTCACTAAAAACTCTAAATTATGCTTGTGGTGACATATTTACCATAAATTTCTTTTCGTGACATAAAAAATCCCCAACTTACATTTATGTAACTAGGAGTGTGCATAGAGGACCGCTCAAATCAGGACACATTTGGATCAAACTGAACCGACAAATGTTTGGATTGGATCGAATTGGCATGTTATGGGCAATTCTAGGGAGGTGCCGGTCCAGTTTTCACTTCTCACTTCAATTTCAGTAGTTCCTCATGTTTGTACCGTCTGCGCCATTGATGCAAATTCTTTAGGTTTTCTTTGTTATATTCCATCTATTTTCTGAAATTGAGATGGCCATTACTCGCTTGCTGGAGTTTCAAATCATCGGCCACTGAAAATATTGTGAATCACGGGTTCCATCGGAAACCATACCAACAAGTCCGGTTCCCAATTCCAAAAATCAAGAACTAGTCTTTCTAGTCACGTTCTTGGCAAACGATGTTAACATGGCATTCACATGACTTAAGTGAAATAAAAATAATATTGTTTAGGCTGAAAAATCATCTGATTGAATCTTGATGAGGGTAAATATGTCATATTGGTACAAGCTTGGGGTTTCTATACCATAAGAAAATGTTTAGGGTAAATGTGTCATAGTGGACATAGCTTAAAGTTTTTGATGTTACAAAATTTTTTTAGGGTAAATGTGTTTCAATGAGTATAGTTTGAGTTTTTTTGTAGCCTTTTCTTTTTACGTTACTTAGCTAAATTGCAAGTCAAATGTTTGACCAAAAAAACTTAAAGGTTTGTGTATCTTATAAAATTTATATTTTAATTCTTCCACAGGATTAACCGGTTATCGTCAACTTGTGAAACAAATATATGGATATAATTGGATCATTAATAATTTTAAATAACGGTACCGTCCTCTTAGCAAAGTTCATAGAGGATTTTTCGAAATGATCTTTTTTATTTTTTTGAGTCATGTTGGGGTTTTGGGTTCCTACTTCGACAAGAAAGTACCAAGCTCGTCTCTTTTCTTCTTTCTTTGCTCCTGCAGAAGCGGTATTCTCACTGCTTTTACTTTGTGGTACCAAATTTGCATCTGCACTGCGAAATTCCCGACTTCAATCTACAAAAATTAACGTGGATGAGTTTCCATGATCTCAAGATATGAGAGCTCCCGATCCCGGCCATGGCCGTGAGTCTTAGAGCACCACAAGCTCCAGATCTCAGCCACCTTCGACACCCATGGCTGCGAGGAGACGAGCTCCAGATCCTGGCCATGATCCTTGAGCTTGAGCTCAAGTGGCCGTGGTGGCCTTAATAGAACACGTTCCCCACGTGACAAAGTTTTGAGAATTTGAGTTCACGTATGTTTTCTTATCTCGAGTCACTGAAGATGTGAGCTAAATCTGAAACGGTAGATTCTGTTTCGACATGTTTTGATATAGATTACTTCCTTGTATGCAGAAAAATGTTCATTTCTTGTAGACACTGTGATGTCTACCCTTCTAATTTCTTGAAGACCATAGAAACCTCGTTGATATGTATGTGCATTGACGTATACTTTCGACAACGACGTATCCTCCAATCGGGTTTTGGAAACGACAGTTATAGTACCAAAAGACGACAAAAAACTCATGCCAACAAATTTTCTCGTCCACAACAAAGACATAAAGTGCTATAACTTATGAAAGATGTGGGCGCCGCCCATCAATATATTTTAGGCCCCTTTTATTTTTCACTATAAATAGGCCATCTAAAGCACATCAACCTCCCATTAAGACACTTTCTTTACCCTCTCGTGCTTTTGCTAAATCACAAAGTCCCGTTCTTAACAATCTTCGCACTTCTGTTCTCCCTGTGATTTACTGCGAAAGGTTCGACCGCCGATTCCAGCTTCATCATGTCTATTCCTAACCAAATGCAATTATCGAGCATTGACAAAGAGCAAACTCATCTGGTAAATCCACTGATCTTAGCCTTCTTTTCACCTTTTCTTTTCCTTCCTTAAGAAAAGAAAATCACGGACGTAGTGTTTGCTTCCAAGCATTACTCCGTGGGGCACGTATGACGCCAAAACCTTAGATTATAGAGATGAAGTACAAAATTTTACATAATCTTTACGAATAGAGTTTCACACATTATGACAAAAAATTACCCAAGTTTGTTCTGATCACGTAGCTCTTGCTGTGGACGCCGTGGTCCTGTCTAAATCTAGAAATTCATGTCTTGTCGAGCTAATTGGGTTGTGTTGGGATAGGATGTAATAACAATATGGCTAAACCGAGCATAACATGTTTGTTAAAGTGTCGAAATGCCTCAATATTAATATGATACACTTGATAAAATAGGTCATATGACACGACTTACATGCTTAAAACGATTATCAAGCAACCATTGTGTTCTTGTATTGACAAAAACACAATACTATAACTCGTTTGCAACCAACAGTGCGTAAAACACATTTATGCGCAAGGACGCATGTTAACACTTTTAGGACACTTCAACAAGTTCCCCATATAATTTCACTTTTCATTATAGCTAAAGGGATGGATCTAAGTAAATCCTTAAACTATTTCGTCTAAACTCTAAGACATAAAACACAAGGGTATTCCCACTTTGTTAGAGAAGAAAAATATACAACTTGGAAGAAGAGGTGTAAAATGTGTAGGTACTAGCATATTAAAATAAGGAACCCGGCCAGGTTGGGCACCCTCATTGGAGGGACTACCGTTGACAGTCCTCACAAGTGGAAACACCCTTGGAGGAGGATAAGTCAGTGGAGTCGATCTTAACTTGGCTTCGTTATGAGCCCATGACCCTTTAGTTGGTCCACATAAATGCGCATAAACACTTCTAGGACATTTCAACAAGTTCCCCATATAATTTCACTTTTCATTATAGCTAAAGTGTACTATTTAATTTTCCGCTAATATTATGTTCTATTGTATCTTTAAATATGTTATTGTCTCGCCTTTTATTATTTTTGACATGTGGATTATTTTAACTATATTTTAAAGGAAACAAAATTATTTATGTATGAGAATAAATCATATCTAAATGTGTAGTATCAAAAAATGACACATTAACACGTATATTTAAATCTGTCAACTTGTATATATATGGTTTAAGTGGGTGCACCTTCATAAGACACAGTTTTTGTTTTGCCTTAAACGTATTGACTCATTTATGACATGAATCATTTATGCCAAATCCAAATCTTTTTATAGTAAAGTGTCATGTCAAATATACGGTCCTGTCGAGAATTGCTGGTTAAATCCCAATGCCTCTTTGGATCCTTCATTGGTCTATAGGCGATAGAAAGAGGATGAAAAAAAAACTAGGATAACAAGGAAGCTTATTTACCGATTATATGCAGGGACACAAGAGTGACTTCTCTCAAGGTTCAGTTGTAATGAATCAGCAATAAAAAAACCTTTAGATTTGACCATTTGAAACAATTCAACCTGGACTGGCTTCATATAGTACCAGGTCATCTGAGCATCCTATGCTTTACTAGTGTAAAATTAATATCGACAGAAAACCTTAATCATCTCACACTAAATTACCATATATGACTTGATGAAAATTGATCAGTTAATTAATTCATTGACTGTGCTTTTGTCTTTGCTCCTATGAACTGTTGCTTATTTAATTTTTTTTGCTCCATTACAATAATTTTTTAAAAATGCATGAGAAAAAGTATCGCCAATTTAGTTCTTTCCTACTTAAGGTTTTTTTTTTTTGCATTATAACGTCGACCTCACCTGTAACTCTGGATTTCCATGATGCAGGATGATTCTGGGATCAAACATGAAGAAAAAATAAAGAGCCTTGTAGATTTATTGAATAAAGGGTTGAATAAGCCTGTAGAAAGTTTAATCATTGTCGACATGATCCAGCGGCTAGGAATCAAATCCCTATTCCGAGAACAGATTAAAAGCCATTCTACGGTGGCAATACACACATTTTAGCTCTTTGAATAATGGCAAATATGATGTCTATGAGATCGCTCTCCGGTTTCGACTTCTAAGGCAAGAAGGTTATTGTGTGGCTGCAGGTCTGTCTTCTACGAGTTTCAGTCAATAGCAATAGCCAAATACGATGTTGCTGTTGATACATAACAAAGGAAGACAACCTTTTTTTTTTTTTTTTTTTTTTCGAATAGTTAAGTGGAAGCCCTAAAATTTGTGATTCTTCTGTTAAGGATGAAAATGGACAAGAATATAAGCTGATTTTTTCAAATTTTTTGTTGACTTAAGAATTAAAAATGTTTAATTGTGAAGACCTTTCCAATGGGTTATCTATCAATGCATGTTAAATGGGAGAACTTATGCCAGATATTAAGCAATGCATCAATGTTCTGGAGTTATTTTCAAAATGAAAGTAAGATCTTGGAAGGAGTCTTGTCTAATCTAATCATTCATATTACAAAAACCAAGTTGAAAAAACCTAGATTTTTCACTTGATTTGCCCATTTCCTCCATTTTTTTTCTCCTTTTTAGTTCCGTTGTGTTTAAATTAAAACTTTACATAAGATGAAATAGTTTTAACCAATTTGGGATTTTTTCGAAACCGAAGTATGCACATAATAATTTTGATTGAGTGAAGCAACCAATAAATAAGATAGCAAACTATACTTTTTGATATATTAGAGTCCTTGTGCTTTTTATGCAGATGTGTTTGAATGCTTCAATGATAAAGGAAAAGGTTTTGATATGAGACTAAAGGAAAACATCAAGGGAATGATGGAATTATACGAAGCGTCACAAATGAGAATAGAAGGAGAGGATATACTTGAGGAAGCTGAATGCTTTAGCAGCAAGTGTCTCAACGCATTGTTAACCTGTGATCTTGATCACGATCAAGCAAGAATGATAGAAAGTACATTGCAATATCCATATCGCAAGAGCTTCGCAAGATTGCTATCTCCTCAAAGGTTTGTGAACGATATGCCTGGCGTGAACCCATGGATGGAAGACTTGCTAGAAGTGGCAAACAGAGAGCGAAGAATTGTTCAAACTATGCACCAGAAGGAGATCCACCAAATTAATGCGTGAGTACCTAATTAATTGAAGGACAATAGATGACCAACATTTAATAAAAGACAGGCTTTTCACTGTTGGCCCTAATTCATGTAAATCAATGCAGAAATAAGATGCTATAGTTAAACTTATATACCTAAGAAGTTGGCATTTAGGTTTGAGGCATGACTTAAACCAGTTTTACCAAAAACTATTTAGAAATTGATGGACTCTAGATCTCCATTTTCTCTAATTTCTATGTCCGTGAGATTGATAGAATCTTTAAATGAAAATTTTGTTTCACGAATATGAGTATTTCCTCATGCGTTTCCTACATTTCAGGTGGTGGAAAGAGTTGGGATTGGGAGAGGAGATGAAGTTTGCTAGAGACCAGCCACTAAAATGGTACATGTGGTCCATGGCATTTCTCCCAGATCCAAGCTTGTTTGAGCTTAGGATTGAGCTCATTAAGCCCATCTCTCTCGTGTATATTATCGATGACATATTTGATGTCCGTGGCACAGTTGATGAGTTAATTCTCTTTACAGAAGTCATTAAAAGGTATATAGTTGTTGAGAGCCCATTTTACCTATTATGTCATGACTATTACATTAAAAAAAAGCTACTTTAGACATCTTTATTATGCTGCCAATTTAAATATTTCTTGGAATATTTTTTTTTCTTCAGATGGGACAATACGTGGGCTGAGCAGCTTCCAGTGTACATGAAAAAATGCTTCAAGGTTCTCAGTGATATTACAAATGATTTAGGCAACATCATCTTTGAGAAGCATGGATGGAACCCCACGAGATTCTTGAAACAAATGGTATTAATATAAAATTATTATTATTAAGAGCCTCTCTCCGCAACCATGTTGTTAACTCCTATTGCAACTCTATATGAGCGTCACTCAATTTGAGATTTACTGCTCTGAACCTTGATCATATCCTCTACCCTTTGTCCACTCTATCTCACAATTTGAGATTCACACAACTGAACCTTGATCATATCCTCATCCCTTTGTCCACTCTATCTCACAAGCCTCCAATATTGCGGTCATCATTTTGAAGTTTGTGTTCATTTCTTCAATTTAAAGCCACAAAACCCAATTGCTGTCTGCATCATGGTCGAGTTCCGTTCGATCTTTTCTAGAATTCCATATAGTTAAGCTGCATCCCTGTCTGTCTGTCTGTCTGTCTGTCTCTCTCTCTCATACACTCTCACACACAAATCTTGGCGAGGTCAAGGTGTTTCTGTCAAGATCTTGTAGCCATGGACTGGCTTCTTAGCAAGCTCTGTGCAGCATTAAGCTCCCTTACCTGGGAGAGAGAGAGAGAGATGGAGAAATTTCCGAGTGATTCGTCATTTATGACTCCTAGGAAAGCTCAATAAGCACACGATTTTGATTTATGATTGCACCTTAGATGTATCCTTGATCAGTCCGATAACATTTGATGTTGCAGTGGGCGAATTTGTGCAATGCATTCTTGGTGGAGTTTCAGTGGAACGCTTCTGGCAAATTGCCAAAGGCAGATGATTACTTGAAGAATGCGATTATCACTTCCGGTGCGCCCTTGGTGCTAGCTCACCTGTTCTTTCTAATGGGCCAAAACATTGCCAACCAAAGTATGGATTCAGAGAAAGAAGAGGTGCAGCTGCCAAATACAATATTCTTAGTCGCTGAAATTCTTCGCCTTTGGGATGACCTCGGATGTGCCCAGGTAAACTAGCTTAAGGTTTGATGCCGGGCAGTAAACGGGTTACGTTCAATTTTTTGATTCGCATTGTCATTATTTTATTGATTTAATTGTTTTACTTTGGAAATTCGATTTCCTTGAAGGACGAGAATCAGGAGGGCTACGATGGGTCATACGTGGAGTGCTATTTGAGGGAAAATCAAGGCTCTTCATACCAAAGTGCAAGAGAGCACGTGATGGAGTTGATATCGAAATTGTGGAAGCTGCTCAACAAAGAATGCCTTTCTCCATGTCCGTTCTCCGCGCCTTTCCTTGAAGCTTGCGTAAATGCTGCTAAAATGGTTTCATTGATGTACAACTATGAAGACAAACATGGTCTTGGACTCCTACAAGACTATATGAAGTCGTTCTCCTGTGATCACGAGACACTTTAGCATCATTTTTCATGTTTTCATCTCTCGTGCTTGTTGGATTACTTCGGCATGATGTACTTTTGGTCACCATAAATTGCAACGAAGTCGCCTTCTTTTCCTAAGCAGTATTGTTTTCTAGATATATATTTGTTTTAAGTGCTTTTCAATGACAAGTGGCAACGATATTTGTTTGCATATCCAAAAATGATTTTGTTTTTTGTGAATTTAACGTGGGTAGAAAAATTAAATTTTATTTTGGACATACTATATCCGCATGGTTTGTTTTATGCTTGCTAAACATCATAAAATGTAAGAAGATACTAAATTTTAAAATAAAGTATAGCATTTGTGCATATAAACTATTTAAAGTAAGAACATCAGTATAATTTATGATGCCTTGCGAGCAGAACACTAAAATTCTTACTTAATTATGCGCATCTATATATTTTAATATGAAAAAAACTAAAGTGGATACCCTGCTGGTGTAAAGAAATTTTTTTACAAGCGCTCCCATCCATCATCTAATGGAGAATTATAACCATGCACTCTCTCTAATAAATGTTGTATGAGGCTGCTTGCGTAAAACTTGTTTTGCACACTAACGCTGGATACTATAGTTATCCTTTAAGTATTTTTGACATTTTCCATTGGTTTACAACGACATAGCATGAGCATTTGTTACATATTATAGTATATGTGAATAGTGTTTTGAACTACATTGTGACAAAATATCGTAAGCCTTTGAAAATTAATTTTTTTTTTAGAAATTAGGATACATAAATATCTGCGACATTAAGATGGAAAAACATTGTAAACTATAGAAATTTAAGATACCTAAATATTTCCGATCATTATAAAATACATTATGACAAAAGTAGTAAATATTTGTAAATATTTATACACCACTTTAGAGCACAAATCTACAATGTAAATAATCATCATAGACATATTGGGTTAAATTATATGTTGAATCCCTAATCTTAAACCTGGTCATGAAGGCCAAAGTGTTAAAACACAAAAGAAAATGCACTAGTCAAGTATATAAATGTGGCTGACAAAAAAAAAAAAAAAAAACTGTGGAAAAATATGAAGCGCATAGTCCGCGTAATATTTTTTTTCTATTTCAGTTCTTACTGAAGGAAACGGATTCCCGAACACAAATATCGAACTAATGGAATATCAATCAATAAAAAATGCGGAAACGGCCCAAGGACACGTATAATACCAATCGAAAGCATATCATTTAAATGGACATACCTTATTAGCCACGGATTAAATTCTTCCTTTGCAATGACGAGAGTTCTTGATTTTGGGGCAAAAAATCTACACTTGAGAGAACTATTTCCTTTTGTTTTTGTGCGGGAGATATCTCAACGTTTGAGAGAGTTAAACTGTTAACTTCCCCACAACTTTTATATTCTCCACAAAGAAAAATAACTACCTTTCTCATGGGCCTTTTCAAATGGGTTGGGTTTAGCCCAACATGGGCGGCCCATAATTAATAGCTAAACCCATCACTTACAAACCTGAAAAACCTAAATTCTTCACAAACCGTAATCACTGTCAGTGACTTAGTACTTAGGCTCGTTCACAAACTCAATAGATAGAGAGAGCGTCGCACATTGCTCAGGCCTCTCCGCTTGCTCACACTCACGAGCCACGGTGCTCAGTCGCATCACTCTTAGTCACTCTCTCTCGCCTCAACGCTGTGCTCTCCCTCGACACCTTCCTCTCGCCTGAGTCGCGTCCCTCTTGTGATCTCATCTCGACTCTCGACTCTCACCTCCCTTGCTGGCTATAGTTTGGCATGAGGATGCTGGATAGTGTGTTCAGACTGGTCTGGACGGTGATTCAAAGTCGGGCTCATTTTCATTCGACAAAATGATCCGTAAACAGGGGAGAACAGAGGCAAAACCGGTGCCTGGGATGAAGAAGCTACACCAAACCAAGAAAAACTGGCGCTCTTGGATGTGAGATAGAGCTCGTGTGTTGATTAATCAAGGAAGAGGAGCTATAGTTGATAGAAAGGGTTTTCGAATGAGCTAAAGAGAGGAGAAGGCTCGGCTTTGTTTCCCCAAAAATTTAGACCAGTTTCATCCGAATGAGAGAAGGTGGCACAGCCGGGCCACTGACGTCTAGGAGGAAGGAGGATATGCTCGGCTTGACGTGGAGGATCTCTGAGAAAACATTGAGAAGCCCCGCCGCTCCATGTTAGCATGGTCGCAAACCAATCCAGAATAGACATGTGAAGCCGCGTGGACAATAGGGGCCAGCTACGCTTTTGGCACCAAAAAACTGTTTTTCTCTCTCGTATTATTCAAAAAATCTCTCTTGCTACATCTACACGCGACCTTGACCTCAACTTGAGATCCATTGGGGAGTCATGAACTCACAATGAAGCGAAGTTAATGTCAACTTCGGTGTCCTATCCTCTTTCAAGGATATTTCAACCTACGATGGTTGCCAACAGTAATCCCTTAAGTGAGGGTGCTTCAATTGTATACTTTTCTTCCCTAATAAAGTGAAAATAGCCTATATTTTATGTTTCGAAGATCAAATGAAGCAATTTGAGGACCTACTCAGGTCTGTTTTCACTAGACTAGATTGCACAATTTTTATCTCAGTTTTTTTCCTCTTATCTAAACCAAGATTGGGCCTGCTCATTCTTTCCTTCTAAATGAGAAGAGTTAACGCTCTTTCTCTTCCTCTCGTTAATTCAAATTTTGGGTGTCCGGCCTTCTGCTCCCAGATTTTGCTG
Organism: Corymbia maculata; assembly: GCA_014182735.1. Taxonomy (NCBI): domain Eukaryota; kingdom Viridiplantae; phylum Streptophyta; class Magnoliopsida; order Myrtales; family Myrtaceae; genus Corymbia; species Corymbia maculata. The sequence continues at coordinate 36,413,288 of CM024686.1, read as the reverse complement.
CGCCGACGTTGGTTGCTATGCTGGCGCTTTGGATCTCTGGTCTTCACTCTTAGATTTTGGGTTTCGCTCTCAGATTTTGGCCTCCTCCGGCGCTCACCTTCTCTGGTCTTCGCTCTCCCTCTCTCTAATGAAAATTTTAGGTCTCTACGCTCTTAGGTTTTGCCAATGAAACGGAGTGAGGAGCTTTGATTGTTAATGCCCCTGGTGTTGTGAATTTCAATTCTGTTTTTTACGTTTTCTGAGTGTTTCTCGAGGAAGTTCATGGGAAGAAGTCGATGAAAGATTTAAAGAAATAGGAAAAGAATAAAAAATTTCATTTAGATAAAAATAAAATAGGTTTAACATGAGATTAGTGTGGAATTTGTAATGGAAATTGGACTTGGTGCAGGCCTATTAGAATGAAAGTAAACGGTGAGTTAAAAGTGTTGTACTATAACCAAGCTTGAATAGATTTAATGAGCTTGGGCTTAGCTTAGTTTGACAAATGTGGGTTTACTTCAGCTCAGAAAATTCAGCTTTGCTTAGTCTAAGTGATTCTGGATTGGGTTTGATCTATAAGAGTTTTAGGTTTCATTCGATTTTTAGAGAACTGATTTCATTCAGTTTATTTTTAAAAGGCTTGAGGTCAGAGCCTGTGCATGTCTAGACCTGAGTTGGCCCATGTTTGGATCCGGCCTGAGAGCCTGGGCCAAGTCCCCATTTTCAAAAAGAAAATTGATAACAAATAATAAATAAATAAATACACAAATAATAAAAATAAAAATTGGAAGATTAGTTAGAAAAATAGGCTTTGATTAGGTTGTTAGATTTGGTTTTGTTTAGAATTCATATAGTTAGAAAAGTTGCATTTCTTGATTTTTAGTGTAATTCCTACTTTTACTCGATGGTTTGATGACGGTGTGTTCATGATTGATTAGATTTTAGATTCTTAGTTTAATTGAAGATCACTTAGGATTAGTTTAGCTGATTAGTTTTAATGAATGAATAGATTTAGCTTTACAAAAGAATAAGAAAAGTGGTTAAGAAACATAATTTCAGAGAACAAAAAATCATAGTAAATAGCTTAGTTGTATTTAAGATGCACTTCAAATAATTGAATAGGTAATGTGGAAGTGGTGTAACCTAGAAAAAATTTGAAGGGGGACTGAATTAGTACCTAACACCCTAAAGCAAGATTGAGACCTCGACTTAGGATGACGAAGTATCGACCTGGGGCTTCACTTTTCTTTGAAAGTTTTAATGACTCACGTTACCCAAGTTAAAATCGAATAGTCTCCAAAGTCAAGCTCATAGGGGTTACTGTCCAGGGCCTTATGTTGATACTTGATTTTTAGTCGACACGTCAATTAATGTAGAAAAATCGAATTAGGGATTTTTTCTAATCTCAACGGCACCCTTTTTGAGCAAAAAGTGTCGTTTCCCAATTCTATTTGCTATTTTAGCTTTAGAAAGTAATTTTCTATTTATTTTACACATAAACCCAAAAAGTCAAACGGTTGACTTTTGATTAACTTATTAGTTAACTCTTTGACCATAAGTCAACTCCCGGGTTAAACTTTTGCTTTTTACACCAAAATGTTTCTTCCAAGTCTAATTTCACTTTGGAAGTGTAAATTTTGGAAAAATTCAAAGATTTAACCATAAAATCAAACTTTTAATGAAAAATCAATTGGGGTTTGACTAAAAATTTAAAAAAAAATACAAAAATCACAAAATCACTTTATTTTAGTTTCAATTTGTCTTTAGTATCAAGAATTTTGCGAAAATCGATGAAGAACCTTATTTTTCGAATTTTTTGTTTTAGGTTCAAAATCGACCAAAAATAAAAAATTGCTTTCGCTCTAGTCATAATTATTCTTAGTTCATTTTATGAAATTTGATCTGGAAACAACTATCCATTCACTTGTTCAATCAATTTTGAGAGTGGGTAAAGCATAATGTGAATTGACATTTTTGTCCCTAATTATGGGTCCAAATTGATTCTTCATGATTTGCGAGTGAACTCTTCCATCTTACTCAATTGTATGAGTTAAGTCTAAATTTGGGGTCAATTTTAGTATATTCATTTGCCAACTCATTGATTTGGGAGATTTAGCTTACTAGACCTTAAGAAAATAGGGCTGTTAAGTTTCGATTTAAGAAATTCAAGTCAACCCATTCATGACTAGGGTTTAATTTAATGAATTAAGATTCAATTTCAACATTGGCCCTCAATTTAAGTTTGGCAGAAATATTGTGTCATCAATTAAATGTCAATTTGAACGTAATAAGTTCTTTTAAGCATTGACAATTAGACTAATAGGTGTCTCCCAATTTTAATTGGGTTCAATTTCAATTAATTTGCGAATTATGACTAACAATTACATGGAATAAATACCACCCACTTGGGTGGCGCTGCTAGTTCGCGCTCTCTTCCTCTTGCAAAAGGTCGATAGTTCGAATCCCAGTTTCGTCATTGAGTGACTTAACTGATTTCATGTGTGTGGTGGCTAGCACGTGTGGCCCGTAGGGTTTATTCCCCCGGCTGTCGACAGGGTGCGGGGTTCCCTGGGTCATCAAAAAAAATAAAAAAAATAGATGGAATAAATCAATTTAAGGCCTAGAAAGGCCAATTTGGTGTGCTCATAGTATGGGTCTAATAATTTTCATGGCAACTAGGTAATTGGGTTAATTAAAAAATCATGAAATTGAATTTCCATGGTTTGATTAGCCTAATTTAATTGAAATTGGACCATTTCTCTTCAAAATTGGACAGTTTTCTTTCCAAATTAAGCAAATTTTCTCTACAAACCCAAAAGAAGAAAGGATCGAAGAAGGCAAGAAAAGGCTAAACCAATCGAACCAATACAAGACCGATCTGATTGGTTAGACTGGCCACCGACGAAGGAGGCCAGCTCAGCCCTTCGGCCGGTTCTTAGAAGGCGACCGTTGCCATGTGGTGGCCTAGCTCAAGTTTTAACCTCTTATGCTTTTATGTTTTCAAAATTTGTAAAATGGTCCCTAGATTTTGGTGAAAACAAAATTACCCCTAATTAGGTCCTTAATCACAAAAATATTTTTGAGGCATTGATCACATTAAATCTTAGTCATTGAAATTAGCACATGTTAAATGTGTTATATATGATTAGAAGCTTAGAGACTTAGTTAGGCATATAGGCTAATCCATAATTTGACAGCTAAGATTTGAGATTAGGGAGGGATTTATATGGCAGGAAGAGGCCATGTTTTTAGATCTACATTCTCTCTTTACATTTCAAATTCTTTCTAATCTCTCTAAAGTCTCTCATTTCCCTCCTTGTTCTCTCTCTTAAAACCACCCAACCGTTGAGCCTTTGGGTCACTAGTCGGCCTCACGCCAGTGGCTTCACCACCGTTGCTTAGTCTCTTGACCTCCTCCGCCTCTTCCTTAAGGCCCTAGTAATCAATGCCTCCTCCGATAAGCTTTTGATCAAGCTGCTTGGCTCAATTTCTTCCCTGGTGTTGAAGACCGGTCCAACTTTGGACCGGTTCTATGCAGCAGCAAACCGACACCATTTTGATGCTACTTTTCTCCCCTTCAGCGACCAAAGACTAGTCTGGCATTCCTGTGTTGGTGTGGAAGGTTGTGGTGTTCAGTCATTGCAAGTTTAAGCCCCGTTTCAACGCAAAACATCTACAAATGTTAGACTCATAATCTCAAGCTTGATGACGCGAGATCGCAATAGGCAATTGGGGCTAGAGCTCAAGTTTAGGTTCGAATTTGTTGATAATATAGCGTTTGTGATGAATCATGATGATTGTGGATGGATTTGCTTGGATGAATGTGGAGCGATTTGGCTTGATTAGGTTTTTGTCCTTAACCTGTGAAAATCGGATTCTAGAATGACAAACTTGAAAAACCTCTTCGCTTGAGCTTGAAAATTTATTCAAATGCATTCAAGGCCTGTATGATTTTTAAAATAGACTCAATAAGCTTTTCAATGAGCCATAGAATACTCTAATCGGCCTTCGTTTGATACCTAAAAACCTCTATCAATGTCATATGAGTATTATGTGATTATGTTTTGATTATTAGAGTTCTCTGATCAATCTGACCTTTGTGGCTTTGCGATTTTTTGCTAGTTTTTGTGATTAGAATTTCAAGATGATTCCTCATGAAAAAATTTTCATGACCTGTTAATCTAGAACGCCATATTTTTGCTGAAATTTCTTGAGGTCATCATGTTAGGACGACGAATGACCTTGACATCACCATGACATGTGCTGACTTCTATAGTTCCTAAACATCTAAATTAATTTCATGAATTTTTTCTGAATTGTGTGTTTGGAATTTGGCTTGTAGTTCTCCATGAAATTGTGCATGGGGATGTTGGTCATAACATAATTTTTTCTCAGAATTTTCCAATGAGTACAACTTGATCAAATTCCCTAAAAATCGTCCTCTATTCTGCTACTCTGTGTAGTCTAGAATCCGAAATTTCCACTTTGTTGATTTTATTGTGATTCTTACCAAACTCCTTTCGGGTTGATTCCTTCTTTGTTCATTTGAGTGTTGGTCATGATATATATTTTTCTCAAGATTTTTGAATGTCATCTATTAGGTCAATATCCCTAAAAATCGTCTTGATCTCTGCTCTGTCCTATACAAGCTTAAGTGTGCATTCATCTACAATTGCACATTTAATTATGATTCTTTGTCCATGAAAATTCCACAAATGACATTGCATGCTATAATATCATCCCAAGGACACCCATGCGTTGAACATCACCTTATGTCATTACTTGTATTATTGCAATTTCATTCTGTCATTATGAATATGCCTAACGCATACCTTGTCATTGTCATTTTCATATCATTCATGGTGATTGCATTAGGGCTTAGATCCCTCATTGATAATTGTTCTTAGTTTGATAAATGACCTATATGATTTTTCTCACTTTTTGTCTTGTCATATATGAGTATTAAATCATGCACTTTGTTCATATGATTGCTGCCCTCAATCTAATCATTCAGCATGTACATGAAAATATCCAAAATTGAATTGGTAAATAACCTTAGTTAAACATGTCATCTAAAAGTCTTAGGAAATTCACTAATCTTTCTAATGATACCAAAATCAAGGAATTTGCAAGTCAATTGGCCCATTTTTCAATTTTTGCAAAGTTGTCTTGTAATATGGAAAATCATGAAATTTGGAATACTTGCATAATCACGTGCATGTCTGCACATTACTATTTTGTCATGATTCGATGCTCGAACCCTTCATGAACCTTGTTTTCCATCCTTAGGACTATCATGTGGTAAAATTTGAGGAATTTTCAGCATTGTTAACATTGTCAAATTGTCCTGAGATTGCATCAAATTGTTGCTGCCATGTTCTATTCTGATGCATCTTGCCATGTTTTTGGATTTTTATAAATTCGTGCGTAGCTCATTTTAAGAACTTTTCTTCATTAAAAATGTTATACATTGAGTGTATAACATGTTATTATTTTTATGAAGTCGATTGCTTAATGGGTCATGTTCAATTGCTTGCTCTTTGTAGAGATATTATGAATTTCCTTATTCCATTTGGTTGTTACATGTACATATTCTATGATTTTTAGAAAATGATGCATGCAGAATTTATCTTTGATGTCTTCATGACTTTTAATCATAATTTCCTGAAATTTAAACAAAAAAATTTCCATAAAATAAAAAGACTATCAAATGGGTGTTTGATGCTTGAGATTATGATCGATGCATGTTTGATGAATGAAGTGAACCGGTGCTGGTACACTAATTGTTTGATTGAGTGAGAAACAAGGTCTTCAGACCTGCTCATGTGCTTATTGTCAAGTTCAATATATGTGATTGTTAATTACTCGTGCAAGCTTGATGCATGTTCATGGACAATCTCAAGGTCACGTATTAGAACTCAACTTTAGGGCTTATGACGTTAGTCACCATAAGTGAATACTTATGATGATTAATGATCATAAACCATGTCTAATAATGAATGGAGATAACATTTCATGGCATGTTGTGCATGTAATTCTAAAAGCTGACCCCAAGGTCATTTCTAATCCATTGAATGGATGATTCTTGTCTGTTTACTTGCCATGTTTTGTGTGCTTTTGTTTGAATCGATGTTTGTTTCTATTGTAAACCATTCATTTAGAATTAGTTAAGAATTAGGTACTGAAAGGGCACTAATAGAAATACTAGTGTAACCCAAGTCCTCGAACCCTAGAGCTTTGGTTACATAAGAATTGAGGAAACCTCTTCCGATCCTCGATTGGGCTCTCTAGGCGGCCCTCAAATTGAGGCTAGTAGTGACTCCTAAACATTGATCTTAGTTTATTAATCAACTTAAATAAATAAAATGAATCTTCCCACTATTACACGAGTATGGAGTTGGGGGAATCCGCACTCGAAATCAATTTTTTTTCCGAGGATTGACTCATGAGTAAATACCCCTAAACTCCATCCCTCCCAAGACTGACCATTGTCAAGGGTGGGTTGCAACACTTTAATAATGAGATTATGTCATATTCTTTGTCCAACTCGTATCAAGTTACTTTACTGCACTTTACATTTTACTCGTTCTTTCATTGCTTTCTTATATTAATTGATTGCTTTTTTGAGTCATGTTTTGTTTGTTTTAGTAGAATGGTTATGTCACATTATAGAACCATAATAAACACAAAAACACTACTTGGGCACTTAGCGAAAAAAAAAATTAGTGACTCATAATTGGATAAAAAGATTGCATGTTATACTTAGTTCACAAAAAATCAAATTTATGTATCGAACTAGCACTAGTTAGATAAATATTGTAAATCAATCCCTAATGATAAATTTCTAAGACTATGTTTGGTCATTTGGATTTTTAGTCAGGGTATGATTGGACAAGATCGGATATAAATTTAGAAAATTTGCCATATCCTATCTCTTACTTGGTGAATTGCAAATATAAAGCCGAATATTTTCATATGTTATTATGTCTATTGTTTCATATTTATGATATGTTAGTGTAATGAACTTGAAAATGCCAAACAAAGATTGTAAAAAACTCCCATTATTCATTGTGCTTTGACTTTCTCACTACTTTTATGAAATTTCAACATGAACCACAAAGTTACGGAGGAAAAGGAGTTTCAACTGCTTTTGTGGATTTGGATGTGAACCATAGAGCTACTAAGAAAGAGAATTTTAACTCTCTTAATGTTTTCATGGAGTTTTGATGTGAACTAAAACACTATGTCGGAGTAATGAAACTTCAAGGTGAACTAGAGATATAGAGGAGAATGAGACAAAGAGGATAAGCTTTGTTTGACAAATTTCATTGTCCCTCGTTCATCCAGAATTAGAAAGATCCTTTACAAATTTGATTTTGTCCTTTTAAAATCTGGATTCTTCTACTTCATCTTTATTTAATTATTTTTTTTTTATTTTTCCATCTCTTTTTTATTTTATTATTCCCCTCCATCATTTCTCGATAATTTATCAAATAATGAACTATCTTATTATACCTAAAATATGTAATAACATAGATATTAAATATATATATATATATATATATATATATGCATATACAAAATGAGTATTATGGGATAGAAATAAATTAAAATATATAAATAAAAATAGGAACAAATAAAGATAAAAATAATTTTTATGTTATTTTTAATTTTCTTTTCAATATTATAATTCAAGTATTATCTATATTTAATTATAATTTTATTTTTATTATTTAAGAAATTTTTTATTATAGAAAAAATAGCTTTCATATCATGAATATAAGAAATCCAATCCATATTTATCCCACCTCCTCCATAGGATAATTTTATTTAGGCTATATTTCCCTTATATCCAACTTTATTATATCTTTAGAAGGAACCAAACACAAAATAGGATAATTTATCCAAACTTTTATCTTGTGTAAGAAGTGAGGTTCACTCCTTATCTTACTTGGTTTCTAGTCGGCACTCCACTAGACTAAAGATGATTCTTCTTCATGTAGAATTTTCATATGATTAATTGAACTAAATTGAAGTTTCCAATGTTATGTGAGGTAAAGATATGTGAGAACATGCGCCGATTAAATTATCAAAATATTTGCAACATTTGGAATTGCATGCATTACAAGGAAAGGTGTAACCATTTGGAAAACATTGTAATTTTGGCAACCATTTGGTTTGTGGTTGAATAATTCAACATAAATAGTAAATGCAAAGTGTGTAAAATGCAAAGCGTGTAAAATGTGCTTATGTCTAAATAATGCAACATAAATAGTAAATGCAAAACGTGTAATGTGCTTAGGTCTAATCAATTGTCACACTCTGTATATTAGAAATCTCTGTTGTGCACTTGATGCCATTTGTATTTGTTGAATAGCCTCAACGTCGTACATGCAATGGGAACATGCCAGTTTGCGGCGCAAATTACGTCGTCCGGAGGGAATCTTTCATTTTCAGTTCTGAAGGGAGGAAGACTTTGGCACAGCAGATTCCGTACACACAGCTCGACAAACGTCCACCGGGGTCGCAGTTTTACTTTACGCCGAAAGACTGAATATCACGTAACCCACTCCACCCCCCCAAACATGTGACACGTTTAGCAGGGTCGCTTTCTGTTTTACGACTATGTCAGATTGACTGGGTCTTCCCTTCATGTCATTTAGTTAACATGCACATGGCGTGCTGACAGTGGCAAAGGGTCGGCCCAATAAATTTGCGATAGAACTTGAACGATGGCCACATACCTAGGAACTTAAGGGCAAAAAAGAAACCTAATTCACATTTGGAGAAGGCACCAAATTTCTTTTAGTACCAGAAATTTAGGGGCGGTAAGAGGTGGGTCCAGCTTCGAATCACGTGAACGTAAAAGGACCCCTCTTGTTTATTTATTTAGGGACATCTAGAGATCTATCAAATCTTTTATTGGTTACATTTATATTTGATTTATTGTAATTGATACTATTTTTATAATTAAAAAAAAAAAGGTAGGAAGGAGCAACTAGCGTGGCCGACATTCTGTTAAAGCATTATCATAAGTGTTCCACTTTTGCAATTGAAATGTAAAGTTTGAAACATGATAATCATTAAATTCTGAACGACCCCATCAATATTGTATGATCTAAAGTAAATAGGAATACAACTCCAATTATATCATATGCCTAGTACACTTGCCGAACTTGTGCCACGGACGAATTGGAATTTCCTTAGATTGATGAATGATTAGGGGATATGAGTTTGTGACCGAGGCACCTTTAAATGGGAGTAAGTCTTTTCCAATTTAGACAACTACCTCGATGGGAATTGTAATTGGTACTGTAAATAAGGATGGGATAGAAGTAAGGTATTCTCACCTTTACCACTTGAACAATCTATAAATGTCACTTGTATTCATTAACATTAACCACCTGTACAATCTACAAATATTTCTTCTATTCTTCATTACCAAATATATAGAACTAACTCAATTCTATATTGGCTTACTTAATCTTGATATCTAAGCTAGCTCTGCTTGAAGAAGAGTCTTTTTCTCCATAGTAGCGGTAGCAATGTTAACCAAGTCGATGTCAAGTCACTATACCAAGTCCACCGTCTTATGTATCACCACTTTCTATTGCTCATTTTGAAAAATTGCCATTGATTTCCTTACATCTTTCACTGATGGAAAATCCTTCCAATCATGCCTTTAATTGGCAATTCACAAATTACAGACATCGCCCACACCCAAGCTTAACTAAATGTCAATGGAGATCATGTCTATATCTTGGACCCATCAATTGACACATTGATTGACCAAAAACACGGGCGGTCAAACATTTGCACGATTATCATGCTTAAAGTTTAGCTTGAGAACAATGTCTAGCTCACACCACTAGTTTTGGAAGATGTCCTGATCCACTCAATCCGAGATATTTGCTATGTGGTGCGGGTTTCACGGGACGCTCCTATGTCGCTGTTCAATCGAATGAATTTGGAAGCTTGTATGAAACACCGGCATAAAGCGTGGTCCAGCTTATCTGGCTGTCATTACGACTTAAGGACCGCCTGATTGGTTGATCTGTTCCTCTCTCTTCTTCTTCTTTTTCACCTATATCCAACATCGTAATAATATGAAAAAAAACCTTGTATTAATATGTGCGTGGAGAAATAATATCGGAAGAGGCATTCTTACCTCATATTACTATGGATTGAACAATGCTAGGTGTATGTTAAGCATCTATTTATACTACACAATCATGAGATTATTCATTCCTCTTAATATCTAATACAATCATCACCTCATTTCATCTAGAGAAAATTATGCAATCAATCCTAAGCTTATTGTATGGATATCAATTAGTCCTAAACTTTCCAATTTTTCCACATCAATCCTAAACCTTTGCCTAGAAATTTTTGTAATTTTTCTTTATTTTTCTGAATTTTTATCGTTAATTTTTTTTTTTTTTTTTTTACTACTTCTTCTCTCTCTCTTTTTTTTTCTCATTATTTCCTCTTTTCTCTTTTCTTTTTTCTTTTTTCTTTTTTTTTCCAACTCGAGGCCGGGTCCCCTTGCTTGGTTTGGGCAAGGGCGGTGTGACCATTACGAGCTATTGGCGAGGGCCACCTAACCCAAGCCCACACTGGGATGTAAGTGAGGCAACCCTCGCCTAGACCAAGCGGGAGTTGACTAGTGACATTGCTAACCCAAGATTGGAAAGAAAGAAAAGAAAAAAAGAAAAAAGAAAAGGAACAAATGATAATAAGAATTTTTTTTTAAAATTATAAATTAGAAAAATTTTCCAAGTTAGCACCAACCATGCCACAAAGGATTTGACCAGATCACTTAGCTAGTAATTTCTGGTCAAAATTTATTGAAAAGACTAAAATTTGTCAAAATATTTACGATTAAATTGTCCAAATTAAAAGGTTTAGGATTCATTTGGGATAAGTGCAATAGGTTTAGGATTTTTTTTATAATTGTCCCAAATGATAACAATGAACTCTTCCAAATAAATGGTGTATGAGGCTGCTTGTGCAATTCTTTTCGTAGAGTGTATGATATAATTATTCTTTAATTACTTTCGACATCTTTATCGATTTACGATGACATGTTTTAAGCATTTGTACAAATACTTTGTGTTTTTGCATTTCAATAAAGATTAGAAAATTATGATAAAATAAAATTTGATGATGGTAATCTCATAGTAACAACATTAACTTATTCTGCTTATTTGCTTCATATAAAACTTATGTCTTAAGGTGTGCTCATTTTATGAAAAACGAATGATTTTGAAAACATTTTCCGAAATATAAATTCTCTTATCATTTAGAAAAAATGGTCAACGAAAAATATTTTCATCATTGATAACAATTTATGACTAACTATTTTAGCAGGCAATGAAAATATTTTCCATTCATTTATTTTTATAGACGATATAAGTGATTATTTTTCGAAAAAATATTTTACAATTCATTCATTTTCCATGAAATGAACGCACCCCTTAGAAAAAAGGTGGATTCTTTTGTTAAATTTTTAGTTTCTTTTAGTTTCAAATGTTTTTTCCATTTAACATAATTTTTTTTATTAGATGAATATAATGTGATCCTCATTTCAATGGTAACTGCCACAATATATATAAAATAAAGATGTCTGGAATAAAAAAAAATCCTATAAAAACATATAGCTAATGATTTTTCTTCTTTATGTATTTTTCTTTTGAAATATAATATCTAGAAGATATAGAAGTCCCAAGATAACAAATAAATAACCTAAAAAACGAACAAAAGAGAAAAAGAAACATTCCCTAAATTTCAACTTAGCTAAAGATAGCAAATAGATAATAGAGTGATGGTGATACTGTGCTTCCATTATATGACATGTGCTAAGTAACTATATTGATGTATCGATACATTAGTGGTAATCAAGTTATGATGACCAAGAGAGAGTATGAGGCATAGTCCTTTATGATTTGTCCTGAGGCAAGGAAGAAGGAAAATAGAAAAAAAATGAATGTTAAAATTTAAAAAAAATCATGAAATTATTAAATAATTATAAGGTTGTCCCCTTTAGCGCCGGTTGTGTCACATAGGACAACTGGCCGGCATCCACATTAGGAATTTATGACTAAAATTGGTTAGAAGGATTAAATTGAGAAATTATCAAAATATTTAGAACTAAATTTGAGAAATTGAAATGTTTTGGTGATTGTAGGAATTTTTGTTGATAATTTTTTTTTATTAAAATTTGCCTTATTTAATAATCACCAATGCATTGATGCTGTAGTTTTTCATTACGTAAGTAGTTTTTTAATAATGACACATAACTATCTGTTGTGTTAGGTAACTACTCCTTTGTAATCTAAAGACTACTTTGTAAAACGGAAAAGCAATTTACTTTTGTGAAAAGAAGAAAAAGAAATTCTATTGCCCATGTAGGGTATAAGGATATAGTTCGATTTTGGGTATTAGATTGCCAGGCAATAAATTATTTTGGTAGTAATATTTATTCCAAATATACAAACAATGTAAATTATTTAAGTTTCATGCTTCTACATGTTTGAGTAGGATGTGTTTGAGATTCCTATTTGGAAACCAACTCAGATTCATGACGGACTCGATCAAGTTAGACATCCCAAATTCACCTCATTGCAATCTTTAACTAAGATAAATGGATTAAACCCCATAAAGTACCATAATTTTTGTATGACACTTATTTGAGTGCCATCACATTTTCTTTTATCACTTAAATGATACAACTTATGTACAACCTCATTTAAGTGCCATCATTTTTTTTTCTGGTTAATTAAGTGATATTTAACTTTTCAATTGATCACTTGAGTATCATAACTTTTTAAAAATATTCACCACAAGTGTTATAACACATCAGACAAGTAGGACTTAGGTGAACATTTTTAAAAAGTTTTGGAACTCAAGTGATCAAGTGAAAGCTATGATACTTAAGTGATTGTTTTTCAAAATAATGGCATTCAAGTGGTCAAAAAAAGTTATGACACTTAAGTGAGTGTTGTATGAAAATTATCGCATTTCTAGTGTCCTTCTCCCAATATAAATTAGTAGAAAATTGCATAAATTGTGTTCTAGAGGGAAATGAATAATTTAGTTTAATTCAATAACTTAATATTTGATATAGATCTATTTGTATTAGATGACTTGACGTAGCAATAGCATATGCAGAATTATCCCGAAGGGTGAGATAAACTTTTTTTTTTATATACAATTATTAGCTTCAAAAGAAATGAAATGTGATTAATCGATTTCATGAATTGCAATTCATGTAATTTTATGATGATGTGGAATATTATGCTTTGAAATGCTTTATTGATGATGTTATTGACAATGCCTGTAATCCTAATTACACGACACACATTGTGCATATTAATATGTATGTATGTTGGTCATGATCCTTAAGATTTTTTGCTTAATTAATTGAAACCTATGACTAAATAACCTTCCAGTTAGTTACGTGTTTGAAAAGGCCACAGCTTCCCTCGGACTTGAAGAGCAAGTTTCTAGTAGTTATGTGGTCAATAGCAAATTGTCACTCTTTAAAATGTGATAGGACAACTGTTTTAAGGCGGATAGTTAGTCAATATTTCAAATTAGATGAGATGAAAGATGAGTCGTGGAAAAAAAAGAAGGGCACCATATGAAATTCGAATAGATGTTTGTAGATATCTTCTTTGGGCAACATTTAGGGTCCCTTTCAAAAAAAAAAAAAAAACAGAAAGGAAATTGAATGAATATAAAAGATCTGCAGGAGCGGTAGAGAAAGTTTCTTCGCCGTAAAAGTCTGCAGCAGCATGGCACGTTGCTACGTTGCTGTCCTTAGTGCATGTCCACATTAAATGGCATGAAGTGTGGTCCGGCTTATTTTATTCTTTTTTCTCCCAGTCTTCTGTTTGCTTCTCTAAAATTTTAAGACAAGTGTTGACCCCATCCAAGGAAGGTGAAGAAATATGTCGTGTTTACTCGTGGTTGAGAAATCCTAGGACAATTCCCAAAAAGGTCCTAAACTTAGGAAATGGAATAAATACTGAAAAAGAAAGAAAATTCAAAGTATAAAAACTCTAGTTGATCCTATGCAGGAAATGGAATACACCGAAAAAGACCTCATCCTGAAATGCTTTAGTTCAAGGCCTTTCGAACTTGGTACTCTGGTCCATGCAATTTTTCCTAGATAAAAAGTTATGGCTCGTCTATCAAACGTTATAGGCACTCTTTTCCCTGGCCCCTCTTCTGGGTTTCCGCTTTTATGAGCACTTTGGAAAACTTTCAATAGTAGCGTCTTCAGGAGTTTTAGAGTGGTTATTATGTGAGATATAGTGAAATAAACTTTCAACAAATGTCTTATCAAGCGGACCTTATTGATCGTATTTGGATTCTTGTATATGTTCAACATGGCATTCATCACTCCCATAATGATGTCCTCTTTCCCAATGATAAAAGTGATGTCGTCTCTTTCTCGATGGGACAACTTCGTCAAAATAATGTCTAATGCTATAGAAAACTAGCAGATAAACAATAAAGTAAATAAAGCAAGCAAATAAATTATATATTAGATTTACATACCACACGAAGAGAATTATAGAAAATTTCATTATAAATCAAATGATAAAATGGAGAGCACAATTACATTTAAATGACTTAAACACTTTCATTATTTGACAGATCCCGATTACATCCAATATTTTAAAAATTATTTAACACTCACAATTCCTCATAAAAAAATATCTCAATTTCACGCAAAAATTAATAAATCTTGCTGCAAAATTTGTCTCTCAATTGGTTAAAAAAAAAAAAAGAAAAAGTCTTCTCTTGGATACAATTCACGGGATACCACCAGGTCGCAATCACCAAATTAATTGTTCGGACGTGACGTCACTTTGCACAGTCACGGCACACGTCAACACCACTTCAATTTGAGCACCGACTTCCGAGGTTACAAGTCATGGAAAACAAAAATTGAGCATGTGTCGCCGCAAGAGGAAGAAGTTAATAGTTTGAACTCGATTTAAGAAGAGCAATCGCCGCAAAAGGAAACAAAGTGGAAGTAGGACTTTTCTAAGTTTACCTACTCCAATTCATGAAAAAAGTTGACACATTCGACTTTGCTTGATTTAAGACGTCCAGAAAAAAAAATCCAACTTACAATTTTTATTTTTATTTTTTTGATGACCCAGGGAACCCCGCATCCTGCTAATAGCTAGGAAAGAAACCCCGAGAGCCACACGTCTGCTACCACCACACACATGCAACCAAGTAAGTCACCCTACGACGGCCGATTCGAACTCTCGACCTTTTGCGAGAGGAAGAGAGTGCAAACCAACAACGCCACCCAGGTGGAGCGCAAACCAACTTACAATTTATGTTTGATTAATTTTTGTTCATAAACTTTAAACCTGAGACATATTTTGATACTCGATACTAGTACAAACCCCGCAAATCGACCTAAAATTAGGGGTATCAAAAAGTGAATTGAAAACTAATCAAATCGAACCAAAATTTCATATATTTTTTATTCAATTTAGTTTTAATTTCAATTAATCGAAAAATAATAGTTAAGTTTTTGGTTCGGTTTAACCGAACCGAACTGAAATTCTCAATGAAAATTGAACAATCAACTTAAAATCTCTCTTTTTCTCACATCTTTTTCACTTTGATTTTAATAAGTGAGACAAAAATAGGAAAACCAAAGAATCGACTAAACTAAACCGAATCCAATTTTCAATTTGATTCGTGTTCGAATTCAATTCGATATGGTTCGAATTCAATTCGATATGAGATCATATCTTATTGGTTTGGTTTAATTCGATTTATCTAAAAAATCAAACTGTTTGTACCCTTATCTGAAATCACGTTTAAAACAAGTGACAAATGAGTAATTTTTCTATATGCAAGGCAATATCCAATGATTTTTGATCACGTGGATCGCACGTATCATAGGCATATTTTGGTCCTTATTGTGATGCACGCACATGTGCCTATTCATGAAAGGCAAACTCTAGGGTCCCACCCATATATGGCACGTCATATCAATGCATCTCTTCTGAGTAATTTGAACATCTATAAATAGGACATGGTGAATAAGTGGATCATCATGAACTAATAAGTAACCCCCTCGCATTCTCTCTCATCCCTCTCTTCTTCGGACTCTCTCTATACTCATCCAAAATGGCCTTGTCAAGAGCAACCTTCGCTTTCTTACAAGGTCCATTCGCTTCACAAGGAAGTTCTCAATCAGACAAGATTAAGCATCTGCAAAATGCAAATTCTCTCTCCTCAACGAACAACAAATGGAGTATTTCCTCATATGAGACCTTGGTTTCCACTCCTTCTAAGGACTATATTCACCCAACTGGAAAGAGAAACTTTGCCACCAAGGTTTGCTTGTCCCTTCTTCTCATGGAACTCCTTTTGTTTTGCTCAGTGACGATTTACAAAGTTCCACTCGTTTGCTGTCACTTAATCATTAGAATCAACGAGGAACACTTTAATAGATTCATCTTATATTTGATTCTTGAAAGGGAAAAAAAGAAGACACGGAATCCTTATTTTTGTGTCAGGATGATATTCGTGGGAGGCACGAGATGAGGTTAGAAGAAGTGAAGCAACTACTCAGGCAAGTTAGAGGAGATTCGCTTGAAAGTTTGGTAATGGTGGATGCTGTCCAACGTCTTGCCATCGATTACCATTTTGAGGATGAAATCGAGGCGATCTTGCGAAGGCATTTTTTAATCTCCACCTCTCGATCCCAGTCTCATCGCGTTGATGCTGATAATCTGCATGAAGCTGCCCTTCGTTTCCGGCTGTTGAGGCAAGAAGGCTATCCTGTTCCTTCAGGTTAATGGAATCTCCATCACTTGACTATATTAAATACTGTTCCTAACTGATGTGATGGCTGTTGGAGGGATTCGAAAGAAATTCAGAGAAAAGGCATATCAAAATATTTCTTTTCTTTGCCCTTGCTTTTTCTTGAAATCTGACCATGTTAAGAGGGTGGGGACAAGATATATTCTTCCCGTCCACTACCAATAAACTAACGTTGTTTAGCTTTTCCACATTTAATCAACAGATGTGTTTCAACAGTTTCTACACAAAATGAATGATGGGACTCAGAATAAAAAGCCAGAGGACTATGACGTTTTAGGGTTGATAAGTTTATTTGAAGCTTCCCAACTTGGCACTGAAGGAGAAGATGTTCTTGATGAAGTAGGGGAGTCAATTGGTCAACGCCTTTATGCATCTTTGGCCGACCTTGACCATGTTCAAGCCAGATTCGTGAGAAATTCACTTAACAATCCGTTCCATAAGAGCTTGGCCAGTTTCACGGCTAAGGATTGCTTGAGAAATTTTGTGGGACGTTCGTATAGCTGGACCAAGAATTTAGGGGAACTTGCCCATTTGGACATGAACATTGTAGGATCCGTGCATCAACGGGAATCCCTCCAGGTGTCGAAGTAAGTACACACGATCCAAACTTTCTATCTAGAATTGCAGCTACAACTAGCTAGAAATACCATGTGGCCCTCGTTACATCTCACTTAGATTTTGTCAGTAATGTTACTTATGAAGTTACTAGGTTGGCTAAGGGCACGTTTGTTAACACTTCAATTTTTCTGTTCTTTTATTTTTTTTTATTCTTTATAATAGAAAAAAGAATGGAAATTCATTTGGTAATATCAGTTAATATTTCTATTCCCCCAAATACAAAGTTGTTTCAGGGAATAGATTTATAATAGAAATACAAAGTAGAAAAAATACCTTATTGTTTTAAGGAACAATTTATGAAATAATTTTTTTTCTTTTTTTCTTTTCTTCTTCTTCCTCTTCTAACGATCGCCACCACTTGTCGTTCATTACCTCGCTGCTGGTCGCCCATTGCGATCACGCCACCGATCGCCGACCACCAATCATCGCCGCTGTTGCCGCCAAAAGAAGAAGAAAGGAAAAAAGAAAAGAAAAGAAAAAACAAATCAAAAAAATTATTAAAAAAAAAAAAAAAGAAATTTTAGGTCACAAAAACAATTTGTGAGTTGTACCAAACGTGTTTCTATTTTTTTTTTCTATTCCGGAAATATAAATTTTATACAATTACCAAACACGTTTTTTTTATTAAGAAATTATTCTTGGAAATAGAAATAAAAAAAAAACTATTTCTTACAAGAAATTATTTCGAGGAACAAAAATATTATCAAACACATCTTAATATTCTCATATGTTTAATCAGTTGGTGGAAAGATCTGGGCATGGCAAAGGAGCTGAAGTACGCGAGGGACCAGCCACTGAAGTGGTACATGTGGCCGATGGCCATCCTCACTGAAACAGGCTTGTCCCAGGAGAGAGTGCTCGTCACCAAGCCCATCTCATTCATCTACATCATCGACGACATTTTTGATGTCTATGGCACGATTGATGAACTCACCTTATTCACGGATGTTGTCAACAGGTACCTAATTTGGAGTTTTACAACGTGCACCATCCGTGAAAGTCTCTTTTTGCACATACACGGTATCGATCCTAGCACGCTTATGTATTTTCGCAGTAGATAACTACTGGAAAGTACACATGCCTGATCTGAAACCTGTACGTGAAAAGAATACCTTTCACTGATTGTGTTTTTCTCATACAATTCCGCATGACTTTGCGATGCAGTATACTTGGGCCAAAGTTATTCTTATGCAATCAGTCCCAAATCCTGTGGACACATGCATGAAAATTCCAAAGCCCCAGCTTGTACAATGACAAAAATGCTTGAAATGTGTTTACTAACTAAGTCCATGGTGTAATTTCTAATTGTATTGGCTTCTTGCCGATGATCTGTCAGATGGGAATGTACTGAAAAGGATAACATACCAGACTACATGAGGATGTGCTTTCATGCTTTGGATGATATTACTAATGAAGTCAGCTTGGCGGTGTACCAAAATCATGGGTGGAACCCATTATACTCCCTAAGGAAGACGGTACATACAAGTTTTCACTCTCTCCCTCTACATTTCTTTCTTTTCTTTTTCTTCTCTTGTTTACTTCATTTAATCATAGCCGAATCATAGAATGGCTAAATTGAACTTTACTTATTACCTTTTACTTAATCTAAATATCACGGCACACAAATTTTGCTTTTCAATGATCAAAAAGCCTGAAAATTTTACATGTAAATATTAACACGTAAATTCGCATGTAATGTTTTGATAAGTTCAAAAACTTGGATAGCATGCAAATATCGGCACGTGGATTCGCTAATTGTAAAATGGTTCATCCTCATTTTCGTATTTTGTTTCCAATTCATGGCCAGTGGGCGAGACTGTTGAATGCCTTCTTGGTGGAGGCAAGATGGCTCGCTAGTGGTCACTCCCCTACAACACAAGACTACTTGGACAACGCAATTGTCAGCTCCGGAGTGCACGTCTTATTGGTCCACTTATTCTTCCTCTTGGGTGAGAGAATCAACCCCAAAAGTGTCGGTCATTTAGAAAATGTACCAGAAATTGTATCTTCAACAGCTACAATTCTTCGTCTTTGGGACGACTTGGGAAGTGCCAAGGTGAGTGATAAAAATATCGTGTACTTGTCCTTTTTACAAAGCTTCTCCCGTTTAGGTTGAATTCAGCAATTATCAAATATATTTTGGCCAATAGAATTTGTAATAGGGTTGGTGAATTCAGATTGCCATGTCTCATATTTTTGAAATCGATGTTAAAGGGATAACCATTGTAAATGCTTCGTCTTCTTTCTTTTTTTCCCTACTTTTGAGGATTCTTCCACTAATATATGAGCAACTGTCAATGGTGATAGGACGAGTTCCAAGAAGGCCGAGATGGGTCTTATGTGGAATGCTACAAGCAAGAATTCCAAGGCTCTTCAGAAGAGGTGGCAAGAGACCATGTGAAGAAGATGATCTCGGAGGCATGGAAGAGGCTCAATAAGGCCTGTCTCTATCCTCGCTTATTCCCCAAGTCCTTCTGCAAGGCCTCCCTCAACACGGCCAGGATGGTCCCACTGATGTACAATTACGACGACAGCCATTCACTCCCTCTCCTTGAACACCACATGAAGTCATTGCTCCTTGGGGGCCATTCTTTATAGGGGCACTGCGTCTTTGTTCACTAATTTATACACAATGTAGGATTGCTGCTTCACCGATTCTAGCCGCAGCTGAAGCGGCACCATGTGTGCTTGAAAGGATGATTTTCTCAATGCGCAATTAAATAGAGACATGCCATGTTGAGTCTCTTCCATGCCTTTGAGATCATGTTCGTAAAGAACTTCCGAAGTTTCTTCTATCTATATATGTATTGGGTCTTTGGTCCTTGAGACCACTATTTACTCGACCATGAGTATAATTTTTCGATTCACAATTCTACATGACTTCATGGTAGATCTCACCTAATACATGTTAAGCGAAAGGGAGAATTAACATATGTACTTGGATTTGTGGATTCATGGGGTAGGGTTTGACCTATGTATTGATAGCCAGGCGGCAACTCCTTGCCTGTAAGCTCTCTCTATGCACTTGTTTGTGATCAATTTCAAAGGCTTCTTTTTTAGACAAGCTCCTGACACTTGTTTGGTCAGATTACCCTACATCATTAGCTATTGTGGAATAATTTGAAAAAAATTTGTGAAATTGTATCTCCTGAAAAGTTTTAATATGTTGCTTACCTTAATACGTGGTTATAGGTGTTGCGACCTCCCTCTCGCATCCCGAGGCTAATGATTTGGCTAAATGTTTTTTAAGGCTTAGCCCGAACTCTCCCAAGCCCATCAATTCACAACTTATGTTTCAAGTTTTTAACTTGCCTGCAATTCAATTTCATTTTAAAAGGAGTCGCCACTAATTAGTTTAGGATGGGCCAATTAGAAACCCAATTAAAATATTGAGAGAAATATTTTACTACTATGTAACCAGAAAAACTAGGATTGAGGACTTGATTATACTAGTTAATCACTAATGTCATGTTGTGGCATGTCCCTTGGATTCGCTTGGATTCACTCAAGTAACACTTTTGATGAAGTGACTCGTTCGACTAATATCTTCATGTGTTGTTAATCAGCTGGTGGAAAGACCTGGGCATGGCAAAGAAGTTGAAGTACTCAAGGGACCAACCATTGAAATGGTACATGTGGCCGGTGGCCATCCTCACCGGTACAGGCTTGTCCCTGGAGAGAGTACTCATCACCAAAGCCATCTCATTCATCTACCTCATTGACAATGTTTTTGACAGCTATGGCACAATCGATGAACTCATCTCGTTCACGGATGTCGTCAACAGGTACATAATTTGGACTTTTACAACATGCACCATCCGGGAAAGTCTCTTTTTGCACATACCTAATATTGATCCTAGCACGCCTATTTATTTTTGCAGTAGACAACTACTCAAGTACTCATGTCATGATCTCAAACCTGTATGTGGAAAGAATACTTTTCACCGATTAGGTTTTTCTCGTACAAATCGGTTTGACTTTCCAATGCAGCATCCTCGAGCTAACCTTCTCTTGTACAAGCAGTACCGAATCCCTTGAACATATGCCTGAAAATTTTAGTACCCCGCTTGTACAAAGACAAATATACTCGACCTGTTGGTTTGTTGCCGATTTGATGTTCTTGATCCGTCAAATGGGAATGTACCAAAAAAGATAACATACTGGACTACATGGGGAGAATTGCCAAAAAATTCCTCAACCTATTGCAATTGTGCTAATTCAGTGCTAAATATTTTTTTTTACCAATTCAGTCCTAAACTTTTTGTGATTGTGTCAATTTAGTCCATCCAGCCAAATTTAACCAATCAAAGCTGACGTGGACGGCAACAATAATTTAATATTATTTTTATTATTTTTCAATTTTTTTATTATTTTCCAATTTTTTAATTATTTTCCGAATTTTTTATTATTTTTAATTTTTTCTGTTTTTTTCCTTTTCTTTTTTGTCTCTTCCTCCTTTGCCCCTTTGCACCCCCCTCGGGCAACAACAGTGGCTGGCCAACTTTGATGAGGCTTGCTGGCCACCGCGCGAGGGCCACAAAGCCCTTGTCGGCAACCAATAACGGTCATGGCCCTCGTCAGACCGGCCACCCCGCCTAGATTGAGGCGAGGCTTGGGGGCCACAGCGAGGCCAGCCTCTCCATGGCCTAGCCTCGAGCAAAGGTGACCTCGCCCACGGCCGGGCGAGGCAATGGCGACCTTTGCCTAGGCTCGCCATGGCCTCGCGAGTCGCAGCGAGGCCGCCGCCCACGACTAGGCCATGCTGAGGTTGGCCAAGCCCAAATTTGGGCGAAGCCGCCTCACCACGGCCTCTAGGCCTCCCCCAGGTCTGGGTGAAAGTCACTGTCTTTGTTCGACTCCCCACCCTCACCTCCGGTGACCTCCCCTGCACCTAGGCAAGGCGGCCGCCCGCATCTAGGTGAGGCCAGCCTTGCCGTGGTCCCTGTGCCTCCCCTGGTCTAGGTGAGGCCGCCAGCGAGGGTCATTGGGGCCACGACCCTCACCACGGCCCCCATGTCTAGGCAAGGCCACCAGCGAGGGCTTTGCGGCCCTCATGCAAGGTGGCGACGCCTCGTCAAAGATGGCTAGCCACCGCCATCGACGGGGTGGGGGCGGGGGCGGTGAGGGGTGGGGGAGGGGGAGGGGCAAGGGAGGAAGAGAAAAAAAAAAAAAAAAAAAAAAACAGAAAAATTTTAAAAATAATAAAAATATTGTCACCAATGCCAGGCTCGGCGTCACGTCGCTCCAGCCAGTCAAATTTGGCCGAATAGACTAAATTTGCACAATTGCAAAAGGTTTAGGACTAAATCGGTAAAAAAAAAAAAAAATTAAGATTGAATTGGTACAATTGCAATAAATTTAGGACTTTTTGGCAATTCCCCTAGACCACATGAGGATGTGCTTTCATGCTTTGGATGATATTACCAATGAAGTCAGCTCGGTGCTGTACAAGAATCATGGGTGGAACCCATTATGCTCCTCAAGGAAAATGGTACAACTTCTCTCTCGGTAATTCTTTTTTTCCCTTCATTTTCTTCTTCAAAACACGAAAGAAATTGACTTTTACTTGATACTCTTTACTCAACTTAAATTTTACGACGTACCAATTTTGCTCTTCTTTGATCCGAGAAGCCTGAAACTTCTACAACATGTAAACATAAGCACAAAAATTCGCATATTACATATTGATAATTTCTAAAATTTGGATGATATTTTATACTTTTGCTGTCTCCAATCCATGGTTAGTGGGCGAGCCTATCAAGTGCCTTCTTGGTGGAGGCAACATGGCTTGCGAGTGGTCACTACCCAACAACACAAAACTACTTGGACAACGCAAATGTCAGCTCAGGAGTGCACGTGATATTGGTCCACTTATTCTTCCTATTGGGTGAGAGAATCATCTCCCATAGCGTCAATCATTTAGAGAATACACCTGAATTTTTTTTCCACGGCATCTATTCTTCGTCTTTGGGATGACCTGGGAAGTGCCAAGGTGAGTGATAATTTCATCGCATCTTTAGCAAGATCTTGTCGGTTGGTCGAATGGGGAATCAAATATCATTCCATCTTTTGATAGATATTTCTAGTGAGCTCATGATATCTTAGCAAGGGCATGTCGGTGGCACGACTCGTGCCACACGAGGCCTAATCCCCTTTGATCTTTTAGACCCACAGTGAGTGTGGTAGTTTGTAATTAAGATTAATTTAGAAAGGAACGGTTAGTTTTAAAAGGAAATCGGTTGATCGAATGGGAATAAGATTTTGTCTTGTAATTGAACACGTCGATTATTTCGATCAAAGTTCGTAATATCTCGTTAGCGTGTTGGTAGTACAAGGTCTTCCTTTTATTGTCAATTATACCTTGTGAATTAACCAATAGGATGGGCTAAACATAAGTCCTGTATAACAAAAATGTCTAAGCTAAAAAATCATGTACTTGTCTTTTTTTGGAAAAATTATCTAAAAAATCATAAATCTAATACACTTTTGCTAATTTAGTCCTAAACTTTTCAATTTTTCCACTTGAGTCCTGAACCTTTTTACTTTTTGTTAATTAAGTCCATCCAGCCAATTTTTGTCAAAATTTACTGATGTAGATGCCGGTTTCTTATTCTTTAAATATTATTTCTAATTTTTTCATATTTTTATATATTTCCTTTTTTTCCCTCTTTTTTTTTTTTTTTTCGCTCTCTCTCTTCTACCTCTATTGGTCACCCAACATCCAGCAATTGGCCAAAGGCTACGACCAACAAGGGTCAGCCTCGCTGGCCACGAATGAGCCTTGCCCAAGTCCCACGAGGTCGTCCCTCACCACATCCCAGTGAGGGGAACCTCGTAGGAGGCTGGTGAGGTCACCCCTCAATAGCTTCTAGTGAGGTTGACCCTCACTGATTGCAACCTCTAGCCAATCATTGGAGGTTGCAAGACCGGCAAAGGTAGAAAAGAGAGTGGAAAAAAAGAGAGAGGGAAAAATAGAAAAATTATTAAAAATTTTGAAAAATATTTAAAAGTAATAAAATTTATCCACTTCAACACCAAGTTATGCCACGTAGGATGGCTAGCATTTACGTCGCGAATTTCAATCAAAACTAGTCGGATGAACACAATTGGAAAAAAAATGAAAAGATTTAAGACTCAATTGAAGAAATTGAAAGGTTTATGATTGAATTAGAAAAAATGCAATAGGTTTAAGACTTTTTAGAGAATTTCGCATCTTTTTTTTAAAAGCTTATCACTTTTGGGGGTGAGTTAATTAATTGTGCTCCGGCAGATAGAATTTGTAATAGGATTCATGAATTACGATTGCCATGTCGCCGAACATTACCGAATTCTCATGTTTTTGTAATTGATGCACTTTGCCTGAGTAACAAGTAAACCGCTATAGTATGGTTTCATTTGTATATAAACACTGAAAATGTTGACAGGACGAGTTCCAAGATGGCCGAGACGGGTCTTACGTGGAATGCTACAAGCAAGAATTCCAAGGGTCTTCGGAAGAAGTGGCAAGAGACCATGTGAAGAAGATGATCTCGGAGGCATGGAAGAGGCTCAACAAGGCATGCCTCTATCCTCACCCATTCACCAAGTCCTTCACTAAGACCGCCCTCAACACGGCCAGGATGGTCCCACTGATGTACAATTATCAGGACAACCATTCACTCCCTCTCCTTGAGCACCATATGAAGTCATTGCTCCTTGAAGGTTGTCGCGACCTTCCCAAAGGTGAATCACCATGGGAAGACTAATGGATTACTAAGTTCGAAGACTTAGTACGGACTTAGTACGGACTCTCCCAAGCTCTATCAACCGTAACTTGGTACTCAAAATTTGACCTATTTAAACATGTAATTTTATTTAATTAGGAGCCGCCACTAATCAATTAGGGTTGATTAGAAACCCAAGTAAAGTATGGGAGAATACTTTACTTCAGCGAACTAGAGATTCAATAGGTTCGAGGACATAATTACGCTAAGTTAAACTAGCGCCCTTTCGGTACCCTTTCTCTTTAAGTTTCAAAAATATATATTTTTTTGCAAGCAATTTTGGTTGATTTTAACCTAAGCCACTAACATGGAAATGAGTGGTCATGCAAATTATAATCAATAACATTCAGTAAATCCAAAAGGACGAATATAAAAATCATAATCAACCTTAAAACAAAATAAGCTATAACTAAAATGCATGACCTAAACATAAATTCTAAATGGGATGACATCTACTTTTTTTTTTTATTTTTCTAAAATTAATTATATATATAACTCTAGTCTAGATTTAATATGCATGATTCTTACTCTAACAACATATGACGTGCAATTCAAATGGCCTAACTCTAATGACATATGTTAATTGAAAACTATTGTAACATATGTGCAATCTATCTAAATATGCATGTGCTACATGATGTGGGAGGAATGATGTATTTTGCTATATGCATATGCAAGATCTTTTATTTTTTTATTTTTATTTTTATGTCCTTTTTGTTAAAAAAAAACTATTTAACTAATGAAATTTCCTAAGCTTCTACATCATATGCAATGTAAACTATAAGACTAATCTGACATGAAATGCATTAATCTACCCTATTATGCGACATATTTTTTTATGCATTTTTCGTAATCTTACTAAAAAAAAAATCAACACATATAATGTAACTGATCATGTAAAGCACACAATTTAGCCCCAACCCAAGATAGAAAATCAAAACAATCAAAAACCTGATCCGACATCTCGCGGCTCAATATTTTTGATTATTGAGATTTTTTAACACGACACAACGACCTCACTTAATTGGAATTCAATCAAGCATACAATACTTTAAACGAGAAAACAAAATATTCAATAATTAATTTAGATAGGAACTTTACCTACCTTGTCTCTTGGGAAGAGACCTCCTTTTGTGAGCCGACCTTCAAGACCTACAGCAAAAAGAGACGCTTTTTCTCCTCTCTCTATATTGCGTTGCTGCTCCTTTTCTCTCAATTGTGGCTGTTTTTTGGTTGTTGTTGTGTCTCCTTCAATGTTTGTGGCCCCTTTATATAGGTGAGAAAAATATATTATTTAAGGAAAGATGATAAATTTGCACGTTGTATATTTAACTCTTGTATCCCACGTGCAATATTTTTCCAATATTTCGTCCGACACTTTTCCTGAATAATGAGAATATTCTCGGGAACATTCTCATATTCTCGGAAATATTCTCATGTTCCAACTCGTCATCCCTTAACGAGAATATTTCATCCGACACCTTTCTTGAATAATGTGAATATTCTCAGGAACATTCTCATATTCCCAGGAATATTCTCATATTCCAACTCGTTACCCCTTAACGAGAATATTTCATTCGACACCTTTCTTTAATAATGTGAATATTCTTAGGAACATTCTCATATTCCCAGGAATATTCTCATATTCCAACTTATTACCCCTTAACGGGCCTAGCCAAATTCTTTTTCCTTGTGGGCTTAGTCCAATTTGTTAAATTAAAGCTTAGAACCATCAATGGAAACCCATCTGCCACAAGTCCAATGCAAATGCAATAATAAATGCTCCTAAAACTACATACTATGTAATTTAATCCTAATATTTTTTTTTTTTAGGAGTTAAAATTAATCCCTAAATTTTTGTGCATTAAATTACGAATGATCAATCAAAATTTAGGTGTCAACAAAGATCCTTCCTTTTAAGGGCTTTGCCACTTTATTATCAATTTAGACATCATATGGCTATGATTAGTCGTCTAAATTTCTAATTAAGATACGATCAAATAGGATATGATATGAAATTTATGAATTTTATTATATCATATTCATTGCTTGATGAATTACAGTAATAAAACTATATATTTGTATATCCTATTGAGTCCATTATTTGATAGGAACTGCATGTCAATTCAAGTGACAGGCATGCCTTATATGCTGCTCATAAAAAAAATACCAATCTTATCATCTTGACCTCCCAAATCCAATTAAGAGAAAGGGAAAAAAAAAGCTCCCAAACCCGACTACTTCAAAAAATTTGCGTATTAACTATAAACAAACATTGATCAAGATACAAGGCAGGCTTTCAATTAAAGAAAAATAAACAGGAAACTGGTGTTCTTTTGTCTCTAAATTTTGTTCATAACATCGGCATATTGAGCAAGTGTGCTGGCAAATTAACAGCAGCCAATTAAATTCTCATGATTAAACTTTGTATTTCCTTTATGAAAATTGAGAATTATTTTATTTTCTTAAAATCTGACCATGTTAAGAGCGTGGGGACAAGATATATACTTCCCGTCCACCACCAATAAACTAACGTTGTTTAGCTTTTCCACATGTAATCAACAGATGTATTTCAACAGTTTCTACACAAAATGAATGTGCATTGATGTATACTTTCGACAACTAAGTATCCTCCAATCGGGTTTTGGAAACGACAGTTGTCGTACCAAAAGACGACAAAAAATTCATGCCAACCAATTTTCTTGTCCACAACAAAGACATCAAGTGCAGTAACTTATGAAAGATGTGGGCACCGCCCATCAATATACTTTAGGCACCTTTTATTTTTCACTATAAATAGGCCATCTAAAGCACATCAACCTCCCATTATGACACTTTCTTTACCCTCTCGTGCTTTTGCTAAATCACAAAGTCCCGTTCTTAACAATCTTCGCACTTCTGTTCTCCCGGTGATTTACTGCGAAAGGTTCGACCGCCGATTCCAGCTTCATCATGTCTCGTCCTAACCAAATGCAATTATCTAGCATTGACAAAGAGCAAACTCATCTGGTAAATCCACTGATCTTAGCCTTTTCTTTTCACCTTTTCTTTTCCTTCCTTAAGAAAGAAAATCAAAGATGTACTGTTTGTTAGGGAAATCCCTTATGATGTTTTGAAGATGACAAAATAAATCAAAGGCTACTAATGTGTTTATTGAGTAACTTGGTGAAAGACGTACAAGCCGCTATGCAAATGATGGAAAGCTTCTGAGTCTGGATGAAGTAGATGGAGAAGTACAAGAAGCCTCTGAGTCTGGATGAAGTAGATGGAGAAGTACAAGAAGCCTCTAAGTCTGGATGAAGCAGATGCAAAAAGCCTCTGAGTCTAGATGAAGCAAATGCAGAACTTCAGTTTGGCAAATTCTGAGTCTGTCTGTACCAGATAGAAAACTTAAATAGACTCAGAACATAAGTCTGTCAGACTTAGAATGAAATTACAAGATAAGATCACCAACGGTCAAGTATTTCACTTACTTTATTTATATTGATTATGTTGTATCAAACTGATTGGTAGGATCAATCAACGGACAACTTCCAAAGAAGAATGGAATACTTATGGAAGCCTGGATTCTGATTGTATGGGTGAACAGTATCAAAGGGGATCCAATCTACCTCTAACGGTTTAAAAGACTTGCCTTATAAAGTCTTTCTAGGAAAGGAAAGACGAAACTCTCAAGGAAAGAGCTAACGGTCGAGTGTGGCTTGGAGAGTATATAAGGATAGGATGAGACCTAGGAGACTAGAGAGAATAAATATATTCCAAGGTTGATTCAATTCTTCACTAGTTGTCTGAAAAAGAGCGAAATCGAGTGATCTTAGTGAATTACCAAGAAGAGTAACTTTGTGAGACATATCATCACCAAGTGCTAACACTCAAGAGTGTGTAATGACCTTTGATCACATAATGAAATCCAGCCCATTGGCTGATTGCTTGGAGAGTGGACGTAGGCTTGACAAAAGCTAAACCACTATATACTGTGTTTGCAATTTTCTCTACTATCTCTATTTAATTTCAATTTATAGATTGTAAAAGCTTTATTTTAATTGTGCGTAAAATTCCTCTACACTTATTCACCCTCCTCTAGGTGTTAATACTAGTTATAACAGTGTTTTCTTCCAAGATTACTCCGTCTGGCATGTATGACACCTCTAATGAAAACTAGGATGTCTCCTAGGTCAGTGAACACAAAACCTTAGATTATAGAGCTGAGGTACACAATTTTACATAATCTTACGCATAGAGTTTCACACGTTATGACAAAAAATTACCCAAGTTTGTTTTGATCACGTAGCTCTTGCTGTGGATGCCGTGGTCTTGTTTAAATCTAGAAATCCGTGTCTTGTTGAGCTAATTGGGTTGTGTTGGGATAGGATGTAATACCAATATGGCTAATCCGAACATGACATGTTTGTTAAAGTGTCGAAATACCTCAATATTAATATGATACACTTGATAAAATAGGTCATATGACATGACTTACGTGATTAAAATGATTATCAAGCAACCCTTGTATTCTTGTATTGACAAAAACACAATACTATAACTCGTTTGCAACCAGAAGTGCGTAGAGCACATTTATGTGCAAGAATGCATGTTAACACTTTTAGGACATTTCAACAAGTTCCTCATATAATTTCACTTTTCGTTATAGCTAAAGTGAGGGATTTAAGTAAGTCCTTAAACTATTTCGTTTGAACTCTAAGACGTAAAACACAGAGGTATTCCCATTTTCTTGGAAAAGAAAAATATATAACTTGGAAGAACGGGTGCAAAATGTGCAAGTACCGCCGTATTAAAATAAGGAACCCAGTCATGTTGGGCACCCTCACCGAAGAGACTACCGTTAACGGTCCCCGTAAGTTGAAACACTCTTGGAGGAGGATAGGTTGGTGGAGTTGATCTTAACTTTGCTTCATTGTGAGCCTATGACCTTTTAATTGGTCCACATAAATGTGCATAAACACTTCTAGGACATTTCAACAAGTTCCCCATATAATTTCACTTTTCATTATAGCAAATATGTACTATTTAATTTTTCTGCTAATATTATGTTCTATTGTATCTTTAAATATGTTTTTGTCTTGCCTTTTATTATTTTTGACATGTGAATTATTTTAACTATATTTTTAAGGAAACAAAATTATTTATGAATGAGAATAAATCATATCTAAATGTGTAGTATCAAAAAATGACACATTAACACGTAAATTTAAATCTGTCAATTTGTATATATATGGTTTAAGTGGGTGCACCCTCATAAGACACAATTTTTGTTTTGCCTTAAACGTATTGACTCATTTATGACATGAATCATTTATGCCAAATCCAAATCTGTTTATAGTAACGTGTCATGTCAAATATACGGTCCTGTCGAGAATTGCTGGTTAAATCCCAATGCCTCTTTGGATCCTTCAATGGTCTATCGGCGATAGAAAGAGCATGAAAAAAAAGAACTAGGATAACAAGGAAGCTTATTTACCGATTATATGCAGGGACACAAGAGTGACTTCTCTCAAGGTTAAGTTGTAATGAATCAGCAATAAAAAACCAACTTATTAACTCACCTTTAGATTTGACCATTTGAAACAATTCAACCTGGACTGGCTTATAAGGTCATATAGTACCAGGTACATATGAGAATCCTCAGCTTTACTATTGTAAAATTAATGTCGACAGAAAACCTTAATCATCTCACACTAAATTACCATATATGACTTGATGAAAAATGATCAGTTAATTATTTCATTGACTGTGCTTTTGTCTTTGCTCCTATGAACTTTTGCTTATTTAATTTTTTTTTTTTTTGCTTCATTACAATAATTTTTTAAAATTGCATGGGAAAAAGTATCGCCAATTTAGTTCTTTCCTACTTTAAGGTTTTTTTTTTTTTTTTTTTTTTGGTGCATTATAACATCGACCTCACTTGTAACTCTGGATTTCCATGATGCAGGATGATTCTGGGATCAAACATGAATAAAAAATAAAGAGCCTTGTAGATTTTCTGAATAAAGGGTTGAATAAGCCTGTAGAAAGTTTAATCATTGTCGACATGATCCAGCGGCTAAGAATCAAATCCCTATTCCGAGAACAGATTAGCCATTCTACGGTGGCAATACACACATTTTAGCTCTTTGAATCATGGCAAAGATGATGTCTTTGAGATCGCCCTCCAGTTTCGACTTCTAAGGCAAGAAGGTTATTGTGTGGCTGCAGGTCTGTCTTCTACGAGTTTCAAGTCAATTGCAATAGCGAAATACAATGTTGCTGTTGATGCATAACAAAAGAAGACAACCCTTTTTTTTTTTTTTGTTTCCAATAGTTAAGTGGAAGCCCTAAAATTTGCGATCATTCTGTTAAGGATGAAAATGGACAAGAATATAAGCTGATGTTTTCAAATTTTTTGTTGACTTAAGAATTGGAAATGTTTAATTGTGAAGACCTTTCCAATGGGTTATCTATCAATGCATGTTACATGGGTGAACTTATGCCAGATATTAAGCAATGCATCAATGTTCTGGAGTTTTTTTCAAAATGAAAGTAAGAATTTCGAGGGGGTCTTGTCTAATCTAATTATTCATATTACAAAAACCAAATTGAAAAAACCTAGATTTTTCACTTGATTTGCCCATTTCCTCCATTTTTTTCTCCTTTTTAGTTCCATTGTGTTTAAATTAAAAATTTACATAAGATGAAATAGTTTTAACCAATTTGGGATTTTTTTCGAAACCGAAGTATGCACATAATAAATTTGATTGAGTGAAGCAACCAATAAATAAGATAGCAAACTATACTTTTTGATATATTAGAGTCCTTGTGCTTTTTATGCAGATGTGTTCGAATGCTTCAATGATAAAGGAAAAGGTTTTGATATGAGACAAAAGGAAAACATCAAGGGAATGATGGAATTATACGAAGCGTCACAAATGAGAATAGAAGGAGAGGATATACTTGATGAAGCCAAATGCTTTAGCAGCAAGTGTCTCAACGCATTGTTAACCTGTGATCTTGATCACAATCAAGCAAGAATGATAGAAAGTACATTGCAATATCCATATCGCAAGAGCTTCGAAAGATTGCTATCTCCTCAAAGGTTTGTAAACGATATGCCTGGCGTGAACCCATGGATGGAAGACTTGCTAGAAGTGGCAAACACACAGCGAAGAATTGTTCAAACTATGCACCAGAAGGAGATCCACCAAATTAATGCGTGAGTAACTAATTAATTGAAGGACAATAGATGACCAACATTTAATAAAAGACAGGCTTTTCACTGTTGGCCCTAATTCATGTAAATCAATGCAGAAATAAGATGCTATAGTTGAACTTATATACCTAAGAAGTTGGCATTTAGGTTTGAGGCATGACTTAAACCAGTTTTACCAAAAACTATTTAGAAATTGATGGACTCTAGACCTCCATTTTCTCTAATCTTTATATTTGTGAGATCGATAGAATCTTTAAATGAATAATTTGTTTCACAAATATGAGTATTTCCTCATGCGTTTCCTACATTTCAGGTAGTGGAAAGAGTTGGGATTGGGAGAGGAGATGAAGTTTGCTAGAGACCAGCCACCAAAATGGTACATGTGGTCCATGGCATTTCTCCCGGATCCAAGCTTGTTTGAGCTTAGGATTGAGCTTATTAAGCCCATCTCTCTCGTATATATTATTGATGACATATTTGATGTCCATGGCATAGTCGATGAGTTAATTCTCTTTACATAAGTCATTAAAAGGTATATAGTTGTAGATAGTCCATTTTACCTATTATGTCATGACTATTACATTGAAAAAAAAAAACTACTTTAGACATCTATATTATGCTGCAAATTTAAATATTTCTTGGAATATTTTTTTTTCTTCAGATGGGACAATGCGTGGGCTGAGTAGCTTCCTGTGTACATGAAAAAATGCTTCAAGGTTCTTAGTGATATTACAAATGATTTTGGCTACATCATCTTTGAGAAGCATGGATGGAACCCCACGAGATTCTTGAAACAGATGGTATTAATATAAAATTATTATTAATAAGAGCCTCTCTCCGCAACCATGTTGCTAACTCCTATTGCAACTCTATATGAGCGTCACTCAATTTGAGATTTACAGCACTGAACCTTGATCATATCCTCAACCAAAGGTCCACTCTGTCTCACAATTTGAGATTCACACAACTGAACCATGATCATATCCTCATCCATTTGTTCACTCTGTCTCACAAGCCTCCAATATTGCGGTCATCATTTTGAAGTTTGTGTTCATTTCTTCAATTTAAAGCCACAACCCAATTGCCATCTACATCATGGTCGAGTTCCATTCGATCTTTTCTAGAATTCCTTATAGTTAAGCTGCATCCCCCCCTCTCTCTCTCTCTCTCTCTCTCTCTCTCTCTCTCTCTCTCTCTCTCTCTCTCTCTCTCATACACCCACACACAAATCTTGGCGAGATCAAGGTGTTTCTGTCAAGATCTTGTAGCCATGGACTGGCTTCTTAGCAAGCTCTGTCCAGCATTAAGCTCCCTTACCTGGGAGAGACAGAGACAGAGACAGAGAAATTTCCGAGTGATTCGTCATTTATGACTCCTAGGAAAGCTCAATAAGCACACGATTTTGATTTATGATTGCACCTTAGATGTATCCTTGATCAATCCGATAACATTTGATGTTGCAGTGGGCGAATTTGTGCAATGCATTCTTGGTGGAGTTTCAGTGGAACGCTTCTGGCAAATTGCCAATGGCAGATGATTACTTGAAGAGTGCGATTATCACTTCGGGTGCGCCCTTAGTGCTAGCTCACCTGTTCTTTCTAATGGGCCAAAACATTGCCAACCGAAGTATGGATTCAGAGAAAGAAGAGGTGAAGCTGCCAAATACAATATTCTTAGTCGCTGAAATTCTTCGCCTTTGGGATGACCTCGGATGTGCCCAGGTAAACAAGCTTAAGGTTTCTTGCCGGGCAGTATCCGGGTTATGTTCAATTTTTTTATTCTCGTTATCATTATTTTATTGATTTAATTGTTTTACTTTGGAAATTCGATTTCCTTGAAGGACGAGAATCAAGAGGGCTACGATGGGTCATACGTGGAGTGCTATTTGAGGGAAAATCAAGGCTCTTCCTACCAAAGCGCGAGGGAGCACGTGATGGAGTTGATATCGAAATTGTGGAAGCTGCTCAACAAAGAATGCCTCTCTCCATGTCCGTTCTCCGCGCCTTTCCTTGAAGCTTGCGTAAATGCTGCTAAAATGGTTTCATTGATGTACAACTATGAAGACAAACATGGTCTTGGACTCCTACAAGACTATATGAAGTCGTTCTCCTGTGATCACGAGACACTTTAGCATCATTTTTCATGTTTTCATCTCTTGTGCTTGTTGGATTACTTCGGTATAATGTACTATTGGTTTCCGTAAATTGCAACGAAGTCGCCTTCTTTTCCTAAGCAGTATTGTTTTCTACATATATATTTGTTTTAAGTGCTTCTCGATGACAAGTGGCAACAATATTTGTTTGCATATCCAAAATTGATTTTCTTTTTTGCGAATTTAACGTGGGTGGAAAAGTTAAATTTTATTTTGGACATACTACATCCGCACCGTTTGTTTTATGCGTGCAATAAAGTATAGCATGTGTGCGTATAAACATCAGTATTATTTATGATGCCTTGCTAGCAGAACACTAAAATTCTAACTTAATTATGCACATCTATATATTTTATGAAGCTTGAACACTACTGCACTGTGACGAAATGTTGTGAGGCTTTAATATGAGAAAAACTAAAGTGGATACTCTGCTGGTGTAAAGAAATTTTTTTACAAGCGCCCCCATCCATCATCTAATGGAGAATTATAACCATGCACTCTCTCTAATAAATGTTGTATGGGGCTGCTTGCGTAAAACTTGTTTTGCACGCTAACGCTGGATACTATAGTTATCCTTTAAGTATTTTTGACATTTTCCATTGGTTTATAACGACATAGCATGAGCATTTGTAGTAATTTGTTACATATTATAGTATATGTGAATAGTGTTTTGAACTACATTGCGACAAAATATCGTAAGCCTTTGAAAATTAAAATTTTTTTAGAAATTAGGATACATAAATATCTGCGACATTATGATGGAAAAACATTGTAAACTATAGAAATTTAAGATACCTGAATATTTCCGATCATTATAAAATACATTATGACAAAAGTAGTAAATATTTGTAAATATCTATACACCACTTTAGAGCACAAATCTACAATGTAAATAATCATCACAGACGGATTGGGTCAAATTATATGTTGAATCCCTAATCTTAAACCTGGCCATCATGAAGGCCAAAGTGTTAAAACACAAAAGAAAATGCACTAGTCAAGTATATAATTGTGGCTGACAAAAAAAAAGAGTATATGACTGGAAAATTATGAAGTGCATAGCCCGTGAAATATTTTTTGCACGATCTATATTGATCAACATTGGTTTAGATGGTTGATCAAGTCTCAAACTATAATATCCAATCAATGGTGACGAATGCAGGTTGGGAAAAAAGTGAGGAAAAAGCTATATATCATATAAAATTTGAATGAATATCTTGATAGATATTAGTGGCCAATAAACAATATCACAAGTGAGCAAAAAGAATTGCCAGTTCGAACCGGTCTGCTTCCGGGTTTAGAACCATTGAATATTGGTTAGGTTCCTCATTCCAGGTGTAGACCCAATCACACGAGCTGGGCCTTTTTTTTTTTGTCTATTTCAGTTCTTACGAACCTGAAAGACCTAAATTCTTCACAAACCGCAATCACTGTCAGTGACTCAGTACTCAGGCTCGATCACAAACTCAATAGATAGAGAGAGCGTCGCACATTGCTCAGGCCTCTCCGCTTGCTCACACTCACGAGCCACGGTGCTCAGTCGCATCACTCTTAGTCACTCTCTCTCGCCTCAACGCTGTGCTCTCCCTCGACACCTTCCTCTCGCCTGAGTCGCGTCCCTCTTGTGATCTCATCTCGACTCTCGACTCTCACCTCCCTTGCTGGCTATAGTTTGGCATGAGGATGCTGGATAGTGTGTTCAGACTGGTCTGGACGGTGATTCAAAGTCGGGCTCATTTTCATTCGACAAAATGATCCGTAAACAGGGGAGAACAGAGGCAAAACCGGTGCCTGGGATGAAGAAGCCACACCAAACCAAGAAAATCTGGCGCTCTTTGATGTGAGATAGAGCTTGTGTGTTGATTAAGCAAGGAAGAGGAGCTACAGTTGATAGAAAGGGTTTTCGAACGAGCTAAAGAGAGGAGAAGGCTCGGCTTTGTTTCCTCAAAAATTTAGACTAGTTTCATCCGAATGAGAGAAGGTGACACAACCGGGCCAATGACGTCTAGGGGGAAGGAGGATATGCTTGGCTTGATGTGGAGGATCTCAGATAAAATATTGTGGAGCCCCGCCGCTCCATGTTAGCATGGTCGCAAACCAATCCAGAATAGACATGTGAAGCCGCGTGGACAATTGGGGCCAGCTACGCTTTTGGCACCTAAAAACTCTTTTTCTCTCTCCTATTATTTGAAAAATCTCTCGGTACGTCTACACGCGATCTTGACCTTAACTTGAGATCCGTTGGAGAGTCATGAGCTCAGAATAAAGCGAAGTTAATGTTGACTTTAGTGTCCTATCTTCCTTAAAAGGGTATTTCAACTTATGAGGGTTATCAACGATAATCCTTTGAGTAAGGGACCTCCAATTGTATATTTTTTTTCCCTAATAAAGTGAAAATAGCTCATATTTTACCTTCCAAAGATCAAATGAAGCAGTTTGAGGACCCACTCTGGTCCGTTTTCACTAGACTAGACTTGCACAATTTTTATCACAGTTTTTTTCCTCTTATCTAAACCAAGATTGTGCCTGCTCATTCTTTTCTTCTAAATGAGAAGAGTTAACGCTCTTTCTCTTCCTCTCGTTAATTCAAATTTTGGGTGTCCGGCCTTCTGCTCTCAGATTTTGCTGCGCCGACATTAGTTGCTATGCCGGCGCTTTGGATCTCTGGTCTTCGCTCTTAGGGTCTCGCTCTCAGATTTTGGCCTCCTCCGGCGCTCACCTTCTCTGGTCTTCTCTCTCCCTCTCTCCAATGAAAATTTTAGGTCTCTACGCTCTTTTATTTTGCCAATGAAACGGCGTGAGGAGCTTTGACTGTTAATGCCCCTGGTATTGTGAATTTCAATTCTGTTTTTTACGTTTTCTGAGTGTGTCTCGAGGAAGTTCATGGGAAGAAGTCGATGAAAGATTTAAAGAAATAGGAAAAGAATAAAAAAGAAGAAGAATTCATTTAGATGAAAATAAAATAGGTTTAACATGAGATTAGTGTGGAATTTGTAATGGAAATTGGACTTGGTGCAGGCCTATTAGACTGAGGGTAAACGGTGAGTTTAATGTGTTGTACTATAACCGGGCTTGAATAGATTTAATGAGCTTGGGCTTAGCTTAGTTTGACAAATGTGGGTTTACTTCAGCTCAGAAAATTCAGCTTTGCATAGTCTAAGTGATTCTGGATTGGGTTTGATCTATAAGAGTTTTAGGTTTAATTTGATTTTTAGAGAATTGATTTCATTCAGTTTATTTTTAAAAGGCTTGAGGTAAGAGCCTATGCGTGTCTAGACCTGAGTTGGCCAATGTTTGGATTTGGCCTGAGGGCCTGGACCAAGCCCCCATTTTCAGAAATAAAAATAAATAACAAATAATAATAAATAAATAGAAATTAATAGATTTGGTTTCGTTTAGAATTCATATAGTTAGAAAAGTTGCATTTCTTGATTTTTAGTGTAATTCCTACTTTTACTCGATGGTTTGATGATGGTGTGTTCATGATTGATTAGATTTTAGATTCTTAGTTTAATTGAAGATCACTTAGAATTAGTTTAGCTGATTAGTTTTAATGAATGAATAGATTTAGCTTCACAAAAAAAATATAAAAAGTGGTTAAGAAACATAATTTCAAGGAACAAAAAATCATAGTAAATAGCTTAGTTGTATTTAAGATGCACTTCAAATAATTGAATAGGTAATGTGGAAGTGACGTAACCTAGAACAAATTTGAAGGGGGACTAAATTAGTACCTAACACTGTAAAGCAGGATTGGGACCCCAACTTAGGATGACCAAGTATCGACCTGGGGCTTCACTTTTCTTTGAAAGTTTTAATGACTCACATTACCCAAGTTAAAATCAGATAGTCTCCAAAGTCAAGCTCATAGGGGTTGCTGTCCAAGGCCTTATGTTGATACTTGATTGTTAGTCGATGCGTCAATTAATGTATAAAAATCGAATTAGGGATTTCCGATCGCAACGGGACCCTTTTTCGAACAAAAAGTGTCGTTTCCCAATTCTATTTGTAGTTTTAGCTTTAGAAAGAAATTTTCTATTTATTTTACACAAAAATCCAAAAAGTCAAATGATTGACTTTTGGATTAATTTATTAGTCAACTCTTTGACCATAAGTCAACTCCCTGGTTAAACTTTGGCTTTTTACACCCCATTGTTTCTTCCAAGTCTAATTTCACTTTGGAAGTGTAAATTTTGGAAAAATTAAAAGATTTACCCATAGAATCAACCTTTTAATGAAAAATCAATTGGGGTTTGACTACAAAAATCAAAAAATCACAAAAATCACAAAATCACTTTATTTTAGTTTCAATTTGACTTGAGCATCAAGAATTTTGCGAAAATCGATAAAGAACCTCAATTTCTGAATTTTTTGTTTTAGGTTCAAAATCGACCAAAAATAAAATTGATTTTGCTCTAGTCATAATTAGTCTTAGTTCATTTTATGAAATTTGATCTAGAAACAACTACCCATTCACTCGTTCAATCAATTTTGAGAGTGGACAAAGCAAAATGTGAATTGACATTTTTGTCCCTAATTAGGAGTCCAAATTGATTCTTCATGATTTGCAAGTGAACACTTCCATCTTACTCAATTTTATGAGTTAAGTCTAAATTTGTGGTCAATTTTAAGTATATTCACTTGCCAACTCATTGATTTGGGAGATTTAGCTTACTAGACCTTAAGAAAATAGGGTTGTTAAGTTTTGATTCAAGAAATTCAAGTTAACCCATTCATGACTAGGGTTTAATTTAATGAATTGAGGTTCAATTTCGACATTGGCCCTCAATTTAAGTTTGGCAAAAATATCGTGTCATCAATTAAATGTTAATTTGAATGTAATAAGTTCCTTTAAGCATGGACAATCAGACTAGTAGGTGTCTCCCAATTTTAATTGGGTTTAATTTCAATTAATTTGCGAATTATGACAAACAATTAGATGGAATTAGTCAATTTAAAGCCTAGAAAGGCCAATTTGGTGTGCTCATAGTATGGGTCTAATAATTTTCATGGCAACTAGGTAATTAGGTTAATCAAAAAAACATGAAATTGAATTTCCATGGTATGATTAGCCTAATTTAATTGAAATTGAACCGGTTCTCTTCAAAATTGGGCAGTTTTCTTTCCAAATTAAGTAAATTTTCACTTCAAACCCAAAAGAAGAAAGGATCGAACCAACCAAGAAAAGGCTAAACCAGTCGAACCAATACAAGACCGATCCAATTGGTCAAACCGACCACCAACAGAGGAGGCCAGCTCAGCCCTCCGGCTAGTTCTTAGAAGGCGACCACTGCCATGTGGTGGCCCAGCTCGAGTTTTAACCTCTTATGCTTTTATGTTTCCATAATTTGTAAAATGACCCCTAGATTTTGACAAAATTACAAAATTACCCCTAATTAGGTCCTTAATCACAAAAATATTTTTGAGCCATTGATCACATTAAATCTCAGTCATTGAAATTAGCACATGTTAAATGTGTTAATATATGATTAGAAGCTTAGAGAGTTAGTTAGGCATATAGGCTAATCCATAATCTGACAGCTAAGATTTGAGATTAGGGAGGGATTTATATAGCAGGAAGAGGCCAATTTTTTAGATCTACATTCTCTCTCTACATCTCAAATTCTTTCTAATCTCTCTCTAAAGTCTCTCATTTCCCTCCTTTTTCTCTCTCTTAATGTTGACACCTAAATTTTGACCTAACGTGTGGCTATATTTGCAGGCTGACTCAACCCTTAAGCAAAATTGGAAATTATGTTCAGCCTAATAAGGGACCATGAACCTCGCCCATAATATGAGGAAGGGGACAAATGAATTGCACACGTGAGGATAGAAAATTCGGAAGGAAATCAGTGGGATACTAGGGGTTGCAATTTTCACGAAGAATCTTTGGAGGAATTCATGGGATAAGATGGACGAAATGGAGGGAAGAAAATGAAGACATTTGTGGCAAGTGGGGACTATGGAGACTTACAAAAGGAAGCTAATGAGCTGAAATAAGATGGGATCAATCGATTGGCTATGCAAGGAAGGTGGGAATCCTGGTCAGCCATTCTTGTTGTAATGGATATTCGAATTTTGGTAAATGAGGATCTAAATTTCTGATTCAGAATCAAGAGCCAAAATATCGAGTGAACGGGAAGGCGGGAAATTCGACAAAGGAAGGAATCAAGACGTGAAATAGGAAAGATTGAGCTGGCCACCAAATCGCGTACCGATTTGCAAACCATGAATTAAGGCAATGAGAAAAGGAAATTCAGAAAATTTCCCGTAGAAAGAGACGCTCGAGGCCATTATAAAAGGAGGGGAGAAGAGTACGAGAGGATCATCGGTTTTTCTCATCACCATACAAAGCTCTTTCGTGTTTTCACCAGGTTGTGGTGCCTTGCATACATCACAACGTAGTCTTTTTTTTTTTTTTGAGTCCTTAGTCTTCAAATGAGTCTCCAATAGCGGCTACAAAAGTTCTGTCATCACTGAAGATATCCATCGTTGATCATCGCTGCTGGTTGCTTCTTGCTTTTGCTGCTGATTTGCTACTTGGTTTGCTGCTGATTTGTTGACGTTCATTGCCGCTCTGGTGCGTCGTTGTTGCTACATTGCTGCTAGTTATTGCTGCTACATTCCTTTAGTTGTTTCATATAATATCGTGCTTCTGGTTTGTGCCAATCTCTCTTAAAAACATTGTGATAATGATAATATCATTTTTTTAAAAATATGTTCAGGTTCATATTTTCTCATGATCATTATCGTTGAATGTTATTTTATTGTTCACGCAATTGCTTGGTCATATTTTACACATTAATGGTGTAATATTACAAAATCCAACAAAGGTTGTATGCAAAACATTTTTTAAAATAAGGAGAAAAGGTACAAGTCCCCGAACTCATGATTTTTGGTTCGCGAAGTAAAATGTACTCCCACATTTTACTTGGGTGTCTAATCGACCCGAAACCGATTAGTGGCGGCTCCAATAGGTAAGATAAATATCATAGTTGAATCGAGTACCAAGTTGCGATTGGTAGGACTTGGGAGAGTCCGTGCTAAGCACTGCGTTTAGTAATCCATCAACCTCCTTCGGGAGGGTCGCGACAGCTTGGCGACTCCACTGGGGATTTGGATTAAAATTCGTAGAGGACTTAAGGCCTGAATTTCTCTTGTAAAAAATGTTTTTGTTTTTCATGCTCGATGACCACGTACACCACTAATTTTAGGTGTTAAATGATTTTGCAGGTGAAAGTTATATAGGGTGAAGTATATGTTTAACCCTTGTTCTGCAGATGAAGTGTTGTTTAACCATTACACAATCTGCCATGCATGTTTTAAATGTTTTAGCACTACACCTTTACACACACGTCCCGTGACCGGACTGGGTCACATGCTAGGAGAATAGTTAGGATGGTGTTAAGAGGACCCGGCAACTCCTGCAGACACGCGGGGGGCCGCCCTTTAACCCCGCTTCTTCTAGGTGTCGAAAGTGTTCATCTTTATTCGCAGACACGCGATGGTAAAGACAACCTTTCGATTAAGCCGGTATCAAGAGGGCCCGATTTAGCCAACGACACGTTCGGCTAATTGGTACACCCTCTTGAACTATAGTCTCAAGCCTTATTTTATTTTATTTATTTTGTAAATCTCACCTTTAGTTTTGAACCTCACCCATACATTCGCATGTCTCTGTGTTTGTTGCCCTACTTCTCATGAGTAAGTTCTTTGTACTTTTATGCTATTTACAACATTCTTTTGGGTCCATGACAATGTTAGGTCAACCATTGGTAAGAATTTGAATACAATGAGGAGGACTGAAATTCAGCTTTTTTCCACTCCCAAGACCGAGCTCCAAAAGTGGTGGGACAAATTAGATAAGAATGGACAGACTTATGTGACGTCAAAGATAGGCGAGGCTCATCTCTCTTACGCAAGTCGAGACTCATAGTGGGATGATCATGGCATTGACTCATTTCTGGTGCTCCGCAACATCAACGTTCATATTTGGAGAGCACGAATTGACACCAACTTTGGAAGAGTACGGTGTTCTTGTAGGAATTCCTCTAGGGCCTGAACTTGTTAGACCCCCGGTTGGTTTAGAAGCTGCATCTGTTTTGGCGGAATTTTTAAAATTAAAACAGACGAGGTGAACAAACTTTTAAAGTGCAATAATAATTCTTGCCCATTTGCCTTTTTAGCCGAACATTTTTCAAAGCAATCCTCGTCACACCAAATGGGTAGAATTTTTATTTTGGCTTTTTTCGGATTTGTGATTTTCCTTATCATAAAAATGCCATTAATCCCTTAATCGCATGGGTAGTTAGACAAGTATGTGCCGGCATGAAATTTATCAACATGATATTAGCTGAAACTTTCTTGTCCCTTACTCGCTTTAAAGAAAATGGGAGAGGGGCTTTTCATGCAACCCCGAACTTTTACAAATATGGTTCCTTTCCCACGTCAAGAATTTTGGCATTTACATGGTTATTTTTAAAGTTGATGATTCTCCTCACCCGATCCAAAGGTTCATAAAAAAGAAAGACTTGGCCCCTAAAAATTCCTTTTCTGAATGGATAGATTTTTTAAAAGGCCCAAGCCCTGAGGATTTTCGATGGTATGCTGGCTGGTTTAGAGTCCGTGTGGCGCGCCTCACTCACAATGCGAATGATCCAATTCCATTACTGGGATTTACGGCATTACATACTACTATCCGGTGAGAGTTATCCGTCAATACCGGTCACACGCAAGAGATTCCATCCCCTTTGAAGCTGAATTTGTCTAGAGTGGATTTCATCCAAAAGAATCGTGGCTACCAAATTGAAGTGGAAGATAGTATAAATAATTGGGATGACTGTCCCCTACAAGAGATCATTTGGCCAGAAGTCATCAATGGAAAAGAAAAATTATATCATGCTTCCCGGCGCTACATCCGTCATCATCAAATCGATCCCGCTTTGCTGCCAGTCATACCCAAGGTGACACCGAAGCCCACTCTTCAAGTGCGGACTCAACAGCTCGAGGAGAGAGTGGAAAAAGCTGAAGCCCGCGTAGCCGTTTTGACTAACAAAAATAAACGGCTTCGTAGCATAGTCTCTGATTTGTATTTAGATCATGCTGTTTGATGTCTTGAGAAGTTTGATAGATTTTTTTCAAATAATAAATGCAAGTTGTCATGGATCAACCTCATATGTTATGATGCTTATTGTCTTATTCTCGATACGTGTGTGAGTAATTTTGATACATCACGGCTCACCCAAGATCACCGATTCGTACTCGTTCTAGAGCTGCGATGGCGATAACACCGAGCAAGCTCGCGTCACCGCCCTCGAGACGAGAGATGAAGCAAGTCATGAATGTCCTAGAACAACTCTCCAAGCAAATCGATTCTATCAAGATGAACACTTTGCCCCACTAGCTCAGCAAGTTGAAGTGGTTTTACCACAATCCCCTCCCGTTGCTTGACCGGAGACAAAGGAAAGAACGTTTCTGCGGTGGCTCATCAACTTCCAATGATGCGCCTCTAGTCAAGGATGCTAATGCATCCCCAGCTTTTACCGATGATGAAGTGCAAGTCATACCTTCGGCCACGCCGAAGACAGGGGGAAATCGAGCGAATTGCAAAGATTGAGGAGAAACTCAGACAACTTCAGGGTTACGAAGAGGAGCTCCCTCGAGGTCTGTCCCACATCACCAAAGTCAAGGTCCCCAAAAAATTCAAGGCGCCTGAGTTCAATAAGTATGATGGCACGTCCTGTCCTAAGTTGCACATGCAGTATTTCTTAATGAAGATGACTCCACATGCTAATAACGTGCCCCTCATGATCCATACTTTCCAAGAGAGTCTAGTCTTTGGACCAGCTCTACAATGGTATGTAATGAAGAAGGTTAATCTGTTTGAGGCTTGGGAGGACCTTTATGATGCTTTTCTGCGGCAATACAAATTCAATATCGATGTCGCACCCTCTCGTGAAGACTTGGTTCGTATTGAGAAGAATAAAACCGAATCTTTTAAGGCTTATGCTACAAGATGGAGAGCACTAGCTGCGCGATTACGCCCGAATTAACTGAAAAGGAAAT
Source organism: Corymbia maculata (assembly GCA_014182735.1). Taxonomy (NCBI): domain Eukaryota; kingdom Viridiplantae; phylum Streptophyta; class Magnoliopsida; order Myrtales; family Myrtaceae; genus Corymbia; species Corymbia maculata. Next base: position 36,368,641 of record CM024686.1, on the reverse strand, counting down.
GCTGGATTTATTTATGAAGACTCTGCCATTCGAATTTCGCAACCGAGTTCTTGGATCCAAATTTAACTCACTCGGAGAATTGATCTCAGTGGGTGAGCGCATCGAGGTAGCCATCCGTGATGGTTGGGCATCGACCGAGATTGGGCCATCTAAGAGGTTCACGAGCGAAGAGATAAGGAGCCGATTGCGAGAGTTAATGCGGCCTATATCGGGCCAACTCGCACCACCCAAAGTAACATCCAGACTCCGAACATTCAGCAAAGAGGATCGCGACCGTTCTTTGGCCAGCAAAGGGACTTTTCCCGCGACAATTTACACCACTTCCGAAGCCTTTGTCGAAAATTCTACCAATCCTCCCGGAAGAAGGGTTTATTGGCTAAGGAGCCCCGACGTCCTAATCCCGAGCGCTTCCCCAATTATGACCCATCTAAGACATGTGACTACCACATGGGAGAAAAGGGGCATTCTCGTTGACGATTGCTTCACACTCAAACACAAAGTCCAAAACTTGTTGGATGCCAATGTATTCTCCTTTGGTAATTCACAACCTAATGTTCAAAAAATCCGCTACCCGATCATGCGGAAGGAGTGAATGTCATATTCAATTCCGATGATGGAAGAAAGAAGGGCCCGAAAGTACACATAGATGTTGTTTATGACAACCTGGTTCGGGTTGGGTATTATTCAAGTGAGGAGAAGCTCACTATGGCTCAAAAGATGCAGAGAATTAAGGCATTGATCGATGAGAAGATGATAGTTTATGGAGATCATACTTTTGGTATGGTTTCGACAATCACTCCATTGGTCATTGATTTAGAATATGAATTCGCTAATCTAGATATTGGGGTTGATAAGATCGATCCCTTGACCCAAGATGAGTCGAGTGGAGATGAGTTGATCATTGACATGAACTCATCGATGATGAAGAACTAATCCTTAGCGTTACGCAACCTTATGCGTATACAAGTGATAAGGCGGTCCCATGGTGTTACGACACGGAGATAGATGTTGTCACTCGGTGCAGGCGTGCCTATGCTCAAGCCAACTCACAACCCGTCAAGCCGGTCGGTGATGAGGAAGCAAAAGAGTTCTTGTCTATAATTAAGGCAAGCGAGTATAATGTGGTAGATCAACTTCGAAAGATGCCAGCCCAAATCTCTTTATTAGAGTTACTCCGGGACGTCGAGAAACATCAAAAATCCCGATGAAAGTCCCGAGCGAAGTACACGTCCCGAAATCTATCGAGCGGGACAAACTTGAAGAATTTGTGGGGTCTATCTTGTTAAAGGACCAGATCGCATTCTCGATGAGGATTTCCCAAGTCGAAGGAAGGGGACATGGCAAGGCTCTTTATGTATCGGTTAAATGCCGAAGCACCCCGGTGGCTCGTGTGCTTATTGACAACGGATCGGCCTTAAATATTTGTCCCTTGGCAACTTTGAAACGCCTAGGGTATAATTTGGGAAATATCCGCATGGCCAAAACTTTTGTTCGTGCATTTGATGGGACCAGAAAGAAACGGTTGGAGAGGTCGACTTAGATTTGCAAATTGGACCAGCATTGTTCAATGCGGTCTTCCAAATTTTGGATATACCAACGGCATTCAACTTATTGCTAGGGCGTCCATGGATACATGCTTTGCGGAGCTGTACCCTCAAGCCTCCATCAGAAGGTAAAGTTTGTGATCGAAGGGAAGCTTATCACAATTCGAGGAGAAGATGATTTTAGAGTCTATCATGAGACGGCTATTCCATATGTGGAACCGATTCCAAGGTTGAGTCTAGCTACCAAGCCTTTGAGCTAGTATCAACCGTTCGGGTGGCCCGGGTGCTACTCTACCGACCTCGGAAGTATCCAAATCTGCAATCATGGTAGGCAAGATCATGGTGGGAAGTAGCTTCGCTCCTGGAGATGGCTTAGGCCAACATGGTCAGGGCACCCGACAACCAATTGAAGTGGGGCAAAACTCATACACAACTGGATTGGGCTATCGTGGCAGGGGTGGACGATCCTACCGAGGAAGAGGAGGAGGAGAGAGGGGTAGTCTTAGCATACCCCACATCAAGTCCACATTCCCAGAACCTGCAAAATTAATGCAAGAAGAAGAGGATTCATTATACAAGCAAGAGCATGAGAAAGAGGACACGCTTGAAGGGGTCATCAGCTTGTTCGAAGAAGACTTTGTCCTTGCCATCGATGAAGTTGATGACATTGATTCTGAAGTTGATGACATTGACTCAGAAACCCCAATGTAGGGGGGGCTTTGATTTTATGCATTCTCCTCTGCGCAGGAGCTTTCATTGCTTTTTCTTTTCCTATGCTAGGATTTCCTTTCTCCTGTTTCAATAATTGTAATTTGTCTTTCTTTCAATAAAGATCATGAAAAATTTTCATGTGTTTGAGGGCATGTTGAAGTATACCAAACTGGCCCTGTGATGAAATCCTACCAAAAGAAATGGCAAGGAACTAATTCTGAAGGCTGGGCTTTTTCATGTCCCTCCTAAAAAAATTTCTCAAAAAAAAAAAAAAAAAAAAAAAAAAGTTTTTAAGCATGCACATAGTTTATCTTGCTTGTCCTCCTGATCATGTGCTTGGTGTTTCAGGCATGACACTATGCAAACTTATGAAGTCTCAAGCTATAGCGATGATGAACACAATGCTATTCAGCGCGAGTGGGAGCAGCATGAAAATTCGAAGCCGCTTACTACTGAGCAAACTGTCACCATAAACCTTAGTGGCACTGAAGACATCAAGGAGGTTAAGATTGGGGCAAACCTAACTAAACTTGAAGCTGAACTTTTGATCCAGTTGCTAAAAGAATATCGGGATGTCTTCGCCTGGACTTATGCCGATATGCCTGGTTTAGACCCATCGATCGTTGAGCATTGTCTCCCAACCAATTCAAACATGCCTCCTAAGAAGCAGAAGCTACGAAGGACCAAGCCAGAACTTTCCAAAAAAATAGAGGAGGAAGTCATGAAACTCCTCGATGTGAAATTCATTGAGGTCTCGCAATATCCTGAGTGGGTGGCAAACATAGTGCCAGTGATGAAAAAAGATGGTCGTGTTCGAGTTTGTGTTGACTATAGGGACTTAAACAAAGCAAGCCCAAAAGATGATTTTCCATTGCCTCACATTGACGTTCTGGTAGATAGCACGGCTGGGTTTAAACTCTTTTCTTTCATGGATGGGTTCTCTGGATATAACCAGATCATGATGAATGAAAGAGATAAGGAAAAAACATCATTCATTACTCCATGGGGAACCTTTTGCTACAAAGTTATGCCTTTTGGCCTTAAAAATGCTTTGGGGCAACTTATCAACGGGCCATGGTAGCACTTTTTCATGATATGATGCATGAGGAGATTGAAGTGTATGTTGATGATATGATCGCCACAACCCGTGAAGGAGAGAATCACCTCAAGACCTTGAGGAAGTTATTTGAACGACTTCGCAAGTTTAAATTACGCCTCAATCCAGCAAAATGTGTTTTTGGAGCAACTTCTGGCAAACTATTGGGTTTCATCGTTAGCAGTAAAGGCATCGAAGTTGACCCATCAAAGGTCAAAGCAATATGCGATTTGCAACCACCGACAACAACGGTGAAAGAAGTTCGTAGCCTTTTGGGAAAATTGAATTATATAGCTCGATTCATTTCCCAACTCTTTGAGACAGCTAAGCCTTTTTTTAAACTCCTCCGAAAGAATGCCCAGATCAAATGGGATGATGAGTGTCAAAAAGCGTTTGAGGAGTTGAAACATTACTTGATGAGCCCGCCAGTATTGGTTCCCCCAACGCCAGGACAACCCCTCACTCTTTATCTCACGATTAACAGGGAATCGCTAGGAGCAATGCTTGCTCAAAGAAGGCCTACGGATAGGAAAGAATGTGCTATTTACTATTTGAGTAAAAAATTTTCTGCGGTAGAAATGAACTACTCTAATGTTGAGAAGACATGTTCCGCCTTAGTTTGGGTCTTACATAGACTAAGGCAGTACACCTTGCATTATCAGATATATCTGGTTACCCGGATGATCCTATCAAATATTTGCTAGAACAACCAGCTTTACTTGGGAAATTGGCAAAATGGCAAATCTTGATTTCCGAATTTGATGTGCAAAGTGTGTCACGAAGTCGGTGAAAGGCCGGTAATCACGATATGTTGGCGGATGGTTCCACGAAGATTCGAAATAAAGACGAGTTGGACCTACCCGACGATCGCATTTCAACGGTGGAAAAGGAATCATGGACCATGTATTTCGATGGTGCAGTAAATTTATCCTGCCCGCAAACTGGAGCGGTTTAATATCTCCCAACGGACAACATTATCCCGTGGCCGCAAAGTTGGTATTCCCTTGTACTAACAACATAGCAGAATATGAGGCTTGCATTCTTGGCCTTCGGTAGCCATTGAGATGGAAGTTAGCAAGTTGAAGGTCTTCGGTGATTCGGCACTTATCATCCTCCAAACCGTTGGGAAATGGAAAACTCGAGATGCTAAACTGGTCCCCTACCACGAATATTTGGAAAGTCTCGTAAAAGAGTTTGACAATATATCATTTGAGTACTGTCGAGATCTCACAATCAATTCGCAGATGCACTTGCTACACTATCATCTATGCTCCGAGCCACAAATGGTCTAGAAGTCGAGCCCTTAAAGATCGAAGTTCTTGCAAAACCAGCCTACTGTATGATGGTAGCTGAGGAACCAGATGGAAAACCGTGGTATCATGACATCATGACGTATATTCGAAGCCAAAAGTTCCCTGAAGACAGTGGTCCAACTGATAGGAAACAGCTTATGAGACTTGCCTCAAAATTCTTTATCAACGGAGATATGCATGTACGAAGATCCTTTGATTCGGTGTTCTGCCGAGGTGTGTGAATGCCAAGGAAGCCACTCAACTAATGGAAGAAATACATGAAGGAGTGTGCGGTCCCCACATGAACGGTCATATGTTGGCTAAAAAAATTATGAGATTAGGATACTTCTGGTTGACCCTAGAAAGCGATTGCATCCAACATGTCCGGCGCTGCCACCGTTGCCAAATCCATGGAGACAAGATAAATGTCCCTCCAAATGAGTTACATCGGTTATGTCGAACCATGGCCCTTTTCAATGTGGGGCATTGATGTAATTGGCCCAATTAATCCAAAAGCATCGAATGGCCACCGTTTCATCCTCGTGGCCATTGATTACTTCACTAAGTGGATAGAGGCAACTTCATATACAACCGTCATTGCGAAGAACATCATCAAGTTTGTACGACGAGATATTATTGCTCGCTATGGTGTACCCGAGGCTATCATCACTGACAATGGATCAAATTTAAATAACAAGCTTGTTGATAATTTATTGAAGGAGTTCAAAATTCGCCACTTAAATTCATCTCCTTATCGCCCCCAAATGAATGGTGCTTTGTTGAGGCAGCAAATAAAAACATTAAGAAAATTCTAGCAAAGACAGCTGATAATTATCGTGATTGGCATGAGAGACTCCCTTATGCATTGATGGCGTATAGGACTTCAATTCGAACATCTACTTTGGGGCAACACCTTTTTCTCTAGTATATGGCATGGAAGCGGTTTTACCTGTCGAAGTGGAAGTCCCTTCATTAAGAGTGTTATCTCAAATCGGGCTAACGAAGCCGAATGGATACAGCAAAGATATCACCAGCTCAACATGATTGATGAGAAGCGCCTAAGAGCTGTATGTCATGGTCAGTGTTATCAACAACGGGTGGCCAGGTCCTTTAATCGGAAGGTTCGCCCAAGACACTTTGAAGTTAATGATTTAGTACTACGGAAGGTACTATCGATCATTCCTGATCCTCGAGGCAAGTTCACCCCAAATTATAGTGGACCATATGTTGTGAAGAAAGTACTTCTTGGGGGTGCTTTAATATTAGCAGAAATGGATGGACGTGAATTCATGAATCCTGTAAATTCTGATGCTGTAAAGAAGTATTACCCATGAATGAAATCTTTCTTTTACCCGCAAACATGATAATTTGGGGCAAGGAAACAATCATTGGTTGAAAGTTTATGCATAATAATTTTGCCTGTCCAAATCACCAATTTTATTTGAAGCTTATCTTGTCAAATGAATGATGTGTGATGCTAAGAATGCCAAATGAGAAGTGTCGGGATGATGAAAGACAATCCTTATCATACACACGGTCTCTTATACACTGAGACAAGGATAAGAAATTCCATGTTCTTGAGGTAGAGAGCTTTCTTGCAAAAGGTACATAGACTGAAATGATGAGGGGCATCTCATTTCTTTTCCTTATACAGTACAGGTAACCATTGTTTAACCCCTTTGAGCTTGAATGTCAGAAGAAATTCTTTCAAAAATAGCCCTGTCAAGAATCACCCCATATTGGGGCAAATTGGAGGTAAGGGTGCTATTACAAGGTGAAAAATGGATAGGACTTTCTTGCCTTCACTTGTATCAATCTTTGAGTGTCTTTAATGCAAATGAACTCAAAATGTGAATTTAAGTGCCTTAAAATGATGAAGAGCATTCATTTCTCTATCATACACACATTTTATCCCTTGCATAACCCAATTGAGCCTGTAAATTAATTTCTAAAAAACCTAGTTGGTGATCACCCCCACACTTTGGGGCAAGGTAAATGAGTTACCATATTGAGACAATGTGGTTCGGAGTGTAGATTGAAGATGTAGACCCAAGAGCTCAAACAAACTGAATTGTCCAAGAGTTGATGGCGCCATAAAAGCCAAAGTTTTTCTATTCCATTGGGGCATTGCAAGAAATGTATCAAAAAAGAAAGAAAAAAAAAAACGAGAAAAAAGGGGTGAGAGAAAAACTATTGAAGCCCAATTTTTGAGGTCGAAGGCCAAGTTTCTGAAAATCATCCTCTAATGGAAAGGCAATGATTTTGTAAATGTTGCACTCTCATGGTTGATAAAGTATCGACACAAGAAGACAATCCCGATGCCAAGGAGAAGATTGGTAATGATGCCAAGATGATCACCTACTTAAAAACCCTTCAGTCAAAAATCTTTGAGCCTAACAAATCCTTTCATTTCTCAAAACATAAACCTAGCCTATGTTACATCCCTTTAAAGTCTCTTCAGATTATGGCACTTAAATTAACATAGGGGTTTTAGATGTCAAAAGCTTTGCTCAAAGAAGTGCGGCAAGATTGTTTCTATTTCATTTGCAGGGGTTCTTGATTTGTAAACCAAGTAGAGATGATGCATGAAGGACAATCAAAGCCATGAATTGAATATCCTTTGACCAAGCCTACATTACAGTCCTTTTGAAAGACCCCTCAGATCGGTAAGATTGTATTGCTTGCAAGAAAAGCTTGGACCCTTGTTAACATGATGATGATGGTGAGATAGAGTGATCATTTCATTTCCCGCAGTAATGAAACAACATCTCAAAGAGTGACAAGTTCTTTCGACTGGAGGTCTCTTATTTGGCATTTTGAGCAATCCATGTCATGAATAAAGGTTGTCTTGATAATGATTTTCTCTTGTGAAATTTGGTGATGCGGACATGGTGAAATTGATATGCTTAAATCTCAATTAAGTAATTTAATTGGTAATCTAATAGAGACAAGAGCCATGTGGCAAGTACTTTGCTTACCTTTGAATCATTACCCAATGAAGATTCCATGTATATCATCAAGACAATTCAGATACACGAGGTGAGTTCCGGTACCTTTCAAGGCAATCGAGGTGAGTTCCGGTACCCTTCCGGACTATATGAGGTGAGTTCCAATAGTCTGTCTATTATACCTAAGGTGAGTTCTAGGTACCCTTCAAGGTGATCTGAGGTGAGTTCCAGATGTCTATTATACCTAATGTGAGTTCCAGGTACCCTTCCAGACGATCTGAAGCGAGTTCCAGTAGTCTGTCTGTCATACCTAAGGTGAGTTCCAGGTACCCTTCCAGACTATATGAGGCGAGTTCCAATAGTCTATCTATTATACCTGAGGTGAGTTCCGGGTACCCTTCGAGGCAATCAAAGGTGAGCTCTAGATGTCCGTAATACTTGAGATGAGTTCTAAGTACTCTTCAAGGCAATATGAGGTATTTGTCTAGACTCTCAACAAATAATTTCATACCTGAATACAGTTTTCTAGGACTCTAGATCAACCTTGATAGGTACACACTTTATCTTTGTACTAGCATCATTCCTAATGCATTTCCCTTCCCCCCAAAAGAAAAGAAAAATAAAGAAAAAAGAAAAGAAAAAAGAGAGCATTTGCATAATTGAAATTTAGGTGTCATAAATCTTTGAAGGAAACCTCTGCGAGACTCCCCTTCAAAGAGGGGCAGCTGTTGACACCTAAATTTTGACCTAACGTGTGGCTATATTTGCAGGCTGACTCAACCCTTAAGCAAAATTGGAAATTATGTTCAGCCTAATAAGGGACCATGAACCTCGCCCATAATATGAGGAAGGGGACAAATGAATTGCACACGTGAGGATAGAAAATTCGGAAGGAAATCAGTGGGATACTAGGGGTTGCAATTTTCACGAAGAATCTTCGGAGGAATTCATGGGATAAGATGGACGAAATGGAGGGAAGAAAATGAAGACATTTGTGGCAAGTGGGGACTGTGGAGACTTACAAAAGGAAGCTAATGAGCTGAAATAAGATGGGATCAATCGATTGGCTATGCAAGGAAGGTGGGAATCCTGGTCAGCCATTCTTGTTGTAATGGATATTCGAATTTTGGTAAATGAGGATCTAAATTTCTGATTCAGAATCAAGAGCCAAAATATCGAGTGAACAGGAAGGCGGGAAATTCGACAAAGGAAGGAATCAAGACGTGAAATAGGAAAGATTGAGCTGGCCACCAAATCGCGTACCGATTTGCAAACCATGAATTAAGGCAATGAGAAAAGGAAATTCAGAAAATTTCCCGTAGAAAGAGACGCTCGAGGCCATTATAAAAGGAGGGGAGAAGAGCACGAGAGGATCATCAGTTTTTCTCATCACCATACAAAGCTCTTTCGTGTTTTCACCAGGTTGTGGTGCCTTGCATACATCACAACGTAGTTTTTTTTTTTTTTTTTGAGTCCTTAGTCTTCAAATGAGTCTCCAATAGCGGCTACAAAAGTTCTGTCATCACTGAAGATATCCATCGTTGATCATCGCTGCTGGTCGCTGCTGTTTGCTGCTGATTTGCTACTGGTTTGCTGCTGATTTGTTGACGTTCATTGCCGCTCTGTGCGTCGTTGTTGCTACATTGCTGCTAGTTATTGCTGCTACATTCCTTTAGTTGTTTCATATAATATCGTGCTTCTGGTTTGTGCCAATCTCTCTTAAAAACATTGTGATAATGATAATATCATTTTTTTAAAAATATGTTCAGGTTCATATTTTCTCATGATCATTATCGTTGAATGTTATTTTATTGTTCACGCAATTGCTTGGTCATATTTTACACATTAATGGTGTAATATTACAAAATCCAACAAAGGTTGTATGCAAAACATTTTTTTAAAATAAGGAGAAAAGGTACAAGTCCCCGAACTCATGATTTTTGGTTCGCAGAAGTAAAATGTACTCCCACATTTTACTTGGGTGTCTAATCGACCCGAAACCGATTAGTGGCGGCTCCAATAGGTAAGATAAATATCATAGTTGAATCGAGTACCAAGTTGCGATTGGTAGGACTTGGGAGAGTCCGTGCTAAGCACTGCGTTTAGTAATCCATCAACCTCCTTCGGGAGGGTCGCGACATAAACTCCATCCCTCCCAAGACCGACTATCGTCGAGGGCGGGTCGCAACACTTTAATAACGAGATTATGTCATATTCTTTATCCAACTCGTATCAGGTTACTCTACTACACTTTACTTTTTACTCGTTCTTTCATTGCTTTCTTTTGTTAATTGATTGCTTTTCTAAGTCATGTTTTGTTTGCTTTATGTTGACACCTAAATTTTGATTGATCATTCGTAATTTAATGCACAAAAATTTAGGGATTAATTTTAACCCCTAAAAAAAATATCAGGATTAAATTGCATAGCATATAGTTTTAGGAACATTTATCATTGCATTTGCATTGGACATGTGGCAGATGGGTTTCAATTGATAGTTCTAAGCTTTAATTTAACAAGTTGGACTAAGCCCACAAGGAAAAAGAATTTAACTAGGCCCGTTAAGGGGTGACGAGTTGGAATATGAGAATATTCCTGGGAATATGAGAATGTTCCCGAGAATATTCGCATTATTCTTTCAGTATGCAAGGAAGGTGTTAGATGAAATATTCCCGGGAATATGAGAATGTTCCCGAGAATATTCGCATTATTCTTTCAATATTCGGGAAAGGTGTCGGATGAAATATTAGAAAAATATCGCACGTGGGATACAAGAGCAACGTGCAAATTTATCATCTTTCTTTAAATAACATAGTCCTCTCACCTACAAAAAGGGGGGCCACACACACTAAAGAGGACACAAAAAAATATAGAAAGCACACGTGAGAAAAGAAAGAGAGGGAGAGAGTTCATGGCCAGGTACTTCACAGCCAAACATCTCAAGGCCGGGTCTCCTTGTTGCTCCCTTACAAAGCCGAGAAGTTGCTACCTCGCTCAAGATCGCTGAGCACCTTCCGTCACAGCAATTCGGAGAGACCCATGGAAACTTTGATCGTGGGGTTTTGACGGTCAAAGTTTGAAAACTAGTGGGATCGTCAAAAGACTAGTGGATTTGCTTTGGAGACATTGCCGCAACCCTAGGTCATTAAATCCAACAAAGCCGATAGTGAAAGACCAAGACTCACTGCTCCCGTCTATCGACGACTCCTGGCCCCCTTGCCAAGCTTGGAAATTTCTATTTTGCAGGCCTTGGAGAACCCCTCCAACGACTATCAAACCATCGTAAGCGCTATGGAGCCATTGTCAAACATCACCGCGCGTGGTCTTGCCGAATTTGACCAATTTTGGCAAGCGAGTGTTTGAATAAGGTAATTTCCTAATCCGTTTGCTCATCTAAATATAAAATTGCCTAATTAGCAATGCATTTACTGCTAATGTGATTTCCTTTGAGATATTTGACATATTTCGATTGAGTGAGGTCGTTGTGTCGTGATTAAAAAATCGCAATAATAAAAAATACTAAGCCACGAGACGTCGAATCAAGTTTTTGATTGTTTTGATTTTCTATCTTGGGTCATGGAGAATTGTATGCTTTATATGATTGGTTGCATCATGTGTTGATTTCTTTAGTAAACTTACAAAAATGCATGAAAAAATTCCGTTACATAATAGGGTAGATTAATGTGTTTCATGTCGGGCTAGTCTTATAGTCTACATTGCATATGATGTAGAAGCTTAGGAAATTTCATTACTTATAAAAAAGAAAACATAAAAATTGCCATGCTCATGTCATGTAGAATTAGGTCATCACTCGTGTGTCATCTAGTCATTGCATGTTTAGGGTCATTTGAATGCATGACATACTAGGGTAGTTGCATTAAATATTTTCTAGCATTAGATTAAGTTAAATAATTAATGTCGCGTGACATATAGTTTGCATATTAGGTTGCACATTGCATTCTATTATAGTTAGACAATTTCATATGTCATTACATTCATTGCACGTAGTTTTAGGCTTCATTAAATAAGTGAAAACCTTAAAAAATATTTGAATGAGTGCGTGTTGATTAGAAATTATATCTAGGATCATTGATGTAATTTTTAAACTAACATCGCAGATGCTTTCATAGCTTTAAGGTAAGTAACTTCCTCCTTTTCCTTGCAATTTATTTATTGCTTTGCTTCATTGAGTGTTAGATAATGGTTTGCGCACTCGCATGATTACATTGCATGATAGGGAGTAAATCAAAATCAACAAAAACTGCATGCGATTCATTTTTCTAAAATAAAAGAGAAAATGTACCGAAAGGGCGTTAGAGAAATCTAACGTAATCAAGTCCCCGATCCCATAGTCTATGGTTCGTAGAAATAAAGTAATCCTCCCATTACTTTACTTGGGTTTCTAATCGACCCACCAAAAAATAGATTAGTGGCGACTCCAAGTAAAAATCATTTGCATAGTAAAAACTTAAACCCTAAGTCGCGAATTGGTATGGGCTTGGGAGAGTCCGAGCTAAGTTTAGGCTTAGTAATCCATTAGCCAAACCCTAGATGGTGCGAGGTCGCGACACTTTAGTAGAATGGTTGTCACATTATAGAACCATAATAAACACAAAACACCACATGGGCACTTAGCGAACAAAAATTTTAGGGACTCATAATTGGATAAAAAGATTGCCTGTGATACTTAGTTCAGAAAAAATGAAATTTATGTATCGAACTAGCACTAGTTAGATAACTATTGTAAATCAATCCCTAACTCTAAATGTCTAAGACTATGTTTGGTCATCTGGATTTTTAGTCAAGGTATGATTGGACAAGATAGGATATGAAATTTAGAAATTTTGCCATGTCCTATCTATTTCATATCCTATCTCTTGCTTGGTGAATTGCAAATATAAAGCCAAATATTTTCATATATTATTTTGTCTATTTTTTGATATTTATGATATGTCAGTGTAATGAACTTGAAAATACCAAACAGAGATTGTAAAAATATCTCATTATTCGTTGTGCTTTGACTTTCTCACTACTTTTGTGAAATTTCAACATGAACCACAAAGTTACAAAGGAAAAAGAGTTTCAACTACTTTTGTGGATTTTGATGTGAACCAGAGAGCTACTAATAAGAAGAATTTTTATCTCTTATTGTTTTCATGGAGTTTTGACGTGAACTAAAACAATATGTAGGAGTAATGAAACTTCAAGGTAGACTAGAGATATAGAGGAGAATGAGACAAAGAGGATAAGCTTTGTTTGACAAATTTCATTGTCCCTTGTTCATCGAGAATTAGAAAGAACCTTTTCAAATTTCATTATGTTCTTTTAAAATCTGGATTCTTCTACTTCATCTTTATTTACTCTTTTTTTCCATCTCTTTTTTATTTTATTATTCCCCTCCATCATTCCTTGATAATTTATCAAATAATGAACTATGTTATTATACCTAAAAAATGTAATACCATAGATATTAAATATATATATATATATGTGCACATACAAAATGTGTATTATGGGGAAGAAATAAATAAAAATATATAAATAAAAATAGGAATAAATAAAGATAAAAATTTAAAAAATTTGTTATTTTTAATTTTCTTTTCAATATTATAATTCAAGTATTATCTATATTTAATTATTATTTTAGTTTTATTATTTAAGAAATTTTTTATCATAGAAGAAATAGCTTTCGTATCATGAATATAAGAAATCCAATTCATATTTATCCCACATCCTCCGAAGGATAATTTTATTTATGCTATATTTCCCTTATATCTAACTTTATCATATTTTTAGAAGGAACCAAACGCAAAATAGGATAATTTCCAGACTTTTATCTTGTATAAGAAGTGAGGTTTACTCCCTACCTTACTTGGTTTCTAGTCGACCCCCACTAGACTAGAGATGACTCTTCTTCGTGTAAAATTTTCATATGATTAATTGAACTAAATTGAAGTTTCCAATGTTATGTGAGGTAAAGATATGTGAGAACACACACCGATTAAATTATCAAAATATTTGCAACATTTGGAGTTGCATGCATTACGAGGAAAGGCGTAACCATTTGGAAAACATTCTAATTTTGGCAACCATTTGGTTTGTGGTTGAATAATTCAACATAAATAGTAAATGCAAAGTGTGTAAAATGCAAATCGTGTAAAATGTGCTTATGTCTAAATAATGCAACGTAAATAGTAAATTCAAAACGTGTAATGTGCTTAGGTCTAATCAATTGTCACACTCTGTATACTAGAACACTTTTTTGTGCACTTGATACCATTTGTTAAACTGTTTCACCGGGAGTAGACAAAATGAAGTTTCTTTTGTTTTAATTTTACAATGCAAAACACCTTCAAAGTACACATTCACATTGCAAAATTCCTTTAAATCATTACAGACGTAATCTTTCTAAAAGTCGGGTTAAATTAAATATTGAGCGTCAATCTCATACCTGGCTATCAAAAAGGCCAAAGCTTCAAAATATAGAAGAAAATGCACTTTCCAAGTATAGGATTATAGAAAAATTTGAAGTACACAGCCTGCCCATTCTTTTTGTACGCAACCTACATCCGAATCAATGGAGATGAAAGGGGGTTGTGAACAAAAGAGTAAAAAAAAGCGTCCCATATTAAATTCAAATAGATATCTCGATAATTTGTGGCAAGTAAACGTTAATGTTCACGAGATAGTATGCACTTTCGGTCTTTTTCTAGATATCTCTTTTGAATTTGGCTATGTTTTTGGCTTGCAGTTAAAAGCAGGATCAACGCAAAATAATTGCTTGAACTGATTTTTAATGTTTTCCCAATGAACTTGATGGATGCTTCCCTATGGGGTGACGTCCATAACGCTACGTTCAAAAAGCTCTTATTGTAATAAATTAGGGTCCCCTTCAAGAAAACAAAAGTTCCTTGGAGTTCAAATTATTGCCACCCATCAGATGTTGTAAATCAAAATAAGGTATCAAATTATTTTCTCTTTTAATAATATGCACAAATATTTACATGACCGGCCACATTTTCGTCCAGACGTGATGTGGGGATAGTTTTTCCAAGTAATTTTCTTATTAGTGGATCAAAATCATGGATGGACATCGTCTATGTCACAGCCTAAATCAATATCTAGAATTTAGGGAACGATAGGTCATCTATTATAACATGAAGGATGAAACCTTCAATCAAGGCTACTCATTTTAAGAAAACATGTTGACTGAATAAAACCTTTCATTGAATAGAAGTTATAATTAAATCTTGTCTATCATGAATTAACCAAAACCATACAATCATAAACCCTGATCTAATAAACTTATTCAATTAGTCCAATATAAAGTCCCATATTAACCCCTAATCACTTTTCATGTGTATACGATTAAACTCCTTGCGTTTGGAATCTCAAATAGATTTGATAAGTAACGATCACCACTCCTATGGATTTAAGCCATGAAGAAAGAAACTAATAAAAGTTGTATGTGATAGTACGCGCCATGAAAGCGACTCCAACACATATTTTCAAATGTGTGAATCATGCAGTATGCATAATCACGTAAATCATAAATCATAGTTAGCCATATGTCAAATTCGACTACTCATGTTGAATACTCTATAGTGACACTTCATGAGGTGATCCGACTCAAAAACCATATTATCTACAATTGAAAGCGACTTCAACATATATTTTCCAATTTGTGAGTCATGCAATACGGATTATCACATAAATCATGTATTATAGTTAGCCATGTATCAAATCCAACTGCTCATATTGAACATTCTCTAGTCACACTTCACTAGGTGACGTGACCCGGGAACCATATTGACTAAAAATCACATTAGCTGTGATTAAGCTCCCAAAAAACACTAATCTATGCACATAGATCTTGTGTCTCCTCAACGCCACAGCCGAAACATGCAGCAGGAGTGATGGAGGGCAAACACCTTGGTTCTGCGTGCCCCGGGACCATTCCAAGCGCCACTCAGCAGTTTTTGTTGAATAGCCTCAACGTCGTACGTGCAATGGGACCATGCCAGTTTGAGGCGCAAACTACGTCGCCCGGAGGGAATCTTTCATTTTCAGTTCTGAAGGAAGGAAGACTTTGGCACAGCAGATTCCGTACACACAATTCGATAAACGTCCACCAGGGTCGCAGTTTTACTTCACGCCGAAAGACTGAATATCACGTGCCACAACACCCCCCCACCCCCCAACCACCCAACAAAACATGTGACACGTTTAGCAGGGTCGCTTTCTGTTTTACTACTTTGTCAGATTGATTGGGTCATCCCTTCATGTCATTTAGTTAACGTGCACATCACGTGCTGACAGTGGCAGAGGGTCGGCCCAATAAATTTGCGATAGAACTTGAACGATGGCCACATATACTATATTTTATAATTAAAAAAAAAAAAAGGTAGGAAGGAGCAACTAGCGTGACCGACATTCTGTTAAAGCATTATCATAAGTGTTCCACTTTTGCAATTGAAATGTAATGTTTGAAATATGATAATCATTTAGAGGCTAAACTCACTCATTAAGTGGGCCGGAGATACGGACACAGCGACAATGACGAAGACAACGCATGGGGACCCCAACCACAGTGATCCAAGGCGGTCCCAAGGCTAAAACAACAACAACAAACTCTGCCTCACACTACAATGCTGTAAAATTGAACTGTACAGGTGGGAAGGAGCTGGGCGGGCTGGCCGGCAACTGGCGGCACCTGGAGGTTAAAGGGGACTGGCTGGTGGCTGGGCTGGGCGGTGGTTGGGTCGGAACAAGAGGAAAACGGCTGAAATAGGCGAAGTAGTGTAGGGATTGGCAGGCAGGAAGGTAGCGACTTCTAGTCGGTAGGCAAGTTGGCCGGCGGCTCCGTCTAGTGAACGGAGAATAGATTTTTATTTCAAAGTACACAATTATCGAGAATCGACATAGGGTTGTTTGCGGGCTCGATAACAATAAATGAAATCACCATCATCCCATTATGTTATGTTCGCAAATCGAGTTTTAGTCATCCCTGAAATCGGCCTACATATCTACAGGATTGTCCTCACGTGAGTCTCACAATCAAGTCGTTTTCTTGGATCAAGTTTTTTAGTCGCACGAGTTATGTTCTTATTAGCCTTTCCTCATAAGGTTAATATCTCGGGAGTAATCAATTCTGAGTGAAATCAACCAACAATGCATTGACGAAATTCACGTTCATTCTTCCCTCAAAGGGCTCAAATTTCAAGACGTCACACATGGGGTTGTGTTTGACCTAGGTATTGATAACCAGGCAACTCCTTGCCTGTAAGCTCTCTCTATGCCCTTGCCTGTGATCAATTTCAAAGGCTTTTTTTTAAGACAAGCTCCTGACACTTGTTTGGTCAGATTACCCTACGTCATTAGCTATTGTGGAATAATTTGAAGAAAGTTTGTGAAATTGTATCTCTTGAAAAGTTTTAATATGTTGCTTACCTTAATACGTGGTTATAGGTGTCATGACCTCCTTCTCGTGTCTCGGAGGCTAATGACTTGGCTAAATGCTTTTTAAGGCTTAGCTCAGACTCTCCCAAGCCCATCAATTCACAACTTATGTTTCAAGTTTTTAACTTGCTTTCAGTTAAATTTCATTTTAAAAAGGAGTCGCCACTAATTAGTTTAGACTAATCAGTTTAGGATGGGCTAATTAGAAATCCAAATAAAATATTGGGAGAAATATTTTACTCCTACGCAATCAGATAAATTAGGATCGGGGACTTGATTACATTAGTTAATCACTAATGCCATATGGTCCCCCATTGCATGTCCCTTGGATTCACTCAAGTAACATTTATAGTGAAGTGACTCGTTTGACTAATATCTTCATGTGTTGTTAATCATGGTGGAAAGACCTGGGCATGGCAAAGAAGTTGAAGTACGCAAAGGACCAACCATTGAAATGGTACAAGTGGCTGATGGCCATCCTCACCAATATTGGCTTGTCCCTAGAGAGAGTGCTCGTCACCAAAGCCATCTAATTCATCTACCTCATTGACGATGATTTTGACATCTATGGCACAATCGATGAACTCACCTCATTCACGAATGTCATCAACATGTGCATAATTTGGACTTTTACAACGTGCACCATCCGGGAAAGTCTCTTTTTGCACATACATAATATTGATCCTAGCATGCCTAATTATTTTCGCAGTAGACAACTACTCAAAAGTACTCATGTCATGATCTCAAACCTATATATGGAAAGAATACTTTTCACCAATTAAGTTTTTCTCATACAAACCTGTACTCATGTCATTGACTTTCCAATGCAGTATCCTTGGGCTAACTTTTTCTTGTACAAGCAATACCGAATCCCGTGAACATATGCCTAAAAAATTTAGTACCCCACTTGTACAAAAACAAATATACTCGACCTCAGTGTTTCTAGATTAGGCTATGTTATAATGCATTTGACAATTCTAAACCCTGTTGGTTTGTTGCCAATTTGATGTTCTTGATCCGTTAAATGGGAATGTACTGAAAAAAGAAAACATACTGGACTACATGGGAAAAATTGCCAAAGAAGTCATAAACCTATTATAATTGCGCCAATTCAATCCCATTTTTTTTTTTACCGATTCAGTCCTAAACCTTTTACAATTGTGCCAATTTAGTCTATCTGGCCAAATTTGGCCAGTCGGAGCTATCGTGGATGTTAGCTGGTGCCAACGACCATATTTTAATAATATTTTTATTATTTTCCAAAATTTTTACTATTCTTTTAATTTTTCGTTTGCCTTTTCTTTTTTGTCTCTTCCTCCTTTACCCTTCCCCCCCACCAGTGGTAGTGGCCAGCCAACTCTAATAAGGTTTGCCGGCCATTGCGCGAGGGTCGCGACCCTCGTCAGACCAGGCACCCTCACCAGCGGCCTTGCCTAGACCAAGGTGAGGCCTAAGGGCTGCAGCGAGACAGCATTGCCTAGATTTGGGCGAGGCCAGCCTCGCCATGGCCTGGCCGCGAGGAAGGCAGCCTTGCTCACAGTTGGCAAGGCAATGGTGACCTTTGCCTAGGCCTGCCATAGCCTCGCTAGTTGCGGGCGAGGCTACCTTCGCCCGTAGCCAGGCTATGGCGAGGCGGCTTCACCTAGCGAGGTTGGCCTTGCCTAGATCTAAGTGAAGTTGCCTTGCTATGGCCCCCAGGCCTCCCCTAGGTCTGGACGAGGCTGCTGGCAAAGGTCACAGCCCCCATTCGACTCTCTGCCCTCGCTAGCAGCCTCTCCCTGACCTGGGCGAAGCCAGCCTCGCTGCGGCCCCTAGGCCTCCCCTAGGTCTAGGTGAGGTCTTTGCGGCCCTCGAGCAATGACTGGCAACCTCATCAAGATTTGGCTCGCCACTGCCGTCGGCAGGGGGCAAGGGGAGAGGCAAGGGAGGAAGAGACAAAAAAAGGAAAAAAAAATAGAAAATTTTAAAATAATAAAAAAAAATCAAAAATAATAAAAATATTATTAAAATATTATTACCAGCATCCACTCAGCTCCGGCCGACCAAATTTGGTCAGAAGGATTAAATTGGCATAATCACAAAAAGTTGAGGACTAAATCGGTAAAAAAAAAAAAGAAGGTTTAGGACTAAATTAGCATAGTTGTAATCTATTTAGAACTTTTTTGGCAATTCTCCCATACTACATGAGGATGTGCTTTCATGCTTTGGATGATATTACCAATGAAGTCAGCTCAATGGTGTACAAGAATCATGGGTGGAACCCATTATGATCCTCAAGGAAAACGGTACAACTTCTCTCTCCCAGTAATTCTTTTTTTTCCTTCGTTTTCTTCTTTGAAACACGGAAGAAATTGACTTTTACTTAATACTCTTTACTCAACTTAATTTTACAACGCACCAAGTTTGCTCTTCGTTGATCCGAGAAGCCTAAAACTTCTACAACATGTAAACATAAGCACAAAAATTCGCATATTGATAATTTCTAAAATTTGGATGATATTTTATACTTTTGCTGTCTCCAATCCATGGTCAGTGGGTGAGCCTATTAAGTGCCTTCTTGGTGGAGGCAACATGTCTTACGAGTGGTCACTACCCAACAACACAAAACTACTTGACAACGCAAATTTCAGCTTAGGAGTGCATGTGATATTGGTCCACTTGTTCTTCCTATTGTCACACCTCAAAGTTGCAAGAAAAGGAAATATGACACGGCCATCCTTCTACACGAATGACGCAGCTTCAATATAACCAACAGTCTGATATCAACATATATATAACTCAAACCCGTATATATATATATATATATATATATATATATATATCAGATAGACCAACACATTGTCTACACATCAGAGTTTCTATAATCCTCCAAAATAATATTTACAATCAGAACTTAGCCAACCCAAAAGATAACAAACACTATACAAATTTCTTCCTTAAGTCATACCCAAAAAGAATCAAAAGTTTCCCCAATAGCGCTCTCACTCTATACACTACTAACTGAGGAACCTGAAGACATAAAAGATTAGTGGAATAAGCAATCACAACTCAGTGACTAGTACATATCTTCTAAGTAGATCAAGCAAGCACTATGCATGAATTCAGAGCAAGACCAGAACTTTATAACTCAATCCATTGTATAAAATACATAATGAATCATATAGGAGTTACTTTTATACTAATATGAAAAACTCATTTAAACCACCATCACAATACAAGAATCAATGGTCAAGTCCATTAGATAAGCTCCATTCAAAAATCACATGCTAATGGTCCATCCATTGACCAATCTATTGCTCAATCTCTACCATGGTCACGACACAATGCCTTGTGACAAGGCGACCAAGATTCCCCCATTGGCAAGGTCTCCACCTATAATGCCAGTGGCTCGGCCCAGAAGGATATCCTAAACTCGATATGCATACCAACATGCCCCTCAATGGGCTCACAGTAATAATGACCAAAATAACCATCCTCCAATACCAAAAAGTCAAGCTAGAAATCAATATAATAAACCAAACAAATACCTTTTTTGCAACATCGTCATCCACCATTTCTCATCCATTTCTCAAGTCTTTCACATACTTTTCCATAAACCATTTGCAAAGCAATTACAAATATATTTTGCCTTCCAACACTTTGCATATTATGCTTTCCAAACCTTTATAAACAATCAAAAAGTAGTCCATGCCCGATCCGACTTTTATGCAATAATAATGTCATTTCATAATCTCACACCATATATAATCCATAGAATTTCTCAACATGAATTTTACAAATTCAAAGAAGATATAATACCACTCATCTCGTTGCTTACGACCCAATAAAATGATACTTGTATCATCAAACTCGCGGTCCTAATAAATAATTGAGGAATAAGTTAAAATCCAATAAAACTCTACCTCAACTATGAGACAACTAAACTACACCTTAACACTAATAAAATGACCTCTATGAGCTAACAAATTGCCTATCAAAAGTTATTTATTCAAAACCGTTCATGAAGCAAGACTTGAGTGCAAAACTTGATTACGCCAAAACTTTCTCATCCAAACTCCGATCCAATAAATCTTGTAGTCAAAATGAAGATAATTCCAAACACTAGAAGACCCATAAGTTGGACAACCCAATTTTGAGCCGAAACCGACAAAATCAGACCTCAAGGTGACTACGCACGTACTATTTACCATGCGAGAGGAAGTTCAAAATTCTGTTTCGGACAAACCATAAGCTCAAATTCAATTTTGTAAAATCCTATGGGTCCATGACATCCTAAATTACCATTCTTATAAATTTTAATGGCTCAACAACTCAAAAATTGGACTTTGCCACTCAATATTTTCAATATTTCAAATTTGAGCCCTAAACCGGAAAAATGCTTCAATTGAAGGAACAAGAGGCATGTGTACTTACCGGGTGTTACGTAATATAGTCGAGTCGGTTTTGTAAGGCTCCCGCGACGCGCATGTGCTAAACCCAATCCTTCTTTCCCTTTGTTCTTCTTTCCCTCTCTTCCCTTTTCTCTCTTTTTCTTTCTTTCACCTGACTACTTTGGCTTTCGTAAGTGGGAGAGAACCCCACTTATTCTCTCTCATTCTCCTTTTTGACTTTTCAACTCTCTTTCTTGTCACGACCCTCCCGAAGAAGGTTGATGGATTACTAAACGCAGTGCTTAGCACGAACTCTCCCACGTCCTACCAATCACAACTTGGTACTCGATTCAACCATGATATTTATCTTACCTATTGGAGCTGCCACTAATCGATTTCGGGTCAATTAGACACCCAAGTAAAATGTGGGAGTACATTTTACTTCTGCGAACCAAAAATCATGAGTTCGGGGACTTGTACCTTTTCTCCTTCTTAAAAAAAAAAAAGTTTTGCATACAACCTTTGCTGGATTTTGTAATACTACACCATTAACGTGTAAAATATGACTAAGCAATTGAGCAAATAATAAAATAACATCCAACGATCATGATCATGATCATGAAAAAAATATGAACCTGAACATATTTTAAAAAATGATATTATCATTATCACAAGGTTTCTTAGTTTGAGCAAACTAAGAGAGATTGGCACAAACCGGAAGCACGATATTATAGGAAGCAACTAAAGGGATGTAGCAGCAATGACCAATAGCAATGTAGGGACGCACAAGAGCAACAACGAACGTCGGCAAAACAGTAGCGACCAGCAGCAAACAGTAGCAAATCAGTAGCAATGATCAGTGAAATTTGGCGACGAACAGCAACAACGTGAAGTGGCAGTAATGGAGATCTTCAATGATGGCAGAGCTTTTGTAGCTGATATTGGAGACTCATCTGAAGACTGAGGACTCAAGAAATGGACTATGTTGTGATGTATGCAAGGCACCACAACATTGTAAAATCACAAGAGAGCTTCATATGATGATGAAAAAACTGATGATCCCCTCGTGCTCCTCTCCCCTACTTTTATAATAGCCCAAAGCATCTCTTTCTACAACAATTTTTTGAGTTTCCTTTTCTCATTGCCTTAATTCATGGTCTACATATTGGTACACGATTTTGTGGCCAACTCAATCTTTCCTATTCATGTAAGCTATTTAGACCCAAACGTCTTGATTCATTCCTTTGTCAAATTTCATGCCTTCCTGTTCACCTGATTTTTTGGCTCTCGATTCTTAATTAGAAATTTGGATCCTCATTTACCAAAATCCGAATATCCATCAGAACAAGAATGGCTGACCAAGATTCCCACCTTCCTTGCATAGCCAATCAGATTGATCCCCTCTTATTTTCCAGCTCATTAGCTTCCTTTTGCAAGCTTCCACAGCCCACACTTTCCACAAATGTTTTCATTTTCTTCCCTCCATTTTGTTCTTCTTATCCCATGAATCCCTCCAAAATTTATTGGAGAGAAGATTCTTTGTGGAATTGCAACTCCCTAGTATCCAATTGATTTCCTTCCGAATTTTCTATCCTCACGTGTGCAATTTATCTATCCCGTTCCTCATATTATGGGCAAGGTTCATGGTCCCTTATTAGGCTAAACATAATTTCCGGTTTTGCTTAAGGGTCAGGTCAGCCTGCAAATATAGCCACACGTTAGGTCAAAATTTAGGTGTCAACATTTCTCCTTCTCTATTTTTTTTTAAATAAGTGGGTCCCACTAATCAAAGAGAGTTTAAATATTACACCTATTGGGTGAGAGAATCATCTCCCAAAGCGTCAATCATTTAGAGAATACACCAGAACTTTTTTTTCCACGGCATCTATTCTTCGTCTTTGGGATGACTTGGGAAGTGCCAAGGTGAGTGATAATTTCATCGCATCTTTAGCAAGATCTTGTCGGTTGGTCGAGTGGGGAATCAAATGTCATTCCATCTTTTGATAGATACTTCTAGTGAGCTCATAATATCTCAGCAAGGGCATGTCGGTGGCACGACTCGTGCCGCACGAGGTCTAATCCCCTTTTATCTTTCAGATGCACAGTGAGCGTGGTAGTTTGTAATTAAGATTAGTTTAGAAAGGAATGGCTAGTTTTAAAAGGAAATCGGTTGATCAAATGGCAAATAAGATTTTGTCTTGTAATTGAACACATCGATTATTTCAGTCAAAGTTCGTAATATCTCGTTAGTGTGTTGGTAGCACATGGTGTTCCTTTTATTGTCAATTATACGTTTTGAATTAACCAATAGGATGGGCAAAACATAAGTCCCGTTAAACAAAATGTCTAGCTAAAAAATCATGTACTTGTCTTTTTTTGGAAAAATTATCTAAAAAATCATAAATCTAATGCACTTTTGCTAATTTAGTCCTAAAATTTTCAATTTTTAAATTTGAGTCCTAAACCTTTTTACTTTATGTTAATTAAGTCCATCCACCAATTTTAGCCAAAATTTGCTGATATGGATGTAGTTTATTATTTTTTTAATATTTTTTTGAAATTTTTAATATTTTTTCCCCTCTTTTTTTTTCCTCTCTTCTACCTGTATCAGCCACCCAACCTCTAACAATTGGCCAGAGGCTGTGATCGACAAGGGTCAACCTCGCTAGCCACAAGTAAGCCTTGCCCAAGTCCCGCAAGGTCGTCTCACTAGATCCTGGTGAGGGCGACCTCGTAGGAGGCTAGCAAAGTCACCCCTCAACAGCTCCTGACAAGGTCGACCCTCACTGATTGCAACCTTTGGCCAATCATTGGAGTTTGCGTGATCAACAAAGGTAGAAAAAAGAGTGGAAAAGAAAAAGGAAGGAAAAATAGAAAAGATCGAAAAAATATTTAAAAATATTTAAAAATAATAAAATTTATCCACATTAGTACATTGTCTTACGTAGGATGGTAGGCATCTATGTTAGCGAATTTCAATCTAAACTAACCGAATGAACTTAATTGGTAAAAAGTGAAAATGTTTAGGACTCAATTGGTGAAATTGAAAGGTTTAAGATTGAATTAGTAAAAATGCAATATGTTTAAGACTTTTTGGAGAATTCTTTTTTTTAAAAGCTTCTCACTTTTTGGGGTGAGTTAATTAATTTTTCTCCAGCAGATAGAATTTGTAATAGGATTCATGAATTACGATTGCCATGTTGCAGAACATTACCAAATTCTCATGTTTTTGTAATTGATGCGCTTTGCCTGTTTAACAAGTAAACCGCTATAGTATTGTTTCATTAGTATATAAGCAATGACAATGTTGACAGGACGAGTTCCAAGATGGCCGAGACGGGTCTTATGTGGAATGCTACAAGCAAGAATTCCAAGGCTCTTCGGAAGAAGTGGCAAGAGACCATGTGAAGAAGATGATCTCGGAGGCATGGAAGAGGCTCAACAAGGCATGCCTCTATCCTCACCCATTCACCAAGTCCTTCAATAAGACCGCCCTCAACACGGCCAGGATGGTCCCACTGATGTACAATTATCAGGACAACCATTCACTCCCTCTCCTTGAGCACCATACAAAGTCATAGCTCCTTGAAGGTCCTTCCTTTTAAGGGCTTTGCTACTTTATTATCGATTTAGACATCATATGGCTAGACTTAGTCGTGTAAATTTCTAATTAAGATACAATCAAATAGGATATGATATAAAATTTATGGATTTTATTATATCATATTCATTATTTGATGAATTGTAGTAATAAAACTACATATTTGTATATCCTATTGAGTCCATTATTTGATAGGAACTGCAAGTTAATTCAAGTGACAAGTACGCCTTATATGCTGCTCATAAAAAAAATACCAAACTTATCATCTTGACCTCCCAAATCCAATTAAGAGAAAGGGAAAAAAAAAAGCTCCCAAATCCGACTACTTCAAAAAAATTTGCGTATTAACTATAAACAAACATTGATCAAGATACAAGGAAGGCTTTCAATTAAAGAAAAATAAATAGGAAACTGATGTTCTTTTTTCTCTAAATTTTGTTCATAACATCAGCAAATTGAGCAAGTGTGCTGGCAAATTAACAGCAGCCAATTAAATTCTCATGATTAAACTTTGTATTTCCTTTATGAAAATTGAGAATTTTTTTATTTTCTTAAAATCTGACCTTGTTAAGAGGGTGGGGACAAGATATATACTTCCTGTCCGCCACCAATAAACTAACGTTGTTTAGCTTTTCCACATTTATTCAACAGATGTGTTTCAACAGTTTCTTCACAAAATGAATGTCCATTGATGTATACTTTCGACAAAGACGTATCCTCCAACCGGGTTTTGGAAACGACAGTTGTCGTACCAAAAGACGACAAAAAACTCATGCCAACCAATTTTCTCGTCCACAACAAAGACATGAAGTGCAGTAACTTATGAAAGATGTGGGCACCGCTCATCAATATATTTTAGGCACCTTTTATTTTTCACTATAAATAGGCCATCTAAAGCACATCAACTTCCCATTAAGACACTTTCTTTACCCTCTCGTGCTTTTGCTAAATCACAAAGTCCCATTCTTAACAATCTTCGCACTTCTGTTCTCCCTGTGATTTACCGTGAAAGGTTCGACCGCCGATTCCAGCTTCATCATGTCTCATCCTAACCAAATGCAATTATCGAGCATTGACAAAGAGCAAACTCATCTGGTAAATCCACTGATCTTAGCATTTTTTTTCACCTTTTCTTTTCCTTCCTTAAGAAAAGAATATCACGGACGTAGTGTTTGCTTCCAAGCATTACTCCGTGGGGCACGTATGACACCTCTAATGAAAATTAGGATGTCTCCTGGGTCAGCGAACACAAAACCTTAGATTATAGAGATGAGGTGTTAGAAAAATACACATAATTCTTTGATGTGGAAATTTGAAAATCAGTGATCTTTGATCTTCATGATTTTCACAAATAGATGAAGATGTACCTTTGTTCATGGCGTTACCCTTGAAGACAATCGTTGTGGAAAACCGATGAACTCAAACCAAATGAAGAAATCCGATTTCTCTCCCTTAACCCACTATTCTTTAATACATTCTATCGATGGAGGAGAGAATATTGAATTCTTTTCAGTTATTATTGTTCTTTTTGAGTGGAGAGAGGACCGGACTCTATTTATACGTTCTTTCAACAGGTGCCTTCTATCAAAGCGCATTTTAATTTTCATAAGAGTCGCACATCTTCAAAAAAGCAGTAACTTTCCTTGAGGATTATAACATTTCATTTTATTAAAATCATAACTTCTCGTAACCAATATTTATTTGATAACATTTCAATAATTATTAAACCATATAATAAATCATATCATGTGGGCACAATAATTCTTACATGCTCCCACTTGACCTATATGATTTTCCTTTCATAGTTTAATAAAGACTGTAATGTACACAATAGCATTATGCTATAAATTTTCATTAAATTGGTAATCACATAATAATCACAATTAAGCAAAGAAAACTAATGCGAGTCATAGTGGTTGTATGTCATTAATCGACATAGTCTCTTCTATGTACTACAACTATAGCTCTCTACTTAACATGATTCATAAATGAGAAGTACAATAATAGTCCAACTATAATGTCTCTTTAGAAACTATCCTGTTTAACATTTATCTATTTCCATAATGTATACTAAATAGAAAACAGGAAATATCAGAAACACATAAATGAGTTCAGAGTGTCAAATACATTAACTTAATACAAACATTAATGACGTCCAATAATGCCTATCTTTTCAACATGCTCATTAAATGTTTTGGGCAACAGTTCTTTTGTTAAGAGATCTGTTATCATAAGATTTGTGCTAATGTACTCAATCGACATTCTTTGTTTCTGAACTTCTTCTTTAACAGACAAGTATTTGATCTTCATATGCTTAGCACCCTTAGAATACTTGTTGTTCTTAGAGAAGAAAACTGTTGCAGAGTTATCACAATAAATTTTCAGCAGATTGGCAATACTGTCAACAATCACAAACCCTGAAATAAAATTCCACAGCCATAATCCATGAATAGTGGCCTCAAAGCATGCCACAAATTCAACCTCCATAGTGGATGCAGCAATAATTGACTGCTTTGCACTTTTCCATGAAATTGTCTCTCCAGCCAGAAGAAACAAGTAACTAAATATTGATTTTCTTGTATTGGCACATCCGGCTAAGCTTGAATCTAAATATCCAATCACCTCAAGATGATCAAATCTTTTATAAGTGAGCATATGATTCTTTGTTCCTTGTAAGTATCTAAGAACTTTCTTTGCAGCTTTCTAATGATCCATTCCAGGATTACTTTGATACCTGCCTAGCATTCCGACAGCAAAACTGATGTCTAGCCTGTTACAAGTTAAGCTCTCCACAATAGATGCATAAAGAATATTTTTCATTTGTTCTCGTTACAATTCACTTTTCAGACATTGCATAAAGCTAAATTTGTCACATTTTTGAATTGGAACTATTCCTGCTGAACATCTACTCATGTTGAATTTCTCTAAAATTTTCTCAATGTAGGCTTTTTGAGACAACCCTAACAATCATTGTGATCTATCACGGAATATTTCTATTCCTATCACATACGTTGCCTCTCTCATATCCTTCATTTTGAAATTCTTAAAGAGAAACTTCTTGATTTCATGTAACAAACCAAGATCATTAGTAGCAACCAAAATATCATCAACATACAAAACTAGAAAAATAAACTTACTTCCACTAATCTTCATATATATACACCGATCAACAGTGTTTTCCTTAAATCCAAAGGAAGTTATAGTATCATTAAACTTAAAATACCATTGTCGAGAAGATTGTTTAAGTCCATATATTGACTTTTTAAATTTACATACCATGTGTTTCTTTCCTTTAACTGAAAAGCCTTTGGGTTGATCCATATAAACTTTTTCCTCTAAATTCCCATTAAGAAAGATAGTTTTTACATCCATTTGGTGTAACTCTAAGTCATAATGAGCCACTATAGTTTTTACATCCATTTGGTGTAACTCCAAGTCATAATGAGCCACCAAAGACATAATGATTCTAAGTGAGTCTTTCTTAGAGACTGGTGAAAAATGTCTCTTTATAGTAAATACCTTCTTTTCGCGTAAAACCCTTTGTAATAAGTCTGGCTTTATGTCATTCAATATTACCTTTTGAGTCGCGCTTGGTCTTAAAGACCCATTTACACCCAACATTCTTACATCCTTTAGGCAATTCAACAAGATCCCAAACTTGATTTTGATGCATGGATTTTAACTCTTCTTCCATGGCATTAAATCATTCATTAGAATCTTCACATTTCATGGCTTGGGAAAATGAACCTGGATCATTTCCAATTCCTAAGTCAATTTTTGACTCTTGTAGATAAACCATATAGTCATTAGAAATAACCGATCTCCTTTCTCTTTGAGATCTTCTTAATGCTATTTCTTGTAACTCAGTTATTGGAGGTTCGATATTGACATCTCTATTGTGGAGTGTTTGTTCATTAATTCGTTGTTTTCAATTATTGTAAGGTTGAATTATAATATCAAAAACAACAACTTTAGAAGCTTTGAGTATAAGAACTTCTACCCTTACTTCTTGAATGTAAGCATCTCACACTCTTTCACTCCCATCGATGTCATCATTCTCAATGAACTTAGCATTTCCAGATTCAACAATTATTGTACTATGATTAGGCCTGTAAAATTTATACCCTTTGGATTTCTCTGCATAATCAATGAAATAACCACTGGTCGTTCTTGAATCCAATTTCCTTTCATGTGGATTGTAAATTCTTACTTCTATTTGACAACCCCAAACATGTAGGTGTCATAAACTAGGTTTCCTTCCCATCCATAGTTCGTAGGGAGTCTTTGGAACTGCCTTACCAAGAACCTTATTTAATAAATACATAAAAGTATTTAAAGCATACATCTACAAAGACAAGAGTAAAGATGAGTGACTCATCATACTCCTAACTATTTCCATTAAAGTACGATTACACTTTTCTACTATACCAATTTATTGTAGTGTACCTAGCATTGTGTATTGAGCACAAATGCCATGTCTTTCAAAGAATTTAGCAAATGAACCTGGACATTGTCCTGATTCATCATATTTTCCATAATACTCACCACCTCTATCGGACCTTACTATTTTCACATTTTTATCTAATTGCCTCTCAACTTCTTTAATATACACTTTAAGTGTATTCACTAATTGAGACTTATCATGCAATAGATAAATGTAACCATAACGTGAAAAATCATCAATAAAAGTGATGAAATAGCTTTCCTTACCAAAAGATGGAACATCAAAGGAATCACATATATTAGTATGTATAATTTC
Organism: Corymbia maculata; assembly: GCA_014182735.1. Taxonomy (NCBI): domain Eukaryota; kingdom Viridiplantae; phylum Streptophyta; class Magnoliopsida; order Myrtales; family Myrtaceae; genus Corymbia; species Corymbia maculata. Next base: position 36,338,862 of record CM024686.1, on the reverse strand, counting down.
AAGAAGCTTCGTACTTCTTGTGGCACATTTCTTAGTGTGCTTTATTTGTTTACCTTTAATACAATCAACACACACTCCAAAGTCAGTAAAATCCAAATTTGAAAGAATTTTATTCTTCACTAATCTTTACATTCTTTCCTTGGATATATGACCCAAACGTTTATGCCACAAGTCAACAGAATTCTTATTCACCAAACTTCGTTTAGTGCCAACATTATGGTGCAAGGTCATTAATGTCTCAACAAAAGAATTATCAAGTCTAAATTTGTAAAGACCATAACATAAAATTCCAGTTCCAATAAGAGTATCACTCTTAAATAAACTGAAAGATCCAGAACCAAACTTACAATAAAATACCGCTACGTCAAGTCTTGGCAAAGAAACTAAATTGCGAGAAAATATAGATACATAAAAAGTTCGAAACATCCAAATAATGCACAGTATCTAAGATCAAACAGTAAGTATCAATGCCTTCAACTGGAGCTTTATTTTTGTTCCCCGTAATCACATAACTTTCATTTGACTTTATGGTTTGAATAGTAAAAAATCTTTGTATCGTATTTGACACATGAGTGATGACACCAGAATTAATCCACCAAGTATTATGAAAAATTTCAGTAAAGTTTGATTCAAAACATACTAAAACACAAGGCTTACATTTCTTTTCGAATCAAGCCTTATGTTTCAGACAATCTTTCTTCAAGTGTCCAATTTTGTTACAAAAATGACACTTAATAAGATTGTATTCCTTCTTGTGGATTTCAGAAGCCTTTGAAGAATCATTTAGGACATGTAATCCTTTCTTTTTGCTCATTCTACCTTTCCTTTTGAAATTTCTTTGAGCTTTTTGATAACTTGAGAGATGAATAGAATGAGCCTTTCGATTCTTAATCCTTGTTTCCTCTTGAACAAGCATATTGGCTAATTCATTCACATTCCACTTATCCTTTATAGTGTTGTAATTAATTTGAAATGGCCCATATTGCTCATGAGGCAAGGAATTAAGTATAAACTGTACTAAAAAGTACTCATCCACGTTCATTCCTAAAGTTCTTAACTTTGCTGCTAAATTCGTCATCTCAAGTACATGTTCATGCATGGTACGTGAACCATCATACTTCATGGTGGTCAGTGTGTTCATTAATGTACCAGCAAATGACTTATCAGCAATTTGAGAATGCTCTTCCACAAATTTCATAAATTCCTTAGCATCATTAGTCTTGAGAAGAGAAGTCTTTAAGTTGTTTGCAACTATAATTCGCATGAACATTAACTTAGTCTTTTCAATCTTTCCTAAGCTTTATGGAAAGACTTTTCATCATCGCTACTTTTATCAGTAATAACAGCTGGTTTCTCAACTTGAAGTGCTAAATCAAGATCCAAGACACCTAAATGAAACTGGACTTGTTTACTCCAATCAAGAAAATTCATCCCATTGAATTAGACAATAGATGAAGCATGCGAATGAAGTGAAACAGGTACAAATACTACAATTATGCAAGAAAATACTCATACATTAATTCTTTGAGAATATCACCTAATCAGATTCAAACTAAACTACACATGTACATCATAGTTCTCATTTGGACGATCCTATGATATACAAATATATAAACAATAATGATACTAATAACTTTTATTTGGTAATTGTAAATATATCTTATTAAATTTTATTTACTATCTTTGGATATATAAACAAGTTTAACAAGTCATATTAATTACTAACTATCATGTTCATGAATTATAAGAAAATAATTAACCTTTGGGTTAATCCCTAAGTTCTTATAATAAATGAACTTCAATATACCCATAACACCAATAATGATACAAAACATATCAATTTCATATATATAGCATCAATTAATCATAGGTAATTGAATAAAAAAATTTATAATATCAAAAATTCAAAAGACTTTAAGGTTTGGCCACTTTGGTGACTAACAAATCATTCATAATATGAATTTTTAATATTGTAAAATACAAATATTTACCAAATTAAACGCAAGGACAAAACCGTAATCAAAGCATAAGGGCAAAATCGTAAAATCATAATTCCATAAGGGAAAAACCATAAATATAAAATCCAAGGGCAAAATGGTAAATAATCAGCAAAGACAAAATCGTAATTATAAATAAACATGGGCAGAACAGTAAATAAATAGCACATGGAGAAAACTATAATTTTATTTTTGAAAGCAACAAGGGGCATAACCATAAATAACCATCAAAGAGGAGGGTAATACTGTAATTAGGCGTAACCAGAGGGCAGTGTCCAGAAAGCAAAAGGCGTGTGCAGTGCACGATACCATAACTACATTTGGACTTAAGAAAAACACTGTTGATCAGTGTATATATATAAAGATCAGTGAGAGCAAGTTTATTTTTCTAGTTCTGTATATTGATGATATTTACTTGTTATTAATGATCTTAGTTTGTTACATGAAACCAAGAAATTTCTCTCTAAAAATTTCAAAATGAAGGATATGGGAGAGGCGACATATGTGATAGGAATAGAAATATTCTATGATAGATCACAAGAATTGTTAAGGTTATCTCAAAAAGCCTACATTGAGAAAATTTTAGAGAGATTCAATATAAGTAAATGTTCAGTATAAATAGTTTCAATTCAAAAATGTGACAAATTTAACCTTATGCAATGTCCGAAAAGTGAATTGGAACAAGAATAAATGAAAAATATTCCTTATGCATCTATTGTGGAGAGCTTAATGTATGCACAGACTTGTATTAGACCAGACATCAGTTTTGCTGTCGGAATGCTGGGCAAGTATCAAAATAATCTTTGAATGAATCATTGGAAAGTTGCAAAAAAAGTTCTTAGATACTTGCAAGGAACGAAGAATCATATGCTCACCTCTAAAAAATTCGATCATCTTGAGGTGATTAGATATTCAGATTTAGACTTAGCCGAATATGCCAATACAAGAAAATTAACATTTGGTTACTTGTTTCTTTTGGCTGGAGGGACAATTTCATGGAAGAATGCGAAGCAGTCAGTTATTGCTGCATCCACTATGGAGGCTGAATTTGTGGCATGCTTTGAGGCTACTATTTATGGATTATGGCTGCGGAATTTTATTTCAGGGCTTGTGATTATCGGCAGTATTGCCAAGCCGCTGAAAATTTATTATGCTAACTCTACAGTAGTTTTCTTCTCTAAGAATGACAAGTATTCTAAGGGTGCTAAGTATATGGAGATCAAATCCTTGTTTGTTAAAAAAGAAGTTCAGAAACAAAGAGTGTCGATTGAGCATATTAGCATCAATCTTTTGATGGCAAATCCCTTAACAAAATGATTGCCGCTCAAAACATTTAATGAGCATATTGAAAAGATACTCAGAAACAAAGAGTGTCGATTGAGCATATTAGCATCAATCTTTTGATGGCAAATCCCTTAACAAAAAGATTGCCGCTCAAAATATTTAATGAGCATATTGAAAAGATGGGCATTATTGGATGTCATTAATATTTGCATTCTGATTGTATTAAGTTTATGTATTTGACACTCTGAGCTCATTTATGTGTTTCTGATATTTTTTGTTTTCTATTTAGTATACATTATGGAAATAGATGAATGTTAAACAAGATAGTCTCTAAAGAGACATTATAGTTGGATTATTACTGTACTTCTCATTTATGGATCATGTTAAGTAGAAAGCTATAATTGTAGTATATAGAAGGGACTATGTCAATTAATGACATACAACCGCTATGACTCGCATTAGTTTTCTTTGCTTAATTGTGATTATTATGTGATTGCCAATTAATGAAAATTTATAGCATAATGTTATTGTGCACATTACAGTCTTTATTAAACCATGAAAGGAAGATCATATGGGTTAAGTGGGAGAATGTAAGAATTATTGTGGCCCACATGATATGATTTATTATATGATTTAATAATTATTGAAATGTTATAAAATAAACATTGGTTATGAGAAGTTACGATTCTAATAAAATAAAATGTTATAATCCTCAAGGGAAGTTACTGTTTTTTTGAAGAGGTGTGACTCTTATGAAAATTAAAGGTGCGTACACTGCACGTGTGGGCAATTGCCCCTCTGGTGCGTGCAGTGCACACACCAAACTTGGCCTACAACGCCAGGTGCGTGGAGACCATGTGCTTGCAACTGCAATGCGCGTGTGGTCCTACGTGCCTTCTTCCTTGTAGCACTTTGCTCTTCTTCTTTTTTCGCCCTGTTTTCATCGAATTCCTCCATTTTTTGTCATTTCTCCATGAAAACGTTCCATCATTCGAATTTGCTCCGACAGAACCCTTCGAAAACATTTCAACAACAACAAATAATGCGAACAAGATCGTTCAATGAATCATCATACATAAATCATAATATTTCTATAAACGGAAAAATCATGAGATCATAAACTATGCTCTGATACCAACTGTTAGAAAAATACACGTAATTCTTTGATGCGGAAATTCGAAAACCAGTGATCTTTGATCTTCATGATTTTCACAAATAGATGAAGATGTACCTTTATCCATAGCGTTACCCTTGAAGACAATCGTTGTGAAAAACCAATGAACTCGAACCAAATGAAGAAATCCGATTTCTCTCCCTTAACCCACTATTCTTTAATGCATTCTATTGATGAAGTAAAGAATACTGAATTCTTTTCAGTTATTGTTGTTCTTTTTGGGTGGAGAGAGGACCTGACTTTATTTATACATTCTTTCAATAGGTGCCTTCCATCACAACGCATTTTAATTTTCATAAAAGTCGTACCTTTTAGAAAAACAGTAATTTCCCTTGAAGATTATAACATTTCATTTTATTAGAATCGTAACTTCTCGTAACCAATATTTATTTTATAGCATTTCAATAATTATTAAACCATATAATAAATTATATCATGTGGGCCACAATAATTCTTACATGAGGTACACAATTTTACATAATCTTTACGCATGGTGTTTCACATGTTATAACAAAAAATTACCCAAGTTTGTTCTGATCACGTAGCTCCTGCTGTGGATGCCGCGGTCCTATCTAAATCTAGAAAATCATGTCTTGTCGAGCTAATTGGGTTGTGTTGGGATAGGATGTAATACCAATATGGCTAACCTGAACATGACATGCTTGTTAAAGTGTCGAAATGCCTCAATGTTAATACGATACACTTGATAAAATAGGTCATACGACATGACTTACATGATTAAAACGATTATCAAGCAACCGTTGTGTTCTTGTATTGACAAAAACACAATACTATAACTTGTTTGCAACCAGAAGTGTGTAAAACACATTTATGCGCAAGAACGCACGTTAACACTTTTAGGACATTTCAACAAGTTCCCCTTATAATTTCACTTTTCATTATAGCTAGAGTGAGGGATTTAAGTAAGTCCTTAAATTGTTTCGTTTGAATTCTGGGACGTAAAACATAGGGGTATTCCTATTTTGTTGAGGAAGAAAAATATATAATTTAGAAGAAGGGGTGCAAAATGTGCAAGCACCGGCACATTAAAATGTGATACAAATATATGGACATAATTTCACCGTTAATAATTTTAAATAACGGTACCGTCCTCTTAGCAAAGTTCTCAGAGGATTTTTCGAAATGATCTTTTTTATTTTTTTGAGTCATATTGGGGTTTTGGGTTCCTACTTCGACATTAAAGTACCAAGCTCGTCTCTTTTCTTCTTTCTTTGCTCCTGCAAAAGCGGTGTTCTCACTACTTTTACTTTGCGGTACCAAGTTTGCATATGCATTGCGAAATTTCCGACTTAAATCAACAAAAGTTAACGTGGATGAGTTCCCATGATCTCAAGATATGAGAGTGCCAAATCCCGGCCATGGCCGTGAGTCTTAGAGCGCCACAAACTCCAGATCTCAGCCACCTTTAACACCCATGACCACAAGGAGACGAGCTCCAGATCCCAGCCATGGCCACGAGCCTTGAGCTTGAGCTCAAGTGGCCGTGGTGGCTTATGAGCTCTAGATCTCGATCACCACCAACATCCATGGCTGTGAGCCAAAGCTTGAGCTCAAGTGGCCATGGCAGTCACGAGCTCTAGATCCTGACCACCATTGGCAGCCATGCCTCAGGCCAAGGCCGAGGCTAAGCTGCCCTCATTTGAGGCTGACAACTTGATCATTGATGAGGCTCGGTAGTGGTCGATGGAGGAAAAAGGGAAAAAGAAGGAAAAAAGCAAAGAAGAAGAAAAGAAGAGAAAAGGGAAAAAAGAAAAGAAGAAAAAAGAGGAGAAAAGAAAAGAGAAAGAAAAAAGAAATATATTAAACTATTATAAAAAATTATCTACGTCAACAAAAACGTACCACATAGAACAACTAGCGTCGATATTAGCGATTTTCCACCAATTTTGACAGGATGAACTTTATTGGCAAAAAATGAAGATATTTAGCACTTAGTTGACAAAGTTGAAGTGTTTATGATTGAATTGACAAAAGTATAATAAGTTTAGAATTTTTTAGACAATTGTCTCGATTCATATCTACTTGGGATATGCCTTTGATATTGTGAACCCACTTTAATCTGTTTTGAAATTTTCAAATAACCCATATATGACATAGTTTGTCAAATTTGAGTTAAAAAATAAGTCCCTAACCAATTTTGCCAGTTCTGCATATATTCGATAACAATGCATGAAACTACCCCATGTTAGAAGAGTATTATAAGACAACAACATGTGGCCCTCAACTCTCATATGACACAATCTGACATTACACTTTTTTTTCTTTTCTTCTCTTTCTCTCCGCACTCTCGCATACATTTGAGAAATTATTCAGTAAATTTTATGCATGTACTAAATTAATTTCGAACTGTCAAAATCGATGAGATTTACTAATTTTTATTGATTAAAATTTAATTTAGTAAAATATATGAACCTCACGTATAATTCTTCCACACGTTTATATCCAAAGAATAACCTTTTACATATATATATACTCGCACATGCTCACTCCTTATCAGCACGAGAGATGAGTCCACTTTGATGATGAAACATAGTTTCCCACCTTAATTGGCCTGTACACTCTTCTGCTTGTTGCACGCGCATACACACATTTCACAAAGAGCTAGATTTATTTTGGAGTAAGGGTGAGTGGTTTCAAGTTCCATACAAATTTCACTTAGAATTTGGAACCTACCAATTGGAATAGTTCATCATTTTTTAGAATCTAGACAATATCCCGCATACTCTAGAACTTGGAACCTACTCAATCACAGGTTCTAGGGTTGGTTCTAAAGTATATCCAAATAGCACCTATATTATTAAATGAATTTATTACGATGAATCATTATCTTTTATAACCACCACTTATTTCTATTATCCACTGAGTATAATTTATATTTAGATATATGAAGAATATAAAAGATTAACAAAGTAAAAGTCTTAATCATAAACTAATAACTTCATATTATACACTCATCATCAAACGTAATGAAATACTGTAGAATCACATGAAAACATAAACTAAGAAAAATATAAAAACTTATTCTAAGTTCTAAATTCCATATTTCAAATTCTAGGTTTTACCTACCTAAAACCTAAATTTTACTTGTCAAAACAAGTTCATCAATTTTTGAAATCTGGAATCTATCGTGTATAATTTGGATCACAAATTTGGTTCTTCGGTTCCAGGTTCCATCTTAGAATTATGTTCACTTCTACGAATTTTAAGAGAAAACATGTTCCCCACATGACAAAGTTTTGAGAATTCGAGTTCAAGTATGTGTTCTTATCTCTTGAATCACGGAAGATATGAGCTAAATCTGAAATGGCAGATTCTGTTTCAGACATGTTTTGATATAGATTACTTGTATGCCGAAAAATGTCCATTTCTTTTGGAAAATGTGATGTCTGCGCTTTTAATTTCCTGAAGACCATAGAAACCTCATTCATATGCATGTGCATTGATGTATACTTTCGACAACGACGAATCCTCCAATCGGGTTTTGGAAACGACAGTTGTCGTACCAAAAGACGACAAAAAACTCATGCCAACCAATTTTCTCGTCCACAACAAAGACATGGAGTGCAGTGACTTGTGAACGATGTGGGCACCGCCCATCAATATATTTTAGTCACCTTTTATTTTTCACTATAAATAGGCCATCTAAAGCACATCAACCTCCCATTAAGACACTTTCTTTACCCTCTCGTGCTTTTGCTAAATCACAAAGTCCCGTTCTTAACAATCTTCGCACTTCTGTTCTCCCTGTGATTTACTGCGAAAGGTTCGACCTCCGATTCCAGCTTCATCATGTCTCGTCCTAACCAAATGCAATTATCGAGCATTGACAAAGAGCAAACTCATCTGGTAAATCCACTGATCTTAGCCTTTTCTTTTCACCTTTTCTTTTCCTTCCTTAAGAAAAGAAAATCACGGACGTAGTGTTTGCTTCCGAGCATTACTCCATGGGGCACGTATGACACCTCTAATGAAAATTAGGATGTCTCTTGGGTCAATGAACACTAGAGGTGTCAATATGGGTCATAAACCCATATTATGACCCACTTTTAGTTAAATTGATCAAATATGAGTTAAGTGAAAGTTAAATATGGATCAAATATGAGTTAATTAAATTATTAGATAAACCCATCATCTCTTTCCTTCCGTCTCCCTCCTCTATGTGTTTTCGACCTCCGTTGCCGATCTCGTCATCACGTCGTTGTCACCATCGCCGATCCCGAGCTTGCCATTGCCGGCTAGAGCTTAGCCCTGGATCTGGGTAGGCGAGCCACGACAAAGCTTGAGCTAGCAAGCCAGAGCTTGGCCTAGATCTAGACAGGTGAGTCACAAGGTCGCTGGCTTTGGCCGAGCTATGACTCGCCTAGATCTGGGTAGGCGAGCCCCGAACTTGGTGGCCCCAATAGAGTTCGCAGCTTGCCAGATCTGGGCGAGCCCGAACTTGACCACTACCAACAATCTCGGTGGAGCCTAGATTGGCCGAGCCTCAAGTTCGTCGGCTTTGGTCGAGTTCGAGCTCCCCGACCTACGTCTTGGCCAGTCGTTGTCGGGTGGCACCAGCAAAGGAAAAGGGAGAAGAAGGAAGAAGAAAGAAAAGAGAAAGAAAGGGAAATAAAAAGAAAAAGAAAGAAAGAAAAAATAAAATAAATAATAAATTCAATTTTTTTAAAATAATTAAAAAATTGATTTTTAAAAAAAAATTATTTTCCTCAAACTATTTCAATTTAGAGGTATCCGTGTTTTTTATTTACTAATTTTTATTATTTAATTTACTTTATAAATTTGATGTGAAATTTTTATTCAAATAATTTATATGTGAAAAGTTTAAAGTGGACTAAATAAGTGGAGTAGATTTTCTTAAATTAAGTTAAATATTAATATGTGTTGGTAATATGGGTCGGGTATGGGTTGGATATGGGTCAGGTCGGGTATGAGTCATTAAATTTACATTGTATGGTTAAATGAGTTGATGTGAGTCGGACCATTTTCGACATAACCCAAACCCAACCCGACCCACCCATTTGACACCCCTAGTAAACACAAAACCTTAGATTATAGAGATGAGGTACACAATTTTACATAATCTTTACACATAGAGTTTCACACGTAATGACAAAAAATTACCCAAGTTTGTTCTAATCACATAGCTCCTGCTATGGACACCATGGTCTTGTCTAAATCTAGAAATTCATTTCTTGTCAAGCTAATTGGGTTGTGTTGAGATAGGATGTAATACCAATATGGCTAATCCGAACATGACATGTTTGTTAGAGTGTCGAAATGCCTCAATGTTAATACGATATACTTGATAAAATAGGTCATTCAACACGACTTACACGGTTAAAACGATTATCAAGCAACCCTTGTGTTCTTGTATTGACAAAAACACAATACTATAACTCGTTTGCAACCAGAAGTGCGTAAAACATATTTATGCATGAGAACACCTGTTAACACTTTTAGGACATTTCAACAAGTTCCCCATATATTTTCACTTTTCATTATAGCTAAAGTGAGGGATTTAAGTAAGTCCTTAAACTGTTTCGTCTGAACTATGAGACGTAAAACACAGGGGTATTCCCATTTTGTTGGAGAAGAAAAATATATAACTTGGAAAAATGGGTGCAAAATGTGCAAGCACCGGCACATTAAAATAAGGAACCCAGTTAGGTTGGGCGTCCTCATTAGAGAGATTACCGCTAACAGTCCCCGTAAGTGGAAACACCCTTGGAGGAGGATAGGTTGGTGGGGTCGATCTTAACTTCGCTTCACTGTGAGCTTATGATCTTTTAATTGGTCCACAAAAATGCGCATAAACACTTAGGACATTTCAACAAGTTCCCCATATAATTTCACTTTTCATTATAGCTAATATTTACTATTTGATTTTTCTGCTAATATTATGTTCTATTGTATCTTTAAATCTGTTTTTGTCTCGCCTTTTTTTATTTTTGACATGTGGACTATTTTAACTATTTTTTTAAGGAAACAAAATTATTTATGTATGAGAATAAATCATATCTAAATGTGTAATATCAAAAAATGACACATTAACACGTAAATTTAAATCTGTCAACTTGTATATATATGGTTTAAGTGGGTGCATCCTCATAAGACACAATTTTTGTTTTGCCTTAAACGTATTGACTCATTTATGAAATGAATCATTTATGCCAAATCCAAATCTGTTTATAGTAACGTGTCATGTCAAATATACGGTCCTGTCGAGAATTGCCGGTTAAATCCCAATGCCTCTTTGGATCCTTCATTGGTCTATAGGCGATAGAAAGAGGAGAAAAAAAAACTAGGATAACAAGGAAGCTTATTTACCGATTATATGCAGGGACACAAGAGTGACTTCTCTCAAGGTTCAGTTGTAATGAATCAGCAATAAAAAACCAACTTATTAACTCACCTTTAGATTTGACCATTAGAAACAATTCAACCTGGACTGGCTTATAAGATCATATAGTACCAGGTACATATGAGCATATTCAGCTTTACTAGTGTAAAATTAATATCGACAGAAAACCTTAATCATCTCGCACTAAATTACCATATATGACTTGATGAAAAATGATCAGGTAATTATTTCATTGACTGTGCTTTTGTCTTTGCTCCTATGAACTGTTGCTTATTTAATTTTTTTTTGCTTCATTACAATAATTTTTTAAAATTGCATGAGAAAAAGTATCGCCAATTTAGTTCTTTCCTACTTAAGGTTTTTTTTTTTTGGTACATTATAACATCGACCTCTAACTCTGGATTTCCATGATGCAGGATGATTTTGGGATCAAACATGAAGAAAAAATAAAGAGCCTTGTAGATTTTCTGAATAAAGGGTTGAATAAGCCTGTAGAAAGTTTAATCATTGTCGACATGATCCAGCGACTAGGAATCAAATCCCTACTCCGAGAACAGATTAAAGCCATTCTACGGTGGCAATACACACATTTTAGCTCTTTGAATCATGGCAAATATGATGTCTATGAGATCGCTCTCCGGTTTCGACTTCTAAGGCAAGAAGGTTATTGTGTGGCTGCAGGTCTGTATTCAACGAGTTTCAGTCAATAGCAATAGCCAAATACGATGTTACTGTTGATACATAACAAAAGAAGACAACCTTTTTTTTTTTTTTTCGAATAGTTAAGTGGAAGCCCTAAAATTTGCGATTCTTCTGTTAAGGATGAAAATGGACAAGAATATAAGCTGATTTTTTCAAATTTTTTGTTGACTTAAGAATTAAAAATGTTTAATTGTGAAGACCTTTCCAATGGGTTATCTATCAATGCATGTTAAATGGGAGAACTTATGCCAGATATTAAGCAATGCATCAATGTTCTGGAGTTATTTTCAAAATGAAAGTAAGAACTTGGAGGGAGTCTTGTCTAATCTAATCATTCATATTACAAAAACCAAATTGAAAAAACCTAGATTTTTCTCTTGATTTGCCCATTTCCTCCATTTTTTCTCCTTTTTGGTTCCGTTGTGTTTAAATTAAAACTTTACATAAGATGAAATAGTTTTAACCAATTTGGGATTTTTTTCGAAACCGAAGTATGCACATAATAATTTTGATTGAGTGAAGCAACCAATAAATAAGATAGCAAACTATACCTTTTGATATATTAGAGTCCTAGTGCTTTTTATGCAGATGTGTTCGACTGCTTCAATGATGAAGGAAAAGGTTTTGATATGAGACTAAAGGAAAACATCAAGGGAATGATGGAATTATACGAAGCGTCACAAATGAGAATAGAAGGAGAGGATATACTTGACGAAGCCGAATGCTTCAGCAGCAAGTGTCTCAACGCATTGTTAACCTGTGATCTTGATCACGATCAAGCAAGAATGATAGAAAGTACATTGCAATATCCATATCGCAAGAGCTTCGCAAGATTGCTATCTCCTCAAAGGTTTGTAAACGATATGCCTGGCGTGAACCCATGGATGGAAGACTTGCTAGAAGTGGCAAACACAGAGCGAAGAATTGTTCAAACCATGCACCAGAAGGAGATCCACCAAATTAATGCGTGAGTAACTAATTAATTGAAGGACAATAGATGACCAACATTTAATAAAAGACAGGCTTTTCACTGTTGGCCCTTATTCATGTAAATCAATGCAGAAATAAGATGCTATAGTTAAACTTATATACCTAAGAAGTTGGCATTTTGGTTTGAGGCATGACTTAAACCAGTTTTACCAAAAACTATTTAGAAATTGATGGACTCTAGATCTCCATTTTCTCTAATCTCTATGTCCGTGAGATCGATAGAATCTTTAAATGAATAATTTGTTTCACAAATATGAGTATTTCCTCATGCGTTTCCTACATTTCAGGTGGTGGAAAGAGTTGGGATTGGGAGAGGAGATGAAGTTTGCTAGAGATCAGCCACTAAAATGGTACATGTGGTCCATGGCATTTCTCCCAGATCCGAGCTTGTCTGAGCTTAGGATTGAGCTCATTAAGCCCATCTCTCTCGTGTATATTATTGATGACATATTTGATGTCCGTGGCACAGTCGATGAGTTAATTCTTTTTACAGAAGTCATTAAAAGGTATATAGTTGTAGATAACCCATTTTACCTATTATGTCATGACTATTTCATTGGAAAAAAAAAACTACTTTAGACATCTGTATTATGCTGCCAATTTAAATATTGCTTGGAATATTTTGTTTTCTTCAGATGGGACAATGCGTGGGCTGAGCAGCTTCCAGTGTACATGAAAAAATGCTTCAAGGTTCTCAGTGATACTACAAATGATTTTGGCAACATCATCTTTGAGAAGCATGGATGGAACCCCACGAGATTCTTGAAATATATGGTATTAATATAAAATTATTATTAATAAGAGCCTCTCTCCGCAACCATGTTGCTAACTCCTATTGCAACTCTATATGAGTGTCACTCAATTTGAGATTTACTGCTCTGAACCTTGATCATATCCTCAACCCTTTGTCCACTCTATCTCACAATTTGAGATTCACACAACTAAACCTTGATCATATCCTCGTCCCTTTGTCCACTTTGTCTCACAAGCCTCCAATATTGCGGTCATCATTTTGAAGTTTGTGTTCATTTCTTCAATTTAAAGCCACAAAACCCAATTGCCGTCTGCATCATGGTCGAGTTCCATTCAATCTTTTCTAGAATTCCTTATAGTTAAGCTGCATCCCCCCCCTCTCTCTCTCTCTCTCTCTCATACACTCACACACAAATCTTGGCGAGATCAAGGTGTTTCTGTCAAGAACTTGTAGCCATGGACTGGCTTCTTAGCAAGCTCTGTGCAGCATTAAGCTCCCTTACCTGGGAGAGAGAGAGAGAGATGGAGAAATTTCCGAGTGATTCGTCATTTATGACTCCTAGGAAAGCTCAATAAGCACACGATTTTGATTTATGATTGCACCTTAGACGTATCCTTGATCAGTCCGATAACATTTGATGTTGCAGTGGGCGAATTTGTGCAATGCATTCTTGGTGGAGTTTCAGTGGAACGCTTCTGGCAAATTGCCAAAGGCAGATGATTACTTGAAGAATGCGATTATCACTTCGGGTGCGCCCTTGGTGCTAGCTCACCTGTTCTTTCTGATGGGCCAAAACATTGCCAACCAAAGTATGGATTCAGAGAAAGAAGAGGCGCAGCTGCCAAATACAATTTTCTTAGTCGCTGAAATTCTTCGCCTTTGGGATGACCTCGGATGTGCCCAGGTAAACTAGCTTAAGGTTTCATGCCGGGCAGTATTCGGGTTATGTTCAATTTTTTGATTCGCATTGTCATTATTTTATTGATTTAATTGTTTTACTTTGGAAATTCGATTTCCTTGAAGGACGAGAATCAAGAGGGCTACGATGGGTCATACGTGGAGTGCTATTTGAGGGAAAATCAAGGCTCTTCCTACCAAAGTGCGAGGGAGCACGTGATGGAGTTGATATCGAAATTGTGGAAGCTGCTCAACAAAGAATGCCTCTCTCCATGTCCGATTTCCGCGCCTTTCCTTGAAGCTTGCGTAAATGCTGCTAAAATGGTTTCATTGATGTACAACTATGAAGACAAACATGGTCTTGGACTCCTACAAGACTATATGAAGTCGTTCTCCTGTGATCACGAGACACTTTAGCATCATTTTTCATGTTTTCATCTCTTGTGCTTGTTGGATTACTTCGGTATAATGTACTATTGGTTTCCGTAAATTGCAACGAAGTCGCCTTCTTTTCCTAAGCAGTATTATTTTCTACATATATATTTGTTTTAAGTGCTTCTCGATGACAAGTGGCAACAATATTTGTTTGCATATCCAAAATTGATTTTCTTTTTTGCGAATTTAACGTGGGTGGAAAAGTTAAATTTTATTTTAGACATACTACATCCGCACCGTTTGTTTTATGCGTGCAATAAAGTATAGCATGTGTGCGTATAAACATCAGTATTATTTATGATGCCTTGCGAGCAGAACACTAAAATTCTAACTTAATTATGCACATCTATATATTTTATGAAGCTTGAACACTACTGCACTGTGACGAAATGTTGTGAGGCTTTAATATGAGAAAAACTAAAGTGGATACTCTGCTGGTGTAAAGAAATTTTTTTACAAGCGCTCCCATCCATCATCTAATGGAGAATTATAACCATGCACTCTCTCTAATAAATGTTGTATGAGGCTGCTTGCGTAAAACTTGTTTTGCACACTAACGCTGGATACTATAGTTATCCTTTAAGTATTTTTGACATTTTCCATTGGTTTACAACGACATAGCATGAGCATTTGTAGTAATTTGTTACATATTATAGTATATGTGAATAGTGTTTTGAACTACATTGCGACAAAATATCGTAAGCCTTTGAAAATTATTTTTTTTTTTTAGAAATTAGGATACATAAATATCTGCGACATTATGATGGAAAAACATTGTAAACTATAGAAATTTAAGATACCTAAATATTTCCGATCATTATAAAATACATTATGACAAAAGTAGTAAATATTTGTAAATATTTATACACCACTTTAGAGCACAAATCTACAATGTAAATAATCATCACAGACGGATTGGGTTAAATTATATGTTGAATCCCTAATCTTAAACCTGGCCATCATGAAGGCCAAAGTGTTAAAACACAAAAGAAAATGCACTAGTCAAGTATATAATTGTGGCTGACAAAAAAAGAGTATATGACTGGAAAATTATGAAGTGCATAGCCCGTGAAATATTTTTTGCACGATCTATATTGATCAACATTGGTTTAGATGGTTGATCAAGTCTCAAACTATAATATCCAATCAATGGTGACGAATGCAGGTTGGGAAAAAAGTGAGGAAAAAGCTATATATCATATAAAATTTGAATGAATATCTTGATAGATATTAGTGGCCAATAAACAACATCACGAGTGAGCAAAATGAATTGCCCAAACTAAGAACCGGTCTGCTTCCGGGTTTAGAACCATTGAATATTGGTTAGGTTCCTCATTCCAGGTGTAGACCCAATCACATGAGCTGGGCCTTTTTTTTTTCTATTTCAGTTCTTACTGAAGGAAACGGATTCCCGAACACAAATATCGAACTAATCGAATATCAATCAATAAAAAATGTGGAAACGGCCCAAGGACACGTATAATACCAATCAGAAAGCATATCACTTAAATGGACATACCTTATTAGCCACGGATTAAATTCTTCCTTTGCAATGACGAGAGTTCTTGATTTTGGGGCAAAAAATCTACACTTGAGAGAACTATTTCCTTTTGTTTTTGTGCGGGAGATATCTCAACGTTTGAGAGAGTTAAACTGTTAACTTCCCCACAACTTTTATATTCTCCGCAAAGAAAAAGAACTACCTTTCTCATGGGCCTTTTCAAATGGGCTGGATTTAGCCCAACATGGGCGGCCCATAATTAATAGCTAAACCCATCACTTACAAACCTGAAAAACCTAAATTCTTCACAAACCGCAATCACTGTCAGTGACTTAGTACTTAGGCTCGTTCACAAACTCAATAGATAGAGAGAGCGTCGCACATTGCTCAGGCCTCTCCGCTTGCTCACACTCACGAGCCACGGTGCTCAGTCGCATCACTCTTAGTCACTCTCTCTCGCCTCAACGCTGTGCTCTCCCTCGACACCTTCCTCTCGCCTGAGTCGCGTCCCTCTTGTGATCTCATCTCGACTCTCGACTCTCACCTCCCTTGCTGGCTATAGTTTGGCATGAGGATGCTGGATAGTGTGTTCAGACTGGTCTGGACGGTGATTCAAAGTCGGGCTCATTTTCATTCGACAAAATGATCCGTAAACAGGGGAGAACAGAGGCAAAACCGGTGCCTGGGATGAAGAAGCTACACCAAACCAAGAAAAACTGGCGCTCTTGGATGTGAGATAGAGCTCGTGTGTTGATTAAGCAAGGAAGAGGAGCTATAGTTGATAGAAAGGGTTTTCGAACGAGCTAAAGAGAGGAGAAGGCTCGGCTTTGTTTCCCCAAAAATTTAGACCAGTTTCATCCGAATGAGAGAAGGTGGCACAGCCGGGCCACTGACGTCTAGGAGGAAGGAGGATATGCTCGGCTTGACGTGGAGGATCTCTGAGAAAACATTGAGAAGCCCCGCCGCTCCATGTTAGCATGGTCGCAAACCAATCCAGAATAGACATGTGAAGCCGCGTGGACAATAGGGGCCAGCTACGCTTTTGGCACCAAAAAACTGTTTTTCTCTCTCGTATTATTCAAAAAATCTCTCTTGCTACATCTACACGCGACCTTGACCTCAACTTGAGATCCATTGGGGAGTCATGAACTCACAATGAAGCGAAGTTAATGTCAACTTCGGTGTCCTATCCTCTTTCAAGGATATTTCAACCTACGATGGTTGCCAACAGTAATCCCTTAAGTGAGGGTGCTTCAATTGTATACTTTTCTTCCCTAATAAAGTGAAAATAGCCTATATTTTATGTTTCGAAGATCAAATGAAGCAATTTGAGGACCTACTCAGGTCTGTTTTCACTAGACTAGATTGCACAATTTTTATCTCAGTTTTTTTTCCTCTTATCTAAACCAAGATTGGGCCTGCTCATTCTTTCCTTCTAAATGAGAAGAGTTAACGCTCTTTCTCTTCCTCTCGTTAATTCAAATTTTGGGTTTCCGGCCTTCTGCTCTCAGATTTTGCTGCGCCGACGTTGGTTGCTATGCTGGCGCTTTGGATCTCTGGTCTTCACTGTTAGATTTTGGGTTTCGCTCTCAGATTTTGGCCTCCTCCGGCGCTCACCTTCTCTGGTCTTCGCTCTCCCTCTCTCTAATGAAAATTTTAGGTCTCTACGCTCTTAGGTTTTGCCAATGAAACGGAGTGAGGAGCTTTGATTGTTAATGCCCCTGGTGTTGTGAATTTCAATTCTGTTTTTTACGTTTTCTGAGTGTTTCTCGAGGAAGTTCATGGGAAGAAGTCAATGAAAGATTTAAAGAAATAGGAAAAGAATAAAAAAAATTTCATTTAGATAAAAATAAAATAGGTTTAACATGAGATTAGTGTGGAATTTGTAATGGAAATTGGACTTGGTGCAGGCCTATTAGAATGAAAGTAAACGGTGAGTTAAAAGTGTTGTACTATCACCAAGCTTGAATAGATTTAATGAGCTTGGGCTTAGCTTAGTTTGACAAATGTGGGTTTACTTCAGCTCAGAAAATTCAGCTTTGCTTAGTCTAAGTGATTCTGGGTTGGGTTTGATCTATAAGAGTTTTAGGTTTCATTCGATTTTCAGAGAACTGATTTCATTCAATTTATTTTTTAAAAGGCTTGAGGTCAGAGCCTGTGCATGTCTAGACTTGAGTTGGCCCATGTTTGGACCGGCCTAAGGGCCCGGGCCAAGTCCCCATTTTCAAAAAGAAAATTGATAACAAATAATAAATACAAAAATACAAAAATAATAAAAATAAAAATTGGAAGATTAGTTAGAAAAATAGGCTTTGATTAGGTTGTTAGATTTGGTTTCGCTTAGAATTCATATAGTTAGAAAAGTTGCATTTCTTGATTTTTAGTGTAATTCCTACTTTTACGCGATGGTTTGATGACGGTGTGTTCATGATTGATTAGATTTTAGATTCTTAGTTTAATTGAAGATCACTTAGGATTAGTTTAGCTGATTAGTTTTAATGAATGAATAGATTAGCTTTACAAAAGAATAAGAAAAGTGGTTAAGAAACATAATTTCATAGAACAAAAAATCATAGTAAATAGCTTAGTTGTATTTAAGATGCACTTCAAATAATTGAATAGGTAATGTGGAAGTGGTGTAACCTAGAAAAAATTTGAAGGGGGACTAAATTAGTACCTAACACCCTAAAGCAAGATTGAGACCTTGACTTAGGATGATGAAGTATCGACCTGGGGCTTCACTTTTCTTTGAAAGTTTTAATGACTCACGTTACCCAAGTTAAAATCGGATAGTCTCCAAAGTCAAGCTCATAGGGGTTACTATCCAGGGCCTTATGTTGATACTTGATTTTTAGTCGACACGTCAATTAATGTAGAAAAATCGAATTAGGGATTTTTTCTTATCTTAACGGCACCCTTTTCGAGCAAAAAGTGTCGTTTCCCAATTCTATTTGCTATTTTAGCTTTAGAAAGTAATTTTCTATTTATTTTACACATAAATCCAAAAAGTCAAACGGTTGACTTTTGATTAACTTATTAGTTAACTCTTTGACCATAAGTCAACTCCCGGGTTTTTTTTTTTTTTTTTTTTTTAGCTCCCGCCACCCTTCTCTATTTCTACAGGACTGAGAATAGTAAGGGGATGCTGCATTTCTCTCTTACCAGAGCTATTCGCTGGAGGAGTCATCAACTCCATAGGATCTGCATGTTCTGTGTCAGTGGGTGAGGCTAGGACAATTGCCATCTGATTCTGAGTTTCATCTGCTGTGTTTGGTACCACCTCGTTTGACTTGAGAGCTTGGGTTAAGACTTCTTCATCTACTAAAGTAGAATCAATTTCCCCATAAAAGGCTTTCCAAAATTGGCTTGTTTCCCTAGCTTCAGCCTTTAACCAGGATCCATACCGCCCTGGTTTGTCATGTGGCAGGCCCGATTCTTCGTAAGGAATAACCGGACAGAAAGTAGCATAGTGTCCAATTTTATCACAAGAGTAACAAAAATGAGGAAGTCGTTCGTATTTGAAATCCAACCACCATTTTTTACCACCAAAACTAATTACTGTTCCTGTTTGCAGGGGCCGAGCCAGGTCCAATATGACCTTTGCCTTTCCTATACGCCGAGAGGTGGTGGTTCTAGCCTCCAACTTTATCTCCTCAACAGTACCCAGCTTTGATGCTATTTGCCTCACAGAAGTTTCATTTACTTTTGCTCGAGGAAGGCCGAGGATTTGCACCGAAAACGCATAATGCGTGAATTCATAGCAATGTTCAGGTATGGTTGGGTCCCCTTCTTTCAGAACTAGTAGGTTACTAGCAAATGACCATGGTCCCGAGTCTAGAACTCGCTTTTTTTCCTCTGTGTAGCTGAATAGAAATGTGAAGAAACCCGGCTCTATGACTTCACATTTTATAGAATCAATCCGGCTCTATGACTTCACATTTTACAGAATCAATCTTCCATGCCTTTTTCATAGTATTGATAAAAGCTTGAACATTCACATTTGGTTTTGAATACAGCTTACCATAGAGAGTTCTATCATTGACCTCTTGCTCCTCCATAGATACTTCCTTATCAAGCTCAATAATAACATCATTAGACCATAGATCACCCATCCGGCGGCATAAAGCGGTCACTCGAAGTTGGGTTTCATCCATGATGGCATTGGCTGAATTGGGGTGGGTATATGGTGAATTTGGAGAAATGGAGTGAAGGGAGCTTAGGTGTGGCTGTTGTTTTGCCTTCTAGTCGAGTCTACAGCTATGCTAGGGTTTGTGGTACTTTAGAGAGCTGTGATTAATGTGAACTTCACTACTGGCTACAGAAAATGGTGATGTGGTGGGTATACACAATGGGATGGGTGGTCGTATCCATGGATGCAGGAGTGTGTGGGAAGGTGTTCGGAGAGGAGAAACAAACCTTAACCGAGATCTCTTCGGAGGTTTCCGTGGAGCTGGAGAGCAACGCAATCCATTACGTTGTGGAGGGGAGCTTCGACTACCTAGGTAATGGAGTGTTGGCTGGTTCCATGAAGATGGATCTAGGGATTTAGGGTTCTTTAGGGAGGCAGATGACTATCACCATGGAGGGATAGGGGAGAGCTCACCTAGGGTGAGAGAGTGAATACTCCAACTCCCGAGTTAAACTTTGGCTTTTTACACCAAAATGTTT
Source organism: Corymbia maculata (assembly GCA_014182735.1). Classification (NCBI taxonomy): domain Eukaryota; kingdom Viridiplantae; phylum Streptophyta; class Magnoliopsida; order Myrtales; family Myrtaceae; genus Corymbia; species Corymbia maculata. The sequence goes on along the minus strand of CM024686.1, from coordinate 36,318,078 downwards.
CTTCCAAGTCTAATTTCACTTTGGAAGTGTAAATTTTGGAAAAATTCAAAGATTTAACCATAAAATCAAACTTTTAATGAAAAATCAATTGGGGTTTGACTAAATTTAAAAAAAAAATACAAAAATCACAAAATCACTTTATTTTAGTTTCAATTTGTCTTTAGTATCAAGAATTTTGCGAAAATCGATGAAGAACCTTATTTTTCGAATTTTTTGTTTTAGGTTCAAAATCGACCAAAAATAAAATTGCTTTCGCTCTAGTCATAATTATTCTTAGTTCATTTTATGAAATTTGATCTGGAAACAACTATCCATTCACTTGTTCAATCAATTTTGAGAGTGGGCAAAGCATAATGTGAATTGACATTTTTGTCCCTAATTATGGGTCCAAATTGATTCTTCATGATTTGCGAGTGAACACTTCCATCTTACTCAATTGTATGAGTTAAGTCTAAATTTGGGGTCAATTTTAGTATATTCATTTGCCAACTCATTGATTTTGGAGATTTAGCTTACTAGACCTTAAGAAAATAGGGTTGTTAAGTTTCGATTTAAGAAATTCAAGTCAACCCATTCATGACTAGGGTTTAATTTAATGAATTAAGATTCAATTTCAACATTGGCCCTCATTTTAAGTTTGGCAGAAATATTGTGTCATCAATTAAATGTCAATTTGAACGTAATAAGTTCTTTTAAGCATTGACAATTAGACTAATAGGTGTCTCCCAATTTTAATTGGGTTCAATTTCAATTAATTTGTGAATTATGACTAACAATTAGATGGAATAAATCAATTTAAGGCCTAGAAAGGCCAATTTGGTGTGCTCATAGTATGGGTCTAATAATTTTCATGGCAACTAGGTAATTGGGTTAATTAAAAAACCATGAAATTGAATTTCCATGGTTTGATTAGCCTAATTTAATTGAAATTGGACCATTTCTCTTCAAAATTGGACAGTTTTCTTTCCAAATTAAGCAAATTTTCTCTGCAAACCCAAAAGAAGAAAGGATTGAAGAAGGCAAGAAAAGGCTAAACCAGTCGAACCAATACAAGATCGATCTGATTGGTTAGACTGGCCACCGACGAAGGAGGCCAGCTCAACCCTTCGGCCGGTTCTTAGAAGGCACCGTTGCCATGTGGTGGCCTAGCTCAAGTTTTAACCTCTTATGCTTTTATGTTTTCAAAATTTGTAAGATGGTCCCTAGATTTTGGCGAAAACAAAATTACCCCTAATTAGGTCCTTAATCACAAAAATATTTTTGAGGCATTGATCACATTAAATCTTAGTCATTGAAATTAGCACATGTTAAATGTGTTACATATGATTAGAAGCTTAGAGACTTAGTTAGGCATATAGGCTAATCCATAATTTGACAGCTAAGATTTGAGATTAGGGAGGGATTTATATGGCAGGAAGAGGCCATTTTTTTAGATCTACATTCTCTCTTTACATTTCAAATTCTTTCTAATCTCTCTAAAGTCTCTCATTTCCCTCCTTGTTCTCTCTCTTAAAACCACCCAACCGTTGAGCCTTTGGGTCACTAGTCGGCCTCACGCCAGTGGCTTCACCACCGTTGCTTAGTCTCTTGACCTCCTCCGCCTCTTCCTTAAGGCCCTAGTAATCAATGCCTCCTCCGATAAGCTTTTGATCAAGCTGCTTGGCTCAATTTCTTCCCTGGTGTTGAAGACCGGTCCAACTTTGGACCGGTTCTATGCAGCAGCAAACCGACACCATTTCGATGCTACTTTTCTCCCCTTCAGCGACCAAAGACTAGTCTGGCATTCCTGTGTTGGTGTGGAAGGTTGTGGTGTTCAGTCATTGCAAGTTTAAGCCCCGTTTCAACGCAAAACATCTACAAATGTTGACTCATAATCTCAAGCTTGATTACGCGAGATCGCAATAGGCAATTGGGGCTAGAGCTCAAGTTTAGGTTCGAATTTGTGGATAATATAGCTTTTGTGATGAATCATGATGATTGTGGATGGATTTGCTTGGATGAATGTGGAGTGATTTGGCTTGATTAGGTTTTTGTCCTTAACCTGTGAAAATCGGATTCTAGAATGACAAACTTGAGAAACCTCTTCGCTTGAGCTTGAAAATTTATTCAAATGCATTCAAGGCCTGTATGATTTTTAAAATAGACTCGATAAGCTTTTCAATGAGCCATAGAATACTCTAATCGGCCTTCGTTTGATACCTAAAAACCTCTATCAATGTCATATGAGTATTATGTGATTATGTTTTGATTATTAGAGTTCTCTGATCAATCTGACCTTTGTGGCTTTGCGATTTTTTGCTAATTTTTGTGATTAGAATTTCAAGATGATTCCTCATGAAAAAATTTTCATGACCTGTTAATCTAGAACGCCATATTTTTGCTGAAATTTCTTGAGGTCATCATGTTAGGACAACAAATGACCTTGACATCACCATGACATGTGCTGACTTCTATAGTTCCTAAACATCTAAATTAATTTCATGAATTTTTTCTGAATTGTGTGTTTGGAATTTGGCTTGTAGTTCTCCATGAAATTGTGCATGGGGATGTTGGTCATAACATAATTTTTTCTCAGAATTTTCCAATGAGTACAACTTGATCAAATTCCCTAAAAATCGTCCTCTATTCTGCTACTCTGTGTAGTCTAGAATCCGAAATTTCCACTTTGTTGATTTTATTGTGATTCTTACCAAACTCCTTTCGGGTTGATTCCTTCTTTGTTCATTTGAGTGTTGGTCATGATATATATTTTTCTCAAGATTTTTTAATGTCATCTATTAGGTCAATATCCCTAAAAATCGTCTTGATCTCTGCTCTGTCCTATACAAACTTAAGTGTGCATTCATCTACAATTGTACATTTAATTATGATTCTTTGTCCATGAAAATTCCACAAATGACATTGCCTGCTATAATATCATCCCAAGGACACTCATGCCATGCTAGTTGAACATCACCTTATGTCATTACTTGTATTATTGCAATTTCATTCTGTCATTATGAATATGCCTAATGCATACCTTGTCATTGTCATTTTCATATCATTCATGGTGATTGCATTAGGGCTTAGATCCCTCATTGATAATTGTTCTTAGTTTGATAAATGACCTATATGATTTTTCTCACTTTTTGTCTTGTCATATATGAGTATTAAATCATGCACTTTGTTCATATGATTGCTGCCCTCAATCTAATCATTCAGCATGTACATGAAAATATCCAAAATTGAATTGGTAATTAACCTTAGTTAAACATGTCATCTAAAAGTCTTAGGAAATTCACTAATCTTTCTAATGATACCAAAATCAAGGAATTTGCAAGTCAATTGGCCCATTTTTCAATTTTTGCAAAGTTGTCTTGTAATATGGAAAATCATGAAATTTGGAATACTTGCATGACCACGTGCATGTCTGCACATTACTATTTTTGCTTGAATTTTTTTGTCATGATTCGATGCTCGAACCCTTCATGAACCTTGTTTTCCATCCTTAGGACTATCATGTGGTAAAATTTGAGGAATTTTCAGCATTGTTAACATGGTCAAATTGTCCTGAGATTGCATCAAATTGTTGCTGCCATGTTCTATTCTGATGCATCTTGCCATGTTTTTGGATTTTTATAAATTCGTGCGTAGCTCATTTTAAGAACTTTTCTTCATTAAAAATGTTATACATTGAGTGTATAACATGTTATTATTTTTATGAAGTCAATTGCTTAATGGGTCATGTTCAATTGCTTGCTCTTTGTAGAGATATTATGAATTTCCTTATTCCATTTGGTTGTTACATGTACATATTCTATGATTTTTAGAAAATGATGCATGCAGAATTTATCTTTGATGTCTTCATGACTTTTAATCATAATTTCCTGAAATTTAAACAAAAAAATTTCCATAAAATAAAAAGACTATCAAATGGGTGTTTGATGCTTGAGATTATGATCGATGCATGTTTGATGAATGAAGTGAACCGGTGCTGGTACACTAATTGTTTGATTGAGTGGGAAACAAGGTCTTCAGACCTGCTCATGTGCTTATTTTCAAGTTCAATATATGTGATTGTTAATTACTCGTGCAAGCCTGATGCATGTTCATGGACAATCTCAAGGTCACGTATTAGAACTCAACTTTAGGGCTTATGACGTTAGTCACCATAAGTGAATACTTAAGATGATTAATGATCATAAACCATGTCTAATAATGAATGGAGATAACATTTCATGGCATGTTGTGCATGTAATTCTAAAAGCTGACCCCAAGGCCGTTTCTAATCCATTGAATGGATGATTCTTGTTTGTTTACTTGCCATGTTTTGTGTGCTTTTGTTTGAATCAATGTTTGTTTCTATTGTAAACCATTCATTTAGAATTAGTTAAGAATTAGGGTAGATGAAGAAGGCAGCCCCCAAGACAACAATAATCGATGTCCTTTTCGACCCTTCATTTGTACTATTTATTTGACACCTGACATATGTCTTGGGTTTTTTATTGTGTTGTATAAAAACCCAACGAGTTGCATGTTTCTCTCCTCTCTTTTCTTTTACGTATACTTTTTTAGGATTGAATGTTTATATTTACTGCTTTCCTTGTTTGTTTACTTTTTGCACTACCATTTCAATTAAAAATTGGTTGCCGTTCTTTTCCATTTTTCTAGAATTAGAATGGCATGAAACCAATATCCACGCATGGTCACATTCTTAATTTTAAAATGGCACGAAAAAATAACAAGACACGCATGATCACTGTAGGTAAAACACGATGACTGTTAGGCACTGAAAGGGCAATAATAGAAATACTAGTGTAACCCAAGTCCTTGAACCCTAGAGCTTTGGTTACATAAGAATTGAGGAAACCTCTTCCGATCCTCGATTGGGCTCTCTAGGCGGCCCTCAAATTGAGGCTAGTAGTGACTCCTAAACATTGATCTTAGTTTATTAATCAACTTAAATAAATAAAATGAATCTTCCCACTATTACACGAGTATGGACTTGGGGGAATCCGCACTCGAAATCAATTTTTTTTTCCGAGGATTGACTCATGAGTAAATACCCCTAAACTCCATCCCTCCCAAGACTAACCATTGTCGAGGGTGGGTCGCAACACTTTAATAATGAGATTATGTCATATTCTTTGTCCAACTCGTATCAGGTTACTTTACTGCACTTTACATTTTACTCGTTCTTTCATTGCTTTCTTATATTAATTGATTGCTTTTTTGAGTCATGTTTTGTTTGTTTTAGTAGAATGGTTATGTCACATTATAGAACCATAATAAACACAAAAACACTACATGGGCACTTAGCGAAAAAAAAATTTAGGGACTCATAATTGGATAAAAAGATTGCATGTTATACTTAGTTCACAAAAAATCAAATTTATGTATCGAACTGGCACTAGTTAGATAAATATTGTAAATCAATCCCTAATGATAAATTTCTAAGACTATGTTTGGTCATCTGGATTTTTAGTCAAGGTATGATTGGACAAGATCGGATATAAATTTAGAAATTTTGCCATATCCTATCTATTTCATATCCTATCTCTTACTTGGTGAATTGCAAATATAAAGCGGAATATTTTCATATGTTATTATGTCTATTGTTTCATATTTATGATATGTTAGTGTAATGAACTTGAAAATGCCAAACGAAGATTGTAAAAATCTCTCATTATTCATTGTGCTTTGACTTTCTCACTACTTTTATGAAATTTCAACATGAACCACAAAGTTACGGAGGAAAAGGAGTTTCAACTGCTTTTGTGGATTTTGATGTGAACCATAGAGCTACTAAGAAAGAGAATTTTAACTCTCTTAATGTTTTCATGGAGTTTTGATGTGAACTAAAACACTATGTAGGAGTAATGAAACTTCAAGGTGAACTAGAGATATAGAGGAGAATGAGACAAAGGATAAGCTTTGTTTGACAAATTTCATTGTCCCTCGTTCATCCTGAATTAGAAAGATCCTTTACAAATTTGATTTTGTTCTTTTAAAATCTGGATTCTTCTACTTCATCTTTATTTAATTATTTTATTATTATTTTTCCATCTCTTTTTTATATTATTATTCCCCTCCATCATTTGTCGATAATTTATCAAATAATGAACTATGTTATTATACCTAAAATATGTAATAGCATAGATATTAAATATATATATGTATGTGCATATACAAAATGAGTATTATGGGGTAGAAATAAATTAAAATATATAAATAAAAATAGGAACAAATAAAGATAAAAATTAAATTTTTATGTTATTTTTAATTTTCTTTTCAATATTATAATTCAAGTATTATCTATATTTAATTATAATTTTAGTTTTATTATATTATTTAAGAAATTTTTTATTATAGAAAAAATAGCTTTCATATAATGAATATAAAAAATCCAATCCATGTCTATCCCACCTCCTCCATAGGATAATTTTATTTAGGCTATATTTCCCTTATATCCAACTTTATCATATCTTTAGAAGGAACCAAACACAAAATAGGATAATTTATCCAAACTTTTATCTTGTGTAAGAAGTGAGGTTCACTCCTTATCTTACTTGGTTTTTAGTCGACTCCCATTAGACTAGAGATGATTCTTCTTCATGTAGAATTTTCATATGATAAATTGAACTAAATTGAAGTTTCCAATGTTATGTGAGGTAAAGATATATGAGAACATGCACCGATCAAATTATCAAAATATTTGCAACATTTGGAATTGCACGCATTACAAGGAAAGGCGTAACCATTTGGAAAACATTGTAATTTTGGCAACCATTTGGTTTGTGGTTGAATAATTTAACATAAATAGTAAATGCAAAGTGTGTAAAATGCAAAGCGTGTAAAATGTGCTTATGTCTAAATAATGCAACATAAATAGTAAATGCAAAACGTGTAATGTGCTGAGGTCTAATCAATTGTCACACTCTGTATACTAGAAATCTTTGTTTTGCACTTAATGCCATTTGTTAAACTGTTTCACTGGGAGTGGACAAAATGAAGTTTCTATTGTTTTAATTTTACAATGCAAAACACCTTCAAAGCACACATTCACATTGCAAAATTCCTTTAAATCATCACAGACGTAATCTTTCCATAAGTCAGGTTAAATTAAATATTGAGCCTTAATCTCATACCTGGCTATCGAAAAGGCCAAAGCTTCAAAATATAGAAGAAAATGCACTTTCCAAGTTTAGGATTATAGAAAAATTTGAAGTACACAGCCTGCCCATTCTTTTTGTACGCAACATACATCCGAATCAATGGAGATGAAAGGGGGTTGTGAACAAAAGAGTAAAACAAAGCGTCCCATATTAAATTCAAATAAATATCTCGATAATTTGTGGCAAGTAAACGTTAATGTTCACGAGATAGTATGCGCTTTCGGTCTTTTTCTAGATATCTCTTTTGAATTTGGCTATGTTTTTGGCTTGCAGTTAAAAGCAGGATAAACACAAAATAATTGCTTCAACTGATTTTTAATGTTTTCCCCATGAACTTGATGGATGCTTCCCTATGGGGTGACGTCTATAACACTACGTTCAAAAAGCTCCTATTGTAATAATTTAGGGTCCCCTTCAAGAAAACAAAAGTTCCCTGGAGTTCAAATTATTGCCACCCATCAGATGTTGTAAATCAAAATAAGGTATCAAATTATTCTCTCTTCTAATAATATGCACAAATATTTACATGACAGGCCACATTTCGTCCAGACGTGGTGTGGGGATAGTTTTTCCAAGTAATTTTTTTATTAGTGGATTAAAATCATTGATGGACATCGTCTGTGTCACATCCTAAATCAATATCTAGAATTTAGGGAATGATCGACCATCTATTATAACATGATGGATCAAACCTTCAATCAGGGCTACTCATTTTACGAAAACATATTGACTGAATAAAACCTTTCATTGAATAAAAGTTATAATTAAATCTTGTCTATCATGAATTAACCAAAACCATACAATCATAAACCCTGATCTAATAAACTTATTCAATTAGTCCAATATAAAGTCCCATATTAACCCCTAATCGCTTTTCATGTGTATACGATTAAACTCCTTGTGTTCGGAATCTCAAATAGATTTGATAAGTGACGATCACCACTCCTATGGATTTAAGCCATGAAGAAAGAAACTAATAAAAACTGTATGTGATAGTATGCATCATGAAAGCGACTCCAACACATATTTTCAAATGTGTGAGTCATGCAGTATGCATAATTATGTAAATCATATATCATAATTAGCCATAAGTCAAATTCGATTGCTCATTTTGAATACTCTATAGTGACACTTCATGAGGTGACATGACTCAAAAACCATATTATCTACAATTGAAAGCACCTTCAACATATATTTTCCTATTTGTGAGTCATGCAATATGGATTATCATGTAAATCATGTATTATAGTTGGCCATATATCAAATTCAACTGCTTATATTGAATATTCTTTAGTCACACTTCACTAGGTGACGTGACCCGAGAACCATATTGGCTAAAAATCACATTAGCTGTGATTAAGCTCCCAAAAACAACTAATCTATGCACATGGATCTTGTGTCTCCTCAACGCCACAGCCGAAACATGCAGTAGAAGTGATAGAGGGCAAGCAACTTGGTTCTGCGGGCCCCGGGACCATTCCAAGAGCTACTCAGCAGTTTTTGTTGAATAGCCTCAACGTCTTACGTGCAATGGGACCGTGCCAGTTTGAGGCGCAAACTACGTCGTCCGGAGGGAATCTTTCATTTTCAGTTCTGAAGGGAGGAAGACTTTGGCACAGCAGATTCCGTACACACAGCTCGATAAACGTCCACCGCGGTCGCAGTTTTACTTTACGCCGAAAGACTGGATATCACGTAAACCCCAACCCCCTCCCCCACAAAACATGTGACACGTTTAGCAGGGTCGCTTTCTGTTTTACTACTTTGTCAGATTGATTGGGTCTTCCCTTCATGTCATTTAGTTAAACATACACATCACGTGCCGACAGTGGCAAAGGGTTGGCCCAATAAATTTGCGATAGAACTTGAACGATGGCCACATGCCTAGGAACTTAAGGACAAAAAAGAAACCTAATTCAAATTTGGAGAAGGCACAAAATTTCTTTTAGTACTAGAAATTTAGGGACGGCAAAAGGTGGGTCTAGCTTCTAATAACGTCAACGTGAAAGAGCCCCTCTTATTTATTTATTTAGGGACATTTAGAGATCTATCAAATCTTTTATTGATTACATTTATATTTGACTTATTGTAATTGATACTATTTTTTATAATTAAAAAAAAGGTAGGAAGGAGCAACTAGCATGACCGACACTCTGTTAAAGCATTATCATAAGTGTTCCACTTTTGCAATTGAAATGTAATGTTTGAAACATGATAATTGTTTAATTCTGAGCGAACCCATCAATATTGTATGATCTAATGTAAATAGGAATACAACTCCAATTATATCATATGCCTAGTACACTTGCCGAACTTGTGCCACAAACGAATTGGAATTTCCTTAGATCAATGAATGATTAGGGGATATGAGTTTGTGACCGAGGCACCTTTAAATGGGAGTAAGTCTTTTCCAATTTAGACAACTACCACAATGGTAATTGTAATTGGTACCGTAAATAAGGATGGGATAGAAGTTAGGTACTCTCACCTTTACCACTTGAGCAATCTATAAATGTCACTTGTATTCTTCATTAACATTAGCCACCTGTACAATCTACAAATTTTTCTTCTATTCTTCTTTACCAAATATATAGAACTGACTCAATTCTATATTGGCTTACTTAATCTTGATATCTAAGCTAGTTTTGTTTGAAGAAGAGTCTTTTTTCTCCATAGTAGCAGCAGCAATGTTAATTAAGTCGATGTCAAGCCACTATAAAGTCCACCGTCTTATGTATCACCACTTTCTATTGCTCATTTTGAAAAATTGCCATTGATTTCCTTACATCTTACGCTGATGGAAAATCCTTCCAATCATGCCTCTAATTGGCAATTCACAAATTACAGACATCGCCCACACCCAAGCTTAACTAAATGTCAATGGAGATCATGTCTATATCTTGGACCCATCAATTGGCACATTGATTGACCAAAACACGAGCGGTCAAACATTTGCACGATTATCATGCTTAAAGTTTAGCTCGAGAACTATGTCTAGCTCACACCACTAGTTTAGGAAGATGTCCTGATCCACTCAATCCGAGATATTTGCTATGCGGTGCAGGTTTCACGGGATGCTCCTATGTCGCTGTTCAATCGAATGAATTTGGAAGCTTGTACGAAACACCAGCATAAAGCATAGTCCAGCTTATCTAGCTGTCATTATAACTTAAGGACCGCCTAATTGGTTGATTTTTTCCTCTCTCTCTTTTTTTTGCCTATATTCAACCCCGTAATAATATGAAAAAAACCTTGTATTAATACGTGCGCAGAGAAATAATATGAGAAGAGGCATTCTTACCTCATATTACTATGGATTGAACAATGCTAGGTGTATGTTAAGCATCTATTTATATTCATTCCTCTTAATATCTAATACAATCATCACCTCATTTCATCTAGAGAAAATTATGCAATCAATCCTAAGCTTATTGTATGGATACCAATTAGTCCTAAACTTTCCAATTTTTCCAAATTAATCATAAACCTTTGCCTAGAACTTTTGCAATTTTCATTTATTTTTCTGAATTTTTATCGTTAATTTTCTTTGTTGTTTTTACTGCTTCTTTTTTCTCTCTTTTTTCTCTCATTATTTCCTCTTTCCTCTTTTCTCTTTTCTTTTTTCTTTTTTTTTCCAATTGGAGGCTGGGCCCCCTCGCTTGGTTTGGGCAAGGGTGGTGCGACCTTACGAGCTATTGGCAAGGGCCACCTAACCCAAGCCCACACTAGATGCAAGTGAGGCAACCCTCACCTAGACCAAGCGGGAGTTGACCAACGACATTGCTAACCCAAGATTGGAAAGAAAGAAAATAAAACAGGAAAAAAGAAAAGGAAAAAAATGATAATAAGAAATTTAAAATAATTTATAAATTAGAAAAATTTCCATGTTAGCACCAACCATGCCACAAAGGATTTGACTAGATTGCCAAGCTAGTAATTTCTGGTCAAAATCGATCGAAAGACTAAAAATTATCAAAATTTTTACGATTAAATTGTCCAAATTAAAAAGGTTTAGAATTCATTTGGGACAAGCACAATAAGTTTATGTTTTTTTTTATAATTGTCCCAAATTATAACAATGAACTCTTCCAAATAAATGATGTATGTATGAGGCTACTTGTGCAATTCTTTTCGTAGAGAGTGTATGATATAATTATTCTTTAATTACTTTTGACATCTTCTATCGATTTACGATGAAATTTTTTAAGCATTTGTACAAATAATTTGTGTTTTTGCATTTCAATAATGATCAGAAAATTATGATAAAATAAAATTTGATGATAGTAATCTCATAGTAACAACATTAACTTATTCTACTTATTTGCTTCATAAAAAAATTTTGTCTTAAGGTGTGCTCATTTTATGAAAAATGAATGATTTTGAAAATATTTTTGAAAAATAATTGATCTTATCATTTAGAAAAAACAATCAACGAAAAATATTTTCATCATTGATAACAATTTATGACTAACTATTTTAGCGGGCAATGAAAATATTTTTCATTCATTTATTTTTATAGACGATATAAATGATTATTTTTCAAAAATATTTTACAATTCATTCATTTCCACAAAATGAATGCACCCTTAGAAAAAGGTGGATTCTTTTGTTAAATTTTTAGTTTCTTTTAGTATCAAATGTTTTTTCTATTTAACATAATTTTTTATTAGATGAATATAATGTGATCCTCATTTCAATGGTAACTGCCACAATATATATATATATATAATATATATATATATATATATATATATATATAAAATAAAGATGATTTTTCTCACTGGAATAAAAAAATCCTATAAAACATATAACTGATGATTTTTCTTCTTTATGTATTTTTCTTTTGAAATATAATATCTAGAAGATATAGAAGTCCCAAAAAACAAATAAATAACCTAAAAAATGAACAAAGAGAAAAAGAGAAAAAGAAACATTCTCTAAATTTCAACTTAACTAAAGATAGTATGTCGATAATAGAGTGATGGTGATACTGTGCTTCCATTATATGACATGTGCTAAGTAACTATATTGATGTATCGATACATTAGTGGTAATCAAGTTATGATGACCAAGAGAGAGCATGTGGCATGGTCCTTTATGATTTGTCCTGAGGCAAGGAAAAAGGAAAATATATATTAAAAAAAATGAATGTTAAAATATAAAAAAATTCATAAAATTATTAAATAATTATAAAGTTGTCCATTTCAGTGCCAATCATGTCACATAGGACAGCTGGCCAGTATCCACATTAGAAATTTATGACTAAAATTGGCAATGATTAAATTGAGAAATTATCAAAATATTTAGAACTAAAGTTGAGAAATTGAAATGTTTTGGTGATTGTAGGACTTTCTGGTAACTATGATAAGTGTAATGGATTTAGGACTTTTTTTGATAATTTTTCTATTAAAAATTGCCTTATTTAATAAGCACCAATGCATTGACGCTGTAGTTTTTCTTTACGTAAGTAGTATTTTAATAATGATACATAACTATTTGTTGTGTTAGGTAACTACTCCTTTGTAATCTAAAGGCTACTGTAAAACGGAAAAGCAATTATTACTTTTGTGGAAAGAAGAAAAAGAAATTCTATTGCCCATGTAGGGTATAAGGATAGTTTGATTCCGGGTATTAGATTGTCAGGCAATAAATTATTTTGGTAGTAATATTTATTCCAAATATACAAACAATGTAAATTATTTATGTTTCATGCTTCTACATGTTTGAGCAGGATGTGTTCGAGATTCCTATTTGGAAACCAACTCGATTCATGACAGACTCGATCAAGTTAGACATCCCAAATCCACCTCATTGCAATCTTTAACTAAGATAAATGGATTAAACCCTATAAAGTATCATAATTTTTGTATGACACTTACTTGAGTGCCATCGCATTTTCTTTTATCACTTAAATGATACAACTTATATATGACCTTATTTAAGTGCTATGATTTTTTTCTGGTTAATTGAGTGCAATTTAACTTTTCAATTGATCACTTGAGTGTCATGACTTTTTAAAGATATTCACCACAAATGTTATACCACATCAGACAACTAGGACTTAGGTGAACGTTTTTTAAAAGTTTTGGGACTCAAGTTATCAAGTGAAAGTTATGATACTTAAGTGATTGTTTTTCAAAATAATGGCATTCAAGTGGTCAAAAAAAGTTATGACACTTAAAGTGAGTGTTGTGTGAAAATTATCGCGTTTCTAGTGTCCTTCTCCCAATATAAATTAGTAGAAGAATGCATAAATTTTGTTCTAGAGGGAAATGAATAATTTAGTTTAATTCAATAACTTAATATTTGATATAGATCTATTTGTATCAGATGACTTCAAGTTGACGTAGCAATAGCATATGCAGAATTATCCCGAAGGGTGAGATAAACTTTTTTTTATACACAATTATTAGTTTCAAAAGAAATGAAATGTGATGAATTGATTTCATGAATTGCAATTCATGTAATTTTATGATGATGTGGAATATTATGCTTTGAAATGCTTTACTAATGATGTTATTGACAATGCGTGTAATCCAAATTACACGACACAAATTGTTAATTTGCATATTAATATGTATGTATGTCGGTCATGATCCTTAAGATTTTTTGCTTAATTAATTGAAACCTAAGACTAAATAACCTTCCGGTTAGTTACGAAGTGTTTTAAAAGGCCACAGCTTCCCTCGGATTGGAAGAGCAAGTTTCTAGTCCCATGCAATAGTTATGTGGTCAATAGCAAATTGTCACTCTTTAAAATGTGATACGACAACTGTCTTAAGTCGGATAGTTAGTCAATATTTCAAATTATATAAGATGGAAGATGACTTGTGGAAGAAAAGAAGGGTACCATAAAAAATTCGAATGAAAATGTCAACAGATGTTTGTAGATATCTCCTTTGGGCAACATTTAGGGTCCCTTTCAAAAAAAAAAAAAAATACAGAAAGGAAATTGAATGAATATAAAAGATCTACAGGAGCGATAGAGAAAGTTTCTTCGCCGGAAAAATCTGCAGCAGAACTTAGGAGAATTTCATGGGACGTTGCTACGTTGCTGTCCTTAGTGCATGTCTACATCAAATGGCATGAAGTGTGGTCCAGCTTATTTTATTCTTTTTTCTGCCAGTCTCCTGTTTGCTTCTCTAAAATTTGAAGACAGGTGTTGACCCCATCCAAGGAAGATGAAAAAATATGTCGTGTTTACTCGTGGTTGAGAAACTTTAGGACAATTCCCAAAAAAGGTCCTAGACTTAGGAAATGAAATAAATACTAAAAAAACAAAAGAAAATTCAAAGTATAAAAACTCTAGTTGATCCTATGCAGGAAATGGAATACACCGAAAAAAGACCTCATCCTGAAATGCTTTAGTTCGAGGTAAAAATGACCTCAAATGGATTTCCCAATTCAGCCAACTCTAAACAGGCCTTTTGAACTTGGTACTCTAGTCCATGCGATTCTTCCTAGATAAAAAGTTATGGCTCGTCTATCAAACATTATAGGCACTCTTTTCCCTGGCCCCTCTTCTGGGTTTCCGCTTTTATGAGCACTTGGAAAACTTTCAATAGTAGCGTCTTTAGAAGTTTTAGAGTGGAAATTATGTGAGATATAGTGAAATAAACTTTCGACAAATGTCTTATCAAGCAGACCTTATTGATCGTATTTGGCTTCTTGTATATGTTCAATATGGCATTCGTCACTCCCATAATGATGTCCTCTTTCCCAATGTTAAAAGTGATGTCATCTCTTTCACGATGAGCCAACTTCGTCTAAATAACGTCAAACGCTACAGAAAACTAACAGTCAAACAATAAAGTAAATAAAGCAAGCAAATAAATCATATATTAGATTTACAAACCAAAAGAAGAGAATTGTAGAAAATTTCAGTATAGATCAAATGATAAAATGGAGATCACAATTACATTTAAATGACTTAAACACTCTCATTATTTGACAGACCCCGATTACATCCAATATTTTTAAAAATTATTTAACACTCACAACTCCTCACGAAATAATCTCTCAATCTCACACAAAAATTAATAAATCTTGCTGCATGATTTGTCTCTCAATCTGCTAAAAAGGAAAAAAGAAAAAAGAAAAAAAAGTCTTCTCTTGGATGCAATTCACGGGATACCACCAGGTCGCAATCACCAAATTATTTGTTCGGACGTGACGTCACTTTGCACAGTCACAGCACACGTCAACACCACTTCAATTTGAGCACCGACTTCCGAGGATACAAGTCATGGAAAACAAAAATTGAGCATGTGTCGCCGCAAGAGGAAGAAGTTAATAGTTTGAACTCGATTTAAGAAGAGCAATCGCCGCAAGAGGAAACAAAGTGGAAGTAGGACTTTTCTAAGTTTACCTACTCCAATTCATGAAAAAAGTTGACACATTCGACTTTGATTGATTTAAGACGTCCAGAAAAAAAAATCCAACTTACAATTTACCTCTGATTAATTTTTGTTCATGGACTTCAAACCTGAGACATATTTTGATACTCGATTACAATTTATCTCGGTACAAACCCATATTTTGATACTCGATAAGTACAAACCCCAAATCAACCTAAAATTAGGGTATCAAAAAGTGAATTGAAAACTAATCAAATCGAACCAAAATTTCATATATTTTCGATTCAATTTAGTTTTGATTTCAATTAATCGAAAAATAATAGTTAAGTTTTTTGGTTCGGTTTAACCGAACCGAACTGAAATTCTCAATGAAAATTGAACAATCAACTTAAAATCTCTCTTTTTTCTCACATCTTTTTCACTTTGATTTTAATAAGTGAGACAAAAATAGGAAAACCAAAGAATCGACTAAACTAAACCGAATCCAATTTTCAATTTGATTCGTATTTGATTTGGGTCGAATTCAATTCGGTACCAAATCATATCTTACCGATTCAATTCAATTCAATTTTTCTGAAAAATCGAACTACTTATACCCTTACCTAAAATCACGTGAAAACAAGTGACAAATGAGTAATTTTTTTATATGCAAGGCGATATCAAATGATTTTTGATCACGTGGATCACACATATCATAGGCATATTTCGGTCCTTATTGTGGTGCACGCGCATTTGCCTGTTCATGAAAGGCAAACTCTAGGGTCCCATCCATATATGGCACGTCATATCAATGCATCCCTTGGGAGTAATTTGAACATTTCCTCTTGCCTATAAATAGGACGTCATGAATAAGTGGGATCATCATGAACTAATAAGTAACCCCCTCGCATTCTCTCTCATCCCTCTCTTCTTCGGACTCTCTCTTTACTCATCCAAAATGGCCTTGTCAAGAGCAACCTTCGCTTTCTTACAAGGTCCAATCGCTTCACAAGGAAGTTCTCAATCAGACAAGATTAAGCATCTGCAAAATGCAAATTCTCTCTCCTCAACGAACAACAAATGGAGTATTTCCTCATATGAGACCTTGGTTTCCACTCCTTCTAAGGACCATATTCACCCTCCTGGAAAGAGAAACTTTGCCACCGAGGTTTGCTTGTCCCTTCTTCTCATGGAACTCCTTTTGTTTTGCTCACTGACGATTTACAAAGTTCCACTCGTTTGCTGTCACTTAATCATTAGAATCAACGAGGAACACTTTAATAGATTCATCTTATATTTGAATCTTGAAAGGGAAAAAAAGAAGACATGGAATCCTTATTTTTGTGTCAGGATGATATTCGTGGGAGGCATGAGAGGAGGTTAGAAGAAGTGAAGCAACTACTCAAGCAAGTTAGAGGAGATTCGCTTGAAAGTTTGGTAATGGTGGATGCTCTCCAACGTCTTGCCATCGATTACCATTTTGAGGATGAAATCGAGGCGATCTTGCGAAGGCATTTTTTAATCTCCACCTCTCGATCCCAGTCTCATCGCGTTGATGCTGATAATCCGCATGAAGCTGCCCTTCGTTTCCGGCTGTTGAGGCAAGAAGGCTATCCTGTTCCTTCAGGTTAAATACTGTTCCTAACTGATGTGATGGCTGCTGGAGGGATTCGAAAGAAATTCAGAGAAAAGGCGTATCAAAATATTTCTTTTCTGTGCCCTTGCTTTTTCTTAAAATCTGATCATGTTAAGAGGGCGGGGACAAGATATATTCTTCCCGTCCACTACCAATAAACTAACGTTGTTTAGCTTTTCCACATTTAATCAACAGATCTGTTTCAACAGTTCCTACACAAAATGAATGATCGGACTCAGAATAAAAAGCCAGAGGACAGTGACATTTTAGGGTTGACAAGTTTATTTGAAGCTTCCCAACTTGGCACGGAAGGAGAAGATGTTCTTGATGAAGTAGGAGAGTCAATTGGTCAACGCCTCTTTGCATCTTTGGCCGACCTTGACCATGTTCAAGCTAGATTCGTGAGAAATTCACTTAACAATCCGTTCCATAAGAGCTTGGCCAGGTTCACGGCTAATGATTTTTGAGAAATTTTGTGGTACGTTCGTATAGCTGGACCAAGAATTTAGGGAACTTGCCCATTTGGACATGAACATTGTAGGATCCGTGCATCAACGGGAAATCCTCCAGGTGTCGAAGTAAGTACACACGATCCAAACTTTCTATCTAGAATTGCGGCTACAACTAGCTAGAAATACCATGTGGCCCTCGTTGCATCTCACTTAGATTTTGTCAATAATGTTACTTATGAAGTTACTAGGTCGGCCAAGGGCACGTTTGTCAATGCTCCCATTTTTCTTTTTCTTTTTTTTTTTTTATTCTCTATAATAGAAAAAGAATAAAAATCATTTGGTAATATCAACTAATATTTATATTCCCCCAAATACAAAGTTGTTTCGGGGAATAGATTTATAATAGAAATAAAAAGTAGAAAAAATAGCTTATTTTTTAAAGGAACAATTTATGAAATAAGTTTTTTTCTTTTTTTCTTTTCTTCTTCTTCCTCTTCTAACGATCACCACCACTTGCTGCATTTACTTGCTGCTAGTCGCCCATTGCCAACCACTGCCACCAATCAATAGCCACCAATCATCGCCACCATTGCCGCCAAAAAGAAGAAGAAAGGAAAAAAAAAAAAAAAAAAAGAAAAAAAGACAAATCTCAAAAAATTATTAAAAAATTAAAAGATATTTTAGGTCACAAAAAAAATTTGTGAGTTGACCAAACGCGTTTCTATTTTTTTCTATTCCGGAATATAAATTTTATATACAATTACCAAACACATTTTTTTTATTAAGAAATTATTCTTGGAAATAGAAATAAAAAAAACTATTTGTTAAAAAAATTATTTTGGGGAACAAAAATATTATCAAACACATCCTAATATTCTCATATGTTTAATCAGTTGGTGGAACGATCTGGGCATGGCAAAGGAGCTGAAGTACGCGAGGGACCAGCCAATGAAGTGGTACATGTGGCCAATGGCCATCCTCACTGAAATAGGCTTGTCCCAGGAGAGAGTGCTCGTCACCAAGCCCATCTCGTTCATCTACATCATCGACGACATTTTTGATGTCTATGGCACAATCGATGAACTCACCTTGTTCACGGATGTTGTCAACAGGTACCTAAGTTGGAGTTTTACAACGTGCACCATCCGTGAAAGTCTCTTTTTGCACATACACGGTATCAATCCTAGCACGCTTATGTATTTTCGCAGTAGATAACTACTGGAAAGTACACATGCCTGATCTGAAACCTGTACGTGAAAAGAATACCTTTCACTGATTGTGTTTTTTTCTCATACAATTCCGCATGACTTTGCGATGCAGTATACTTGGGCCAAAGCTATTCTTATGCAATCAGTCCCAAATCCTGTGGACACATGCATGAAAATTCCAAAGCCCCAGCTTGTACAATGACAAAAATGCTTGAAATGTGTTTACTAACTAAGTCCATGGTGTAATTTCTAATTGTATTGGCTTCTTGCCGATGATCTGTCAGATGGGAATGTACTGAAAAGGATAACATACCAGACTACATGAGGATGTGCTTTCATGCTTTGGATGATATTACTAATGAAGTCAGCTTGGCGGTGTACCAAAATCATGGGTGGAACCCATTATACTCCCTAAGGAAGACGGTACATACAAGTTTTCACTCTCTCCCTCTACATTTCTTTCTTTTCTTTTTCTTCTCTTGTTTACTTCATTTAATCATAGCCGAATCATAGAATGGCTAAATTGAACTTTACTTATTACCTTTTACTTAATCTAAATATCACGGCACACAAATTTTGCTTTTCAATGATCAAAAAGCCTGAAAATTTTACATGTAAATATTAACACGTAAATTCGCATGTAATGTTTTTGATAAGTTCAAAAACTTGGATAGCATGCAAATATCGGCACGTGGATTCGCTAATTGTAAAATGGTTCATCCTCATTTTCGTATTTTGTTTCCAATTCATGGCCAGTGGGCGAGACTGTTGAATGCCTTCTTGGTGGAGGCAAGATGGCTCGCTAGTGGTCACTCCCCAACAACACAAGACTACTTGGACAACGCAATTGTCAGCTCCGGAGTGCACGTCTTATTGGTCCACTTATTCTTCCTCTTGGGTGAGAGAATCAACCCCAAAAGTGTCGGTCATTTAGAAAATGTACCAGAAATTGTATCTTCAACAGCTACAATTCTTCGTCTTTGGGACGACTTGGGAAGTGCCAAGGTGAGTGATAAAAATATCGTGTACTTGTCCTTTTTTACAAAGCTTCTCCCGTTTAGGTTGAATTCAGCAATTATCAAATATATTTTGGCCAATAGAATTTGTAATAGGGTTGGTGAATTCAGATTGCCATGTCTCATATTTTTGAAATCGATGTTAAAGGGATAACCATTGTAAATGCTTCGTCTTCTTTCTTTTTTTCCCCTACTTTTGAGGATTCTTCCACTAACATATGAGCAACTGTCAATGGTGATAGGACGAGTTCCAAGAAGGCCGAGATGGGTCTTATGTGGAATGCTACAAGCAAGAATTCCAAGGCTCTTCAGAAGAGGTGGCAAGAGACCATGTGAAGAAGATGATCTCGGAGGCATGGAAGAGGCTCAATAAGGCCTGTCTCTATCCTCGCTTATTCCCCAAGTCCTTCTGCAAGGCCTCCCTCAACACGGCCAGGATGGTCCCACTGATGTACAATTACGACGACAGCCATTCACTCCCTCTCCTTGAACACCACATGAAGTCATTGCTCCTTGGAGGCCATTCTTTATAGGGGCACTGCGTCTTTGTTCACTAATTTATACACAATGTAGGATTGCTGCTTCACCGATTCTAGCCGCAGCTGAAGCGGCACCATGTGTGCTTGAAAGGATGATTTTCTCAATGCGCAATTAAATAGAGACATGCCATGTTGAGTCTCTTCCATGCCTTTGAGATCATGTTCGTAAAGAACTTCCGAAGTTTCTTCTATCTATATATGTATTGGGTCTTTGGTCCTTGAGACCACTATTTACTCGACCATGAGTATAATTTTTCGATTCACAATTCTACATGACTTCATGGTAGATCTCACCTAATACATGTTAAGCGAAAGGGAGAATTAACATATGTACTTGGATTTGTGGATTCATGGGGTAGGGTTTGACCTATGTATTGATAGCCAGGCTGCAACTCCTTGCCTGTAAGCTCTCTCTATGCACTTGTTTGTGATCAATTTCAAAGGCTTCTTTTTAGACAAGCTCCTGACACT
Source organism: Corymbia maculata (assembly GCA_014182735.1). NCBI lineage: Eukaryota > Viridiplantae > Streptophyta > Magnoliopsida > Myrtales > Myrtaceae > Corymbia > Corymbia maculata. The sequence goes on along the minus strand of CM024686.1, from coordinate 36,297,266 downwards.
TGTTTGGTCAGATTACCCTACATCATTAGCTATTGTGGAATAATTTGAAAAAAATTTGTGAAATTGTATCTCCTGAAAAGTTTTAATATGTTGCTTACCTTAATACGTGGTTATAGGTGTTGCGACCTCCCTCTCGCATCCCAGAGGCTAATGATTTGGCTAAATGTTTTTTAAGGCTTAGCCCGAACTCTCCCAAGCCCATCAATTCACAACTTATGTTTCAAGTTTTTAACTTGCTTGCAATTCAATTTCATTTTAAAAAGGAGTCACCACTAATTAGTTTAGGATGGGCCAATTAGAAACCCAATTAAAATATTGAGAGAAATATTTTACTACTATGTAACCAGAAAAACTAGGATTGAGGATTTGATTATACTAGTTAATCACTAATGTCATGTTGTGGCATGTCCCTTGGATTCACTCAAGTAACACTTTTGATGAAGTGACTCGTTCGACTAATATCTTCATGTGTTGTTAATCAGCTGGTGGAAAGACCTGGGCATGGCAAAGAAGTTGAAGTACTCAAGGGACCAACCATTGAAATGGTACATGTGGCCGGTGGCCATCCTCACCGGTACAGGCTTGTCCCTGGAGAGAGTACTCATCACCAAAGCCATCTCATTCATCTACCTCATTGACCATGTTTTTGACAGCTATGGCACAATCGATGAACTCATCTCGTTCACGGATGTCGTCAACAGGTACATAATTTGGACTTTTACAACATGCACCATCCGGGAAAGTCTCTTTTTGCACATACCTAATATTGATCCTAGCACGCCTATTTATTTTTGCAGTAGACAACTACTCAAAAGTACTCATGTCATGATCTCAAACCTGTATGTGGAAAGAATACTTTTCACCGATTAGGTTTTTCTCGTACAAATCGGTTTGACTTTCCAATGCAGCATCCTCGAGCTAACCTTCTCTTGTACAAGCAGTACCGAATCCCTTGAACATATGCCTGAAAATTTTAGTACCCCGCTTGTACAAAGACAAATATACTCGACCTATTGGTTTGTTGCCGATTTGATGTTCTTGATCCGTCAAATGGGAATGTACCAAAAAAGATAACATACTAGACTACATGGGGAGAATTGCCAAAAAATTCCTCAACCTATTGCAATTGTGTTAATTCAGTGCTAAACATTTTTTTTTACCAATTCAGTCCTAAACTTTTTGTGATTGTGTCAATTTAGTCCATCCAGCCAAATTTAACCAATCAAAGCTAACGTGGACGGCAACAATAATTTAATATTATTTTTATTATTTTTCAAATTTTTTATTATTTTCCAATTTTTTAATTATTTTCTGAATTTTTTATTATTTTTAATTTTTTCTGTTTTTTTTCCTTTTCTTTTTTGTCTCTTCCTCCTTTGCCCCTTTGCACCCCCCTCGGGCAACAACAGTGGCTGGCCAACTTTGACGAGGCTTGCTGGCCACTGCGCGAGGGCCACAAAGCCCTTGTCGGCAACCAATAACGGTCACGACCCTCGTCAGACCGGCCACCCCGCCTAGATTGAGGCGAGGCCTGGGGGCCACAGCGAGGCCAGCCTCTCCATGGCCTAGCCTCGAGCAAAGGTGACCTCGCCCACGGCTGGCGAGGCAATGGCGACCTTTGCCTAGGCTCGCCATGGCCTCGCGAGTCGCAGGCGAGGCCGCCTTCGCCCACGACTAGGCCATGCTGAGGTTGGCCAAGCCCAAATTTGGGCGAAGCCGCCTCACCACGGCCTCTAGGCCTCCCCCAGGTCTGGGTGAAAGTCACGGTCTTTGTTCGACTCCCCACCCTCACCGGTGACCTCCCCCAGACCTAGGCAAGGCGGCTTCGCCCAGATCTAGGTGAGGCCAGCCTTGCCGTGGTCCCCAGGCCTCCCCCAGGTCTAGGTGAGGCCGCCAGCGAGGGTCATTGGGGCCACGACCCTCACCACGGCCCCCATGTCTAGGCAAGGCCACCAGTGAGGGCTTTGCGGCCCTCATGCAGTGGCCGACAGCCTCATCAAAGATGGCTAGCCACTGCCATCGACGGGGGGTGGGGGCGGGGGCGGCAAGGGGTGGGGGGAGGGGGAGGGGCAAGTGAGGAAGAGACAAAAAAAAAAAAAGGAAAAAAAAAAAACAGAAAAATTTTAAAAATAATAAAAATATTGTCGCCGTCTTGCCGGTCGGCGTCTACGTCGCTCCAAATGTCAAATTTGGCCGAATAGACTAAATTTGCACAATTGCAAAAGGTTTAGGACTAAATCGGTAAAAAAAAAAAATTAAGATTGAATTGGTACAATTGCAATAAATTTAGGACTTTTTTGGCAATTCCCCTAGACCACATGAGGATGTGCTTTCATGCTTTGGATGATATTACCAATGAAGTCAGCTCGGTGCTGTACAAGAATCATGGGTGGAACCCATTATGCTCCTCAAGGAAAACGGTACAACTTCTCTCTCGGTAATTCTTTTTTTCCCTTCATTTTCTTCTTCAAAACACGAAAGAAATTGACTTTTACTTGATACTCTTTACTCAACTTAAATTTTACGACGTACCAATTTTGCTCTTCTTTGATCCGAGAAGCCTGAAACTTCTACAACATGTAAACATAAGCACAAAAATTCGCATATTACATATTGATAATTTCTAAAATTTGGATGATATTTTATACTTTTGCTGTCTCCAATCCATGGTTAGTGGGCGAGCCTATCAAGTGCCTTCTTGGTGGAGGCAACATGGCTTGCGAGTGGTCACTACCCAACAAAACAAAACTACTTGGACAACGCAAATGTCAGCTCAGGAGTGCACGTGATATTGGTCCACTTATTCTTCCTATTGGGTGAGAGAATCGTCTCCCATAGCGTCAATCATTTAGAGAATACACCTGAATTTTTTTTTCCACGGCATCTATTCTTCGTCTTTGGGATGACTTGGGAAGTGCCAAGGTGAGTGATAATTTCATCGCATCTTTAGCAAGATCTTGTCGGTTGGTCGAGTGGGGAATCAAATATCATTCCATCTTTTGATAGATATTTCTAGTGAGCTCATGATATCTTAGCAAGGGCATGTCGGTGGCACGACTCGTGCCGCACGAGGCCTAATCCCCTTTTATCTTTCAGACCCACAGTGAGCGTGGTAGTTCGTAATTAAGATTAGTTTAGAAAGGAATGGTTAGTTTTAAAAGGAAATTGGTTGATCGAATGGCGAATAAGATTTTGTCTTGTAATTGAACACATCGATTATATCAGTCAAAGTTCGTAATATCTCGTTAGCGTGTTGCTAGCACATGGTCTTCCTTTTATTGTCAATTATACCTTGTGAATTAACCAACAGGATGGGCAAAACATAAGTCCCGTAAAACAAAAATGTCTAGCTAAAAAATCATGTACTTTGTCCTTTTTTGGAAAAATTATCTAAAAAATCATAAATCTAATGCATTTTTACTAATTTAGTCCTAAACTTTTCAAGTTTTCCACTTGAGTCCCGAACCTTTTCACTTTCTGTTAATTAAGTCAATCCAGCCAATTTTTGCCAAATTTTGTTGATGTGGATGCCGGTTTATTATTCTTTAAATATTATTTCTAATTTTTTTATATTTTTATATATTTTCCTATTTTCCCTCTCTCTTTTTTCTCTCTCTCGTCTACCTCTGTTGGTCACCCAACATCCAGTAATTGGCCAAAGGCTACGACTGACAAGAGTCAGACTCGCCGGCCGCGAATGAGCCTTGCCCAAGTCTCACGAGGTCGTCCCTCACCAGATCCCGGTGAGGGCAACCTCGTAGGAGGCTGGTGAGGTCACCCCTCAACAACTTCTAGCAAGGTTGATCCTCACTGATCGCAACCTCTGGCCAATCACTAGAGGTTGCGTGACCGGCAAAGGTAGAAAAGAGAGTGGAAAAAAAGAGAGGGAAAAATAGAAAAATTATTAAAAATTTTGAAAAATATTTAAAAATAATAAAATTTATCCACGTCAACACCAACTATGTCATATAGGATGACCGGCATCTACGTCAACGAATTTCAATCAAAATTAGTCGGATGAACTTACTTAGAAAAAAATGAAAAGATTTAGAATTCAATTAGAGAAATTTAAAAGTTTATGATTGAATTGGCAAAAGTGCAATAGGTTTAAGACTTTTTAGAGAATTTTCGCATCTTTTTTTTTTTTAAATCTTCTCACTTTTGGGGGTGAGTTAATTAATTATGCTCCAGCAGATAGAATTTGTAATAGGATTCATGAATGATAGAATTTGTAATATGATTCATGAATAGAGACAGTAGAGACAAATAATGGAGCCAATAGACAAGTTGAGCTTCAGGTGAAGGCTCAGTATAACACACACATGGAGTGAGGTCAGAGGTCCCAAGCGAAGTGCTGATGAGATCAGAAGTTAGCCAATCGCAAAGGATAGTGCTAGTGGTGAGGTTGAGCACTTAGAGACGACGTATTCCATTGCTATAGACAAAGAACGAGAGATTAGAGAACCAAAAAGATATGATTTTGGAGATTGCGTTACTTTTGATAGCGTTACTTGTGGGTCTACTGCAGAGGAGAAAGAGGAACCGCTCCCTCATCGAGAGGCGGTATCAGGTATGGAAGCTCAGTAGCAAATTGGTTGTATGGGAGAGGAGATGGAGGAATCAAACATGTCATTTGGTAGCACCTCTAAAGGGGCAAAAGATAGTGGGATGCAAGTGGGTCTTCATAAAGTATGACAGTTCCGATGTTAGTCAAAATGTTAGGGGTTAAAGGTAATAGGTTCCAGTCAATTCCCAGTTTTTGGAACAGAATCCAAACAAGTTGATCCGAACCAGCCGTCTAGTTCTGGGTTTGACCTAGACCCAGAACCGGCTTGCCTTTTTTTTTTTACTTTCTTTCCCTGGTTTCAGGCAAATAACCACACGGAACAAGGAACCACAAAAGACTCGGTAGCTTCTTTCCATGGTTCCCGTTTTGCAGATCTAACATCAAAGCAGACTAAACCTTCTGGAAACGCCGTGCATTGTTTAAATCTGAAACAAAGTAAACACTCAATCCCGAACATCAAAGAGATGAACAAAGACACAGCATCTTCATTTCCTTTGAATTTTCAAAGCTACTGGAAAGAGCAAGGAACCATACACCCATCAAAACCACCCGAAAAAAGACGAACTGAAATAAATGAAAAGCAGAAAAAAAAAAAAAGGCTAAAAAAAACCAATATCTGGAGAATCTAAGATGACCAAAGAGAGTTAGTGAAGGAGGCTATACAAGACAATTTGATACCTTGAACTATGCCAAACTCATACAGTTTTCCTCTATTGGAGAAGATGATGAGTAATTTCGACTCCACAAAGCACAGAGAGAGAGAGAGAGAGAGAGAGAGAGATAGAGATGTGTCATTTTATTAGGGTAAGTTCAAAACCGGTTCTACCTAGGAACCAGCCTTAGTTACTCAGTGAACTAACCAGTTCAGGGCATAGAACTAGGCATTGAACCAGTAACTAAGTGAACTGGCCTGGATGCTTATCCCTAATAGAGATTTCCTTACACATTTTGACACATGGGATTTGTCATAGAATGGTTTAAGAAATCGTCATTGTTAAACCACAACAATTATCCACAGAATGCCGCCATCATTCCCCCAAACCCCTATCACCTCCACTATTAGTCTGCCTTGGCCATGCCACTTCCATCTAATGTTGATCTTCATTGCCGTTGCTTTCATTACTTACTGATCCCACAGCTACTATGTCTACCACCAACAGTCCATGCTCTACTTCCTCTACCGATTACCACCTCCAACACTACCACCACATGGGCTGATTGGCTTTTGTCAAAGTACCATTATTGATAATAGTACTAAGTGGTATAACAATACAAGAGCTCAATGTAGAAACTACAAAGAGATGGGTGAGAAGTATTTTCGAAAAAAAGAGAGAATTTATCTTGCCCATGCTCAACTGAAGGAGCATAAGAATAAAATGCCATGCTCCTTAAATGGAATCAGTCTACTGTCCTCTAAGTAAATACCATGTATAAGTCAATACCTGCTCCACAAAAATCATCTTCTAAACATTATACTATGCCAACAAAGGATCACCTATTATCAGCTCAAGATGCACAATAAGTTTGGTTTCCAAACTATGGGCACTTAAACCAATCCTGTTCTTAACAATCTTTGAACCTATATAGAATAAGCAGATTGCACAACAGATTAGATCTTATAAGTTATGACATAGACAATACTTACATATATACATATGTAGACATGGTCAATACTTAAGTATGTACATATGTAAACTCAGCCTCAATTAGGAGATATGCAATTCAAAATTGTAATGTAACAGGAATGATACTTCAAAGACTGCATTGGAACTAAATAGCAACCACTAGGAACAACCGTTGCCAACTAAGCAGCAAGGAAACACTATCTTGGCCAACTGCCTGTAATCTTGATGTCACAGTAACAAATAACCTGCTCCTAGCACTATTGAAATATAAAAAGAGATTACACCAGATAGATACAAAAACATCAAAGTATTGAATACTTCATGTTAACAAAGAGTACAGCGATGGATTGCCAAACTTCATTTTGAAGCTAAACCACTGAGATGTTAGTGCCAAGAAATTCCTTTGCAGGCTCAAAATTTGCACTGAGATTGCTAATTTCAAATGAAGTGAGCAAAAACAGAGAGACCTACAGCCATGTTTACTTGCTGGCTGGAAGTAGCAAGCTATAATGGCGGTACTTATTTACCTTCCCAAGCTGCATGAGCTTCTCCACTTCCTCAATCCTTGACTCCTTCACCAACTCATCAACAACAAGCTGCAATACTGCCACATCAACAAGGCAACGAATCTTGAAAATCTCTTCACACAGCTCGTATGCAAAGTCCACATCTCCCTTCTGGCAAGCAAGCGGAATTAACGTCCCAAATGTCGTCTTATCTGGGTCAAAATTACTCTTTCCAATTTCACTATACCACAGTTTAGCATCATTCAGATTACCACACTCAGCAAAACCCTTAATCAAAGCATTGAAGCTAAAGATGTCCGGGTTGGTTCCCTTCATCCTCATTTCTTTAATCGTCTCAACAGCTTCCTTCATTTTCTTCTGCGAAACCAATCCAAATAATTTTGCATTGTAGCTCCTGACATCAGGAACAATATTCTTCTCCTCCATCCTAGCCCAAATTTTGTCCCCATCAGCAGTTCTGTTACCTAGATAAAGCCCAGAGAAGAGCGTATTGAACGTGACCAAATCTGGGTCCAAGCCTTTCTTTCCATCTCATCAAGCATCGAAATCGCAGAATCCAAAGAACCCTTCGCACAATACCCCTTTATAACAATATTATAAGAAACAGAGTCCAAGTCGGCCGACAACTTTCCCGGCAACTCGCGGAACAGCTCCTCCATCTTATCAAACTTCTTGGAATTAACACAAGCACCCAAGAGGGCATTCAAAGACAACACCGTGCGTTCACTACTCATCTCAGGCATTTCGTCGAACAGCTTCTGGGCATTCTCGAACATGCCCGCCTTACCGTATAAGCTGATGATCCGGACCGCGAACCCTTCCTTAGAGATGTCCCTGTACTTCTTCTGCTCTTCCAGGATCTCCTCGATCATGTCGAAGCGCCTGGCGGAGGCGAGGCGGCGGACGGCGTACTGGTACGTGCCGATCTTGGTGCGGAAGTGGTCGAAGGCCGACGACTTCTTGAACTGCGCGACGAGGCGCTTCAAGCTGCGCTCCTTGTAGAGGAAGTCGTGGGCCGACTTGAGGGTGGCCACCGAGTCGCCGGCCGGCGGGGAGGTGGAGAATGCGCGCCTGAGGAGGCGGAACGAGGAGGAGGGCGCAGTCATTTTCTGCGTCCGAGTTTGGGACTCTGCAGCAAGCAGTGGGAGAGTTGACAAACTGCAAAATTTGCGAGGGTTTTGTGGGGCGGGTTTAAGCTTGAGGGCTTGGGCTTGGAAGAATCAAACATACGACTTGGTTAACCGGTTCCTTACTTGGGCCATGTAGTATACTCAAAATCTCAGACAGATTTGCTGATCATTAGGGCATTGATTAATGGCCCGGTGGAGATCCGGTGCCGGGCCGGAAAGTCCTAAATTATAATCTACGGAACGACCGGTGCCGGATGCCCCGACCTAGCAAGACCAAGGCCGAGGAGAGAATGGCTCGCCCGAGTCCGCCCGATTTATGGTTCGACCCTAGTGAGCTATCACTTTTTTGATAGGACGAGGTCTATAGATTGGCGATTGCAGGAGGCATTGGTATAGTTCTCTAGCTTTCTTCTTTCCATTATTTATTAGCTTAAAGTGTCGACTATGATGCATCATAATGACTTACCAACTACGAAATAGCTATATTAAGCTTAAATGTAAGCGAAACAACTCCTACGTGTTAACAAAACTATCAATTGAAACGGATTTTCAAAGTTATCCACAACGCAAAGCTTGAGAGTGAAACTCGGTCACGCTATAACTTTCTCCACCAAGTCCCGTTTTAAGCGAGTTTACTGTAAAAAAAAATAATCTTTTAAAATACTAGAAGATTCATAACTTAGCTAACCCAAAATCAAGCTGAAAATCAACAAGATTCAGTCCGAAAGTCATTGGTCATGCATTGTTCATCACTCATGGCCAATTTCAAAAATTTATTTCAAGCAAACTGTAAATTCAAAAACATTTCCATAAAATCCTACGCCTTCACGAACCCTAAACTATTATATATATGTATGTATTCATGGCTCGTCAACTCTTTAATCAAACCTCATAATTTAAAATCCAAAAAATCTAAAAATTGTGTCATAATCCCAATTATTACTCTGATTAGGTGAACGATAGGCGCACGAGCACTTATAGGGCATTGCAAATCAAAGTTGAATTGACTTGACAAAGAATTTGTGGCAAGTACCCCTTTTCTTTCTCCCTCTTCTTTCTTTCCCATCTCCTTTCTCTCTTTTTCATTCTTTTACTTGCATTTATCTTGGCCTCTTTAACGTAAAGCATCCTTTCAAACAAAAAATAAAAAACTTAAAGCGTCCACTTTCTTTCTTTTCTTTTTCTTTTTCCTTTTTTTTTTTTTTCTTTTTCTTTTCTTTCTCTTTCTCTTTTTTTATTACGGATCCCATTACTAAATCTAAATATCACATAGTTAATTTCAACTTTTTAGTATTATAAAAAGACTGGTCATGTTCAAGTGATCGGAGTGTAATCTAAGTACCCAAAATAAATCTATGTCATGTGCCAAGACGTAGTGTACTAGAAAAAAAATTGCAAAGAGAAATCACCCCAAATAATTTGATCAAAATAAAGGTTATTTTTTAATGGTATCGATCATAATGTCACACAATTGGATATCATTTTCTTTGATCATGTATATCCTTAATTGATCATGATTGATCGTAACCGATATTATAATATATTGTTATCTTACATAGTTACCTTATAAAATTTATTAAAAAAAATGCATATACTCTTCATTATAAAAATATACAAAAATTGGGCAATTCTCATTTCCCCATCATGGTGAATCCGTGATGCTTTTAAAACTAGTGTAAGCTGGGATACGACTCTACCACCTAAATTTCTTTCCATGCTAGTCTAATCCGGCAAAGCAATCTCTGTACATAATTCATGGTGGGACAGCTCAAGTCAACATCTTCAGTCACCAGAAAACCTGATGAATTCAGGCCATATTTGATTTTTGTGAGCATCTTCGAGAAGAGTTGGAAAATTAAAAGGGGTCAATCATAAGTTGGATGAAAAAGCAGATGACAGGAAGTTCCTCCAGCAGATTCATTGCCCCATCCATTCTCCTAAAGATTGCAACAAGAAAAGCAAGAAAAAGTCTTGAAGATTTCATATCTCTAGACCAGATAGGTCAGTGAATTGAATCACAGAATTAACAAAATAAACACTTCAGATTCATTCCGATCTGCAGAGACGATCCTGATGTTCGACGACCTACCAGGAATTTGAATCCCCATAGTTCTCATACTCAACCTGTTTATAATACGATTGAGCTTCGCTTTGCCTTTCCTGTGCATGGACATAGTAGTGCCCAGAACTCACCTGGGAATCATACCTTCGTTCAGCATAAGGGTTGGGGCTTCCAAACAAACAATCAGCAGTGCGCTGCCACTGCCACTGATCTTCATTCCTTCCGCAATATTCTCTATCGGCAACTCGTTCAACTCCATAGTCTCTCCTGTTGTCCTTAGACAAGCAAGGCCAATACCCGGATAGACCATCGCAGATATCCCAAGCATCCAACCCGCAGCCCGGCAGAGCCGGGGGCACCATCCTCGGGAACCCGCCTCCATAACCACCCCAGGGAGAGTAGCCCGAATTCTCATTGTGACTTTGCTCGCTCTCTTCATGATCCTCGTGGCGTTGGTCGAGATCTTTACCTAAGTCTTCTTCTGTTTGATGGGAAGAATTCTGATCTTCCTGATCAACCTTGGCCAGTACAATTTCGTTTCCCATTTCAGGTTTCCTTGCTTGCTCGTCCTCCGCTTCAGCAATAGGCAATTTGGGAATTCCGTCTCCAACACCGCCTAGCACTGGCACATCTTGAACCCCTGTGGAATGAGGATAGCAGATTTCTGCAGATGGTGGGAGGGGTTTCCCATAAGTGACAGAAGGGTCATAACCACCACCAAAAGGCGTCGGATCATACTGTTCGAAATCAGGCTCGTCTAACTCTACCGTCGAGTAACTAATTGCGAAACCAGTTGACTTTGGATCGTAGCCACTGCTATAATAGGCATTTGGGTTGATCGTGATCAAGTCAGAGTGGCTGAAAGGGGAGGCAGAGTATGAAATTGCGGACTGAGGAGGAACATAGTCATAGGACGTGTAGTACCGGGCTGGGGCTTGATCGAAGAACTCAGTCTCGCCACCGAGCCTGTGGTCATAGTAAGAAGCGAAATTGCCAGAGGAATCATAAGAATTCGGATGATACCCACCATCACCATGGCCTGAGTCATAGTAATTGGAGTAGTAGAAATTCATCACGAATTGCTCAGCTTCTACAGGTCTCTCCAGGAGTCAGCTTGATCAGGAACTTCCTCTGATGTTGAGATTACCTTCTGGAAGAAAAAGATGATGAAACTTTCCTTCGAGAGAGAAAAGCAGAGGGTTGCTTTGCTAATGTCTCGGCTTTAAGAGATTGGATCCATTGTCTTCTTCCACCCACCACCCAATACTTATCTATTGTCACTAGATAGCACCGTCTGAATTTGTCCAAGTGCACGTTTGGGCATGTTAGGTGGTTAAAGTCTCATTTGTACAAAGTGGGTTGTCTCATGATTATTTAGTTTAAAATTTTGAGTGTAAGTGAATCAAACTGAATATATTAGTGAATTCAGATTTGATTTTTTTCTTAATAATTTCTTCCGGCAAATGATTTGAACTTCGACTACATTGACCTAATAAGTGGTATGATAGCCAATGGTTTAAATGGGTCGGGCTCAACATGTGTGATATGAATCTTGTAAGTATTTCAAAGAAGAAATCTTGAATGTGACTCCTCTATTAAGAAGGCTAATGGTGTTCTCCCACTTCCAGCTAAATGTAGCCACCCCAAGGCGATTGAGTTGATTGAGGTAGGGATTAAAGGACAAATGGTGGATCAAGTTGAGAAAGCATTAGAGCGCGATGGTACATGAATTGAGGGAGAGCGTGCATAACATAGGAGGCTCACATGTTAGGAAGAGATTTGTTGAGTTGCAATTGTTAACCCATTTTGACTTAAGTTTGTGACTGAACGTGGATCAAATTAGATATGTAAATGATTTGGATAAAAGTTCTCTTCCACCAATCTCCCTAGGCGAAAGATCGGATTTCTACTGCGCCGAACCAAGAGAATCACATAACTTTATCCTAGTACGAAGAGCAATCTTGTAAATTCATTTTCAAAGAGATACTCACAAGACATATATTGAGACACTCTCTTGCCAACTTCGACAAATTTGGACAAGTGGAGGTTGCCTCCACGTGATGTGTCATTTGAGAAAGTAGGGAATCATAGCGAGGACGAGGGACGCATTTCATAATTGATGTCATGACAAGACAAACGGAGCTTCAACATCATCATGATTGGTGAAAGTTTACTTTTGAGGCTCTCAACAACGAAGGGAAAGGAAATGAGATGAGAGTGACTTTGAAAAAGTGCCAACAGTCTTCCCAGGCGCAAAAAAAAATTGATCATCAATCATTTCAATAGCCTTGTTGCTTTCGTATGAGGCGTGCCAAATTCGCCAAAAGATAAAGATCACCAACTAGACTTTAAAATCTTGTATTAAACAAAATCCCACTTGCATTTTCCCAGGGATCTGCTTGTCCAAAACTTCATGCTGCGCATGAAAAAGGAAATACAACTTCAATCGACTAAACATGCGTCTTCGATTTCAGAAACCTTGGCCAAAGAATAAAAATCCAAGAACCAATTTCACTTCTTTAAAAAGCAAGACATTTCAGAAATTCAAGTAGCATCTAGCAATCAAAATTTCCTCAGACGACCACCTATCACAGCAGATCCAGGGATCGCCCTCAACTACTCTACAAGTTGTTTTTCAAGATTGCATTTAAGATTTTTCAGCCAGCCCCAAGATTTAACCAAATTTCTTTCTTCATAACCCGAGTTTAAAATTTTGGGTCCTCTGACCAATTTGAATTGCCACCGCCAGCAGCCATTGTTTGCCATCGTCACCCCCGCAACCCCCAACACCTCCACCATCAGTCAGCCTTGGCCATACACAGCTTCCATCTACTGGAAGTCTTTATTGCCATCATTTTCACACCATATATTAATCCACACAGAAGCCACACCAACAACAAATAATCCACGCCCTCCACCTTTTTCCACCAGTTACTACCTCCACATCCACTAACTGGGTATTGTCACGGCACCGTTTAGAACCAATCTACTCTGTTGCCGTTGAAGTATACAATAGAGGAGCCAAATGCCATCCTAGAGGGTATTTGAAACTAAAGATACACATGCAAGCATAACAAATGCAACTGGGAAACTTGCAATTTGAAAAACATACTGATGCCAACGCCACAAGACATGCCAGAATACTCTGGAAATAACAAGAAACTATATCTCTGTCCACACTCAGCGGGAGGAACACAAGAACAAAATGTCATGTTCCTTAGATGGGACCATTCTACTGTCTTCTAAGTGCACAAAGCATGCATCTGTCAATGCTTGCACCATAAAAAAGATCTTCTAGTGTGAGGCCACACAGACCGAGCATCATCTTTTATCAGCTCAAGACTAGGAAAGATGCACAAACAATTATAACCAGGCCGTCCACTGGAAATCAATACCTTCATGCACCTGAAGGAAAACATGAATAAAAAAGAAGATAAATTGAAAGAATTTGCCAAATTAATCCAATATGCAGTAAACTTCATGATCGATTGCTTGAAAGAACAGGGAAAGTATCGGCATACACTAAGTCATCTAATGAATGCAGTGATAACATGGCTGATAAGCTCCATTACCTCATGCAGATGATGACTCTGTGCTGGTCGCCTCCTGTTTAGGTCTTGGCCTTTGACGTGGTGGGCCATCTCTCTTCCTTTCATACCTTCTACTCTCATATCTAGAGTTATTTCGAGGCTTGGGCTGATAAGTCGGATATTGGCAAGGAATGATCTCTCCATTGATGTATTTATCCCCTGAGATCAGCATAGAGGAAAACGATAAGCTGGATATTGTTCTCGAAAGGAAAAAGGCATAGACATTCATATTGAAGAATGTCTCGAGATTAAAAAAATTGCGTAAAGTAGTGAACCTCCATAATCCTTGTTCTTCACATCTATGTATGAATCAGGGAGTACCCACAGAACCCCAGGCAAACCTAGAAGGACAGGAATCACAAATCAGCAACTACTTCATAGGAAAGCCCAAAACAATGCCAGGGTTCCAATTCGCACAGTTTCAAATCTAGTTCCCTACCTTTAAATTTCTCAGATGTAGCTTCATCCACGGTACACTGAAACCCAGTATAGGTCGTGGTGCTAAATGCATACATATTCTTCTTTGCCTCCTCCATACTGAGACAAATGACACAATGTAATTGTCAAGAGTCGAGAAAGCAACATACCAAAATTCAATCAACGAACATAAAACTAAATGAAAGAGGAAGCGAAACCACATCCCATAATCACACTCAGGAGCAATTACAAAATGACAAGCAGCCAAGTAATCACAACCTCTTGCTTGGTGTTCTATCAAAGTGGAAGCCACTTATAACAAAAGCGGAGGAGCCAAGCCGAACCACTCTCTAGATATACGTCTCTACACTTGAAAAAAGATAGTAATCCAATAAATCTCATTTCTTATGTTTCCCTCATCAATTACCCATCTGATCAAACATCCATAATATGGCCTTTCCAGTCATCCGCAACTGAAATCTTCTATAAGTAAAGAAGTTCCTCAAGAATTGGCAACTCCCCCGGATTTCCACAATAAGTCACCTACGTTTCCTTCTATGGTGTAATTCTTCCAAATTCATCTGTGCGTATATCGTCTAGACTCGACTCGAAGTACTAATCAAATAAACATAAGCATTCAGCATATTCCAATCAGCATATTCCAATCAACAACATTCCAAACTCCACCAAATGCCCATAACATTCCTACCATCAATTGCAGACGCAAGAAAATCGCAGGAACAAAACCCAAATCCAACCACAACAAGCACATTCATGCTTAGAGAGAGACAGCAAAGAGTAACCTTCCGAGCACAGTGGCGAGCGTATTGAGGTAAGTGTCGATCATCTGCTCCCGGGTAGGGGCAGGGTCCTTGGGGAACTCCATGACGATGAGCCAGTGGTTGTAATCGCACCCGGGGAGCATGATGGTCTCCCTCGGCTCGCTGCTGCTGCTCCTCCTCGACGAGTACTCCCCATCGACCGCAGCCACGACGACGAGCGACCTCCGGACCCGCAGCTCCCGGCGGCCGGGCCTCCAGAGCCCGGGCTCGCCGGAGCCGAAACGGAGGACCGGCGACGGAGCGAGCGCCGCCGCCAGCGGCGGGCGCGGAGCGGAGGAAGGGGTTAGGGTTTTGGGAGGGAGGGAGAGGGTGGTGAACGTCGCCATTGCCGCCGAGAAGGGAGAGAAGGGGGGAAAATGGAGATAAGGCTTTTGCGTTTTTAGGGGAAGTGCCGTTGACGTTGCTGTGATATTTTTAGTTGAGCTACTTCCTCTTCCGTTTTTTGTATGGGCCGGGCTTGAATAGAAAAATGAACGTTCGGAAAAGGCCGGGTCGGGTCGAATTCCGGGTCCTCGGGTCCTGTTTCTAGAAGATGGGTTTTGAGTTTTTCAGTGATAGATAGAAAGACGGTTGCTGGATTCTTTTGAAAATTCCTCACCAAACATTGGAGATTCAAGTCATTTTCTTTTCTTTCCTGGAAACAACTTCTTTGAGAAGTAAGTAGATCCTTGTGAAATAAGTAGATCTTTGTTGGGTGACTTCAATTCATAAACTTTGCGACTAGGCGAAAATAAATGTCTCCACCCAAGTTCGGCTTTTTTATTATAGCAATGCTAGATATACTTAGACATATACATGAATTTAGCATGCTAGATAACGTGACAAATTGTGAATGGATAATTAATTAAGTGGGTCATTTTCAATATTCAATAACAATTTATCACATCATTTAGAATATCGAATTTTGTAACCAATATATAGTAAACATAATCTCTCTCTTTTCCTATTAAGCCAAACGTTGAAAAAGTGAGGAAATATTTTTTGATAATTTCATTTGCGCCATAAATGTATGCATTTTTTGGGGTAAAAAAGGGCCTTGAAGTGGCAAGGATGACAAGCCAGCCCAGAAGCCCAATTCTTGAAAGGACAAGGGCAAGTTTCTGGGGCCTTCCGAGTTTCTAGGCCGGGCCATGTAGTTGTAATATGAATATGAGTTGATCTCCTTTATTTTGGACCAACTTTTTTTTACGTATTTATGAACTTTCTAATGGCTATCCGAATCAAATTTGTCCGGCATGCGACAATTAATTTAGCTAAATCAACTTTCAAATTGTACATAAACAAAATTAAGAGTGACCGGCTCTAGAGTGGATAAGTTCCAAAATGAATTGGCTTCCGATTTTTAAAATTGAGAACCAAACCGTTTGATCTTAAAATCACTTGGAACCGAACTGGCTGGTTCTCGGGTCCACCTAGGAATTTGCCTACTTCTTTTTGTCTGTTTCATTTTTTATTTTATTATTCTATCATGTATATTATTTTCGCAAAAGTTTTCAATTATGACAACATAATGCCCCCTCCCCCCTTATGTTGGAATGCTCAACCTCATTTTTAGCAAAATTTGTCAATCAAAAACTTGTAGAGTTTGGATTTGAACGACCTTGTCTAGGGTAGATTCAATCGATTGAAGGCCAATGTTCAGAACCGAACCCATCAAGGCTGGTTCCCACTTTTTTAACCCTAGAATCGAATCGGTTTCCATGTAAATTGGTTTGGAAACCACCGGTAAGGCAGGTTCAGTTTGCTTCCCATGTTGAACCGGCCCAACAATGGGCATGATAATCCACATATTATGTGCATCTGTACTCGCATATATATGATAAATACATGATTGTGATGACATCTCTGAGTACCAGTTATGACGTGCTGTTAACATCCAAAAAACATATTTATAAACATAAATAGCCGGCCAAACGATTGTGTTGGATTAGTCTTAACTGCTTCAGACAAGAAACCTGTACCATTTCTACATATTATTACAGATTCTTGGGAATTTCCTCTTACGTAGTTGCTGAGCTAATATGGCCCTAGGCTGTTCTCTGCGTAAGTCAACTGTAGTCACCACCTAACGCCCCTCTGTTTCTTTCTCTCCACGGTATCCTGCACCGATATCTGAAACCCTAGATCTTTCCCTTGGAAAATTCATGCGCGGTAACGAATAATGCTAGAGAAAGGACTTTAATATGCGTTCAGCTGAACCTCTTCTGCATGCACGGTTGAGCACGGACAAGATTAGGTGAACAATGCATCAGATGAAGGGTACGAAATTATAGTTTAAGCAGATCGAGAAATGTATGCGTAATCAAACTACAGATACGTCAACGATATGTTCGGGGCCATGAAAAGCAACGATGCAGCATGAAGGGAGAAAACTAATTGGGAGAGTGGTTTTCCTCAATTATTTCATGAATAATTGATAATTTGACTTAGTCACGTTGTACAATTTTCGAGATGGTATTGCTAATGGTTCCATATATATATATGTGATTCATCACCTCCTCTAATCACTTGTTTATAGGTTTTCACGCTTGTAACATCAGAGATAAACCTTTTTACATTTAAGTAATCCAATTGCTATAAAATGTTTCCACTTGATAAACGTGTTCTGATTAAAACATTTGGTATCACTAACCCTAATTTGAACTATTTCATCAATGTTTTGGAATCACAAGAGCAGTTTTAACCCTTTTTTTTATCCCTGTGGGTGATATGTTCCTAGCCATGAAAAGAAACCACGCAGCATTAAGGGAGAAAACTAACTGGAAGAGTGCTTTTTCATCACTTATGTCATGAAATAGTCTAACTTTAGTCATGCTGTAGTCTTTTCAAGATAATATCATAATTAAATGTCTCATATATTTATGTGTTTCATCATGTCCTGTTCTTTAATAACTTATTTATAGGTTTTCGCATTTATAATCTCAAGGATAAATCTTTTGGCACTTAAATAATCCAACCGCTATAAGGTGTTCCCACTTCGTAAACGTGTACTAACCAAAACATTTGGTACCATCAATGTTTTGGAATCACAAGAGCAGTTTTGACCTTTTTCCTCTGTGGGTCTCTTGGAGGATTGCTCTTGGAGGGAAGCAACTTGACTCTAATAACTGGATTAGCAGTTATGTCAGGTAATGCTGACTTGAAGGGACAAAAATATCTGCTCTTCATCGCTTCATGAGACATTGCTGAGTCACAAGAGTACAGAAAAGTTGTTACACATATCCCTGCTCTATGTTTGTTTCTGTGTGTTCCTATCGTTGAATAGAGCAAGTTCACTGAATCATCCCAAATTCACAAAATTCTCAAAAACTCAAGCATTTGGAGAGTCATTAATTGTGACTAATTAGAATTTTAACAACTTGTCCAGTGACCTCATTCCTTGATTGTGAAATGATCATTAACTTTCAGGGATGTTTAGTTAAATACTGAGTAACAAAATGGACACTGTAATTAGTGGGAAATACCATTGAAACAATGTCAGCTCCTCATAGTATTCTTCCAGTGGTAACGCCACATATTTATCAAAGGGGATCACTTCTTTCCACCATTTTGCATATTGAAAATATTTAGAAAGAAGTCTTTCCAGAGATATGGAATCATCTTACAGCGAATTGACATGGGACCAATTAGAAGGTCATGTATAAATATAGATGTAGCGATAACTAGTGCTGATAATTGTGTAAATAGCATAAGGCACTTTTATGTAGACGAAATGTCACAGTTGGTCCATTTATTTTTACTTGAAAAATCAAAATAGCCCCTCTACTTTTTTTTATTCAAAATCATCCTTGTACCTTTTAATTCAAAAAGCTCAAGTTTTGGTGAGCTCAGGGAATGGCCACTCAAGCTTCTTCAATTAGCCATGACGGCTTGAGCTCTTTTGAGCTTGCCGTCATGGCATATGGAGCTAATTCAAGCTCCACTGAGCTTTCAGCCATGGACGTAAGTTTCTTCTATCGTGGCCATGACCACTTGAGTTTTCACCTGGAGCTTTTTCATGCCTGGGGCCATGGGTGCTCGAGGCTTTTCGGCCTTGGCCTTGGTGGCTAGAGCTTTTTGAGCTCACGGTAATAGCCACTCGAAGTTTTGCATTTTTTTTCGTGTGTCAGATTTTGTGTGTTTTGGTTTGGATTTGGTAGGTTTTAATTTGTAGAAGAAGACACTATTAGGAGGGAGAGACAAAAGGGAGTTCACATTGAATAATATAAAAGGAAAATCCGAGTAAATAGATTTGTAACAGCATTAACTCATATCAATAATTTTCTAACTGTTTTAGTGCCACATGAGTGAATTCCATCACTTGATTAATTTAGGGATGACCAGCATGTCATGCTAATAATTTTGTAGTAGTATTATGTCATGTCAATATTTTTCTAATTGCGTTGACATTACGGGTGAGCATGATCCAGGTTGGGCCAGTCCAACACCTAACCCAAAGACCAATGACCGACCCAGTTGAGCTTGGGATTGAGGACTAGACTAATCCTATGGGTTCGGTTCAATTTCAAGATCAACTCAGGACCAATCGATTTACTTGGTGACAAGTGAAGCCAACAAAGAGAGGCGAGTGGCGTGAGCATCGAGCCGTGAGCCTTGACTTGAGCGAGCGTTGAGTGTAGAGCGGCGAGTGGGGCAAAGTTGCTTACGAGCAAAGTTGTTTCTCTCAATTTTACTTAGCAAATTGAAGATGATTAAAAAGAAAGATGAAAACAAGAGTATTGAAGGAGGACAAGATGCCATTTAACACTATTTAAATTAAGATATACTCTTTAGAATAGATATAAGAATATTGTAGATGATATATTAGATATATAATATATCTAAAATATGTTATATGTGCGTGTGTATAACATACAATCAAGGTTGGTCTAGGTTAGACCAACTCTAAACTTTTATGACTGATGACTAGTCCATACGGTACTGGTCCATATATCCTAGATCAAGGACTGTCCAATCCCCTTGGGAACCAAACTAGGACTGATAGGGTTGGGTCGGTCCAAGGTTGGTCTAGGGTTGACCATCGACCAATGCTCAACCCTAGTTAACACCACATCAATGAATTCTGTCACTTAACTAATCCAGGGATGACTAATAATACTTTGGGAAAATTGTCCAAAAAGTCCTAAATTTATTGTACTTTTGTTAATTTAGTCCTAAAAGTTTCAATTTTGCCAATTAAGTCATAAAATTTTCAAAATTTTTGCTAATTGAGTCTATTTGGTCAATTTTGGCTGGAAATTGATAACATGAACGGTCGGTGTTGACGTTGCACTTGTCAATAGTTTTTTTATGGTTTTTTTTTTTTTAAATTTTCTTTGCTTTTATTTTTTTAGGTTTATGGAGAGAGGGTTGATGAGAGTGGCCAACCGATCCTCGCTGGTAGGCTAGCGATGACCTTCACCGGCTAAACTGAGGGCGCCCGAGGTGCCCTTGCTTGGCCAGATCTAGCGAGGGCATCACAGCTCTCACCAATTTTGAGTGAGGGTGTTATGGCCCTCACCTATTAGCCAGCCACCCTCGTCTGCCCTTTCTCCATAAATCTAAGCAAACAAAAGTAAAAAAAAATAAAAAAAAATTCAAAATATTATTAAAAAAAATTAGAAAAGTGCCACGTCAATGGTGACCATCCACGTCAATAATTCTAACCAAAATTGGTCAGATAAACTCAATTTACAAAAGATGAAAAATGTTTAAGACTCAATTGGCTAATTTAAAAGGTTTATGATTGAATTGGCTAGGTTTATGACTTATTGGATAATTTTCCCGTAACACTCTTTAAAAAAAGGGGAAATGTATTAGAAAAATCATAAACTTATTGTGTTAATGCCAATTTAGTCTTGAATTTTTTGATTAGGTGTCAATTTAGTCATTCTAACTAATTTTAGCTGGATATTATTGATGTGGATGCTTGTTAGCCCACATGACATCCTAATAGATAATTTCTAATAATATTTTAATATTTTTAATATTTTTTATTTTTGTCCTTTTCCTTCCTTTCTTTTGCTAGTGACCGATCACTGGCTATAGGTGATGGTTGGCCATAACCTAGTTGGGCCTTGCCTGTGGCAGGCAATGGTAAGGCCAAGCTAGCCTTAGCCGATCACTAGCTAAAGGAAGGACGGAGAAGGAAAAAGAAAAGAAAGATAAAAAAAAGATAAAAATATTGAAAAAATATTAAAATATTATTAAAAATTATTTATGTTAGTGCTGGTGATGCCATATAGGCCAGCTAGCATTAATGTCAACAATATTTAGTCAAAATTAACTAGAAGAACTGAATTGATATTAAGTCAAAAGATTTAAGACTAAATTAGCATCGATAAAAAGTTAAAAAGCTCAATCGATACTAATTTAATAGGTTTATGACTTTTTTGACATTTTTCTCCTTAAAAAAATATGGATGATTCTTAACAAAATAAATGTAGATAGACAATTTTGATATTCAGATCATAGATAGCGGGTAATGTAATTCCGTCACCATTGTTATACCCCACTTCATTCACTCACTTAACAATCACATTGGGCTGGTGCATTCACAAAGCACAAATAAAAAAAATCCTCTCTCTCTCTCTCTCCTTGCTGTTGAACTGTCACTTCCAATTTCGTGGTCACACCCTCATGACCTTGGATCGGCCTCGATTGGAGATTATAAAGAAAGGTTCACTGATTGAGTGCGAAGGTGATGAAAAGAAAATAGAGAGAAATGGAGGAGAAAGTGGTTGGTTAGCTAGAGAAAGAAAGAGAGACCCATGAGAGGGGGAGGAGGTGGAGGGACAGGAGGCAACAATGGTGGCCATCGTGCTCAGAGGCCAGCTATCTACTAAAATGGAGTGATAGTGCAATTGAGGGGGGGAAGGGGGGGGGGAATGGCTATCTAATTATGATATTAAGTTGCCACAAAATGTGAATCTATCAGTTTTTTATATGATGAGAATATCGCTTTACTTACCATTTTATGATTAAGTAGTCACTATTGGAAAAATAAGGATATTTACTATACTTGAGTATGTGAATGTTATTTTGGGTTCAATCCACTTAATACCATTAGAATCGATTAATCCATGACCTCAACATGTCTATATGGGGCATCTTGTTGACAACGAAAAGCCCCACCCCGATTGAAAAGCTATATCGAGGAGAAGAGCGGAAATCAAGTAACATTACCAAAGTCGGAGACAGATGGGTCTCTTCCTGATTATTCATCAAAGTAGCGACATAATTAAGGTTATGCAAAGAAGGCATATGATGACCCACGCTCACACTCAAAATGTCCCAAAGAAAAGCTTTCGAACCTAGTAAGAATGAAATTATCTTGGTGGGGACATCATGAGACGTGGGACACCCCAATTCAGGAGGAATTAAGAAATCGCAAGATGTGATCAATGCTAGCACTCGATCACAATCCTTTGTCAACCCTACCAAGGAGGAAGAGACTTGCTTAGGTGTTGACACGTTCCGCATAGCTCCACATAGCTAATGATTACGATGACTTGTCATTCTTCGGGAAGATGGACCCTCCTCTTGGGTGGGAAATTGTTTTGGCAAACTTCGAAGTTTAGGAAGTCAAATTGTGCATAGAGAGAGGGAGAGTAGGTGAGGTCGACAAGGATTTCAACCGGTGACCAATGATGAAGAGTTAGACACCCATAATAACTCCCAAAACAAATAGGGTAGGGAGATAAGGATGCGAGGAAGGCAAGTTTTGCTAACCCTTAATCCCATTTTTAATTATATCCTTGCTCATCACGCTGGACAGCTGAAGGACATAAAAGCTAGTTATGTCACGGAACCGCCTGGTGCGTGTCCTCCATTAAAAATAAACAGCCAACAAAGCATTCTATTAAAAACAACACTTCTACATGGAGCACCCTCAAGGACATCTGGAACAAACGCATTAAGCTGATCTCTTATTCATTTTGATCTGCCCAAAAGTCTTCAAGTACAAATAATTTTACATTTGAGCCACTCAATCGAATTTTAGCTAGCCTTTTTACTTAATTCGAGAAGTTAGCGGAGTATTTCATAAGGCCAAAGATTACTAGCTTACTGTCAGTTTCCCTGTCTTTGACTTACATTCGTGTACATACTTTTAAGGAATAAACTCAAACATAATTGACCAAACACAGAAATGTCATATTCAGATAATCAATGAACTTTGGATGTGCATTTTATCTAACTATTTGTTTAACTAAGGCAATGATGAAACTAGACTCACTTTGCTAAAGAAGTTGTTTCCTATAGTTTTCCAATCAGATCACTCGTACTAGAAAAGTATTTAGAGTTTGACATGATACTTACTGGATAGTAGCATGACAGTTCACTTTTATGTATGCATTTTGACATGCCAAGTCGTTGTTAAAGTTTTTTTTTTTTTTTTTTTTAAGAGTCGTAGACTTGTAGGATGTTTGCTACAGTTTTTCCTATAAAAATTTTGAACCCAAAAGAGAATGACATAATTTTTTATAAGGTGTTCGGCAAAAACTTTATGATCACAATATCTCCAGCGCAGCAAATATCTTATGGCAGTTTTTAAGAAACTGTCGCGGTCAGCTCTAGCGACCGGTAATTGTTAAGCATGCATTAACGAACTTATAGGTTACAATTATATCATGGATACGCTACGATGCAGCTAAAATTTAGCCATAATTATATAAAATGGGCTCGAAATCACCTAATCGAGAGTCATCTAAAACTTCATAAGTGGAAGCGAAAATTATCGAAAATATAATTCGATTGGGAAGTAACTCCATGAATGACAACCGACCCACTTACTTTGAAAGCGACCTCGGTTTTCCTTTTCGTAATAAAATAAAATAAAAAGTGGACGGCATTTTTTCTTTTTCTTCTCTTTTTTATATTTTAATCTCAAGTGGGTATTTTTATTTATTTGCAATCATTCCTCTTGGGAAAACTTTTTTCTGTTTTACAAACATGTGGATCATAATACATGTCCTAACCTTAAAAACAGCTTGAGTTTGGCAATTCACATTTTCGCATGGTCAACCCGCGGCCACATGTAATAACACTCGTGTGCCCCTTTGCACCTCCTCGCACGTGTCCTCTTGGCCGCTTCCGATTGGCACGTGAGTGGGTTTCACTCCTAGAGCCCCAGTCGGCCTACACGTGTCTCTCCGTTTTTGTCACCTTCCCACACCTCATGGTGACACCAGCATGACCTCATTACCGAAACATTTTAAGGTTCACCTCTAATTCCCTCATTATTTTCTTCATATGAAATTCTTTTTATTGAGGTCATAAAACTGCTTTTGCAACAAATAATCACTCCTCAATGAAATTAATTTGTGCGTTGCGATATGAAGATTGTGTCATTAAGTTATGAAACTCTTATTTTGATTTTGACACGTGATATATCTCATACATTTGATGTTTTCTTCTTGAAATGGTTGCTACATTTTGAAATTTTGATATAAATCATTAAAATTTATCAACCTAATTTTTTTTAGAGAATTTGTAATTAGGGTATGAGTCTATGATGAGAGACAACGCATTAGTCTCATTTCACATAATGATGATTGATAACTATCAATACTATTTATAAAAATAGTTGAAATCACACTATAATCCTTCCAAGAAAGGATTATCATTTCAATAGTTAGATAGGTTTTACACATTGAACTCATCTATCTCGATTACCATAAATCCACACATGTAGTTACTCATAAAAATTACCATAATTATCGAATACAATGGTAAAGTTAGGTCTTGTATAAATGAATTATATAAATCCTTTGTGCCAATTATTAATAAAGTACTTTAATTCATCCTGAACCTAAAAAACTAGATCTAGTATATCAAACCATTTTTCCCTCTTAAAATTGTGAGAATTGGCCAATTTTAAGAAAACCATTTTATGTGTTAATATGTAAAATCATTGGAATTGTAGGGTCAATCTGATTTTAGTAAGGCTCCATTTGTTTCATAAAAACAAATGATTTAAAAAACTTTTTTTGTTATAAATGACCACTCGTGTTGTTTGAAATATTTTATAAATAATCTATTTTTCGTGAAACAAATGAATTTTGAGATTAAGATAATATTCATTCATTTTGTGATTATTCAAGTGAAAGAAATGGTATACATGGACATATAACGACGCGAATTGGTGGAGAATCGTCCTTAAAAGAAGGGCTATCTTTTTCCTTTCCCTTTTCTTTTTCATTAGTCTTTGCTCCGCATAATTGCATTGTTGAACAACTCTCTCTAGGAGATGGCAAGAAGAGTCATGAAACACGACAAGAGCAACCAAGAAGTGGACAAAATGGTCAATTTCTGTGAAGAGGCAACATTCCATTGGGCACAACAAGACAAGTAGAAAGATACAAGTAGTGGATGGTGCCACCTAATTATCATCCATTTGCATCAAAAAATAATATATATATCTCGAAGCAACCAGAAATAAATATCAAATAAATGTATTTTAGCAAGATAAAATAATTCAAAATCGACTAGACATTGTTTTTGTCAAAAGCTAGGGCTCCCATCCCAATTCCATGTATTTGGAGGACAAGGTTGTCTCTTAAACTTTTTTTCTAATTAGATCCTTATTTAGTTCGTACGTAATTGTGATATAAAGTATACCCTCTTTGTTGGCAAGAGAAGATAAAGCTAGGAAAAGATAATATTTGATATTGTCTACTTTTCACATTAAAATTATGCACGAATTTAATTCACTCGCCTTCATAAAATGTACTTAGCTTGTAAAACTAAAACGTGCAAGCTGAGCATAATCAAATGAAGAATAACATTAAGTGGGCACGACACAGCTTAGTGGCATAAATTAAAGAAAACATAAAGAAGTACATTTCGTACTTAAACACTTTCTTACTAGTGAAATGAGACATGGTAGCACAAGTTATGAATACTTTTGCTTTGAACTATAGTTGTATTATAATTTATTCAAAATCCATGTGCTGGATGGATATGGTTGGTTTGATGGATGAGTGGATATGATTTGATTAGTTGTTTTTATGTAGGGTAATACTATCACCTAGAATATTAAGTAGAGAATTTGATATAAACACATAAATTATCTCGTTAAAGCAAATTTGTCCATTATTCTATGTAGATAATTATTAAACTTCATTTTCCTCGAGCTTTAAACCCCATAGGAGACGAGGCAATGACCTTTTTGTAATTAAGTGAAATGCGATTGAATCACATAATTTCATTTTATATGTAACTCGATATTGTTTCATAAAACCGATACAAGAAATCAAGGGTTCCCCTTCTCTTAAACATGTTGAAATCTCAAGTTGAATGTGACTAGTGTAATGGATTTTTGTCGAAATAGAGATTCAAAGGTTCATGACATAGTCTCTGTAGAAATTGCCATGTTAAGTAACTTTAGAGCTTGTCTTACACAAATGTCAAGAATCAGATAGGAGTATTTCATGATTTAAAAGTTTGAAGTTTTATAAATCAAATGGCTGGGTGGTGTTATAGTTATGAATCTGATTGGCCATACACCTCTTTAACTATTTTACAAGTTGTTCCATTTGTCACATATTTCATCCACATATTTTAGGCTTTCCTCATCCAGTAGAATTTTTAGACGTGGTGGATATACTGAAACCACATTTAAGATAAAAAAACATTATTCTTACAGTTAATTTCATTGTTGATAGCCGAATGGTGAAGAAGGCACTCACTCATATCTATAAGGGGTTGTAAATTTGAGACGTATTGTGAATGAATATCTTGTTAGTTTGTTTCATGAACATTGCAATATCTTACACAAAGAGACCCTTAGCCTTTTAGCATGCCCATGGAAACTTTTATCGAAAGTCAATCTCAAATTTTTGAATTTCGAATAAATCAAAGGGATTAAAATCCCCTTATTCATTTTTGTCAATTGAAATTCTTTACGATTATATAACGTTTAAAATATTTTTAACTACACTCACCGCCCATCCATTTGTATCCTTGTCCTCATTTAAAAAAAAAAAAAGACCCGACAATCTAGAACTTAAAAGTTTATTTCGTGTGACATTTACTTTTCCCATTCCTTTTCCTTTTCCCATCAAATTCTGCTGCACATGTACCATAATTTTTCTAATCTCAGACAACTCAAAACTTTCACTGTAGGCAACTACCGCCGCCGCGTCAATTCACATATAATGTTTTTTCACGGCTCCTAAAATTCAAATATTTTTCTAAATTTTCACGAACAAAAAAGAAAAACGGAAAAGAAGGCAGAAGAGTTGCCCTTCACTTTTCATAGGTGGGAGGAATAAACAAATCCTAGTGAAATGAACTTGTGGTGGAGAATGCAAGGGAGTTGGAGCCGTACATAAAAACTTGGCGGCAAGACCTTCCGAGCTGCCTTCACGCGCACGGGTCGGTTGGCGTTTGACACGGGGAGTCCCCGTTTCACACCCGATGCGGGCCGGCACGCGTGCACGCCGCCTCGGGCCCCAGCGTTTGACTCGCGAGCCTTTCGCTATCGAAAGAGGATGGAGGGGTCAATACGCATGTTGTTCTCGCGTTTGATTGAGTGTTTTTCTTTTTTTATAACTCGACACACATGACCGCTATCTCAATAATTTCTAGGGTTGTCAAAGTTAATGTTTGTGGGGACTTCGTTCCTGTCGTGTTTGCACAGTTGTTTGCTTGTTTTCTTCTTTGTCTAGGGTCTTCATGAAGCAAGGGTTTGCCTCGGTAAATGGCAAGAAATTTTTTTCATTAAGGTTATCAAAGTAACGATTTCTATGATCTTGAAAGAATAACCATTTAAACATAGACGAAGGGTATGCATGGCTCGATTATCGAGACCTACATCTTGAATTGAGAAATTGAGATAGAAGTTTACATAGCTCATAATATATTTCGTAACCCTATTTTATTTTATTTTTTGGTTGGTTATATTCTACTCTTATTTTAACTTTCACTCTCAAATTTTTGCCCTTCCTCCTTGTAGGGTGTGGGAATCAACACGTACACATGAAGCTAAATAATCTCCACTTCCTCATTTTCATGTGAGAATGGTGGTTATTGGAGCAAATCCTAGTAGTCTCATAATCCTAACTTCATTTACTTGATATACGTAAACCTCACAAGGGAGCACGACTTGGCTAGATAGAGGACTTTTGCATCCTCTCCTCCCATCTCCAATTATAACATGAACAAAGAGTATGCATCGCTCAATTATCAAGACCTGCGTCTAAATTGAGAAACCAAGAGAGTGAAACAAAACTTGTTAGCATCTCATGTAGAAGTTTCGTAGTTCATTATGTATCTCGTAACCCTAAGCTCATCTATACTTGATACATCCGGATCTCACAAGGAGCACAACTTGGATAGAAAAGAGGTTTACGTAGTTACATAAACCAAAATTTTCAAAGGCTTATAAAGTGTTAATAATGGGGCAATAGTGAAAACATGTGGAATAATAGGACTACAAGAAGGTGAAAGATGAGAGGAAGCGTCGGGATTCAAGCTTTTGACGCGTGCTTTGGTAACATATTGGACAAAATGTCCTCAACTATTTGTTCCAATCTTCTAACACTATCTGAAATAGGATATATTCGTTGTATCTTGACAAACTCCGCATTATTCTCTTCAATTTGAAAGGATTTGCTCAATTTCACTTTATACATGCATGCCGTAGATAAGACCTACTCGACAAACACCATATTATAAGAACATGAATTTATGTTTATAGTAATTTGATGACACTAAGAACTGGTGTAGTTGTTTGAGGAATGACGAAACTCCTTCTTTTTTTTGTTCTAGTTGAGATTCTAGATAGTCATTATAATTTAATAAAACTCCAACTACGAGAAAGATTATAATGCGTCGATCTAAGGAGGGAAATAAAAAAAAAAAAGGGGCATCTTAAAGAAAGGTTAATTCAAAATTGTTATGTGCTGACCTCTCAAGATCAGATAGATAGAATGTTAGGCTTACGGGATTTGGACGTTAACGAGTTGACCCACAAAAAAAGTCGGTATTGACTTTTTTGGTCTTACCCAATCCTTCTTCTCGATGGCTGATGTCTTCAACGGAAGACGTAGAGAAAGTTGACCCTCAAGACATGAGATTTTATATACTCTATTGCATCACTCAACCAATCTCTCCGCAGCCATATACATATATATATATGGATATATTAGGTGATGCTCCATGATGTGATGAGTTGAATTAAGAAAAACAAACAAATCTTTCAATAATATTTAGAAACATGCGTGCGGCTGTTGAAGTATTTGTCTTTGAGTCTGAAAGCTCACAAATCCCGTGGGACTAGTAGAGAGCAGATGAGGCGATCGGGATTTTGCAGCTTGAAGAACTCAAGATATCGTGTTTCACACTAGTTTGCGCGGTTTCCTCACGCGGACGGTCTGAAAATAAGTATGGTGTTCTGAAGTAGACCTGTCGTTGGGCTACACAGGTTCGCCCGAGTCAGCTAGGGCGGATCATTTTATGAATAAAGCAATATGCTTTTTAAATAATGGGCAGGCCAGGATAAGGGCTTTCGCGATCGGGTTTCCCGACCCCACCGAACTCGACCATCGATCAGGTCTGTTCTAAACTGGCTGATGATGTTGCCTTAATAAGCATAGGCACGAGAACAAAGCATAAGATAGAGCCGATAGCCAAAATGAATGGACACAATCTAGTTGGTTGCTCTATGTTAACTTTTTCTTTGAGAAGAATTGGGTGTAGATTCACCTTCTTTCCCCTTGATATCCTATGATATCTTATTGTTATTTCGTGGGAATTTCAAGCAATGACTTTTTCAACACGGCAACCGTTGACAAATTTCCTTTTGAGTTGGAAACATGAGTGTGTGTGTGCGTATGTCAAAGCTTGGAATGTTAAACTTAGTCTATGGAGTGTCTTGTTCTCCGCATTTTCCAGGAAAGAGCGGCGCCTATTTGCACTTCACCTAACTTGCTTATTACTTCTTAACGCCTCTAAGTCAACTATCTCAATTCTCAAAGTTTCCATCAATACAAATAATGAGAAACAGAAGCCAAAAGTGCAAGAATGGGTAAGTAAATTATGTCCCCTAATAGTTTATTTAGGCATGCTCGTAATTAGCCCAAGTCTCATTCTAAATTCAATTTTATCCGCGGATGACTTTATTACATATGCTGATTTTCTGAAATGATACGTTTCCACAAGTATTATTATTATTATTTTTTTTTATGACTGAGGAACTGCCGGAGCTCACCCTTCCACAAGTACTGTTGATCTTGCTAATATTGCTTTATTTAATCACCATAATTTACATGGGTGACGAAATCCACCGATACTTTCTTCACTGTTGATGGACCTAATATAATATATAAATCTGTTGGCGAGAGTTTGATTAACTCATCCTTTGGGTCTCAGCAATTTGAATAAGTAGTCAACAATAGAGTGTGATTTGGTTTCTTTGAGTTGACTCTAATCCTAATCAAACACCAGTGTCAGTTGACTACTTATGCCTAACAATGTCATTTAGTAATACTGATTACAGAAATACATTGGACTAGCCTAATACGTGCTGTGCCTAACATATTCCTTCCCAAAAATGGTCCTAATGATGAGTATTGACTATCTTGCTGACAGAGATTGAAGTCGACGCGTTGACCTGATGTAAATAGCTCCTCAATTCTGAACCTGCTGTTACCCTCTTGCTTAAATGGTAGACTTTTGGTCGTTGTACCTGGTCCAAATAGTATAATATATTTTGGGTAATTAGGAATTTTTTGGGAGTTAATTTGGAATTAGAAAGTGAAAAAAGAAGAAGAGAAAACAAAATATGAACTGAAAAAACAAGCAAAAAGCAAACTATGAATTTGCGACCCTCAATAAGTCAATATAGATAGCTTACAAAGTCCTTGTCACCAAAGTCATTTGAAGGATTGGTTAAAGTCGGCACTAAGTACAAAATTTTGAACTTAGAAAAAGTTTTAAGTCATGATAAGCATGGCTTGAATGAGTATAAATGGTGTACGACATAGAAAAGAATCAAAGTTATGAAACTCTTGGGTTGCACAAGTGGAAAAGACCTACGGTTTATGCTTCATTTATTTTAGGTGAATTTGATATTTCATAGAAAATATTTGTTAAGAAGTCATTTTTCAAAAAATGATAATATTTTCGATATTTGGTTAAAAATCTGAAAATGAACTAGTAATTTCCTGCTAATATGAAAGGAAAATTTATTTTATTTTTCTAAAGAGATATATACTATTTGTGTGATATGAGGGCTATACATGCTATATCATCAAATTTGAAGAAATGATTTTCAAATTACATTTTCATAACATAAGTACCTTTACATATTGTAAACAATTTATTTATTTTTCCTCTTATGGAACCCAGACTTGGATTCTTAGGTCCTAGCCCAACCTTGGGGGTACTAAGCATAGATGTTGGGGTCCTAGACTCAACCACGAGTGGTTCGGTCTTGGTCATTTGGGTCCTAAGGGCTTGGGCATGACTGTCAAAGACCTAAGCATGGGTGTGAGGTATTGGGCCAAGCCTCAAGGGACACGGGTTGATGACCCTAGCTCGGGCATAGGGGACTAGGCCTTGGCCTTAAGGGACTCGGGCCCTATTGTCGGGATCCTCAAGCCTAGGCGTTAGGCTTTCTCAAGCTGAACCACTAGGAATTCGAGCATGGACAATGGTGATTTGGGTCTGCTAGACTTGGACTTGAGTGTGGGAGTCGAGTACCTAGGATGCTTGCTGAGGATCCAACCATTGGCCTTGGGGTTTTAGGCTTGACCTTGGGGACTCGAGCCCAACCCTTGTGTACCTAAGCTGGGATGCTAAGGAACTAGGCTCAGCCTCAATGGACTTGGGTTGGGGCACTAGTGACTTGGGTGCAAGAGCCGAGTACTCGAGCATGGCCATGGGAATTAGGGTCTCAAGCCCTGCCTTGAGAGACTTGAGTCCAACCTCCATGAAATTGGGGCCAATCTTGACAGTCCCGAGCATAGGGGTAGTGACGTGGGTGCAAGAGCTAGGTACTTTGGCACAAGCATCAAGGTTTTGGGCTTGACCTTGAGGAACCGGCCGACCTTTGTGGACCCGGGCCTAGCCTCTAAGACCTACGCTCAATTATCGAGGACTCAAGTACAAGTATTGAGGTTCCCTTACCAAAATGCCAATATCTATGATCCAAGTCCTAATATTTATCTGTAGTTTAGAAATTTTACTTTTTTAAGAGAAAGATATTTTCCTAGATTTAAGCATAAATTTTTAGTTAATTGTGATAAAATTTTTTCCATTGAGTTATTTTCCTGAACAATCTGAATATTAGAGCCTAGAAATTAAGGGTAATGTTTTCCTTACCCCAAGTCAAGCGGTGCCTTGCAAAAGATAATTGCCAAAAAGAAAAAATAAATCAAGTCGTTAAGTTAGCAAATTACATATGCACATTCTTTCTCAATATTTTGAGAAATGCAAATGCCAAAGATAAAATTTGTTAAGGTGCACGTGCTAAGGGTATTAGCAAAGTCCTATGTCAAAGATGGTGTGATATAAAATAGTTAACATATCCTATTTAGCTCCTCCCTTATATATTTAAGTTTTTGACTATCTCAACGAAGCAGTCTTGTCATGTTGGAATTTTGGGTTTTCTTATGAAGAGAAGAAGAGATTGTGAATCCATAAGGTTTGATATCGATAGCATTTGTCACGGGTTCACTTATCTTATTTCAAAATGCTTCCTATGTAATTGCAGGTACTTCTTTAGCTATAGTCAAACTGGGCCGAACTTTGCATAGTGAGTGTATATTAAACGAGCATAAAATTGACCATACACACTTAACATATGGGATGAGCCCCTCTAATACTAATATAGTCAAGAAGTTATAATAAACAATTCAGCAGGAGAATGAGATAGGTACAAACCACAAAAAGTGAGGGAGAGAGAGAGAGAGACTAAAATAGGGAAAGCTAGCACAATTAAAGGAAGAGAGAGAGAGAGAGAGAAATTAAATTGTTCCGATTCAAAAATTCCATCTCTCACTTGTCCAATCGTCCCCCTGAAATGTCAACCAGGTTCCGGTCTCTACCCTTCCAATGTCCGCACTCTCCCCGTCTCTCCTCACCGTTCCCTTCTTATATAAATAGCCCCTCACCCTTCTCATAATTCACTCTCATACACAAACGAGAAGAGAAAGAGAGAGAGAGAGAGAGAGAGAGAGAGAGACGGAAAGGAATATAACAACATAGATAACCACAAGGGTTAGTCGATATCTGAATCCTTTATTCATCGCGTAACACCGGCGATGGCGGAGAATTTCCAGGCCGGGATATGCAGCGAGAGCTGGTGGAGCTCACTCAGGGGCGCGCCTTTCGGGGGCGGTGCGTCGCCGTGCTCGGTGGTGGCCAACGACGGGGGAGGGTTTGGTTGGGTGGCGGCTGACGTGGCAATGAGCAACGTCAGAGCGAGGTCTTTCGAGCGCAACGATTACTCGCTCTCCGATAGCTCCACGGTCTTCGAGAGCAACCACTACAAGGCTCAGACGCGGAGCGCCGTGCGTGGCTGCGGCAGAAGCGAACTGGTCGTCCCCGACTTGCAGGTCACGGGATTTGGGATTTCGTCGCCGGTGACGCCGGATTGGAACCAAGCTTTACTGTAAGTATATCTGCTTGTCATGATGAATTTTTTATATTTTCACTGAAAAGAGTCTAATTTGCTATGAAAGTTATCTCAGGAGATCCTTTGATTTCAACCATACGATTATTAGATTGACATATAAGTCAACACGAGCATGTTCTTTCCCATTGATTTAGCTCAAAACCATTCAAGCTTTGGTCAACTTGAGTTTAACCAACACAACCAAGAACTTATGATATAATTTGTGACCATTTTCGCAGTGGTGGGGGTGGAAAATTTGCTCAGAGCAGTTACGGTTCAATAGTGAACGAAGAAATGAGTTCAAGAATCCAAAAGGATTGGAGCCCCAAAAGCTACTCAAGTTGTGTGGTTGAAGATTCCTCCATGAATGGGTTCAAGCAAATAAATCAAGAATTCTCGTCGGACCAATCTGAATTAACTTCCATCACAACCAGCACGACCACCGCGGCCACCTGTGAGGGTTTCTCAGCTGGGTTCGCAGTGGGATCGGGACTGTCCGGCGGGGGGTTGTATGGTTTCCCTTTGATACAAAGTTTACTCGACGAACCTGCGGATTTTCAACCCCAACATCAATCCCTCCTCAACACTGGAGTGCGGTCGGTGAACAGCTTCTCTCAGACCATGAACTCTGATGACCAATCGCCCACTTCTTTCGCCAAACTGTCGTCCCTCTTGAAACCCTCGTCAGTGAATCGCCAACCTAATAGGTTGCCGTTGTCTAACATCGCCATGGGTTCGGCACCAATGAACAGCTCGGATTGGACCACTGCGCCACCTCCTACGATATATGATCACAAACTGAGTGGTGCTACACTGAACACCAAGGTACAGATCTCTACCCATTGATCCTAAAGTTTTTTAAATTTAAAACTCTTCGCTTGGGTTTATATTTATGGCTAGAGCGATTCTCTGATCATGTAGCGAAATTGCGACGATGCACGGGAAGTGAATTCCGCTGTAAAGAAATCCAGCTCTACTGAACCTGGGTTCAAAAGGCCTAGAATCGAAACCCCATCACCGTTGCCGACTTTTAAGGTGAGATGATAATTTTCTTGATTTTTGAAGTTCTTATTCTTGGAGGAGCAACCAAGCTTGCTAGTGATGTCTTTTTCATTTACGGGGAAAGTTTTCTGCAACTTGTTGGCACGAGAAAGTGAAGTGGAGGTAACCAGTTACCATCGCATTTTGTTATCAGGTTCGGAAAGAGAAGCTAGGGGACCGAATCACTGCGTTGCAGCAGTTGGTTTCACCTTTTGGAAAGGTGAATTATTGGATTTTTCCTCCACCTTTCTGTTTTTAATTACTTTTGCTGAATTTGTATTATTGGTGAGGCACATTAAGTTGGAAAAAAAAGTTGATGTTCATCGAATGTGCAGACTGATACAGCATCTGTTCTTCACGAAGCCATCGAGTACATCAAGTTCTTACACGATCAAGTCCATGTAAGTACAGTAACAACTTTCCCTTTCATGTGTTTTAGAAGTAAATCTTAAACTGGACGTGGAGCTTTGTCAAAAAATACATTCGAAGCCAAGTAATGTTGATGGTTGGTCCTGTGTGTCTGTACTTTCAGGTTTTGAGTACACCATACATGAGAAATGGAGCTCCCATCCAACATCAACAGGTAAATTACTCACCTTATGAGCTTTCTATTTTCTAGTGTGGTGTACACTACCCATTCCCAAATAAGTTTCGCTATATTTAATAGGCAGGCCGCACGTATCAAAAAACTAATCTTCTGCCATGTTTTCTCCCCTTGTCGTTCCGAACAGTTAATTAATTTGTATGACCATGGGGAATTTCAAATAGTTCGATAGGATCCTTTCCTATTCCTTCTGTCGCAGGGTTAAAACTCTATCTTTATTCTTGTCCCGATCAATCAATTCTTCAAAAAGATTTATCGGACCATGGAGTAAATGAATAGTTCCACGTAGTAACAGAGGCATATTATGTGGTTTTTGCAGGGTTGTGATAAACTGAAAGATTATGCATCAGAAGGGCCAAAGCAAGACCTGAGGAGCCGAGGGCTATGCCTAGTGCCAATCTCAAGCACATTCCCAGTGGCTCATGAGACCCCAGTTGATTTTTGGAATCCAACATTCGGAGGAAGTTTCAGATAGAGATAGTAGAGAAGGCAGGCAAGCACCGAGTTGACTCGTTGCATGGGTAGCTGACTCAACAGACCGACAAGGAAGAATCTGACTCCAACCCCAACAAAAAAGAAGGGTTCGAAAACGATGTGTATACATAAACTTCAGTTTTAGTAAAGACAGAGAAGCTGCATTGCTTTTGTTTGGCTCTACCAATACGGGAAACCCCACAAAACTATAAACAAAGAAAAAGCTTAACGAGGAAAAACAAATGTATAAAAAGGAAGATATATAAACCGGGTTGGGGGGGGAGAGAGAGAGAGAGAGAGAGAGAGAGAGAGAGAGAGAGAGAGAAGGAAATGGCCATAAAGGTAATAAAGAGACAGTGGTGGTCCACAAAAAAGAGGAGAATGATGGAGGAGCATGAAATGATTAGCAACCATTGGAGAGCAAGAAGAAGCAAAAGCAGGAGGAGGAGGAGGAGAAGAATATTGCTGAAAAAAGTTGTGGTTAGGAACAGGAACAGGTGTTAGATTTCAACCAGAAAAGCTGACCTTTATTGCAAAAGAAATTAGAATATTTGAGTTGTTGTTAATATTATTATCAGCCTTAATCAAATGTTCATAGTGGGAAGCTGAATTTGAGCAGGGGATGGGCTCTATAGCTGCCTCTATTTTGTTCCTACTCACCTCTTTTGTGCAATGGTCTCTGGTACCGCCTTTAAATTATTCGGTTTCATTTGAAAAACTGAGGAAGAAGGTCAGATAGTGCCCCGGGATGATTGCATATTCAAATGTTCAGTTCAAGATAATCAGGAGAGTGAAACGCGGAAATTAAATTGACTCTATAATTGTCTGGAACGTGATAGTGGGAGTCGTAGGACGGCCCACTGCTGCCTTACTTTTTAGGATTTCTTGATAGCATGAGAAATAACAATGACAAGCATGCGCTTCTACATATCTTTTTGCGCATTATAACGTGACAAGCATGGTGGTTTCGATGGGGGCAATGGAAGCATCACGATGAGATAACATCCCAATGAAACGTTACATCCACGTCTAGTTGAGTTAAAGGCAACCGGGAAATTATTATAAGGCACGTGAGCTTTTAATATCTTAGATTTTATTCAATTGACATTTGATAAGTACCATTTTTATTCGGTCACCGTGCATTTTATAGAATCTTTCGATGGTAGACAATCTAAGAACTGTAAGATTGAAGGTTCATAGGCCGCTACGTGTCATGATAAGGACACTTGTGAACATGGAGACCCGCTACAAAAGATAAAGGGGCAAAACTAAGTCTCGTTGAACAAGCTTTGCTTTGATGTCACGAAATATTGTTATATCCAAAACATCCCTGGAGGGACACATCAAATGGAGATCAATTGATCTAATCCCAATTAATCTTCGGTGTTGCACACTAAATGTGTCTTTATTTCAGAGAGAACTTCATCATTTTTCAAGAAAATATTTTTCCTTTTATAAATTAAGGAATTCATTTTCCTAACTTTGAACATGCATTTTTTGTTTAATCCTAAATGATTTTTCATTGACCAGATCATTTTTAGCAAGACAAACGCATGAAAGTCTGAAGAGTTAATTTGTGGAAAATTCTTTTAATCAAACAAACACATCCTAAGACGAACCAAGCATGATCCTACTTGAACTTAGGAACAACTTTATGCAAAAAAATAAATACTAGGGGACAAAGAATTCAAATAAGAAAGGCATTTTTAAAAACCACAAAGTCGACCTGCCTTCAGAAGTACAACTACTTAATAAAGTGATTTTAACATATATTTGTTTCGCAAAAAAAAAAAAAAAAAACTCATGATAAAGGAAAATGTCTTTCATGAAATCATTTTTAAGGAAGATATTTTTCCCCATATCAGATTAGAGAATTTATTTTCCTTATTTTAAGCATGCTTATATTCTTTGATTGTAAATGATTTTTCATTAACTAGTTTTTTTTTAGTAAATTAAGCACATTAAAATGTGGAAGATTAATTTGCAGAAATTTTTTTTTATTCAAACAAAGACACCCTTACCATGTATTAGAGCAATGATGTGATAATATCCCTCAACTATAAAAGAAGGTACTCTCGGTAACATCTATTTATTAACTCACTCGAGATTTTGTCCACTTAGCATGTATTAGAGCAATGATGTGATAATATCCCTCAACTATAAAAGAAGGTATTTTCCATGACATCTCTATATTAACTCACTCGAGATTTTGTCCACTTTCGCTCGTTCTATACCAAGTTTCATGATTTTGTCCTTTGGCACTTTTCCAAGAGGTCACTTATCTTGGGAGTGTTCCCACCTAAGTGTGCTTAACTTTGGAGTTAAGAATTGTTATTAAGTCAAAAGGTGTTTCCGTAAATTAATTCTAGTTTTCACTTATATATCTCAAAACCGCTCTTCTCACATTCGGTGGGTAGTTTGGTTTATTTCTACCCCCTTTGTCATCCTAGAACCCTGTTTTTTTTTTTTTTTTTTGGTAAGGTAAGTATATTAAGTTTTCAACCAAGAGATTCTGTATAGAAGAGAGACCCACGGCATTATCAATCACTCTACGGGACAACATATCACCAGAGTGAGGGGGTACCATAGACACAAGGAAAAGAGAAAAATTACAGATTCACAAAGGGGCCTAAGCGGCCCTAGAAAAACCTCACTCAGGACCTGTACTAAAGATACAGTGGTTTATCCCCCAGCTTTGCTGCATTCTCCTATTACTAGAGTTATCCTCCACCTGTTTAAAAGCAAACGCTTTATCCTTGACCGCCTTATAAAGGTATTGTTTCATGGCCTGGATATGAGGAGTATGCGCACGGAAGATGATATCATTTCTAATCTTCCATATTATATAGCATAGTGCACCAAAGGAGAACTGAGCAATCTCCTTGGAAAACCCACTTCCTGACAGAGTATTGATGGCCCAACGAATATTGTCCGTCCATGAAGAGTTATACCAAGGGAGATTGCACTTAGAAGCCCAAAACATGGCTAGAGAGTTGGGGGTACCACAGGCAAAAAATAAATGGTCAACCGAGTCGGGTTGAGTATTACAAAAGGCGCATACCGCATTAGGAATCCTTCCAAAGGACATAAGGTATACTTGGGTTGGAAGAAGGTTTTTGACAATCAGCCAAAGGCAAAATTGGTGATGAGGGATAATGGCCTTGTTCCATACAAAGGATGCCCACTGCACCAAGTGCATTTTCCTGCGAATAGCAGCCCATGCCGATGCCACCGAAAATTTACCTGAAGGCTCCTTCTTCCAGGTAAAGAAGTCCAAGCCATGGGATAGGGGGGGATCATAATTTGCCAAGATAGAAGCTCTTCGCGAAGCACTTGACCTAAGGGAGTGTATAGGTCTGTCACTTTTGCTTGCCTATTGAGATCCGATTGGTAAATGAAGGAGTTTGAGAAGAAGGTAGAGAGCGGACCAATATCAAGCCACGGATCAAACCAAAGCGAAGTGGTCAAGCCATCCCCTATCTTCCACTTGAAAAGGGGCAAGGATTCACCTCTAAGGTCCTAGAACCCTATTAGTAGTTGCTTATTGTTCAAATCCTCTAACCTTAGCGATTACTCTCCACCCTTGTCAAATTGGATCATTATAGGCCTATTAGCTTCTGCATGGTTTATCCTTGAACCATACACTTACAAGAGGGAGTCTCACTCTCATACCATATTGTGCCATCATTGTTTGATGTATAGTTCGGTTCATTCCTACCCTATTTGCTATCCTAGAAGCTTGCTAGGAATTGTTCTTTATCCAAATTGTTTGGCTCTAGTGATCACTTCCTATCGTTGTCAGACTAAGTCGTTATAGGCCCACTAGCTTCCGTGTGGTTCGTCCCTCAACCATACACCAAAAAGAAAGGGTGATGATCTGATACTATATTGTAACATCCCTAGATTAATTCACTTGAGTTATTGTCTGTTTTTGCTTATTTGATATTAAGCCTCACAATTTGTCTTTTGGAGTACATATGTGCGCTTTCCTAGTGTATCACCCATCCTAGGAGTGCTCCCACCTAAGCATGTCTAATTTTGGAGTATAAAGCTAAGTCTTGTCATTATGTTAAAAGATGCCTCCATAAATAATTTCTAATTTTTACATTTATATCTCATAATTGCTCTCCCCCTGTTTGGTGACAATTCGGTTCATTCTTGACGCTTTTACTATCATAGAAGTCTGTTAGAAGCCACTCCTTGTTTAAGATCTCTAACCCCAACAATAACTTCCCACCCTCATCAGATCGAGTCATTATACTTTCAATGCAAGTTCCAATGTTCACTCAGGCATGCATTTTAGATGAATTATTTAGAGACTATTTGGGACAAATTTAGCTTTGCAGCTTAAGTCGTGAAAAGGGGTGTTATACCTTTTAAAGTTGTTTGGTAAAAATACAACTCAACAATTACAATATCTCCAAAGCTATAGCAATTTTTATGAAGTTGCTTCATTGAACTTTGAGGCGCTGTAATTTAAAAAACTGTATTACTAAACTTCTTGTTTGGAGCATTTCACAATACTACTATAGATTAACACAATTACAATTTAGCCACAACTATACCAAACTTATTTTTCAAGTGAGCTTTGAAGTAACTCTTTTTCTTGACCCAGCTGACTAAAGAAGAGCACTATTAAGACTAAATAGCATGAGCCCAATACCTTTTACCCGGGGAGGTCACCAAGAGGAAACCTATATTCGAGTTTGTTAATAAATTCAATTGAACCCATATTCATTCAAAAGTTTAAACTAATGAGTTATGGGTCAATTACGATATATTAATTACTCTATACCATATTAATTATTTGATGTGGCATTTTTTTAACGCAACTAACATGTACGTCTTAACAATCTCCTTGTCACGTGTTAGCTTCCCTTTAATTTTGGTATCCTTCTGCATCAAGATATGAAGTTTACCATTGGGCCTGCATTATTTCATCACAATGCCTACCACTTGGAAACTACGCCTAACTTCTTCCACCAAACACCAAAACAAACCATCGGTTATGATACCAATTTGTTAAGATTGAACAACATAAGCATAATACCTTTTGCTTGGGAGACCACTAAGAAGGAGCCTAAATTTGAATCTGTTAATATAATTAGTCTGATCCATTTTCACTCAAAAGTTTAAACCAATGAATTATAAGCTAATTATGATATATTAACTACTTTATACCACACTAATTCTTTGATATGGGAGGATAACATAATTCACACGTATATCCTAACAATTATAAAAGAAAATGTTTCCTAAAACAATTACAAGACTCTTCATAAATCAAAGCTCCAAGCAGACTTGTCCTTGCCCCTACTGCCATGCTAAATTCGCCACTACCTGACGCCACCATCCTTGACTTTTCACAATCCGTCACCATTACAAAATTCACGCTTTGGTCACTCGCTTCTATCGTCACAGCATGAATATTGTTCTTCTCCTTGCCTCTAGTGTTATGGCACGAGGATTGCTATTCTCCCTTAGACACGAAGCATGATGCGTACGATGATGACACCGTGTGAGAGTCAAGGATGGTGGCAGCGTGTGATGCTAAGCTTGGCATCGGTTAGGGGCGAGGATGAGTCTACTTGAAGCATTGAGGTATCAAGAGAGTTTGAAAATTGTTTCCAGAGCCATGTTCTCTTTTGTTTCAAGAGCCATGTTCTCTTATGCGCATCTTTGCTCATTTTAGTTGAGCCAAAAAGAAAAAGAAAAATTCAAGTTGCAATAAAAGATATCAATTTAATGAAGTTGGGAGAGTGAGATATTGCCACGAAGAAATAAAGAGAGACAATTAAAAGGTTTAAACTTTAATTGAAGGGTATTTTGGCCCACTACCTACAAAGGGGTGATTTTAATAATAAATGGGGTTAAAATAACACCTTTAATCTATAAGTTTATTTTTATTCTCCGATCATCATTTGTCAACCTAAATGTTATCTCATTGAAACTGACTACTCTCACAGGTTGGTGCAATTAACGATGCTTCTGGGGATTTTATTCTTTGTTTTACATGGACCGTATCATAAATTAAATCTAATTGATGCATATAATACATAGTGCCAAAGATTAGACATATGAGAAAACACTTGAAGTCCATGAAGAAGCTTAAAATAGAAGACTTAAATGAGACAACTGACAAGTGACCAATCATGCATAATGAACATCAAATAATTATTAAAATATCTTATTGATTGGAATCTTCCGGC
Source organism: Corymbia maculata (assembly GCA_014182735.1). NCBI lineage: Eukaryota > Viridiplantae > Streptophyta > Magnoliopsida > Myrtales > Myrtaceae > Corymbia > Corymbia maculata. The sequence continues at coordinate 36,255,577 of CM024686.1, read as the reverse complement.
GCCAGCTTTATCATGCCCCTCTTTTTTTGGGTGACTTTTGGAATTAATCGACCTATCATTTTTATAAATTTAATTATTGTCTAAAGCATCGGGATCGGTATTACTTTTCTCTCTCGAGTAGTGCAATTCACGGAATTCAATTCTTTCTTTTTCTTTTTTCCTAGTTCCCTTACCTCTTTTTTTCGACCAGGTAATAAACATCAACTTTAGATGGGTTCAAATTTTGGCCCAAACTTGTTTTTCTCATAAAAAAACATAAACTTTCGGTTGGTATCCGAGTTTTAGCCCTCATCAAGTTTCCGTCCATTGATGTTATTAAAGATGCGTCATGTCATCCTAAGTTTATATATATATATGTTCCCTCTATGTGTGTTTTCATTTGATTGGGGCCGAATTTGAGCATCAACTGAAAGTTTGTGCTTTTTTTTTTTTGAAAGAAAAAAGGTAGCTCCAGAATTGAGATCTAACATAAAATTGATGTATTTTAAGAGATGAAAAAAAGTTTGATCAAAAGAGGTACTTGACCTAAAATTATAACTTTTTTGTTAGACAAAAAGAGTTTGGGTTAGAATTGGAATTCAACTTAAAGTCGATGCATTTTAAGAGAATTGAGACTTTTTTTTTCTTCTAGTCCAATTAAATCAAAAGATGATTTATAGAAAGAATAATGGAAAGGGGGGAAAAGAAGCAGCATATTGGTATCATTGTCGTGTTAAATAAAGTAGGACTCAAAGTCGCTGTCCAAGCAGCTACAATTATATATGCTTTGATGGGAGAGACTTTGCCTTTACTTTGTCTTGGCTAATCGGTGGCATAACAACGCTGAGTTTGTAGCTTCTACGGCAAGCTTGTTTTCTTGAAAAAAGGGTCTTGTCTTTTCTCTTTGTACCTTTGAATCTGATCCATTAGGTCTTGTTCCAAACACAATATTTTTAACTACGCTCAGGGAGGATCTGCATGACTCCAATTGGGGGAAATTGTTTTAGGAGTTCACTAATATAAAATGGCAGTGTGAATACATTAATTTTCTAAAAATTCTGATGCTGCATATCTAATACCGTCTCAACTTTCATTAGTAAATTAATTTTTTATATGAGCAAAAGAACTCTCTCTCTCTCTCTCTCTCTCTCTCTCTCTCTCTCTCATCATTATTTTTCATGTATGGAGTGTGATTTCGGCATAATTGTCATATGTAAATGTTTTAGCTCCCGTTTGGTTTGTTATGCTGTGCTGGTCCTATGCGTGATGAGTAAGTATCTAATGAATGGAGTATATATGCTGAAGTAATTTTTCGATCAAATGGATACCATGTGAATCCCATGCGGATCCATCAAATCTGATGGTGCAGATTCAACTTTGTAAACATGATACATTCACTAAATAGCTATCTGATGCAACGCGTAAAATACCATGTGCCTTTGGTTTAGTACTCAGATGTGTTTAGTTGCATCCTTGGGTTCAAAACATTTTAGATTGCTGCGTTATAAAAAGATCACAAGCCCATTGGGCCATGTCCTTGGCTATTAGAAAATGATTCATTAAAATATTCTTTTGTTTCATTTGCATTTATGACCACACGAGAAGTCAAATCCGTATCGTACGCTTGAACAGCACATCAAGGCCATTCCTTCAATCATTAAACCAAGTTCCACGGGATCCACTAAAGCCATGTTTTCGATTGGTAAGCTTGTAAGTACAATAACGATAAATTTATCTAAAATGAATTAATCAGTCTTTGGACTTATGTTCATACAATTGATGCCAATTTGGCAAAAATCAAAATTTTGAAATGCACACCCTCTAGTGAGTATTGCATTTTACCCAATTTTATTTGTAGAGTTGTCTCCATAAATTCCATATAATTTTTATATGTGGTGGAATCTGAGTTCCAATGTCTGCATGAGGAAAAAGTCATCATCTTTAATGTAATTACGCTAGCTATTCTACTATTATTGAAGGTGAGGGTAAATTCATGTCATGTTCGTTTGCTTCAGAATCTATCTAGTCTGAAGCTGGAATTGGAGGGTTTTTTTGCACAATATAGGTAAAGATAGGTTATCAATATTGAGTTTTACAATATATAACAGTCCATTTTTTTAGGCACAAACGATGGATTCATCCTTTGAATCAAGTGAGCTAGATGTAATTGTTCAAACAAGCATTGAATTCAAACAAATTATGACTCTCATTTGAATCTTTCATCATCCTCATCTCGTATCACTAATGTCTAATCTATTGATACAAGTAGTTGATTTCTCTTATTGCCTAGAATAGTTGAACTCCATTTTAGCAGAAGTTACAATACTGACCTGGCAACTTCTTAGCATCTGAGGAGCACTCAAAATGTATATATTTTTTGGCTAAATGGAAACCTGTGTCAGTTTCCATATAGGTATCCTTTTGTTAAACATCGTTCGAGCTTTTCCTGAGCTTTATCTAACTAGAAAGACAATGGTCGCATCAAGTTCAATTATCGACCATTGAGCTCAGTTATGGTTACCTCATTTGCAGAAGCTCCTGCAATGGGTGGAAGGTCGAGAATGTTGCCGCTTCCGTTCAAAATGAATGCAGGCTTGTTAGGAAAGGCAAGAGCTGCCTCGTTACCCAACATTAAGACAATGTCCATCATGGTTGGCCGGTCGATCGTGCGTTCTTGTACGCACAGTAGGCCGATTTGGATGAGTCTCGAAACCTGACGAGAGTTGTAGGGTTGGGCCATCAATGAATCAACTATGTTGGAGGATTTTCCTTCTTTCCATAAGTTCCAAACCTACAAAAGTTGAAGGTAACATCTTAGAGAGATTAAACAATGACATTTGATTTCAAGAAGCAGTAGAAGGTAAATTGGGGTGGAGGAACTTTTCGTTTCATGTCCTTACATGTGCAATTAGATTCAAAGATGCATTGTCATTGTAGAAATCAGTGTTTCTCTTGCCACTGACTATTTCCAGTAATATGACACCAAAGCTGAAAACATCGGACTTGATCGAGTATAATCCTTGCATTGCATATTCTGGAGCCATGTAGCCACTTCACAAAATTGGACAATATGAATATATTAGGACATCTAATCAACTTGTATCTCTCCCCTTATCGAGTGCTTAGATGACTTGATTAGACAGTATAGAATAACTTACTATGTTCCGACCACCCTATTTGTATTTGCCTGGATCTGGTCTTCGCTAAACATCTTAGCCATCCCAAAATCAGAAATTTTTGGATTCATTGCAACATCGAGGAGGACATTGCTTGCTTTGAGATCTCGATGTATAATCCTAAGTCTTGAATCATGGTGAAGATATAAAACTCCTCGAGCAAGTCCAAGAATAATTTGGAAACGTTGGTTCCAATCGAGGGTTGCCCTTTTTGCTTTATCTGTGACCCAAAACAGGAAAGAAGAATTCACTGACCATTTGTCATGAAATTGATGCCAATGGCAAGGCGTTTCAACAATTAGATTAACATGAAGAGGAAAAAGAAGGTAAGGCCATACTGAAAATGAAGCAATCCAAACTTTTGTTAGGCAAGTATTCGTAGATTAACATCCTCTCGTCTTGACTGATGCAACAGCCCAATAGCCTCACGAGATTCCTGTGTTGGAGTTTGGCTATAAGCATGACTTCGTTCTTGAATTCTTGACACCCTTGTCCTGAACTCTTCGATAACCTCTTCACAGCTACTTCCTGTCCACTGGCCAACCGTCCCTGAAATATTGTCTCACCTTAAGACATATCCATGAAAAGTACTTTGTTACCTTGTTTCTCAGTTCTGGCTTTCTTAAGGATACCTAATTGTTGACCTCGTACATCAACCATCTCGGGCAATTGAGACTAAAGCAGAAAGGGAGATCAAGGATTTAGTGTTAGGACATGCTATGGTACCTTGTAGACTGGACCGAATCCTCCTTGTCCAAGCTTGTTCGTTGAGGCGAAATCATCTGTGGCAGCTTTAATTGTGGTGATATCTAAGAGAGGTAATTCTTGATCTTTCGCTGTTCCATCTAGCTCCTTTCCAACCTCAGAGCCTATCACACAAGAACTACGAATCAGTATGAGTCAACACAAATTGTCATTTGTCCAGACAAGCAGCTTCATATGACCCAAATCATCGAGTCGCTAAAAGCACCAGAACTGTAGTGTGATACGTGTATACATATGGTTTTAAATGCAGCAAAATAAGGGACTGTAGTGTAGACATAAAAGAAACAAGCAGATAATCCTTACCTTTTCTCGTCTTTTTCACGAGCACAATAGACACCACAAGAGAGATTATCGTTGCAGCAGAAACTAACACTATCAAGGTTGCCAACACCTTTTTCCTCGAAAGAAATCCTTTCTTCTGAAACTCAGCTGAGAGGAGAAACTTTTAGTCGATCTATCATACAAGACTGACTGTGCCACTACAATCACATTATAGTGACAAAAATTTAAGCAAATTAGAATGTCCTATTGATTTCCCCTTTATAGGATTACCTAATACAAGTGCATCCACGCGCACGTATAAGTCTCGTCCTCCACCTCTGATCTCTCTTGTATCCATCAGGTCTCCGTACCACATCAAGCATCCCCTTCCTCCTCTCGTAAAATCTGCATCTGCATAGGCCGTGCATGAACAATTCCTCAAGCATTCACTGTCACACTCCCTCAAATTCTTATTCTCATCGAAAGATGCGACTGAATTGTCTGGCACTTTTACATCAGCTACTTTTACGAACCCTTCACCATTCCTACAAACTGATTCTTGATTCTTCCTGACGCACCCACCTGAACTGTCTCTCATGCTCCAATCGTTTGGGGACTTAGGGGTAAACCCGGGTAGGCAGTTGCACTCAATTTGGTCCATGCTATCAGAATGACAGTTTCCATTGGCACCGCAATGCCCATAGGAGTCGCATTGGTCCTCTGGTTTGGTGAAGAAAGTGACCCACTCGCTCTTATTTTCGACCCATGTGAACAGTTGCACGATTCCGGACTCTTGAACCACTCCCCTCACATAGATTGACGAGTTAAAAACATTTGACAACAAGACGGCCTCATCGGCATCAATTATGATGCTGAAGTTGAACCATGAGGACTGGCCTACGGCAGGGATCACATTCAATCTGACTCCATTCCAGGGGCTTGGTTGCCATAACGGAACCTGATTTTTGTACAAGGTTAAGTGTGGGAAACCACTGGGGTTGATCATGTAATGACTCGTTCCTGTTCCAGGGTCATCCTGAGACTTCCAAGATGTAAGGAATATATTTAGGCCACTGGTGCGGTTGAGCCCGAGTTTCATGGAGGGGAGCAAAGTATCAGTTGGATGGTCGAAACTTTGCCAAAGGACTGTACTCTTTTTGCCATCCTGAAAGAGAACAAGATTACCTGAATCCAAAAGTTGAGCTATGCAGTCACTCACCACCGAAGATAAAGAAAGATTGCTGCCCCAAACAGAGATGCTTCTCTTTGTATCGTAGAGTATGAGATTCCCCAGCTTGTCGATACCCAGACGTCCTGAAGTACCGTTGACAGGGTTGTCCCGGTTGGCTACCCACGCGATTGTTTTCTCAGGAATTTTGTTGTACCATAACCCTACGTACCTATTGCTAGAATTGCCAGGGCTAAAGAAGCCAAGAGCAAAATCTCCACCACTGGAAATCAACACATCACCATCTCCGATAGAGCTTTCTCTAGTAATCAGGTCAGTGGAAACGCACACTCCGAAAAGAACCGATGATACAATTAAACTGAGAAGATTCCTAGGCAAATTCATGACTGTGATAAGTGCACAATAGCATAAGGCAAATTGCAGTACTAAGTGGGGATTTCGCAATTTCTGGCTGCTTTTTCTTGCCCTTTCTTCTAATGGGTGTTCACTTCATAAGAGAAGCAACTTGGGAAGAATAAACTATTTGACGCATTCACTCCTGTCAATCTTGATATCTCTTCTTTGGTTCCTGACGCTGAACTCCAGACGACCTGTCACAACAATAAAGTACGCAATTATCGGAGGGTGGCACTTTCCTGCCGCGCCCAGGACGGAATTGTCAAAGTTTATGTGTGAAAGAAGCAACTCGTATTCGATGTTTGAAAAAAAAAAGCAATTAATAAATAATTAAAGATTTAACTTTTTAGTAAAGGTAAGTTCAACTTTAAGGTTCGTTTGTTTCGCGGAAAATGCCTTTTAGGAAAATATTTTTCAAATTTTCCAATGTTTATTTCACGGAAAATAAAATAGTTGGGAAAAACATGGGGAAAACATTTTTCATTGGGGGAAAAAGGTCTTATAAAATAAGGGAAAATATTTTTCACTTTTCAATATGAGAAATTTTTTTTCTTCACTCACTTGCTCTTATTTCACACCCATGTGAATCTTTCTATCTTTTTTTTTTTTTTTTCATTTTAAAAAATTCGAATTTTTAATAATTTCTTTTTTTTCTTTTTTTTCTTTTATTTACTTTTGTCTTTGCTGGTCACTAGACGACGGCTAGTGATCGGCCACAACAATGGTTGGTGATCAGCCATAGGCAAGCACCCCGCTTGTTAGCCTCAGGTGAGCTTGAGGCTCGCCCAATCGATGGTGAGCCAAGTGAGCGGCAAGGGCCTCGAGCTCACCACTCGCCTAGCTCATCGCCAATGGCAAGGGGTGAGCTCAAGGCCTTGGCCCTAGCTAGATTATTGGCAAGTGGCAAGCTGGCTCGCCAATTTGGTGAGGCCCGAGTTTGTCACTTGCCTGGCTCGCCAATCTAGCGAGCGGTGAGCTCGAGCTCAACTTCAATTGGGCACCGACTGACACTATGGCTAGCACCTAGTTGAAGAAGCAGAAGACAAAAAGAAAAAGAAAAGAAAAGAAAAAGAAAAGAAAAGAAAAAGAATATAAAAATCTATTTTTAAAAAAAAAAAATAGAAATTGATTGTTTATAAAAAATAAAAAAGTACTATAAAATAATAATAAATACTTATTAGAAAAGAGTGCATGAAGGAAAATATTTTCCTTGTCGAACAGAGGAAAATATTTTGCGCTTCATTTTCAAGTTTCAGCAGAGTGCTGAAAAATAATCACATTTTTTTTGAAATAAGGCTTCTTGAAAAATATTTTCCAAAAATATTATATTTTTCACGAAACAAATAGAATCTAAGTACTAAATGAGCTTTGATCTACCGTGAGAGATAAACTTTCCTAGAGATTAGAAGATCACCATTTATGATTGAATTGTCTCTACTAATCAATTAAGAGAAAGGCATAGTCATGAGTGAGGACAGTAAAAAAATTGCAGAATAAGATGAAGATTTCACCTCATCATTGCTCAGCAACTTCTACAGATTTTACTTTGTTCGGTGTATTTCTTGTCGTCCTCCGGGAACGCTTTTCATTATTGTCAATCTTTATGGCTTTTCTTTGGCTCCACACGCTTCAACTAGAGACGACCAGTCACAGTATGAATGGGACATGATCGTAACCGAGCACTTCTCATCTCTCATCGTAGCTAAAGTGACTGGCCCCAGGGATGAACAGTACAATAAAGAAAGACAATGTTGGATGACTTGTTCAGCACCGACGCCTTATCAATTTGCCCAAATTTTTTTTGTCCATATTAAGCATTTTATCGATGCTTTGTCTTTGTTGTCTATTGAATCTGATTACATCTTTGCACCTTGTTCATTTTCATCCATCACTGTTCTGAACAAGTGAAATTTTCAGACAAGTTCTGATGAAGGGAATAAGGTCTTTGGAAGTTTTTCCTTTTTATAATATGTTGAAGTATCTTGCATCACTTGACAATGAGGCATATATGCTCTTTATATACATGTAGTCTTCTTTTGCATATTAGTTTAAGCTTATATTTTGTGGATCATCTTGAAGGATATTTTGTGGTGTAGCCTTAGTTGACTTGATGACTCCAAACTTGTAATTAACTTTGCAACTGGAGGTCTTCCAAGTATAGACCTAAAGCCGACAAACATTGGCGAATTTCCCAACCACTGACAGAACTAGATGATTATATACTTCATACCGTAAGCAAACGACTTTGTTCATGCCACTTTCTTTGGTTCCTACTGCTTTGAACTCCAGACAACTTGTGCCAACTAAGAAATGGGTCATGATCACTAGGTAGCACTTCACAACGCTTCATTGGCCCGCCAATTAGGGGAATTCTTCAGTTCACTAATGACGAGTACGATAAGATTCCAATCTAGAATGTTTGGGACAAAAAAAGGTGCTAGTTGCCCATTCGCATGAAGCTAGGCAATCCGACAAATGATAGAAAGTGGGTAGGACAGAAGTTTGTGATCAAGTCAAGTCATCACAAAACTCCTTTTTCTCCCCCATCTCCTCTTTCCATCATCTTCTTCAACCTTTAGTCATGGGAGGAGGGTTTGAACTAACTTCAGCCTTCCCTCCATCTCTCCATTTAGATTTGGGAGCTCTCTTCTCCTGATCTAGTTCTAAATTAAAGAATTTGAGCTCTCCTAATCTAGTTTTACATTTGGGAGCTATCCTCTCCCCTATCCTCTTTTGATCTAGATCTGAGAGTTTAATAAATATGCTTTTAAGGATTTGATACCCCTTTGCTTCGTCTGTGTATAGGCCTTTTGCCTCCAAGTATTAATGGTAATCGTAGGAGCTTTGGCGTCTCATTGGACCATGAAATTTTCTCTTCCAAATGTTAGATATGTATTTGTTCAACCTATTTTGATTGTGTCCCTATGATGATGGTGTAGAGGAAATTGAACTTAAGAAGGCACCATCAATTAGCAAGGTCATAATTATTGAATAAAGAACTTCCATAGTATGCTTATCATTGATGAAAATACGAGATTCAGTGATTGACTGCCCATTATTTTGCTTGATAAATTTGTTATTGTGAAATGAGTGTGTGCTTAACCCTATAGGTGCTTTGTTGATTCTCCTTGTTTTATGAATTTGGCTTTGTTTTGTAATATTCTAGGTTTTGCTATGTTTCGAATTTTGATTTGTTTGCCACGAATCTGTGTATTTATGATGTATCTATTTCAGTTTGACTACAATTTTCTTTCGACCAAAAAAAAGTCAGCACATAGCTCCATTTCCTTCCACTTCTCTTTAAATTGCTTAGAAACTATTACCTTTCACCTTAATTTTATTAAAAAAAAAAAAAGCTTAAATGTTATTCTACTCATCTAACATTGATTTTACAATAGAATATTTTAAAATTGTTTGTTGTAATATGCACAGAAGACATTGTTAATTAACTATACATGTTGACAAATATTATAAATAAATTGTGAAATCTTTTAATATACAAGCTATTTCTTATGTATCAGTTAAATGTATTTGTATTTGTACATTAATGATGTTCATTGGAGATGAGGAAGAATAAGGGTGCTGTATAATTTGATTTCGACATTAGATGATGATTTTGGGGAATGGCTTGGTTCATGCTTCTAGATAGTAGGGGTGATCGGGTTTAGGGTGGGTAGGGTATAGACTTAGACCTTGTACCCAACCCTGTTATAATCGGTTCCCTCTTTTTGAACCATGTACCCTATCCATGTTTTTACTAGACCTTGCTTTGTACCCAACGTTGTTTTTCCGATCTGGGAACAGGGTTTACCCTATTTTCATTGGAACCTGTTTTGCAATTGTTCGATATCATATACGATTTTAAATTTTACATTAATTCATGAAAAAATAATACCGTAATCCTTTAACATTATAAGACAAAGAAAAAATCTTAATAATGCATAAACATTAGCAACAAATATGGATTTCATATTAGTGTCATTCTCATAAATATTACTAATATGATCTAATGAGCTTGTTCGTGTGTATGTGACAAAATAATTATTAAGAGAACATCTTTCTTGAGTTGGATTGAGAATTTTTTAATTATAGTTGAAAATGGGACTATTAAAAAAGAAAAACAATGTATGAACATAGTTTTTTTAACAATTGAAAATAATTCTTTCTTAACTTGATTTAAGGAGTGGTTTTCTTTTTTTAACAATTTTCAAAAACAGAGAAACTCAAAAGTACTATATAGAGACTATTTTGGTCCAAAACTGATTCAGTTCGGGTGGGTCTTTGCTTGGACCTGGTTCTCGAACCGGTTTCAACTGATTCCCAAAAATTGGAACTGGTTCTTGGACCGGTTTAATCGGGAACTGGTTCCCGACCCTGTTTTTTGGGTGGTCCGGTCTAGGTTCCGGGTTAACCTAGTCCGGTTGCACACCCTACCGGATAGATTCTTTTCATTGCTTTTCTTGACAAGTTGTGTCCTTTAGACTTCTCTAGAAACTTTAGAGCAGCAAATCCCATAAGTTGGATAATCAACACCCAGATTATACGTTTGTTTAGCGAATAGATGCCACATTCCATCATCGTCTTATTTTCCACTTGTCTTCTTATTTTCCATCACTTTAGCAGATCTAGGGTTAACTTTAGCCATACCTCCTTCAGTTGAAGACAAAAAGGCGAGGCATAGTGATCATTGCACCAGATAAAAAAAATTATGTGGAAGTGAGAATAGTGAAATACCTATATATTTTTGTGTGCATAATGAAGAGTAAATGAGCAATAGGCTTTATTACATGACAAGATCAATATAATCAATAGGGGATATGCACAATCAAGAAAGACATATGCAAAATTTAGAGAAATGTTGAAAATTGAGGGAAATATTATAATTATCTCTAACAAGACTAACATGTTCCCTTCAAAATTATCCTATTTTCATCTCTTGGCCATGTTCACGGTGGAATGACTCGATTGTTTTGGCACAAAATCCATTGCAATTCTCGATACTGCTAAGGGTGAGTTGAGATTCTAGAATGAAGAGTTGCAAAAATCTCGTCTGGAGCAAGCTCAGGTTTATATGTGGATACCCCAACATTTATTGGAGTTTTGCACATATCTCCACTAGATTGGACAAATAACTATGACCTGAAGAATAATACAACTATACAAAATTTTGGGTTAGGCCTGCATGTTTTGAGTTGTGCTTGGAAAATATTTTTCTATGCTCCTAATAGCTTAAACCAACTAAGCATTTCATCAAAATATTTGTATTTGCTTTCTCCTTGGATAATCTTGCTAATAATGAGAGGTAACTTGGTTGTTGGGATTGGTTGTTGGGAACTCAAAGGCAAGGTATAAAGATTGAACAAATACTAATAAAACCATTTCAATTTTTTAGGAAATTTCTCATATGGTGAGAAAGACAAAGGATGAATGAATGGATATATTAAGTGCAATCCATCTAGGTGAATAAAAAGGCCACCATAATCACTAAAGATCTGAAAATGGTATTGCCACATAAGTCTTCCAAGATTTGAAAAAAAACATTATCTTGGATAAGCCCGGGGATTTTTTGGTGGATACGAATATGAAGGCCATTTGGGTTTTATTTCTCGAGCTTTGAAACTTCCTCTTGGATTCCTTACCACATACATATTTATGGATGTGGTAGTCATAAAATCCTGTGGCCGGGACAAAAAATCAGCAAATATATTCTTTTTTCTCGCAATATGTTAGGTTTCAAAGAAATACTTTGAAAACCATTTTGCCAATCGCAAAAGCTAAGGATGAGGGATTTGCTTTTGTTTGAACTTTAGCATTACACATCCATCTCCACAAGGAAATGATATCCTATAAGATGGAACTCAAATTTCTTGATGCCGTATTTTATTGCTAGGATTTCCTTGAATATAGAGTGGTAATGCATTTCTACTTGTGTGAATTTGCCACTTTTATGTCCATAAACTCTCCGCTTTCCATCAACTTCTTCAAAAAGAGTAGTAGCTCAATGTTCATCACTATCATCTGTTTGCAGAATTATCTTTCCTAAGGAAGGAATTTGCAATAGAGAAAGATGCTATAGAATTTCTTTAAGTTTATGCACAAACTTTGGTTGCTATGGTCCCACAAATGAGCATCTTTCTTGAGCATTCGCTGTAGTTGGCTTGCAAACTCGATGATTTTTAGGACAAAATCCTTAAGATAAGTGAAGGCAAAAGTACAGCGGGAGTGCCAAAAGTTGGCACAAAGGGACACTTAAGTGCCAAAAGTTACAAAAGGTACACTTAAGTGCCACTTTTTTTAAAAAATGGATCACTTAAGTGCCAAGTCGCCGGAACCCCGCCGGAAATCCTACGCGGCAATTTTTTATTAATTTTCTTGCCTACGTGGCTCGCCGGAAACCGAATTGGCCAAAAATCAGCCAAAACGACGTCGTTTTGGCTGACGTGGGATTTTAAAAATTATTAATTATAAAATATTAAATAATTATAAAATATATTTTATTTAAAAAAGGGGGGGAGAGGGGATCGGCGAGGGTTGTGCAGCCCTCGCCGCCGCCACTGTCGTCGCCCCCACCTCGCCGGGAAGGGCCGACGACGATGGGCGAGGGTCGGCCGGGGTCGCCGGGCCCCGGCCGGCCTCTCGGTGAGGGCTGCGCGCCCTCGCCCGGATCTGGGCGAGGGTCGCGACCCTCCCCAGATCCGACGAGGGTCGCGACCCTCCCATCCGACGAGGGTCGCCCGCCCTCGCCCGCCCGGCCAAGGGCCGTCGGCCGCCTGCACCAACGTGCCGGTTTGGGTGGCCAACGGCCCTTGGCCCGCCGGGCGAGGGCGAGCGACCCTCGCCGGATCCGGGGGAGGGTCGCGACCCTCTTCCCGATCCGGGCGAGGGCGCGCAGCCCGCTGGCCATTGGCTGGGCCCGGCGACCCTAGCCGACCCTCGCCTATCGTCGCCGGCCCTTCCCGGCGAGGTGGGGCGGCAACGGCGGCGGCGGCGAGGGCTGCACAGCCCTCGCCGATCCCCTCTCCCCCTTCCTTTTTTCTTTTTTATAAATAAAATCAATTTTAATTTTTAAAAATCTGACGTGGATATTTTTATAAAAAAAATTGCCACGTGGATTTTTTATTTTGAAAAAAATGCTCCGTCAGCAAATTAAGTCGCCGGAAAATTGACACGTGGCAATTTGGCCGGAATTTTTCGCCATTAGCACTTAAGTGATCCCTTTTGCTCCGATTTTGGCATTTAAGTGTACCTTTTGTAACTTTTGGCACTTAAGTGTCCCTTTGTGCCAACTTTTGGCACTCCAGGTCCGCACCTCGATAAGTGAATATCCCAAGAAAATGTTGGACTTGCTTGAGGGAGAGATGCTTGTTAGGAAACTTCGGCAATTCTTCAGCAATATGAGGATCAAGATAATATGTGTCGTCTTTGAGGTGCATCCTAAGAAATTCAATTTCTTTTTGAGCAATGATAATCCTTTTATGGGATAACATAATCCCATGCTTTCATACTAACTTAGCAAACTGAGATGGGATTGGGACACTAGGAGTGCCATTACTTTCGTATGCGCCTCACTTTGGTGCAAAAACATTTTTTTTTGCTTGAGTGCCAAATCGGAGTGAAATCGATCACTTGAGTGCCACTTTGCACCGGAAAAGCGATGTGGCCGCCGGAATGCCGACGTGGCAGCCAAAAAATAATATTTTAATATTTTAATTAATTTTTTTGATTTTTTTTGATTTTTTTTTTTGAATATTTTTGTATTTTTTTTTAAGGCTAGCGAGGGCCACCGTTGACCCTTGCCAGTTGCCGAACTCTTGCCTAAATTGGGCGAGGGCCCCCTTGCCGTCGGCTGCGAAGGCCTTGGGTGAGGCTGGCGAGGCCGTCGAAGGCCCTAGGTGAGGCCGGCGAGGCCATCGACAACCTCACCCACGGCGGCGACGGCAAAGTCCAGGTGGCCCTTGCCCAGATCTGGCCCTAGGCAAGGCCGCAATGGCCCTCGGCAACCGTGGGGAGGCCGCCATGGCCCCACCCAAAGCCTTCACGGCCAACAGCGAGAGCCCCCTTGCTCAAAATTGGGCGAGGGTTCCACGGCTAGTGAGGGTCAATGGTTGCCCTCGCCGACTTTAAAAAAAAATTCAAAAAAATAAAAAAATCAATTAAAATATTAAAATATTATTTTCTGGTTGCCACGTCAGCATTCCGGCGGCTACGTCAGCTTTTTCGGTGAAGTGGCACTCAAGTGATCGATTTTACTCCGATTTGACATTCAAGTGAGTGAAAAAAAAAATTTGGCATTAAAGTGAGTATCGTACGAAAGTAATGGCACTCTTAGTGTACTTACCCAAACTGAGATAGTAGTCTACAAAGAAAATCCTCATTTGGACTGTAGAGGAGGATATCATTATTGTAAATCTGAGCATTGGCTATTATAGGTTGGAAAATTCTGCACATAGCCTTTTGAAGCAGTGAAGGAGCCATCTTGAGGTCAAAAGGGAGCACTATCTATTGGAAATATTGATTTGGGATACAAAATTCAATTTTTTTCTTATCTTCTGGATGAATTCCCCAATGCCAAATCTAGCTTTAAGATCAAACTTGAAATAAACTTTGGCTTGAGTAAAATTGGAATACAAAGAATTCCAATGTGGTAGAAGAAATTTATCATCTTGCAGAAATTGATTGAGAGACTAGTAATTGATGACTAATCTCATTTTTCCTCCACTCTACTCAACATGCTTATTCACATAGAATGCTTCACAAGTCCATTGAGAATTTGAGGGCTTAATTAGCCCTTTGACATCCTCAATTTTCTTGAATGGGAGATGGATGAAAAAAATGAGAATTTTTTCATAGAGGGTGAGGACATTTAAACAAAATCTAAGTGGGTCTCGATACATGCTCAAGAAGGGTTTGTATGATGGGATCTAAAATATTCATTTGAATGATGAAGAATCTTTGGATATCTACAAATTCATTGAATTTTCTATTGAACTGTAGTCCATTGGGCAAAATTCTAAGTATAGGAATTTGTATGAGAATATCTCAACCAATGATAATATCTTTATTTGGTGAGCTAGAGCCAAAGATTCTGCCAGTAATAGAGTACTGAGGAAAGAACTAAATAGTAATAGATTTGCTTCAAATTTTGTAGCAAATGTATCTCCAAAAGCAAAGTTGAAATACTAGATGTACGAAGTTGAGTGCTTTTCTGGAAGTATCTTAATGTCAAGAATAGAAGCATCAGCTTCAACATCAACAAGGGCAATGATAGAAAAAGGTTTGTTATATTTGGATGGATATATTTTAATAGGGAAATAAGGGAGGATAGAAGGAGTGTATGCACAAAGATTTTGGATTGTGGGAGAATTGGGTCTTTCTGAAGAGCATAAGAAAATACCTTCTTTGGATTCTCTTGTCATATCTTTAGTGTCACTAGTTTGTGACTAGGATAGCACACACAGTGTGTTTAGTAGTTCAACACCATTGTCTTGGAGTGACACTCCTGTTTCCTTTTCCATTTTCTAGATCAAGTGGGAATTTTCTTCCCTTGGCTCTTGGACAATTCTTCACAAAATGGCATTTCTTATTACAAATATAGCATTTGTCTAATTTTCTATGTTTTCTAGAAGAATTTTGTTTGAAACATCTTTTTTGCAAAAATCACCATTGATGCTTTCTCCTTTTGTATCCTAAGGAGAATTTTTTAAAGTGCCTTCACTTCTTGCAACGATCTTTGCAAGATGGATTATCAAAGAAGTCCTTTAAGCACTTGATTCTTCAATCAGTTTTCTAGCAAGCACGGTCAAATTCTTTGTTGCTTTGGAGATAGCTTTTGAAAGCTTTTCTATGGATGTAGAGATCATCAAGGGCAAAATGTATTTCTTGCTGAAGTTTCCCAATAAGAACATCAATAATTCTGTTTTGCTTAGTTTGAAGGGATTTTTCCACAATTTGTTCAATTTCTTTTGGAATAGAGAACAATAATATTTGCTTCATATTTAGATTAGCTCCCGAAGTATAGAATAACTTAAGCATTTCTAGGAAATGCTTATTCAAATGCTTTTTTTTTTTTTCTAAAGAGCAATGTTTTCTCTCGAAAAATTCCCTTCTTCTAAGCTCAAGTAGATATTATGGTTTGCTAATAAAGAAGTGGTGGATCACATGGATCATTTGATGGAAATCTATTTGGAGCAAGAATGTCATTTGGTCTCGATTAGGAACAACTCTCCACCAATTTTTTAGGTTTCTAGTAAATTTGTTTACGAATTCAATTAGTATATCATACCAACTCTCGATAGTAAGTGCTCTAGTGTTGAGCCAAGCTTGAAACTCTTGAAGTTTTCTAGCCATTTAGGATATAGAATATTATCCAACGTGAAGTAATATTTGAGGTTGAAGACTTATGATCTGAGCTTGGATCATGAAAGATTATTACTTCCGGCTTGGATGAATTTAATTGCATTTCTGCATCAGGGGGGTTCTGCCATCAAGATGGCGAGTTTAAGAGACTTTGGTTTTCTAGCTCAAAGGTTGAAGTGTTTTAGAGGAAAAGGAATATAATTTTGAGGTTGATTTAGAATGGAAAGAGGTGTTTTGTTTAGTGGTGTCAAGTGCAGTAGTGTTTGGTATTTCGTCTCGACTTTGTTCTTGCAAAAAAGCCTCAAGTGGATTTGAAACCATGAAGGTAGGAGGAGGCTCTCGAAAAGGTTTCGAGCTTGCTTCTTTTCTTCTTGATGCTTCCTTCGCCTTTCCATCTCTCTGATACAATTTCAAAGTGTAAAAATATCACTTCGATTAGTCTTTTGAGCTTCTTTAAACATAGATGTAATGGATGTGGCTTTGGAAGATATCACTTCTATGGGGGCTAGACTCCATGTTTGACAAAATGGTTTCTAAGGAGGAACGAATTGTCCTTCTTGAAGGAGCTTGATCTGTTTTCTTGGTATTTTTATTTCGGCCATTTGATCTTCCAGATAATGATGAGGAACAAATCTCCTAGGTTTTATCTGCGGTAATTTCTTTTGGAATGTATCAAACAATTTGTTTGTGACTAGAGCGGTTTGATTAACATTCTGGTCAACATGATCAAGACGGGTTTGAATTGTCTTGAGAACATTATTCTGGGCCAAAGCATTTTTTGACTACCAATTTAGAATAGTCTCAACAGCCATGACTTTCTTTTGTCTCCCATGATCATCATTGTCTGTAGGGTTTGGGACTTTAGATATGTGATGAAACCGATGTTAAGCATTTGTAAATTCTTCTAATGCCAGAAGTGGGGCATTAGAATTAGACCTTTCCAAAAGTGGAAAGTCTGAGGGTTGAAACATATACATAGATGGGAGGACAACATAAGGGTTGAGGTGCTGCGAATACTTCTAAAGGAAATGAATTTTCTTAACTCATTTATGAATAGGTGTGTAGAGTGGGTAAATAACTGGCTCTTGTGGTGGAGGTTTCTTTTTGGATGGTGACTGAGGTGGTGGAAAATGGTCACATGGTTCAAGGATAAGTAGAGGAGGCTTTGGTCAAGGTGGTCCATATGAGACCATGAACTAGTACTTTCTTGTATCTTGACCAAGAGGTCCTATAGTGGGGTCTCCATCAAGGTACCTTTGCGAGAGCTTGTCTTTAGACTGTTTCTTTCATTTGGATGGTCAATTGTCTTCCTTTTCATCTAGAGGGTTTGTACAAAGAGCATATTAGCAATCAAGATCCCATAAATAGTGACCTGTATGGGATCCTTGTAGTAATGGATGGGTCATCCCTCTTGGTTAGAAGACTCAATCATTTGAATGACCATCATCAACTAGAACATCAGCTGCACAAGGTTGCATCACAAAAATTGTAGGAAAGATGGAAGAGGTGGCTTCTTTCTTTTCCTTACTAAATTTAATGATAATTGTACCATCTTTTTCTTAGTGAACTGGGACTTTATGGACTAGATCGATATGGAGTTCTAAAGGATCTTTTTGTAATTAGTTACCTAAGTATCTGGGAGTAACTTAACTATTTGATCTCGAGAAATTTGTCTGGGCACATGAATTTAGGAAGTCTGATCATTGTTCACTGGGACAAATAAAGCATCTTTAAAACTAGGGAAGTTGAGATCAATGGCATGATTCTAGACTTGATAAACCATATGATAAAGTAAGATAGCAGCAAAAATCTAAAGTTTGAGGAGCTCCAATAATCTGTAGCTGAATCTTAAGGGTTGAAAGAAGTCGTGGTTCCGAGAGAGTCATATTGAAGTTTAGAAACAATGTAAAAACACTATTCCTACATTGGGGGTGATCTAGATGGTACCAATTTAAGCATGCTAGTAATCCAAAAAAGGGTGTTTAAAAGAGCCATTCGAGCAACCATAGGTAACCCTTTCCTTTCATGGAAGGATAAGGCAAGTCTAATAGCATCAAAGTATAGATATGTGTATCCTTATTGTATCCATTATCATGGAAAAGCAAAAGGTATTCGAAGGGTGACAAAGTGTTAGTGCTAAGTAGTAGGAATAGGATGCTGAATGAATTTGGAGGATTGAACATACTTTTTTACCTCTTGAGGAGTATGCTTAATAAGCTATTTAATAGAGTGGATAGGAAAGAAAGAGGAAGGTTTAGTAAAGGTAGAATATGGATTTATAAGTGGAAGGTGATTCTCTAAGATCTTACTATCTTCATTAAGATAAGAAATCTCATAAAGATACTTTTAGACAATTAGAATTGTGTAGTCCTAAAGGAGGGCTAATAGAAACTAGGGCATTTATAGTAGAAGGAATGGTTTAAGATGATTTTGTCATGGTAAAGAAGTCTCCCTTTCTTCATTGAATAATCGACATGTAACTAGAAATATGCTGAAGAATACCATGGCTTTGATACTTGAAAATTTCCCTATGATATGAGACAAGGAAAACGAAAATAGAATTTGTGGCTAGTATGCTATCCTATACAAAGACAACCCTTCTGCAGCCTCAAAATAGAGACTGCTTGTTAGCAACTGAATTCTTCTTTGTACTTTGACTCATACCATAGAAAATTTTAAGGTAGTAGAATTTTGATGCACAAGTTTCACATTATGGCATGTGCAGAGCATGCTATCAGGATTGATCAGAGCATCCCTAGTTTTAAAGAATCATACCAAGCACGAAGGAAGAGAGGAGAGGGCTTTAGGGATTTATAGCAAACCACACAATATTATTTTTTGGAAAGGTACATTGTACACCTTAACATTACATGCCCTACCTTATAAAGGCATAAAACTATACATAAGACAAAGAGAATACAAACACATAATTAGATAGAATTTTTGGGGCCGACAATGGCCAAATATTTGACCCTTATAGAAACAGGCAGAAATTTCGCTTATGATAGGCCATTATTTTATTTTTTTCATAGTACATGAACAGTCTAAAATAGTGCCAAATAATGTGCGGCTCAACTTATTAGACTTCTCTTCTTCTTTTCAACTTGTCAAACTTCTTCTTTTTAGACTTTTTTTCCCTCTTTTGTCCTATTTCTCTGGTTTTCTCCTTGCGAAGATGTTTCACAAGTCTTACTTATGAATTGTTTCTCAAGTGTTATCGTCTAAATTGTTTGAGTCATATCTGTCCTTTAGCTTCATGTATTCTTGAATGAATCTTTCAACTTCTAGTTCTTCGAGGTGTTCTTTTTTTTTTACCAAGTCAAAAAAAGAAAGTAATGGGACCCACTTGTGTAAAAAACAATAGAGAGAAAGAATGTTGAGATGAAAGAGAGAGAGACAAAGTGGGTGCTCGGCAGTTTTAAGGGAGCTGAACTTGTTCAGGAAAGAAAGAGAAAAGGAGAGAGAGAAAGAAAGAAAGAAAAGAAGGATAAAGAAAAGGAAGAAAAGAAAAGAGGATTTCTCATGTGTGCGCTGCGGGAGCCTTGCTAAGTCAACTCATCTACGTAACGCAATGCCTGATGAGTACTCGTGCCCCCTCGTTCATCCAATCAAAGCATTTTTCCAGGTAGGGCTCAAATTCAAAGTTTTGGGAAAATTGACTTGGGAAGTTCGATTTTTGAGTCATTGACCGTGTATATTTATAGGAGTGATAGTTTAGGGTATCTGGAGCCATAAAATTTTACGAAATGTGATTTACGCTTACGGTTTGCTCGAAACAAAATTTCAAAGTTCCCCACGTGTGGTGAATAGTGCACGAATAGATAATTTGGAGCCTTATTTTGTTGGTTTTTGGCTTAATTTTGGGTTAGCTAATTTGGGGTTCTTGTAATACATTGGAAGGGCTTTCTAAGAACTATAAGAATGCTTGAAATAGGGTTCGATGGAGAAAGTTATTGCATGATCAAGTTTCACACTCAAGTTTCGAGTTATGAATGGCTTGAATAATGGCTTGGATTATGCGATTTGTTAGTGTGGGAGTTGTTTTTTTAACGTTTAGGCATATTATAGTCATTTCATAGTTGAGGTAACGTATTACTCAATTTTGATATTATTTTTCGCTAATCTAATAGGGTCCCGAGATTGACGGTTCGAGTAACGTGTGCTATTTGGTTTTGGGTATCCCCAGGTGAGTGGTACAAATATTTTATTTGGTTTTGTGAAACACATATATGGAGGTAAAGTAACTCTATTTATGTATATATGAAAGCGAGAGCCCATTTATTGTGTAAAGCGAAATAGACATGTTGGGTACTTTAGAGTTATTGTGGAATGGTCCGATAAACCTTTCTTGAAGGGTTATGCCTACTATTTTGTACCTTTGAGCTATGAGACAACTCTTGAAAGATTATTTGTTTGTAAAGAAAACTAATTATGATGTAAATTTGTAAAGAACTACGTGCTACATGATAACAAAACTTCATATGAGCCACCTCTAGGGCCTTATAGTCAAGGGCTAAGTGCTACATGGCGACTTAAGTCATGTAGGGAGCCACTTCTAGGGTCTTGTACTATTGACATGTGTAGTAAAGGACTAAGTACTGCATGATAACGTAAATTCGTGTGAGCCACCTCTAGGGCCTTATACTATTGCTACATGTTGGGTAAGAACTAAATGCTACGTGATAACATAAATTCATTGGAGCCACCTTTAGAGCCTTGAGTTAAATATTGAGCATGGAATGAATCATTGACATGATCTATGATGAGTTTGTTTATTGAATTGAGCTGGTAATACTTATTATTGATATTATAAATGAGTGGGGGATTTTGCTGTTTGATATAACTTATTTCATTTTGTAAGTTGTCATATTTTAGATTAACATTAATGAGTTCCAAATGTGCAATGTGGAGGCTTGACTTGCATAAAAATATATGCTACTCACTGAGATTTGGTTGTTCATTCCACTTGTCTTTCATATTTTTAGGTCCTTCGATTAGTGGTAGATAGCGCTAGAGCACTTTTTGTGGGATGACTTTTGGGAGGTGTATTTTTGGGTATGGCTTAAGGATGTGGTGCGTATAAATGATTGCTGGTTGTTGGGTTGGCTGAGTTCTAGTTGTATATGTTCTTTTGATGGACTATAGAAATTCTGATGTGTGACCAACCTATCGGTTTATCTAATATGTATATATGATTGGGAATATATATGTTTATATCAGGTTGTTGGTTATGTTTAAGGTTGTGTCTTTTTGGTGGAAGGATGGTCTGTCATTTCCCTTTCCTGTGGATTTAGGGTGTGACATTTTTTGGTATTAGAGCTTAAGTTTTGATCCTTTTAGAAATAGATATGGAACATTGTGAGTTGTGTAATAGATTTTAGTGTGTTAGTCTTTTAGATACTAGAGTGTGGTTTTATTCTTGGATTTAGGTTATCTTGCGTACCGACTTTGAGATGCTTGCCTTGCTTCGTAGGAGCAACAAAAGCAAGTGAGTCACTACCCCTGACACAAGAGAGATGCCTCAAGCTTCTTGAGGTGCAGCTTTAAAGAGGAGATTGGAGGACTAATTTGATGAGAATCATGAACCTTATGAAGATAGGGAAGAAAACCAAGAGTCACTTCCTCCAACTAAGTTCTCGTAGGCAATCATTCACTAGTATCGTCATGCGAAGGAATTAAGAAAACCAAGAATCACTTCCTCCAACTAAGTTCTCGTAGGCAATGATTCATTGGTATCATCATGCGAAGGAATTAAGTGAAGGTGGTGTAGCTGGCTCATGCACTTTTGCCCAACTTAGAATAGCGGAACCACCCAAATTTTATGGCAAGTTGGAAGTTCTCAAAGCCGATGATTGGATCAGAAACATGGAGGGGATTTTTAGAGCCAAGAATGTTTGCAACAATCAAAAAGTCAACTTTGCCACTCGATGCTTTGAAGGCAAAGCTATTTCTCGGTGGGAAGGAACTAAACCGGCCCTCGAAAGTAATGATGTTTTCATTTTATGGAAGGATTTCACTGAAGCTTTTAATGCACAATTCTTTTCAGAATCCTTCCAAACAAAGATGAGAAGTGACTTTGTTAGTATATCTTAAGGTTACTCGACAGCCATGGAGTATGCAAGCCACTTTAACTAGTTAAGTAGAGTTGAGGATGATTTTGCGGCCAATGAAAGGCATAAGGGTGAACACTTTCAACGCGGGCTTTGACCGGATTCTCGTAGTGTGCTCATACCTTTAAAACTAACAACGTACGAAGATGTTTTTAATTAAGTGATTAGGGTTGAGCAAGACACTTTGGAGCATGGCATACAAGGAGCTCCTCAACACAAGAGGTTTAAGCCCACCGTTTATTAGGACAATCGTATTAGTGATAGTGGGAAGCAAAAAGACTTTGATTGGCAAGGAAGGTTCCAAAGTCAGGGTAACCAAGGCCCTTGTGCTACTTGTGGGAAACCTCATGGTGATTGTTGTTATCATAAATCAGGTGCACGTTTTCTTTGCAAGAAAATAGAATATATGGTGTGTGATTGTCCCACAAAGAGGGATGTTCCTACGGATAGTAGAATATGTTTTGTGTGTGAACAACTGGGACATATAGCACACAACTACTCCATGTGGAAGAATGCCATTCCAGTTGGTAGGCCCTAAGAAAATCAACAAAGATAGAGGACAAGTGGGAAAGTTTTTCTATTGGTGAATGAGGATGTGATGGCATCAAACACAGTTATTGCAAGTAATATTTCTATTTCCTCACGTTGTCTACACGTTGTTTGATCCTGGTGGTACGCATTCCTTCATTTCAACTAAATTTGCAAAGAAGCTTAATGTGTTGCCTACACTTCTTGAATGTGAATTGCATGGTGATATTCCCACTAGGGATTTTTTGGTTGCTCATCATGTCTTCAACAGATATATACTACGGATTTATAATGTCGAATGCCTATGAATCTAGTGGAGTTAAATATTTGAGATTTCGATACTATTATAGGGATGGATTGGTTATCTACATATCATGCTACTGTTGACTACTTTTAAAAGAAAGTGATATTTAGACTTTTGAATCAATCCGAATTCTCTTTTTTGGGAAGTTGTCATGACATTTTTTCATGGTTGATCTCAGCTTTGCAAACAATGAAACTTTTGAGAAAGGGTTATTGGGGTTATGTAGCTTGTGTAAAAGACATGAGTAAGGTTGTAGTGAAGTTGGAGAATGTTCCAATTATTAGAAAGTTTCTAAATGTGTTTCTTGAGGATTTATCAAATTTGCCTCATGATAGAGAAATTGAGTTTTGTATTGGTTTGATGCTTGGCACGGCACCGATCTTTAAGGCACCATATTGGATGGCACCCACTGAATTGAAAGAGTTGAAAACATAGCTGCAAGAGTTTTTGGATAAAGGTTTCATCAGGCCTAGTGTTTCACCTTAGGAAGCTCCAATTTTATTTGTGAAAAAGAAGGACGATAGTACGAGACTCTACATAGACTACTGAGAACTTAACAATGTGACGATCAAAAATAAATATCCTTTGCCCTAGATTGACAATTTATTTGATCAACTTTAGGGAGCTCAAGTATTTTCCAAAATCGACCTTTATTCGAGATGCCATCTGTTGAAGATAAAAATAAAGGATGTACCTAAAACTACTTTCAGAATAGAGTATGACCATTATGAAGTTCTTGTTATGCCTTGTGGATTAACAAATGCGCCTACTACTTTCATGGACTTGATGAACAGGGTGTTTAGGGAATACCTAGACAAATTTATCGTGGTGTTCATTGATGACATCCTAGTATATTTGAAGAGTTTGGAGGTACACGAGCAATGCTTGAGGTTTGTTTTGCAGACTTTGCATGAAAAGAAGTCATATGCTAAATTTAGTAAGTGCGACTTCTGGCTTAATCACATAGAATTCTTAGGTCACGCGATCTCCAAAATGGCATATTAGTGGATTCAAAGAAGGTTGAAGCAATCATTAAGTGGAATCGTCCCACTAATGTTATAGAAGTGAGAAGTTTTCTTGAGCTAGCTGGCTGTTACAAGTGATTTGTGGCAGATGTAATAGTGAGGCGCAGGCATAAAGTTAAGTTAGATTCATGTTCTTTCAAACACGGTTGACGGCTACAGAGAAGAGCATTTTCCTTAGAAAGATGGTTGCAAGAAACGGACGTAAGTATAATCTTTGTGGCAGTAATCGATATTCAGACAAGCTTGAAAATGGCAGAACGGATTATTTAAACCGAAATTGATTTGACTAAATTGGTATGTGGTTGTACACCGCCTGTTTAGCGACAGACCAAGTGAAAAATTTGTTGGACAAATCCCAGAGAGTAAATACAGATATTGATTAAATTAATTATTGGGGTAAGTAGATAAAGAACGGACCAATAGAGTATGGTTTAGGGACGTCACGATCTCATATTTGAATTACTCAAATGGTTTTGATTTACATCTTACCCTATTGATTTGATTACTGAAAGTTCAAGGAAGTCTCTCCTTGTAAAAAGACAAAAAAGAAATAATTGCTTTCAATGAAAATGTTGTTGAGGGACTCCATCCAATTGGATGTTGGACGTTTCTCGCATTTCCGTCTTCTCGGACTTTGACTCAGACAAACCCAACTCTATAATGTTAATCATCAGCTTTCACAATTCCAACATACAACCCCTCTGGTCCATGGGTATGAGTAGCCTTTCCAATTACAAATCCATTAAACATCATAGAAAAATCTTAAGTCCTGCGTGTAGCACAATACGAGTCGCTATATAGATACTTACGGACATTTAGGAAAAAATATTGGTCGTAAGATTGGCAATGTTGACATTGACTAAGAAAAATTACGACACACTGAAATAACTAGGCTTACAAATTACAAAAGGATTTTATAATAATTGAGATAAGTTACTAAGATTAGAAACACAGATCTAATATAGATTCAGGTGGTTTACGATTCTCCATAGGAAGTTACGAATACTTAAATATTCAACATTACGAGAAGTAATGATTGCATGCCAAAGATGGTTAGTAGCTTGACAATCACAATAACTTATCGGGAAATAACAATTGTCGGGGAAAATTACTGAGCATAGGTATCATAACTAACGGGAATTTGAGGCATAGCACTACACTATTGGTTAATTACTAAGTATTAACATTTTCATATTACGAATTCTATGATCAAATTAC
Source organism: Corymbia maculata (assembly GCA_014182735.1). Lineage (NCBI taxonomy): Eukaryota > Viridiplantae > Streptophyta > Magnoliopsida > Myrtales > Myrtaceae > Corymbia > Corymbia maculata. The sequence goes on along the minus strand of CM024686.1, from coordinate 36,230,270 downwards.
CATCGATAAAAGTAATTTTACTAGTTACGAAAGCAAACGAGCTACGATCGTCATAATTCAATTATGATTTCTAAAGTTCAATTGCTAGCCGTAAGTATCACCAAATTTTCGATCATTTCAAACAGATTGCCACAAATTGAAAAAAATTGACGGCTGACAAGTGGAGATACGTGTTGGAATTAGTAAGCACCCGCAATTGTCATCAACCCAGTCTTCCACTACGTGAGTCAACCCAGAAAATGCAGATGGGGAGTAATTGACACGAGTCAAAGAGGGGTTTTGACCCAACATTCTTTTAAGAAAACCCAGTCTTCCACTATCGTGGCACGTGCGTCCCATCTAACAATCTCCACCCTCAGTGTTGAAATTAGACCTTAGAAAAACCCACTAATATATAATTGCTAAAAATTGGCCCCATATAAGGTTGTCATTAATATATGTATGTTTTTGCTGGAAGCTATCAATAGTTGATGCCTTATTAAATTGATTTAGAATGTGATGCGGACGATAAATAATTGCTTATTAATGGGAGGACGATATTTCAATACTCAAAACAAGGTATGCTACACATTTTAGGAATTCTTCGTGAATTTATATATATATTTTAATTGTGAGGGGAATCCACGCGGCCCATAATACAAGCAAGATGTTGCCTAGGGGGGCTACGAACTCGCACTGGGCATGCGGCCAAAGCGGCACCCAACAACTGAGGCAACGTACGTGGAGCATTACTGAAATTCATATGTAATGGTTTTTAAGGAACCGAAAATCAGATCTTTTTAGTTAATGTTCTGAGGTTCTTTTGCTGTTTCCCTTTAACATGTTTCAGGCTCAACAATACGCAAATAAGCAATAAGATTAGTCTAGGATAAATTATTCAATTAATCTTAAATTTATGATATAATTTTAGTCATAAACTTTTCAATTTTATAAATTCAGAAAGTTCCAATATAGTCCTTTTGGACAATTTTCACTAGAAACTACTAAAGCAGTGGCATGCCACATAGGATAGTTAGAGATTATTGGACTACCACATTGGCGATCTTTGAAGAAAATAGACTAGAATGGCTACATTGAAATTTTGCTTAAAATTTTGGACTAGATTGATAAAATTAAAATATTTAGTTTTGAACTGATATTTATATAATAAGTTTATAATTAACGAGGTTATTTTTCAAATAAATGTGGAGCAAGACTTTTTCCAAAATAAGACAGATTTTGCGTCTTTTGAGGGTAATTCCCGTGAATGAGATTCTCCCGGACGGTTGTTGTGTTGCCGTACTTGACTCGCCATTATCTCTTGAACTCACAGGGGAGAATTGATAGGAGACTTCGTCTTCCTGAGGTGACCATTGAAATTCTTAAGAGGCTGTTGAAGAGAATGACTTAGTGGTCATTAACAGTCTAAATAAGATACTCAACCTTAGAAAAGTTGCTGTTGACCTCAAGTATAGTCCTTACACTAACAAATCAGTGATTTTCAATGTCCGAATTTCGTCCGCAGTAACCACCGAGTAGTTATTATATTTATTTAGTTGTCTAATTAATAGTTTGATGGTAAAAAATGAAAGAAATTTGCATCTTCTTAAGGTGTGAAAGTGCATAGAGGATCGGAACATGTATGTGAAAAGATAAAATAATGAATTGAAACATGTCACATATTCTAGAAGGAAAATTGTCCAAAAGTGCTAAATTCATTGTATGGCGGCCAAGAAAGTTTCATGCATTTTAATTTGACCAATTTTTTTATTGAAAGATAAACAAATTCTTTTAGTTCGAGTAGAAGAATCAGTGGATTACATGAGATGGCCTCCAGAGTACGATAAATCCAACAAGATCTGCGGGGGCTGGAAACCCAATTGTGGGATAGAGTTCCATGGGCTTGGGCTTTAGCAACCCTATCTATATCTCTTGGTCAATTGATTTAAACCTTTTGATGATTTGTCGATATAATTCTTTTGATCAAATTTGGCTAAAAATCATTGACGTGATACTTTAGTAGTACCACTTGTCGCCACTTTTACAATTTTTTAAAATTTTATGAACTCTCTCTCTCTCTCTCTCTAAATTGTTGACCTCTTCTAATTGTTGTCCCCCCAATTTGCCCCCTCTCAATTGTCAAGACATAATGTGTATTTATAGATAAAATCTAGGTCTTATTCAATAATATGGGCTTGATTTCAGTCTTATCAAGAAGTAATGGGCTCTATTAACACTATGCTTGAAGCCTTTTATTAATTCTGGCTGTCACGGGCAAAACCTAACTCAGTTAAAGCTCAGAGCCCCCTTTAATTTGTAAATTTCGGCCACCATTATGTGCAAAAGGGCTTTGCCGAATTCCGCTGTCTTCGTGGGCTTAGCCTACATAATTCAATTAAGCTCGGAACCTTTAATTAAGTCTATCTACCCTCGGTCCAATTAAATGAATTTTACGAGTTTACCTGTATACTATAAATGCAGGATGTTCCTTAACTATATGCAATATAAATGATTTTTCTTTTTTTTTTTTTTTGTTTTAGGTTGGGATCAATCCATAATTTTAAATGCAATGAATAATTAAATGGGTCGCTAAAGTTTAGGTGTAAATACTAATTTTCTACTACTTTCAGTCATGTATAGTGTTCCCAACTTTGCTCCTCATGCCATAACCATAGCACATTTATTAATCTTCCACAAACCATCCTCAATTATAGTTTTGTATGTCTAATTGAACTATAGAGATCAAATTCCTCTTAAGGCTAAGAGCATATCTAATATCATGCAACTTCCATTGTGACTTGTCAACAATCATTATGTGAAAGTCACTTTTGCTCATAATATCTAAAGGTTTGTTATCGCAAGATAAAACCTTTCCACGCTTCTTGGCAACAAAATTGTGCATTCTTTCTCTATATGAAATAGAGTGAAACCACATAATCATGAATCTAAGACTCAATTACAGACCCAAAAAAAAAATCCAAGACTCAATTGGATTGTTAAACTCAAAATTATGGCATTATGGGCAAGCATCTCTTCAAAGTTGCATCCATATATTTCTCCTTCTCTTGATTTCAATACTGAATTTTCTTAATTGGGATTCTACAATTTTGTTTTAGTTGGCCATTCTTTTCACAATTTGAGAAATTATTTCATCACAAGGTCTTGATTTACTTTCTTCTTTTGGATTTTGATCTTCCACAATTTTGGTTGTGAGCTCATTGATTGCTTCTCCCTCTATCTTTAATACTAACGTTAGTGTTCAAAAATTCATTCAACTCTTTTCTACAAATATCCTCACTAAGAATTAAATCTCAGATCTTTTGAAGCTTCATTTTCTTCTAACCAAATAAACTAATCACTCCACTCACAATTGCACTCCAACTTTAGTTAGAGAAGATAACATAATCAAAACTTCTTTCCCGCTATTAAATTTAATTTCCATTGAACTTAACTAAGTTATAATCACGTTGCATTCGTTAATGTGATATGTCACAGAAGCATCTTTGTCCATCTTTAGATTGAATAGAAGAAGCATATTTTTTTTTTTTTGACTCAAGGGGCTTCTCATACATGTTGGACAAAGATTCAATCAAATCTGCCATTATCTTCTCATAAGCAATGTTGAAGGCAATGTTCTATGCCAATGTGAGATGAATCACACATAAGGCCTGTGATCTAAACAATTCCTAGAATTAAATATAGCTTTTCTCCCAACAGAGGCTAATGCAAATTCTTCTAATATAGCAAATCCTTGATTTGCATCTTCCATGAACCAAAATCTCTATTGAATTGATGGATCTTCACCTATCCTTTGTCCACCAATTCTCTCATGTGGGATATTCTAGCACAGCTCATACATGTACTGAATAATAGAAAACATATAGTCAATCTACCATGTAAGGACTGTTTGACTGCAATCACAACATGCATTGACGAAAATCTAGGACAGAGTCTCTCTCAAATTTTCCTTTTAGGATTACCTAATACGAGGGCATCCCTGCGCACGTATGAGTCGCGCCGCCAACCTAAGAGTTCTCTTGTAACCATCATGTCTTCATACCACATCTAGAATCTACTTCCACCGCTTGTAAAATCCGTATCTGCATAGGCCATGCAAGAACAATTCCTCAAGCATTCAGTTTCGCTCTACCTCAAAGTCATAAAAGTGTCTTGGCACTTTTACGTCAGCTACTTTTACGAAACCCCTTCGTTCCGACAAACCGATTCTCGATTCTTCCTCAAGCATCCACCTGGACTCCCTCTCATGCTCCGATTATACGGGGACTTAGTGTAAACTCAGGTAAGGCACTTGCAATCAATTTGGTCGATGTTATGAGAATGATGGTCTCTATTGGCGCCGCAATGTTCACAAGAGTCACATTGGCCCTCTGGCTTGGGGGAAAAACTAACCCACTTTATTCTTATTCTTGACTCACATGAACAGTTGCGCGCTCCCGTGGTCTTGAACCGCTCCCTTGAAGAACATGGACAATTTTAAAAACATTTGTCACCACGATGACCTCAATGGCATCATATATGAAGCTAAAGTTGAACGATGAGGACTGCCCTCTAGCACGGACTCCATTCAATCTGATTCCGTTCGCCCCAGCGGAGCTTGATTTTTGTACAACGTCTAGTGTGGAAAACCACTGGAGTTGATCATGATTAGTGCTTCCTCTTCCAAAGTCATCCCGACACTTCAAAGATGAGAAAAGTCTATTTAGGTTACTGGTGCGTTGAGCCCGATTTTCATGGATGGTGCTAAATTTTATCTCGAATTTGAATCCGTATACAAGACCTGACCCGATTGAAGGATGTAGATTGGTTTGTTAAACCAAATCTATTAGGAAATGAATCCAATAATTCTAATTGGATTAGAATTCCTTTTGAACTATATATATGTGTGTTGGGGGGGAGGGGGCGCGTGTAGGATTTGTTTATGTTGATTAGAAAAAGAAGGGAAAATTTTTAAATAAAGGTTTGAAATGCCCTTATTTTTTCAAAAGAGAGCCAATTGTAGACATCCTTTCAAATAATAATGATTTGAAGTGGTAACGACAGTTTCAAATAACGATTTGACCTTATCGTTGGTCAAATTTTCCTATTGATCAAGGACATTTTCATTCAAAGAATTTTTTTTAAATTTTTTTCTCTCTTCTTCCTGTTCATCTTGCTTCGGGGAAGATGAGAACAAGCAAGAAGACATTCGCGATCCAGAGAGGTCCCGCTTCTCAATGGAGATCTCACCGAGGATGGGAGCCACCACAATCGATGCAAACGCTGCAGTTCGTGCATTCAAGTAAACTCCCACAGACAGATGAAACGTTTCTCCAGTTTCTTTAATTAGATCAAGTCTTTATAGTTACTTTCATCTAGGTGCATCGATTTTGGAACCTTGTTCCCCAAGCAAAGCCTCTTCTTGCTCAGCTCCAACCTTTGCTTCTCATCAGGATGCGGACACTCACTGAAGAACCTATAGTCTACCCCAAAAAAAGAAAAAAGAAAAAAGAAAGAAAGAAACCCCCAACAAGAAGAGCTCTCTGAATAAGTGCTCTCTATCTTTCGGCTTCTTCTTGTTCTTTTCTGCGGGCATTCTCCGATTGAAGCCTTCGCGCTCAGCCCAAATTGCAACTGCCGATGGAGGGCGTGAGCAATTTCTTGCGAGCCGCTAAACTCGTTCTAAATCAATTGACCACAATCTTCTCCATAAACGGTTACAATCTGGCCAGACCTGACTCGAAAGTCCTATATCTGGCCATGGTTGACCACAAGCAATAAAAGGCAAGACCTCCTCGGCTTCTGCTCATCCGAACTCAGCTCTGCCGAATGGCCTTCGCGTCCTTCAAGGCTTCCCTGTTCATCTTGCTGGAGGAAGAAGAAGATGAACAGGAAAGAAGAGAAAGAAAAATAAAAAGAATTTACATATGGACGAAAAGTGTCCTTTTGGCCAGCTGACGAGATAAGGCCTTATCTAAAATTGTCGTGGTCATTTCAGACTTCTATTCGAAATAATGTCTAGTTTATACTGTTTTTTGAGAAAATAAGGACACTTTAAGCCTTACTCAAAATTTATTCAAAAAATATTAACATCCAAATTTGACCAATTTGACCAAGATCAAGATTTGGACTCTTCGAAAAGTGGGTGTATTCTCTCGGAATATTGTCAGAAAAGTCATACACCCATTAATGGTGTCAAGTCAATCATAAATATTTTGACTTGATGTCAATTTAATTATAAACCTTTTAATAGTGTTAATTTAGTCATAATTTTTTTTAATTAGTACCAATTTAGTTCTAAACCTTTTAATCTTATGCCAATTCAGTCATTCAGACTAATTTTAGCTAGATTTCGCTAATGTGGATGCCAACTAGCTTAATGACACTACTGGCCTTGAATGGATAATTTTTAATAATATATTTTTCCCTCCTCTTTTTCTACTTCCTTTAAGTGGTGGCTAGCCGGCAATCTATGGCCAAGCAGGTTGGCCTTGCTTGGCCGAGGTGAGGCCAGCCCACTTGGCCAATCCTTAGTGAGGGTTGGCCTCGCTAGAATTGACTTGGGCAAGGTAAGCAATGGCAACCTCGGTGAGGGGAGCCATAGCTAGGGTTGCCATCGCCCAAGCCAGATCCGGTGAGGCCGACCCTCACTAGGGCTTGCCCTCACCCTGGTTAGATGAGGCTAGCCTACTTGGGCATGGCTGGTGGCCGACCATCACGTTTTGGTTGGCCACCACCTAAAGGAAGAAGAAAAGAACGAGAGTAAAAAAGAAATTAAAAAAAGAAGAAGAAAAAATCAGAAAATAATAAAAAATACAAAAATACAAAAATACAAAATTATTAAACTATTATTAAAAATTGTTCATTTTAATGTTGGCAATGTCACGTAAGCCAACCAATGTCCACATTAGCAAAATCTAGCTAAAATTAGCCTGAAGGACTTAATTGGTACAAAGTCGAAAAGTTTAAGATTAAATTGGCATAATTCAAAAGATTTAGGACTAAATTGACATCATTAAAAAGTTTAGGATTGAATTTACACTATTAAAAGATTTATGACTAAATTGACATCAATTGTTTAGGATTGAATTTACATCATTAAAATGTTTATGATTAAATTGGTATCAATGTAATATAGTTATGACTTTTCTAACACTTTTTCCTATATGTTGTTGACCTTATACATTGAACTTCTTTTTTAGCCAAGTGGTTCACTCAAGAAAAATGCAAACTATTAAAAGATTTATGACTAAATTGGCATCAATGTAATATATTTATGACTTTTCTTATACTTTCTCATGTGTCTTGTTCACCTTATACATTGAACTCTTTTTTGGCCAAGTGGTCCACTCGAGAAAAAGGCAAACAGGGAAAAAGTTTTAGAAGCCGCTTAAAGAAAGAAAAACCTACAGAGACGTTTTCTTGAGTCGTCACACAATAGAGCCCTTTCGTTGGTCTCACGGAGGAGTTCTGAACATTGTAGAATTTAATGCTGTCAGTTTTTACAATCAATTGAGTTGTTTATTTCTAAATTCCTTGGGCTTGGATATAATTTATATGTGGAAAATAATTGAGTGTGGAATCAATTGTAATTTTGCTTCTCTAATTATTAGTAGATTATTTGCTATTTGTTCTTCCAATGGAGTACCTACCAACATTCAGACTGAACCGCATAAATCCCTAGTGTTTTATTGTTTCTTGTTTATTCTTCTAATGATTTGACATTAGTTTAATTGTAACATCCTATTAGGTTTCTGTGTTAACATTACAACAGATGGGAGCAAAGAATCAGTTAGATGGTCGAAACTTTGCCAAAGGACCGAAATTTTCTTGCCATCCTGAAACATAACAAGATTACCTAAAATTCGAATGATGGACTACGTAGTGGCTCGTCGCCAATTATAATGAAAGATTGGTGCCTTGAGCAGGATGCTTCTGCTTGTGCCGGAGTACGAGAAACCTTAGTGTGTCAAACCTGACAAGTCCTAAAGTATATTCGACGAGGTTGTCTCCGTTGGCCACCCACAAGGCCATTTTCTCGGAAAGTTTGTTGAACCATGTCCCCAAGTACCAGCTAAAATTGCCAGGGCTAAAGAAGCCAAGAGCACAATTTTCTCTGATAGAGCTTTATCTTGTAATCAGACCAGTAGAAATGCATGCTCTGTGAAGAAGTGATGATATAATTTAACTGAGAAGACTGCTGGGCCAATAATCAGTTTCTAAATGGGATTTCACTATTTTTTCTGCTGATATATATCTCCCTTTCTCCTATTGGATGTTCACCATTCACTATTATAAGAGAAGCAAATTGGGGAGAAGAGACTGTTTGATGTATTGAAGTGTTGAACCTTATGGATTCGCTCAAGTCAATAACTTTTCTTTGGGTAGAAGTATTCTGCAAGTGCCGAAACTTAGCACGGAAGACATTTAAGCGTCAAAAGTTCCAAAAAGTACATTTAAGTGTTATTTTTTTTTTAAAATTGAAACATTCAAGTACCAAGTTAGGCAAAAGGATGTCAAAAATTTGACGTAACTTATTTTTAATAATAAAAGTCGCTAACGGGGCTCATTGGAAAGTTGAGTTAGCAAAAAATAAAGTAAAAAATGATGTCGTTTTAATTCATTTGAATTTTAATGTAAATATTAATTAAATTAAATTTAAAATTAAATTAAAAAAGGGGAGGGGAGACGTTCGGCGAAGGGCACCTTTTCTTATTAATAAATTTATTTTTGAATTTAATTTAATTAATATTTATATTAAAAACCATGTCGGCATGAAAACAATGTCGTTTTGGATTTGTCTAGCGATGCTAGTGCAACATACGATGTCATTTTGAGCTCAACTTGCCGGAAAAATGCCACGTTAGCTATTTGGGTGGAATTTTTGCCGTTGACACATAAATGATCCATTTTTATCTGATTTTGGCATTTAGATATTCCTTTCTGAACTTACACTTAAGTATCCCCATGCTAAATTTTGGCACTTGGGATGTTCGGCATTCTTTTCTTTTCTTTGGTTCCTAGTTCTTCGAATTCCAAACATCTTGTCGCAACTATGAAGTGGGTAATGAAAATAAGGCGGCACTACCCCTGGCTTCATTGACCCGCCAAGTGGGGGAATGGTTGTCAAGAATGACTACAATGGACAATAATGGAGGACACAACACAGGATAAATCAATTTTGACAGTGAAATATCAGAGCAAAGTCACACTTTAGATAGCTAAATTGACCCAGTCAGTGGAGGAATTGGTCGAACAAAGCAAGATGATGTTTCATTTTTGGAATATGTGAAATGGGCCTTCCCAGGACTACTCCTGGCTATGCACCAAACAGTAAACACAATCACATGCATTCTGCATTTTGTCATCTGTTGAATCTCATTACAATTTTCCTCCTCAACTAGTTCTCATTCAACAAAGTAGACTGTTACGCAAAATTTATAATTTTTTTACTCAAGTTTAAACAATATGTGATTTGTGGAACATATGTAGCTTTTGGATACTCGGAATTATGACGAGCTAGGATTTTGGTGTTTAAGTCCAGGATCGAATCACCCAGGACCTGACACTATTTGAGCATTCAGAGAGATGGACAAAAACAAGGGGTCAAGGATTACCGTTTGATGAGGCGATGTTTGACTGGACATTTTGAGTCCTATTTCATGAGTTTCTGCATACATTCATGTCTTCTGTGTCATCCAAAAGAACAAACTGAGAGTTTCACATGTGGAAAACGTCCTCATTTTTTCGTTTGTTACTTGAATAAAATCATTGTGTAATAGCAAGTTGGGTAGTAGTGAGTGGCCGATTGACTATACCAGTGGTCATTACGCGCTATTTAGGTTCTCAATTATCTTTTCTTGTGAGAGCATCAATCTCAAGCACTGCAGCTTCCAACAAAAACGTATGAGAGCTTGAGTTTCAATTTGTCTTGAGAATTCTCTGTGAAGTAGGGCGACTGACAGACTCAATAACAAGAGGTTTCATCAGAATGTGAGTCTCAGATTAATCACGCTAGCAATTGAGCCATAGAAATTGTGACATTTAATTTGAAACTTTCAGCACTTGTTTCTCTTATCACTGATGTCTAATGTATTGATAAGAGCTGCATTCTTATCTGTTGTTTATGCTTCTATTTTTTAGTCAGTTGAACTCCATTGAACCTTTGTTGAGAGAAAAGTAAAATCCAGTAAGTAATTGCAGATAAATGAGCCAGAAGTCAATGATCTACTAAACTTATTAACAGTTCAAGAGCAATCCCAGTTTTCTGTGCTTCATGATAATGCCTTATGTGATTCGAAAGACTGGAGAATGTAAAAGTGGTTACATCGAGTCTATCATCGGCCATCTAGTTCCGTTATTGTCACATTGTTTGCAGAAACTCCTGCAGTAGGTGGATGGTCAAGATTGTTGTCGCTTCCTTTGAAAACAAATGCAGGCTTATTAGGAGAAGCAAGAGTTGCCTCATTACCCAACATGAAGACAATGTCTATCATAGTTGGTCGATACACCGCATGTTCTTGTACACATAATAGGCCAATTTGGATGCATCTCAAAACTTGATGAGAGTTGTAAGATTGTCCCAATCAATAAATCAATGATGTCCAAAGATTTTCCTTCGTTCCATAAGCTCCAAACCTAGAAAATTAGTCGACACCTCTAGAGAATAAGAAACGCTTATAGGAAGCATTACAAGGGAAATTTGGTCCATACAAAAATTCATGTCCTTTCATGTGCTATCAAGTTGAGAGATGGACTCTCGTAATGAAAATCATTGTTCCTCCTGCCGCTAACTCTTTCCAGTAATATGACACCAAAGCTGAAAACATCAGATTTGGTAGAGTATAATCCCTGCATTGCGTGGAGACATGTAACCACTGCACAAAATTGTATTACATGAATATCTCAATGTCTTATCAATCCTCCTCTTCTGACATGCGCCAGTAAGAAAACTGTACAGTTTATTGACACTTACTATGTTCCTACCACCCTATTTGTATTTGCTTGAATCTGGTCTTCTCCAAACTTCTTAGCCATCCCAAAGTCTGAAATTTTCAGATTCATTGCAGCATCTAAGAGGACATTGCTTGCTTTGAGATCTTGGTGTATTATTTTGAGTCTTTAATCTTGGTGAAGATATAAAACTCCTCGGGCTATGCCAGAAATTATTCAAATCGTTGATTCCAATTAATGCACGGCCTGTTTGCTTCATCTGTAACTCAAAAATCGAAAAAGGGAAACAGAAACATTTCCGTAAGGTGTGAAACTACTACCAAAGATTTGGTGTCATAGTTATAAGACAAACATGGAAGATGGAGCAAAAAGATGAGGACCTACCAAATATGAAGAAATCCAAGCCTTTGTTTGGCAAGTATTTATAGATTAACATCCTTTTGTCTTTGTGGATGCAACATCCCAAAAGTCTGACCTGGTTCTTATGTTGCAGTTTGGCTATGAGCGTGACTTCATTCTTGAATTCTCAACTCCCTTGTCCAGATTTCTTCGACAACCTCTTCACAACTACTTCCTGTCCAGATGCCAATTGCCCCTGAAATTGTCTCATTTTAGGCATATATGCATGAAATTTTGTTTGTCCATCTCTCAGCATGGTCTTTCAATTGCATGTCCTGTTACTAATATGATCCTAATCCCCAGACCATGGACACAACAAACTAGTGGAAGGGGGATTGTTGGCGTTTAATGGTAAGGACATGTAGCTAGACAGGGAACATGCAAACTGGCCAGGTACCCTGTAGACTCTGCCGAATCCTCCCTATCAAGCTTGTTTGCTGAATTAAAATTGTCTGTTGCGGCAACGATTGTGGTGATATTGAGGACAGGCAATTCTTGATTATTTGTTGTTCCCCGGAACTTCTTCCTCACTGTAGAACCTAAGATCCAAGAGACAATAAATTTCAATGCACAATACAGTCCTTCTCTGGAGCATATTCTTTTTCCATCGATCAACTATACATGTGTACTTCAAATGCTGATGATTTATCTATGTTCAAAGCAGTATAGGAAACCTTACGGTTTCAGTGGATACACGTCTCTTGATGCCTGTATAATATATTAATACTATGAGAAAAGGATTAGAACTCATGTGAGAAAAGAAAAAAGTAATGTACTTACCTACTTCTTTGGTCAGATATATTGGAGAATTCTATTTACCTCAAATAATCCATACCTTTTCTTCTATATCCAAGCTTAATAGACACAGCAACAGCAACTATTGCTGCAATTGATATTGATACGATCAAGATTGGCAACATCCCCTTCTTTTAAAGATATCCTTTCTTCTGAAGTCCAACAAAAAGGAAAGATTGTGCTATCAGGACAATGTTAAACAGACAGAATGTATACCTTTTATCTCAACAAGAAATAATCCAATGATGACAAAGCAAATATTGCCATTTAAAGGAACAGGAACTAAATTTTGTAACCTTAGGAAGTAACAAAAGCGCACCGGGTGGTGTTGGGCATCACCTATTCCAAGTGTGTTGACATGCACGTATAAGTCTTGTCCCCCATCCACAAAATATCTTGTATCCATTAAGTCTCCATACCATATCAAGCATCCACTCCCCCTTAGCATCGAGGATCTGATCAACTTCTCTGCTTCTTCTCATTTTTTGTTTTCCTGTGTTTTTTCTTTCTTTCGGAAAATGTTTCCTTTGTTTTGTTGCCAAGTTTCATCTTCATGGAGAAACTACGCAGAAATTAATTAGTGAATGCTGTGTTGAGCGCTTGCCTTGTATTTTTCAGGCTAGTCAATCTTCTTACCTATATTTTAGGCTAATCAAGTCAGAGGAAAAGCATGCTCATGAGTGAGGAATTGCAGAATAAGATGAGGATTTCTCCCCCTCATTACCCAGCAACTCCTATAGAATTTACTTTATTTGGTGTATTTCGTGTTGACCGCTAGGAACGCTTTTCATTATTGTCGACCTTTATGGTTTCTCTTCGGCTCCACACACTTCGACTTGAGACAGCCAGTAACAACATGAATGGGACAAAATCGTAACAGAGCATTTCTCATCGTAGCTAAAGTGACCCGCCCCAGGGGTGAATGGTACAATAAAACAAGACAGTGTTGGATGACATGTTCAGCACTGACCTGTCGCCTTTGAATCTCTATCAAATTAATCTGCCCAGAATTTCTGAAGTCCACAGTAAGCATCTTATCCATGCTTTGTCTTTGTTGTCTGTTGAATCAGATTACATCTTTGCTCCTTGTTCGTTTTTCATCAGTACACTGCACTGAACAAGCAAAATTTTTGGACAAGTTCTTATGTGGGGAATGAGGTCTGTGGAAGTTTTTCCTTCATAGAATACATTGTACTACATTGCTTGACAATAGAACTTATGTGCTATTTATAGAAATATGATCTCTCACCACTATCAGTTTAAGCTTATACTTTGTGGATCGTCTAGAAGGATATTTTGTGGTTTAGCCTTATCTCAAATATGGATGTGTTTTGTCCTGCCTGTCCAGGAAACTTCATGGATTTATCAGAGAACAAACGTAGTTGACATAAGATGACTTGATGACACTAGAGTAGTGATTAACCTTGCAATTGCAGGTCTTCCAAGTAAAATATAGACTGAAAGTCGATAAAGATCGGTGAATTTACAGATGGAAATAATGTCATGCACTCATTGAACTAGATGATTATATAAATCATCCTGTATTTTTAGCAACAGGAAAGGACTTTATTCCTGTCACTTTCTTTGGTTCCTAATGCTTTGAACTACTTGTCCCAACTAAGAAATGGGTAACAGCGCTTCACATTGCTTCATTGACCAGCCAACGGGGGGAATTCTTCAGTTCACAGATGAAGAGAAAGTGAAGATTCCAACCTAGGAGGTTTGGGACAAAAAAGGTGCTAGTTGCCCATTCGCGTGAAGCTAGGCAATCGGACAAGTGAAAAGAAAGTTAGGTGGAATAGAGTTTTGCGGTCATGTCAAGTCATCACAAACTCTATTTCCTTGCACTACCCTTTAAATTCCTTAGAAACCACTGCCTTTTACCCTAATTTGATGAAAAAAAGAGGCTTAAATGTTATTCCACTTATCTAACATTAATTTTACAGAAGAAATTTGGGATAAGTACATTGGAAGTACTAAAACTCATCAACAAAATGCAATTTAGTTCTAAAACTTTCAAAAAGTACGTTTAAGTCCTAAAACTTATCGGAAAAGTATAATCGAGTCCTAAAACTTTTAAAAGTGCAATTAAGTCCTAAAAAATGTCAAATTTGTTAAATCAAGTCTTTCTATTGGTAGCACTTTTTGAAAGTTTTAGGATTCAATTGCACTTTTATGACAATTTTTAGGACTTAATTGCATTTTTCAAAAATTTTAGGAACTTGATTGCACTTTCGTGATAAGTTTTAGGACTTAATTGTATTTTTTGAAAATTTTAGGATTAAATTGCACTTCTATGATAAGTTTTAGGATTTCTAATGCACTTTTTTAATATTGATTTTGGAGAAGAAATTTTTTGAATAGTTTGATGAAATATGTAAAGAAGTCATTGCCAATAGAGTTTATAAGTTGACTAATAATATATATACAAATTGTGAAATCTTTTAAGATAAAAGCTTTTAATGATGTTCATCCGAGATGAGGAAGAGTAAGGGTGTTGTACAATTGCTGTACAATTTGATTTTAACAATAAATGATGGCAATTAAAGATGATTTTGGGGAATGGATTAGTTCACTTTCCAAATGGAGTCCGCTTATTCTTGTCCTTGCTTTTCTCGACATGTTGTGTCCTTTAGGCTTCTCTAGGTGAAACTTCAGAGCGGCGACACCTATAAGTGGGATAATCAGCACTCAAATTTTGTGTTCAATTAGCGGACAAATGCCACATTTCTTCATCTCATTTTCCACTTGTCTTCTTATATTCTTCCCTTTAGCGGATTGGAAGTTAACTCAAACCTTACCTTCTCTGGTAAAAGACAAAAATGAAATTCTGAATTCGCATGTTGGAATTCCAAACTTGAGTATCGGAAAGTGTCAGGGAAAGTTGACTAAGTGTTAGATTTTTTGACACATATTAACCGAGTGTCAAAAAATGTCAGAAAGTGTTAGAGAGTGTCGGAGTGTTAGACACGACATGAAAGTTCCCAGAGAGTCTCGGTGCTTCTTAACATCTTATCCCAACCCCAACCCCCACATAAAAAAGAGAAAATTCAATTCGGTTATCCTTCAATAAAATGTCACTTGATAGTCCAAAATCGACACCAAACTTGGTCCATCAGATCAGCCCATCCGGCCATTTGATTTCGACCATGTACAAGGAAACGAGGGAATTTGGATTCTTCTCTAGTCTTCTTCCTCTAGAACCGAGATCAGCTCTTTTGGTTTTCTATTTTCTCGATCTTTCATCCAATCATTAATGTTGATATCTCGGTTTTCTCATTTTTTTTACTATGCTAAAAAGAAAAAGAGCATAAGCCCATTTCTGACTCTCGAACTCGCAACAACCCTAATTCACTTGTGGTCTAAGACATGCGACACCCCAGGTTTTGTCGTCGACCAGTTCACTTTGTCTTGTTGTCGCGACCTTCCCGAAGGTGAATCACCATGGGAAGACTAATGGATTATTAAGTCCGAAGACTTAGTGCGGACTCTCCCAAGCCCTACCAACCGCAACTTGGTACTCAAAATTTGACCTATTTAAACATGTAATTTTATTTAATTAGGAGCTGCCACTAATCAATTAGGGTTGATTAGAAACCCAAGTAAAATATCGGAGAATACTTTACTTCTGCGAACCAAAGATTCAATAGGTTTGGGGACATGATTACGCTAAGTTAAACTAGCGCCCTTTCGGTACCCTTTTTCTTTAAGTTTCAAAACTATATATATATATTTTTTTTTGCAAGTAATCTTGGTTGATTTTAACCTAAGCCACTAACATGAAAATGAGTGGTCATGCAAATCACAATCAATAACATTTAGTAAATCTAAAAGGACGAATATCATGATCAACCTTAAAACAAAATAAGCTATAACTAAAATGCATGACCTAAACATAAATTCTAAATGGGATGACATCTACTTTTTTTTTCTAAAATTAATTATATATATAACTCTAGTCTAGGTTTAATATGCATGATTCTTACTCTAACAACATATGACGTGCAATTCAAATGGCCTAACTCTAATGACATATGTCAATTGAAAACTATTGTAACATGTGTGCAATCTATCTAAATATGCATGTGTTACATGATGTGGGATGAATGATGTATTTTGCTATATGCATATGCATGATCTTTTATTTTTATTTTTTTTATGTCCTTTTTGTTAAAAAAAAACTATTTAACTAATGAAATTTCCTAAGCTTCTACATCATATGCAATGTAAACTATAAGACTAATCTGACATGAAATGCATTAATCTACCCTATTATGCGACAGATTTTTTTTATGCATTTTTCGTAATCTTACTAAAAAAATCAACACATATAATGCAACCGATCATGTAAAGCACACAATTTAGTCCCGACCCAAGATAGAAAATCAAAACAATCAAAAACCTGATCCGACGTCTCACGGCTCAATATTTTTGATTATTGAGATTTTTTAACACGACACAACAACCTCACTCAATTGGAATTCAATCAAGCATGCAATACTTCAAACGAGGAAATAAAATATTCAAGAATTAATTGAGATAGGAACTTTACCTACCTTGTCTATTCTTTCCAAGTTTGGACGAGTAACAAATCGCGGGGATCGTAATCAATGATGCTTCAAGGTGGATGGCAAGGGTGTGACGGCGACGTGAGAGCAATTCATGCTAGAGTTGGGTTGAATTGTGGTGGCATGGACTGATTTGAATTGTGGAATCGCCGCCAAGAAATTGTTGGGAATATCGTCGAAACGTGGACAGTAACGTGAGAGCGAGACCGCACCCGATGGTTGTCAGAATGATTGAAAACTTCGGAGGAGGACGCTCGATTCCCCTTTCACTTCCTTTCTCCTTTGACTTTGCTGGACGCCTCTCCATGTCTCACGATCCTTTCTCCCTTGTCTCTTGGGAAGAGACCTCCTTTTGTGAGCCGATCTTCAAGACCTGCAGCAAAAAGAGATGCTTTTTCTCCTCTCTCTATATTGCGCTGCCGCTATTTTTCTCTCAATTGTGGCTGTGTTTTTTTTTTCGTCCTTCAATGTTTGTGGCCCCCTTTTTATAGGTGAGAAAAATATGTTATTTAAGGAAAGATGATAAATTTGCACGTTGCATATTTAACTCTTGTATCCCACGTGCAATATTTTTCCAATATTTCATCCGACACTTTTCCTGAATAATGAGAATATTCTCGGGAACATTCTCATATTCTCGGGAATATTCTCATATTCCAACTCGTTATCTCTTAACGATAATATTTCATCCGACACTTTTCTTGAATAATGTGAATATTCTTAGGAACATTCTCATATTCCCGAGAATATTCTCATATTCCAACTCGTTCCCCTTCACGGGCTTAGCCAAATTTTTTTTTCCTTGTGGGCTTAGTCCAACTTGTTAAATTAAAGCTTAGAACCATCAATGGAAACCCATCTGCCACAAGTCCAATGCAAATGCAATAATAAATTATCCTAAAACTATATGCTATGTAATTTAATCCTAATATTTTTTGTTTAGGGGTTAAAATTAATCCCTAAATTTTTTTGCATTAAATTACGAATGATCAATCAAAATTTAGGTGTCAACACTTGTCATTAAGCACATGTGGAAATGATATTAAACACACTAGTCAATCATCAAGTAGAGATAGCAAAAAGACATAGTAGTAAAACAGCAGCATCACATTTTTATTTATTTACAAAGGTTAACCTGGGGAATCGTACATACACAAGCCCTTCTTCGGGCGATGTCCCAAAGGACTACACAAAAGGGGACCAAGCTTGGATAACCTACAATCAACTAAAAAGGAGAGAAGAGTCAATAAAAAAGGATTAGGCATCAAGTGCCTAATTGCTAGTCTCAAAAGAGTCCATTTCCCGTGTCCCTTGGACAAATCACTTTCTTTTCATAAAAGCGGTCCATTTCCAAAGCTCGCCCAATGAGGGATCCTCCACCGCGCCATTAAGAGGATCAAGATCCATAGGGTCCCATACCTTGTCACCCGAACCCTCGTGAGGTGGAGGTCCATTATATCTCTTTAGGGGGCTGTAAACCATATCCCCTTGCCTAATGTATCATGCCTTGAAAATGTGCGGCATGTAATGGTCCCTTTCTCCCTCATCCACCTAGATCATCGTCACGTGATACTTGTAAAAAAAATTGCAACTCGGAACGAGTCACATGGTGATGGCGGTGCTCATATCCATGGGGACATTGAACCTCATCGGGCACGGCGTCATACTAGGGCCTTGAAAATGTTTAACCACGACAGGTAAGATGAACTCAATAAGTTAAAATCCTAAGCCGGGTAAGATGAACTTAATAAGTTAAAATCCTAAGCCTCAATTAGGAACTTTGCTCATCTCAAGTGCAACCTAACCAAACAACCTAATACTGATGGCAAATCAATTGTAAAGTGACATTCGCTTTGCTTTATCTAATAACATGGAAAGAATCTCAATCACAGTATAAGCTATTAGCCATCAAATGTAACTATAGGCAGTCTCACCTTGCTTTGGTACACGTACCCTACATGATGCAATATAATTCGTGCTAGAACAACATTAACAAATAGTTCACATAATCAAAATAGATATTAAACTTTCCCATGCATTAGCATCCACACGTGTTCCAATTATTACGACCCCTCATGCCATAGCACAACCTTATGATTGGCAGTCTACTAGTCCAAAAACTAGACATCGTCCCCTTGGTGGGCATGGCTACATCATGGCCCTCCCCCCATACAACATTCTCAAAGGAGCATTAGTCCGGCTTTTACCATGACTTAGCATTTGACTATTGTTAAGCAACCGATAAAATCGAGAGACCCAAAGGCCACGACACCACCCCAAGGGTTGGCGGTTTTCCAACAGCATCGGGTATCCCCTTTATGTGACCATTCAACACAACCATCAACCATATCATATCTTTCTTTTCTCTATAGCCAATGCAACCATGGTTTGTGCTTATGCAACATGCTATTGCAATTATCACACATATAATACAATGCAATGATTAACAATGGTCATGTGAACTTGTATAATTCAATAGTTCTAGATATGGCCAACAAATAGCAGTTCAAGTAATAATCCAACAATTAGTCCTCATCAAACAATGTCATAATATTCACATAATATTTGAGATAGTAACCACCATTAATTATTCCCGTAAAATCAACAATTACCAATAACTTGTTCACAAATATTCACTCTAACAACTAATCACGTGTCTCAACCAATTATCGATAATCAATTATTCTCTAAATTATTGACTACCACAAAATAAGCATAATCTTTAATTACAACCTCCAAAAATACTCATTTATATATGGATAAAATACTTTAGTCAATTATTTTAATAAATAATCAACTCTCACAAAATAATTATAAATATTTACCCCTTTCATAGTTAAAGGCCATATAATATTATCATACATATAACTACCAACCTTAAATATATAAGCAATAATTAAAATAAGTATAACTATTGCCTAATTTAATCAATTATCAACAAATAATCATAATTACCTAATAATTCGAAATTAATTAATATTATAAATAATAATTAATTTCCACAAAATAATTTAATATTTCCATAAATAAATAATTTCCATATAATGATATAATTATAATTAATTATTCCCATAAATAATTAATCATAATTAACTAGTACAAATCTTTCATTAACCAAATTAATCAACCATAAGCAAGATTAGTAATATAATATAATGCTAATTAATCATAATCCCAATTAATTAACAACAAAGCATAATTAAGCTACTAGTAGCTTACCATATTTCAACTTAAGCATAATTGATGCATATAAACCATACTTAAGCGTAAATCGTCATCATTAACTACTAATCATAGTTACATTAATTAAACCACTCCTAAAGCAAGATTAACCTAGAACTAAAGGATTAGGAAATTAACTCACACTCTAATCGATTCAGGCGACATTGGGATGACAGCAAGGACAAGGGTCACAAGAGCTTAGATTGAGGACGGCAATGGACAACAAATGATGGTCGGATCTCGGCAAAATAGTTCCAGTGAACTGTTCTCAGCAAAACAGAAGGTAGCGGTTGTTTAGGGGTTGGATAGGCGTCTGGCAATGACAAGTGGCTACCAGCAAGCAATGGCTGGACTCCAGATGGCATTAGTTACATGGTGGACAATGGCAGCGGCTTTGGTGGATGGCAACAGAGGCGGCAGCAACAATGGACGGCAAGAGGTGGTGAAATGGAGAGGAAAACAAAGGAAAAAGGAAGAGAAAAGAGAGAGAGTGAGCTGAAGAGTGGGCTATGCGGCTACTAGAGAGAGAGGAGAGAGAAAGATGAAGCAAACTTGGATAAGAAGTCCTCCAACTTGCCCTTCAAGTTTCAACCACAACCAAGCAATCCTAAGCCACTAAAGACCACACAAAGAAAAGTTTCTAGAAGAGGAAGGGCCATGGGCTAAAAAGAAAGGAAGATGGGCTAGCTTGGGCTCTCTTTGGGCCGTCCTTGATGGGTGCTAGGTCCATTGGGCCACCAGCTTGGGGCCAGCCCACTTGTTGGCCTAATTCCTTGGTCCAAAATTTTCTTTTCCAAAACTTTGCGGCTCACCAAAAAACTTGAGAATAAATGTAGCAATGTCTACTTATCTAGTCATGAAGTACTTGAAAAGTCGATACCCGAAATCGAATTAAAAATCAAGGTTAAATTAAATCAATTGAGACTTAGTATGGTCTAAACCTTTGGGCAGCATTTTAGGATTTTCCTTACGTTTGACTTATGGACGATAGCTTTTCGATCCTTATTTAAGCCAATATTCAAATTAGGGGTGACCATTGATTGTCATGTAATCCTAGAGGTTCAATCAATTATCTTGAGTACAAAGTCAAAAAGGAATGGGTTTAACGTCATTCATAGTTCGTATCGAAGTTGTGTGGAATCACCCATAATCTAGCTTCATTTACTGTCGAATCGATATATTTTCATTCACTAATTGATCAGTAACAGGGTAGTATTGTCCCCCTCGGATCCTTTTGATCGAATGGTCCATTCCTGATTGAATTCATTGGTTGTACATGTATCAATCCCTAATTGCACTTTTGAATTGTCATGCTCCAACCCTTAAGCTCGCGACAACTCCAATTCACTTGTGGTTTGAAATATCTAACACCTTAGGTTCTGTTGTCGACTAGTTCATTTTATCTTGTCATTAAACACATGTTGAAACGATACGAAACACACTCGGTCAAACATCAAGTAGGGATAGCAAAAAGACACAGCAGTGAAACAACAATATCACATTTTATTTATTTGCAGAAGTTAGCTCGAGGAATAGTACATGTACAAGCCCTTCTTCGGGCGATGTTCCAAAGGCCAATACAAAAAGAGGACTAAGCTTGGCTAACCTACTATTAACCAAAAAGGAGGGGAGGGTCAATCAAAAAGGGATTTGGCGAAAAGTGCCTAATTGCTGGCCTCAGAAGGGTCAGACTTACCCAACAAGTGGTCCATCACTGCACCATCAGGGGGATTGGGGTCCATAGGATCCCACACCTCGTCACTCGGCTGCTTGTGTAGCGAAGGCCTATCATAGCCTCTCAAAGGACCATACATCATATCCTCCTGTCAAACGTATCACGCCTTGAAGACATGCGGGACATAATAGTCCCTCTCCCCCTTGTCCAACTAGATTGTCGTTACATGCTAGTTGTACACAAAATTGTAATCTGGGGCGAGTCGCATGGTGTCGATGGTGCTCATATCCATGATAACACCGAACGTCACCAAGTACAATGTCATACTAGGGCCTTGAAAATATTAACCATGACGGGGTGAGATAAACTTAGTAAGTTAAAGTCATAAGCCTTAGTTAGGAACTTTGCTCGCCTCATGTGCAACCTACCTAGGCAACCTAATACTGATGAGAGATTAATTGCAAAACGATCCACACTTTGCCTTAATTAATAATGTGCAAAAATTCAACCACAATATAAATCATTAGCCATCAAATACAACTATAGGCAATCTCACCATGCCTTGACACACGTACTTTGCAAGATACAATATAACTCAAGCCATAACAACTTCAACAAGCAACTCACATAATTAGAACACCTATCAAACTTTCTCATGCATCAGCATCCACATGTGTTCTAATTATTACGACTCCTCAAGCCGTGGCACAACCTTGTGGTTAGCAATCTATTGGTCCATAAACCAGGCATCATCCCCCTCTTGGGCACAAGTATGTCATAGGCCTCCCTTGAGACAGTATTCCCAAATGAGCAATGGTCCGGCCTTTACTACAACTCAATATCTACCATTGCCATGCAACAAATAAAAATCGAGCAACCTCTATAGCCAAGGCACTATCCCAAGGGTTGGTGGTCTTCCAACGGTGTCGAGTATCCCCTTTTATGTGACCACATAGTACAACCATCAACCATTTCATTTCTTTCTTTTCTTTGTTGCCAATGCAACCATGGTTCGTGCTCACGCAATATGTTATTGCAATTAATACATGTATAATGCAATGCAAATATAATCAATGATCATATGAACTTACATAATTCAGCAATTCCAAATACAACCAACAATAGAGCAATTCAAGTCGTAATCCAACAATTAGTCTCAACCAACTAATGCCTAGATATTTACATGGTACCCAATATAGTAATCAGCAGTGATTATCCCTATAAGAATCAACAAATACAAACCATTTGTTCCCAAGCAAATACTTCGATAATTAATCACGTACCTCGACAATCAACGATAATCAATCACGTACCTCAATGATCAACGATAATCAATCACGTATCTCAACAATTAACGATAATAAATTATTCCCATGAATAATTAATTACCACAAAATAAGTATAGACCTTGATTATATTTCTAAAATACTCATTAATATTGTATAAAATACTTTAGTCAATTATTTTAATAAATAATTAACTCCCACAAAATAATTATAATGAATTACTATTTCCAAAAATAGTTACTACACATAAAATACTTCCTTTAAAATAATCAATGGTCCTTCAACTTTATCACATATGTATAACTATCAACCTCTCATAAATAAGAAATAATTAAAATAAGTATAAATATTGCTCAATTTAATCAATTATCAATAAATAATCATAATTAATTCTTTCTCCAAAATAATTATTTATCCATAAATAACCAATAATTTGAAAATAATTAATTTAAATAATCAACTAATTTCCACAAAATAATATAATATTTCCATAAAATAATATAATTATAATTAATTATTCCCAAAAATAATTAATTATAATTAACTAATTTAATTAACCATAAGCAAGATTAGTATAATAAAATATGCTAATTAATCATAATTCCAATTAATTAACAACAAAGCATAATCAAGCCACTATTAGCTTATCATAATCTCACTTAAGCTTAGCTTAAGGCATATAAATCATACTTAGGCATAAACCATCCTCATTAAGCACTAATCACACTTAAGACTAATTAAACCACTCCTAAAGCAAGATTAACCCATAACTAAGAGATTAGGAAATTAACTTACACTCTAAATAATTCTGACGACACCAGGACAGTGGCAAGGATGAGGGCTACGCGAGACTAGCTTGGGGATGACGAGATAGTGGCCGGATTCCGATGAAATAGCATTGATAAGCTTTTTCTCATAAAACAACATTAGTGGTGTCAAGTGCTGGACGGCAGCTCGTGGTGATAGGCGGTGGCCAATGGGCTACGAATGGACTTCGGACGGTAGTAGCTACACAGTGGACAATGGCAGCAACTCCAGCGGATGGCAATAAGAGTGGTGGCAACAACGAACAACAAGGGGTGATGAGAATAGAGAAGGAAATTAGGGAAAAAAGAAGAGAAAAGAGAGAGAGAGAGAGTGAGCTGGGGAGGGGGATGCCGACCAAGTGAAGAGAGAGAGAGCAAGCAAACTTGGACAAGAAGCCTTGGCAACTTGCTCAACAAGATTGAACTACAACCAAGCAATTCCTAGTGTCTAAGGACCACACAAACAAAGCTTTTGGAAGAAGAAGGCCCATGGGCTGAAGAGAAAGGAAATTGGGCCAGCTTGGGCCCTCTTTGGGCAGTGCTTGTTGGGCACTAGGCCCATTAGGCTGCCAGCCTTGGGCTGGCCCACTTGCGGGCCCAATACCTTAGTCCAAAAATTCCTTTTCCAACACTTTGTGGCTCATCGAAAAACCCGAGAATAAATGTGGCGACGTCCAATCATTTAATCACGAAGTCCCTAAAAAGTCAATACCCAAAATCGGATTAAAAATCGGGATCAATTGAATCAATTGCAACTTAGTACGGTTTAGGCTATCGGGTTAGGTTTTCCTCACGTTTGATCCGTGATTGATAACTTTTCGATCTATGTTTAAGCCAATTATCAAATCAAGGATGACCTTCAGTTGTCATGTAATCTCAAAAGTTCAATTGATTATCTTGAGTACGAGCTCAAAAGGAACCGGTTTAACATCGTTCATAGTTCATATTGAAGTCGTGTGGAATCATCCGCAATTTGGCTTCATACCTCTATCAAATCGATTTATTTTCGTTTACTAATGGACTGGTAATAGGTTGGTATTGTCCCCCTCAGATTCTTATGGTCGAATGGTCCGTTCCTGATTGAATCTACTGATCATACATGTATCAACCCTAATTGCACTTTCGAAAAGTCCATTAACTCATGAATGATCAGTTCAGAGTAATTGTACTAACAGAGCTTTGATTAATATCACCATTTCATATAATTTCAAAATAGGATCGAAATTTAGGATGTCACACGAATGGTTCATTAACTCATGATGATCGGTTTAGAGTAATTGTACTAACATGGCATTGATTAATATCACAATTTCATATAATCCAAAAATAGGGCTGAAATTCAGGACGTCACACCATTGGCACGTGTCCTTGGCTATTAGAAAAGATTCCTTAAAAAACAAACCTTTTATTTCATTTGCATTTATTAATACATGAGAAGCTAAATCTGTAACCACACACCGAAGCCATTCCTCCAACCATTAAACCAAGCTCCACGAGATTCACTAAGACACTGTTTTCTACTGGTAAGCTTATATGTACATTACTGAAAATCTTGTCTAAAATCAAGAAATCGGTCTTCGGACCTATGTTCACACAATTCAACACCAATCTGCTAATAAGCTGAGTTCCGATCTTAAACAACCTTGAGTTGCATGAGACAAAGGAGTAAATTAGTCAGCACATCGTTTCCCTAATTGATGATATTCAAAACGTCGTATGTTATTTCTTCAGTATCTCCAAGTAGGCGAGTAAGTGTGCTAGCTATTGGACCATTACTGAAGGTGATCGTTAATGCTTGCAATGTTCATGTGCTTCAGAATCTGTCAAGCCAAAGCTAGAATTGGATTTTTTTTTGGCACAATGTTAATAAAAATAGGTTATCGATATTGAGTTTTACAAAGTACAAACGGTCCATTTTTTTGAGCACAAAACGATAGAATCGTCATTGGGATCAAGTGAGCTAGTACTAATATGATTTAATTGTTCGAACAAGCACTATTTCCGAAAAAATTATGACACTCATTTGAAACTTTCATCACTTGCACCTCCTATCACTAATATCTAATCTAGTGATACAAGGAGCTGATTCCTCAGGTTGTCTAGAATAGTTGAACTCCATTTTAGCAAAAGTTACAATACTGACCTGGCAGCTTCTTAGCATCTGAGGAGCACTCCTATATAAATATTGCTATATGGCAACCTGTGTCAATTTTGATATAGCTACCCCTTTGTTAAAGGTCGTTTGAGCTTTTTCTGGGCTATACCTGATTGGAAAGATAGGATGATGAAATGGTGGTCACATCGATTCCAATTATCGACCATCGAGCTCAGTTATGGTTACCTCATTTGCAGAAGCTCCTGCAATGGGTGGAAGATCGATAATGTTGCCGCTTCCGTTCAGAATGAATGCGGGCTTATTAGGAGAGGCAAGGGCTGCCTCATTACCCAACATTATGACAATGTCCATCATGGTTGCCGGTCTGCCGTGCGTTCTTGTACGCACAGTAGGCCGATTTGGACGCTTCTTGAAACCTGATGAGCGTTGTAGGGTTGGGCCATCAATGAATCAACCATGTCGGAGGATTTTCCTTCTTTCCATAAGTTCCAAGCCTACAAAAGTTGAAGGTAACATCTTTGAGAGATTAAGCAATGACATCTGATATCAAGACGCTGTCGAAGGTAAAGCGGGGTGGAGGAACTTTTCGTTTCATGTCCTTACATGTGCAATTAGATTCAAAGATGCACTGTCATCGTTGAAATCAGTGTTCCGCTTGCCGCTGACTATTTCCAATAATATGACACCAAAGCTGAAAACATCAGACTTGATCGAGTATAATCCTTGCATTGCGTATTCTGGAGACATGTAGCCACTATACAAAATTGAACGCATGAATATATCAGGACATCTAATCAGTTTGTATCTCTCCCCTTATTGAGTGCTTGGATGACTTGGTTAGATAACTTACTATGTGTAGAATCTGGTCTTCTCTAACATCTTAGCCATCCCAAAATCAGAAATTTTTGGATTCATTGTTCCTTTGAGATCACACTTGATCCTGTTTGTATTTGCCTGAATCTGGTCTTGGATGACTTGGTTAGATAGTGTAGAATAACTTAAACATCCTGAATCTGGTCTTCTCTAAACATCTTAGCCATCCCAAAATCAGAAATTTTTGGATTCATTGCAGCATCGAGGAGGACATTACTTGCTTTGAGATCACGATGTATGATTTTAAGTCTTGAATCATGGTGAAGATATAAAACTCCTCGAGCAATTCCAAGAATAATTTTGAAACGCTGGTTCCAATCAAGGGTTGTCCTTTTTGCTTTATCTGTGACCCAAAACCGGAAAGAAGAATTCACCGACCATTATGTCATGAAATTGATGCCAATGGCGAGGCATTTCAGCAATTAGATTAACATGAAGAGTAAAAAGAAGGTAAGGCCATACTGAAAATGAAGCCATCCAAACTTTTGTTAGGCAAGTACTCGTAGATTAACATCCTCTCATCTTGATTGATGCAACAGCCCAACAGCCTCACGAGATTCCTGTGTTGGAGTTTGGCTATAAGCATGACTTCGTTCTTGAATTCTTGACACCCTTGTCCTGAACTCTGCGATAACCTCTTCACAGCTACTTCCCGTCCACAGGCCAACCGTCCCTAAAATATTGTCTCACCTCAAGACATATCCATGAAAACTACTTTGTTACCTTGTTTCTTAGTTCAGGCTTTCTTAAGGATAGCCAATTGTTGACCTCGTACATCAACCATCTTGGACAACTGAGACTAAAGCAGAAAGGGAGATCAAAGATTTAGTATTAGGACATGGTATAGTACCTTGTAGACTGGACCGAATCCTCCTTGTCCAAGCTTGTTCGTCAAGGCGAAATCATCTGTGGCAGCTTTAATTGTTGTGATATCTAAGAGAGGTAATTCTTGATATTTTGTTGTTCCATCTAGCTCCTTTCCAACCTCAGAGCCTATCACACAAAAGAACTACAAATCAGTATGAGTCGACACTAATTATCATTTGTCCTGACAAGCACCATCATATGACCCAAATTCTCGAGTCGATAAAAGCACCAGAACTTTAGTGTGATACGTGTATAAATATGGTTTTATGGAGCAAAATAAGGGATTGTAGTGTAGACATAAAAGAAACAAGCAGATAATTCTTACCTTTTCTTGTCTTTTTCACGAGCACAATAGACACCACAAGAGAGATTATTGCTGCAGCAGAAACTAACACTATCAAGGTTGCCAACACCTTTTTCCTCGAAAGAAATCCTTTCTTCTGAAACTCAGCTGAGAGGAGAGACTTTTAGTCGATCTATCATACAAGACTTACTGTGCCACTACAATCACATAATAGTGAAAAAAATTTAAGCAAATTAGAATGTCCTACTGATTTCCCCTTTATAGGATTACCTAATACAAGGGCATCCACGCGCACGTATAAGTCTCGTCCTCCACCTCTGATCTCTCTTGTATCCATCAGGTCTCCGTACCACATCAAGCATCCTCTTCCTCCTCTCGTAAAATCTGCATCTGCATAGGCCGTGCATGAACAATTCCTCGTGCATTCACCCTCACACTCCCTCAAAGTTTTATTCTCATCAAATGATGCGACTGAAGTGTCTGGCACTTTTACATCAGCTACTTTTACGAACCCTTCGCCATTCCTACAAACCGACTCTTGATTCTTCCTGATGCACCCCCCTGAACTGTCTCTCATGCTCCAATCGTTCGGGGACTTAGGGGCAAACCCGGGTAGGCAGTTGCACTCAATTTGGTCCATGCTATCGGAATGACAGTTTCCATTGGCACCGCAATGCCCATAGGAGTCACATTGGTCCTCTGGTTTGGTGAAAAAAGTGACCCACTCGCTCTTATTTTCAACCCACGTGAGCATTTGCACGATTCCGGACTCTTGAACCACTCCCCTCACATAGGTTGACGAATTAAAAACATTTGAGAACAGGACGGCCTCATCAGCATCAATTATGATGCTACAGTTGAACAATGACGACTGGCCAACAGTAGGGAGCACATTCAATCTGACTCCATTCCAGGGGCTTGGTTGCCATAACGGAACCTGATTTTTGTACAAGGTTAAGTGTGGGAAACCACTGGGGTTGATCATGTAATAAGTCGTTCCTGTTCCAGGGTCATCCTGGGACTTCCAAGATGTAAGGATTCTATTTAGGCCACTGGTGCGGTTGAGCCCGAGTTTCATGGAGGGGAGAAAAGTATCGGTTGGATAGTTGAAACTCTGCCAAAGGACTGAACTTTTTTTGCCATCCTGAAACAGAACAAGATTACCTGAATCCAAAAGTTGAGCTACGCAGTCATTTGCCACCGACGATAACGAAAGATTGCTGCCCCAAACAGAGATGCTTCTCTTTGTGTCGTACAGTATGAGATTTCCTAGCTTGTTGATACTGAGACGTCCCGAAGTATCTTCAACAGGTTTGTCCCGGTTGGCGATCCACACAACCGTTTTCTCAGGAATTTTGTTGTACCATAGTCCTAAGTACCTATGGCTAGAATTGCTAGGGCTAAAGAAGCCAAGAGCAAAATCTCCACCACTGGAGATCAACACATCACCATCTCTGATAGAGCTTTCTCTCGTAATCAGGTCAGTGGAAATGCATGCTCTGCAAAGAACTGATGATATAAATAAATTGAGAAGATATCTTGGCCAATTCATGAGTATGAAAAGTAGACAATAGCATGAAGCAAATTGCAGTATTAAATGGCGATTTCACAATTTCTGGCTGCTTTTTCTTGCCCTTTCTTCTAATGGGTTTTCACTTTCATAAGAGAAGCAAATTAGGAAGAAGGAATTTTTTTTTGAAGGTTAGCCAAAGATACCAGCAAATACATACACGCCTTACTACAGGCGACAAGCTAAGCGGCCTAGCTAACCTAACCCCTCGGGAGTTTAACATACAACCTAATACAGCAATCAATGCAATACCACCCCGAGAAATAACCACAAAAGACAGTTTAATACACGGGTGCAATCACAAAGGCGACCCTACCTCGGCCTTGGCACACGCGACCTGCAGAAACTGTCATTTAATCCATCACGACATTAAGAGCATGCGAATAATCAGAGCATCTCACACAACTTTCTCGTGCCTCACATCCACACATATGCTTCGATTATTACGACCACTAGGGCCACGGCACAACCTTATGGTTGGCGGTCTACCAGTCAAAGACCAGGCATCGTCCTCTCCCATGAGGCACGGCGACGTCACGGGCTCTCTCCCATCGACGGCATTCCCTATGGAGCATGGGGCCCGCTCATTGCCGCAGCCCCGCAACTGACCACTGTCAGGCAACCGACCAAAGTCAGGACGACCAAAAGGCCACGGCACAACCCCAAGGGTTGGCGGTCTACCGGCAGCGCCGGGCTCTCCTCTTAATGTGACCATGCAATACATCATCAAACAATCCATTTTTTTCTTTGCTTTGTCGTGAATGCAACATCACCCATGCTCATGCGACATGCCATTTCTGATAATCCACGTAATATGTCATGCGGTATCACTCCACAATTCCAAAATTCCAAATTCCACCAATCAACAATCACGTACATTCCCTAATTCTCGGGACTAACTCAATAAATCAAACACGTTCACTTCCACTTGGTCTTCAATCGTGCATTTCATCATCATTCACGCATATAATTAACAATCGGCACTTCAAGAAAGCATAACAACCAATAACATATCAATTTGAAACCAAAATTTATTTATGTATGAACAGTGCCGTGAACAGTAATCGTGAACAGTAACTAATCCGAAATTAATAAAATAATATTAAACTTAACCATGGTTACTAAATTTAACCTAACTAGGGTTAATTAACTCAACCATAATTAATAATTAACCATAGTTACTTTAGAAACTAACCCTAGTTACTTTAATTAATTAACCTTAGTTACTTTAATACTAACTATGGTCAATTAACTAACCCTAGTCAGTCTTAATTAACCAGACTAATTAACCAATCAAACTTAATTAATCACAAATACACAAATACACTAATTAACCCCTAAGCAAGATTAACCCCTAAACAAGGATTAGGAAGTTAACTTACTTGGATCGGAAATCCGGCGACACCGGCGCGTAGAGTGGAACGAGGGCTACGAGGGGTAAGCTCGGGGATGGCAACGGACGACTAACGGTGGCCGAAACGGGCCAAAACAGCCCTCGGAACACTGTTCACGCGGAATCGACCAGCGAGAGAGAAAAAGGCCGAAACGGGCGGTTCGGGCGACCGGGGTGACCGGGGGTGCGCGGCTGGCTTCCTAACTTCCAAGACTACACTTTGGGTGGTGGTGGCGGCTCCGGTGATGGCGGCTCCGGTGATGGCGGCAAGGCTGTTTTTGGGCTGGAAAACAAAGCATGGACAAAGAAAGAACACCGAAAATGGAAGAGAAAAGGAAGAGAAAAAGGGAGAGAGAGTGAGGGCTGGCTGGTGCACGAATTTTGGGGAGAAAGAGGAGAGAGAAGAGGCTGCTGAAGGCTTGGATAAGGCCAAGGCAAGTGGGCTTGCCACTTGCTTGAAGGACCAATCAAAAACAACCAAAAACAAAGCATAAACAAAGCCCACTTGGGCACAAAAGCAAAAGGCCAAAGAGAGAAGCCCATGGGCTGGAAATGGAGGGGAACTTGGGCCAACTTGGGCCCCTCTTGGGCTGGGCTAAATGGGTGCAAGGCCCATTGGGCCGCCGGTCTTGGGCCGGCCCACCCGTAGGCCCGAAACCCGGTCCAATTTTCCCCTTTTTCCGACACTTCCACGTCCAACGGAAAATCCAAAAATAAATGAGGCGACATCCAAATATATAGTCCTGGCATCACTGAGAAGTCGATTCCCAAAATTGGATTAAAAATCGGGGCCAAACTGAGTCGATTGCGACTGTAGTACAATTTGGATTATCGGCGCCCTTTTTGGACTTTCCTCACATTTGACCCATGGTCAACCATTTTTTGAACCATGTTTACGCCAATTCTCGAGTCAGGGACGTCCCTCGATTGTCGTGTGATCCCGGGGGCTCAATTGATAATCCCGAGTACCAGATGAAAAGGATTCGGTTTAACGTCGTTCGTAGTTCGTATCGAAGTCGTGCGGAAATCACCCGCAGATCGACTTCGTACTTCTATCGAATCAATTTATTTCCGTTTCCTTAATAGTCTAGTACTTAGAGGATATCGTTCCCGCCCAGGTCCTCATGGTCGAAGGGTTCATTCCTGATCGAAATTGCGAGTCGTACGCGAATCATTTCCTATCGACGCCTCTCTATAATCCATTATCCCACGAACACACAGTTCGGAAAATTTGTACTGACCAGGCCTTCGACTAATATTGCCCTTTTATAAAATCCTAAAATAGGGTCGATTTTCAGGATGTTACATAGGGTGTGGAAGTCATAACCCAAACCTGAAGATAAATCGTCCCCACCCTAATCTCTCTTTAGAAGGTGGGGATTCAACCCTCCACCTCTCCCCTATTTGATGCATCAAAGAGTTGGCCTCCTTGAATATGTGTTCACTCCGGTCAATCTTGTAATTATTGTAAGGTGGCACTCACATTGCTTCTTTTACCCTGCCAAGCCAAGAGGGGAATTGTTCAGTTCATGGGTGAAAAGTGAAAGAAATAACAAACTCACATTTGATGTCTGAAATAAAAAAACAAGCAATTGATGACTTAACTTTTTTCGTGAAGGAAGGTTCAAGTAAAAACTAAATGGGTTAAAAAAATTTAGTTGTATTAGGGCTCCCCAAGTAGTGGGCTGTGATCATCAAAACGTTGACCCCTGGAATAGTTGTTCACTTTAGTCAATCTTGTAAGGTAGCACTTACATTGCTTCTTTTACTTGCCAAGCCAAGGAGGGAATCATTAAGTTGATCGGTGAAAAGTGAAAGAAGAAGGAATTCACATTTGATGTCTTAAATAATTTTTTTTTAAAAAGGAGCAATTGATGACTTAACTTTTTCCGTGAAGGAAGGTTCAGCTAGATACTAAATGGGTTTAAAATTTTTATTTGTATTAGGGCTCCCCAAGTAGTGGGCTCTGACCATCAAAATGTTGACTCTTGGAATAAGTGTTCACTCTAGTCAATCTTGTAAATATTGTGAAAAGTGAAAGAAAGAAGAAACTCACATTTTATGTCTGAAATAAAAAAGAAGCAGCAATTGATGACTTAACTTTTTCCGTGAAGGAAGGTTCGACTAGATACTAAATGGGTTAAAATTTTTAGTTGCATTAGGGCTCCCCAAGTAGTGGGCTCTGATCGTCAAAATGTTGACTCCTGGAATATTTGTTCGCTATAGTCAATCTTGCAATTATTGTAAGGTGGCACCTACATTGCTTCTTTTATGTGCCAAGCCAAGGAGGGAATTGTTAAGTTGATGGGTGAAAAGTCAAAGAAAGAAGAAACTCACATTTGATGTCTGAAATATAAAAGAAGAAGCAATTGATGACTTAACTTTTTCCGTGAAGGAAGGTTCAACTAGATACTAAATGGGTTAAATTTTTTTAGTTGTATTAGGGCTCCCCAAGTAGTGGGCTCTAACCATCAAAATGTTGACTCTTGGAATATGTGTTCACTCTAGTCAATCTTGTAAATATTGTAAGATGGTACTTACATTGCTTCTTTAACCCGCCAAGCCAAGGAGGAAATGTTATATTGATGGGTGAAAAGTCAAAGAAAGAGGAAACTCACATTGGATGTCTGAAATAAAAAAAGAAGTAATTGATGACTTAACTTTTTCCGTGAAGGAAGGTTTAACTAGATACTAAATGGGTTAAATAAATTTAGTTGTATTAGGGCTCTCCATGTAGTGGGCTCTGATTATCAAAATTTTTGACTCCTGGTATATTCATTCACTCTAGTCAATCTTGTAAAATTGTAAGGTGGCACTTACATTGCTTCTTTTACCCGCCAAGCCAAGGAGGGAATTGATAAGTTCATGGGTGGAAAGTGAAAGAAAGAAGAAACTCACATTTGATGTCCTAAATAAAAAAGAAGATATTAATGACTTAACTTTTTCCATGAAGGACGGTTCAACTAGGTACTAAATGGGTTAAAAAATTTTAGCTGTATTAGGGCTCCCCAAGTAGTGGGCTCTGATCATCAAAATGCTGACTCTTGGAATATTTGTTCACTCTAGTCAATATTGTAATTATTGTAAGGTGGCACTTACATTGCTTCTTTCACTTGCCACACCAAGGAGGGAATTGTTAAGTTGACGAGTGAAAAGTGAAAGAAAGAATAAACTCACATTTGATGTCTGAAATAAAAAGGAAGCAATTGATAAGTGAATGACTTAACTTTTTCAGTAAAGATAACTGCATTTAGATACTAAATAGGTTAAATATTTTAGCTATATTGGGGCTCCCCAAGTTGCGGGCTCTGATCAACAATGATAACAAAACTTTCTTAGAGATCAAAAGATTTCCATATCTGATAGAATTGTCCCTACTAATCAAGCTAGAGGAAAAGCATACTCATGAGTAAGGACAATAAAATAAGACGACACATTTGGAGAATAAGATGAGAATTTCACCTAAAGGTGAACATGGTTCCAAGATAGAACCTAAAATTGAAGAACCAGATCGATGAGAACCTATTCAATTCTAAGTTTTAAGATATACAGGATAAATTCTAAATTTCAAAAATTAGAAATTTTTTTTTGATAGGTAAAACCTGAACTTGGAAGCTGAAATAAGGTTTTTTTTTTTTTTTAATATAGTTCTTGATCTATGTATTCGTGTGATCTTGCAGTATATCATAGAGTCTGATAATGAGTGTATAATTTGAAACTACTATTTTGAGCTCCAATTTTATGAATGAGATTTTTACTTTGTTAATGTTTCATTTTCTTCGTATGTCTAAATATAAGTTGTGATCAGTAGATTGCAACGGTAAGTGGTGGTTATTAAAAGTGATGATTCACTATAATTATTCAATTAATAATACAGGCAGAACTTAAGTAGAACCTAAAACCGACTCTAGATACCATGATAGGGTAGGTTCCAGGTTTCAAGGTATGTAAGGTAGGTTATGGGTTTCAAAAAATAAGGAACCTGTTACAGCAGATAAGTTCCGCATTTCAGGTGGAGCCTATATGAACTTTGAACCTGGAACCTCAAACTGCTCACTTCTAATTTTACCTACTCATTAGTCACCAACTTCTTCTATAGGATTTACTATATTTGGTGTATTTCGTGTTGACCTCAAGAATGCTTTTCATTATTGTCAATCTTGATGGCTTCTCTTTGGCACCACGTGCAATATGCATGAGACATGATCGTAATAGAGCACTCCTCATTATAGCTAAATTGACTCACCCTAGGGTCAACAATACAATAAAACGAGACAATGTGGGATGGTTTGCTCAGCACAGACCTATCGGCTTTGAATCTATACCAAATCAATCTGGCCCATAATTCTGAAGTCTATAGTAAGCATCATTATCCATGCTTTGTCATTGTCCTCTGTTAAATCTGTTTACATCTTTGCACCTTGTTCTTTTTCATCTTTTCACTGTACTGAACACACGTAATCTTTGGACAAGTTCAAATGTGGGGAATGAGGTTCGTGGATGTGTTTCCTTTCTAGAATAGAACTATAATTATTTGCGGTGTAGCCCTTGCTCAAATGTCGACATCTTTTTGCTAATTATAGTCTTCTTCTAGTGCTCAGGACAATTTAGAGATTTATTAGCGAATAGTAGTTGGCATAACATGACTCTAGACTTGTGATTAACTTTGCAACTCTAGGTCTTCTAGGTAAAATATAGACCTAAAGTCGACAAACACTCAAGTAATTGCGAAATTCCCAATGAGCACAATGCCATGTGTTGAGAAAACTCCTAATTTTGATGTTAACAAATCATTTTATGTAAGAAATCATACATCTCTTAAGAAGGAAAAACCACAAGGTGGCATATGCTTTTGAGTCTGCTGGTGGCAGAAGGAAAAGCATAAAGTATCTCTGAGTCTTTTGTACTAGATGGGAAATCCGAATAGATATAGTTTCTAAGTTTGATCGTGCCAGACGGAGAACTTAAGCAGATTCAGAACATTAGTCTATTAGACTCAGAATGAAACTTCGGAACCAGATCACCAATGGTCAAGTATTTCACTTACTTTATTTATATTGATTCTGTTGATTGGTAGGATCAATCAATGGACAACTTCCAAAGAAGAATAGAGCACTTATGGAAGCCCATATTCTAATTGTATGGGCGAACAGAATCCAAAGGGATCTGATCTACCTTCAAACAGTCAAAAAGACTTGCCTTATAAAGTCTTTCCAAGAAAGAGAAGACTAAACTCTCAAGGAAAGAGCTAACGGTCGAGTGTGGCTTGGAGAGTATATAATGATAGGATGAGATCTAGAAAACTAGATAGGATTAACATATTCCAAAGCTCAATTCTGTTCTTCATCAGTTATCTAAAGTACGAAATTGAGTGATCCGAGTGTATTACTAAGAAGAGTGACTTTATGAGATATATTATCACCAAATGCTAACATTCAAAAGTGTATAATCACCTTTAATCACATAGTGAAATCCAGCCTATTGGCTGATCGCCTGGAGAGTGGATGTAGGCTTGTTCAAAGCCAAACCACTATAAACTATGTTTGCAATCTTCTCTACTCTCTCTATTTAATTTCAGTTTGTAGATTGCAAAAGATTAATATTGCTTGCGCATAAAGTTCTTCTACACCTATTCACCCCCCTGTAGGTGTTAATACTAGTTATATCAATTGGTATCAAAGCCCTGTGCTCAGTATTTTGAAGTATTTATTATTTCAAAGTTAAAGATCCTCTATGGCTAGTATTCTTACACCGGGTTTGATTAAGGGATAGAGCAATACTCGACCACCATACTTTGATGGTAAAGAGTACAATATATGGAAGAATAAGATGAAGGCCTTCTTCAAATCAAAGGATCCGCTGTAATGGGATGTAGTTGTAAGAGGAGTTGATCCCAGTGCAGAAACTGAAAAAACCACAAAGAAAGATGATGGGAAAACAACATAAACATTAGGTACCATCTCTTTAGAAGAATTGACAAAGAGACAAACTCTTGACACTAAGGCTATCTACTCCCTTTACTGTGCTTTATCCCCTAATGAATATAATTGGATATCTTCTTGTAATACAGCAAAGAAAGTATGCGATAGACTGCACGTGACCTATGAATGGACTGATCATGTTAAAGAGACTAAAGTAAATATTTTACTTGGTCAATATGAATCATTCAAGATGAAATAGGGGGAGTCTATAGGAGACATGTTCAGTTGATTTACAGAAATTATAAATGAACTGACATATCAAGGACAACTTGTTCTCGAACCAATGAAAGTCAACAAGCTTTTAAGAAGTTTATCAAAAGAGTGGAATAATGTGAAGACCTCCATACGAGAAACTCTGTGAATTTCTCCTTTAATAATTGATGAGCTTGTTGGTACCCTGCAATCCTATGAAGCAGAATAAATGAACGAGGAAGTGGAATCTAGAGGTAAGAAATCCATTGCTCTTAAGTCTAATATTGATTTTGATGATACAGATTCTAAGGATGAGCTGGATGACGAAGAACTTGCATTGCTAATTAGAAAAGTAAAGAAGTTAAACAAGAAAGGCATAAAGTTCAACAGCAAGAAGCAAAACAAACAGTCTGGACAACGAAGGACAAAGGATGAGGAAGAATATGTCAAAGATGTTGTATGTTTCGAATGCAAAAAGAAGGGTCACATAAAACAGAATTGTCCCAAGCTCAAAAAGAACAAAGGGAAATATGAAAAATACAAGAAGGCCTTGAAAGCTGAAACATAGAGTGACACTGAGGTTGAAGACAGTGAAGACGAATATGGCAACATCTGTCTAATGGTACATTCATACTCAAACTCTGGAATGGACTCAGAATCAGACTTATACTCAAACTCAAACAAAGAAATTGAAGTTAGTCATTTTGATATTCCCACTGAAGTTTCAAATTATATAAATGCGTTTTGTTCTAATCTAAAATCCACTCTGAAAAGGATCTCTGGTTTAAAAAAGGAAAATCACAAGTTGAGTCAACAAAATTATTCTTTGAAAGGAAAATTTGATGATTTCAAAAATGAATTTTCAGAAATAAAGGAAAATCGAGATTTTATACTAAATGAAAAAGAATCTCTCAAAAAGGAACTTTTGGAGGTAAAGGAAAATCGAGAGTCGTTGCAAAATGAGAATGAATCTCTCAAAATGGAAATTTTAAATATTATTACAAAATTTTCTAAAGGGTCAAAAACCCTGTAGCATATACTTTCCATTCAGATTCCTTACTATGATAAGTCAAGACTTGGGTTCTATAAGGAAAGTGATTCTTTAATTGATTTTCCTAAGGTCAATGAGAGAATTAAACAGAGACCTCCTCGATAGGCCTACAAATATCATTTCAAAAAGAATTTTGTAAGACCTATTGGTAAAGACTGTCTCAAATGTCCCAGAGTCTGGAGACCTGTTCAGAAGAAATGGATAGACAAAGCTTATACTACTAACCCCGAATGACTCAAGAAAATATGGGTACCAAAGAAGAAATGAGTATGCATGTTGATTGTAGGTAAGCTTCATAAGCAAAAAGAAATGGTACTTGGACAATGGATGCTTGAGACACATGATTGGAGATTCAAGAATGTTTGTTGGCTTAGAAAATGTTAAAGGAGGAACAATTTCTTTTGGAGGAAATACCAAGTGAAACATTATTAGATTAGGAACAATTAAGATTGGAAGTCTAATTATCAACAATGTTTCTCTAGTTAAGGGATTGAACTATAATCTTCTCAGCATTAGCTAGCTATGTGATGCTGGTTTCAGAATTGATTTCAAAGAGAACTTATGTTCTGGGACTAGTAACGACTCTTCTCAATCATTCACTGGACGAAGGCATGGGTGTCACGCCCCGACTCTCGAGCTCGCGGCAACCCCATTTCACTTGAGGTCTTAAAATACGACGTCCCAGGTACTGTCGTTGACCAATTCATTTTATCTTGTAATTAAGCACATGCGGAAACGAACAACTCCCAAACCAAACAACAGGGATAGCAACAACGACACGCGGCGGAGGAAAGACAAACACCATTTTATATATATTCGAAGGTTAGCCGGCACACCAGCAAATACATACACGCCTTACTACGGGTGACAAGCTAAGGCCTACTCAAAAAGGGACCGGCCTAGCTAACCTAACACGTTAAGGGATTGAGCTATAATCTTCTCAGCATTAGCTAGTCATGTGATGTTGGTTTCATAATTGATTTCAAAGAGAACTTATGTTCTGGGACTAGCAACGACTCTTCTCAATCATTCACTGGACGAAGGCATGGGAACATTTATCTCCCGAATATAAATGAAGACACTACTAAATGTCTAATTTCAGTCCAAGATGAAGCAAATCTCTAGCATCGTAAACTTGGACATGTTAGTATGAAACAAATCTCTAAGCTACTCAGCAAAAAGCTCGTTTGTGGTTTGCCTTCGTTAAGCTATAAGAAGACAGAACTTTGCTCAACATGCACTCTGGGAAAACAACTAAGAAGCTTTTTCAAATCTGTAAAACAGTTTTCTACTAATCGTGTATTGCAACTTCTTCATATGGATTTATTTGGACCAACTATAACTCAAAGCATTGGAAGTAAGAAACACTGTCTCGTAATTGTAGATGACTATTCTCGTTTTACATGGGTATTCTTTCTTGCTAATAAAGGAGAAACCTTCTCTTATTTTTCAATATTTGTGAAAAGAGTTCAAAATGAGAAATGTTACTCTATTTCTAGTATTAAAATAGATCATGGTGGAGAATTTAAAAATCAAGACTTTGCAGATTTTTGTAACAAAAATGGTATTGAGCATACATTCTCCTCTCCCCACACTCCATAACAAAATGGAGTTGTAGAAAGGAAGAACAGGTCTTTGCAAGAAATGACTAGAACTCTAGTTATTGAAAGCAATGTAGCAACTCATTTCTTGGCAAAAGCGGTTTCTACCTCATGCTATATCATTAATAGAGTCTTTCTTAGACCAATTCTTGAGAAAACTCCCTATGAAATTTTCAAAGAAAGAAAATCAATTGTTTCCTATTTTCACATTTTTGGTTGTCAATGATTTATTCTCAAAAATGCTAATAATCATCCAAGCAAGTTTGAAGAAAGGTTAGATGAAGGTATTTTTCTGGGATATTCAAACACTAGTAAAGCATATAGAGTGTTCAACAAGAACACTCAAACTGTGGAGGAATCCATGAACGTGAAGTTTATGGAGCAAGATATTTCCAACTAGAACAAAACTAAAATTGAAGATTCGAATCAACTGTTATTTCTGAGAAATCAACTCTCAACAAAGAAGCCAACTCTTCTCAAAAAATAGTCACAGAGGAAACTCCGGAACAAAGAACCATTCAATCTGACACCACTTAATCACTAGAAGATCCTATGACAGCGAAGTGCACAACAGAAACTTGGAACATAAATCCAGTCATCCTCAAGAGCTGGTTATTGGAAGTATCAATAAAGGAATTCGAACCAGATCAAGGAACAAAAATGATACAAGTATTGTGGCACTCATCTCTGAAATTGAACCCAAAGGAGTAGACGAAGCCCTTGAAAATGAAAGCTAGATAGAAGTAATGCAAGAAGAACTCCAGTAATTCAAAAGGAATGATGTGTGGGATTTGGTTCCCAAACCCAAGGGAAGAACCATCATAGCACTAAATGGGTCTTTAGGAATAAAGTGGATGAACAAGGAAAGGTGACTAGAAACAAGGCAAGGCTTGTAACCAAAGGTTATTCACAATCAGAAGGAATAGACTATGATAAAACCTATGCTCCAGTAGCAAGGCTAGAAACAATCGGACTGTTGCTTGCTTATGCTTGCTATCAAAACTTCAAGCTGTTCCAGATGGATGTGAATAGCACCTTCTTGAATGGATTTATCAAAGAAGAAGTCTATGTATAATAGCCTCTTGGTTTTGAGGAACCAAGAAAGCCAGACTACGTATACAGACAGAAAAAGACACTATATGGTCTAAAACAAGCACCTCTAGCTTGGTATGAACGATTGAGTAAGTTTCTATTAGACAACAACTTCAAGAAAAGTATAGTAGATACAACACTTCTCATCAAGAAGGAAGGTAAGGATATTATACTTGTACAAGTATATGTAGATGACATAATTTTTGGATCCTTTAATGAACGTTTGTTCAAGTATTTTTCAAAGTCTATGCAGGAGGAATTTGAGATGAGCATGATGGGAGAACTTACATTCTTCCTAGGACTTTAGGTCAAATAATCCAAACATGGCACTTTCATCTATCAAGAGAAGTATGCCAAAGACTTGATCAAGAAATTTGGAATGGAGAATTACAAGAAGACTAAAACTCCTATGTCAACCTCTATTAAACTTGATCAGGATGAAATGGGAAAGAAGGTTGACCAAAAGACCTACAGAAGCATGATTGGCTCTCTTCTTTATCTTACCGCATCTAGATCGGATATTCTATACAGTGTATGCTTGTATGCTCGATTCCAAGTGGATCCTAGAGAATCACATCTCTCTGCAGTTAAGCGTATAATAAAGTACGTTTCTACTTATCCACAGTTGGGTCTATGGTATCCCAAGAAGACAGACTTTACCCTTCTTGGATACTTAGATGTTGACCTAGTAGGATGTAAGGTGGATAGGAAGAGTACATCTGGAACATGCCAACTACTAGGACAAATGCTAGTCTCATGGTTTTCTAAAAAGCATAACACTATGGCTCTGTCTACGGCAGAAGCATAATACGTTGCTCTTGGAAGCTACTGTTCATAGATTCTATGGATGAGACAGCAATTGAGGGACTACGGAAAGGAAGAGACTTGCATTGAGATAGGATGTGACAATACAAGTGCTATAAATCTCACCAAGAACCCGATCCTACATTCGAGAGCAAAGCACATTGAAATCAAGCATCATTTTATTAGAGATCACGTGTAAAATGGTGATATATTTGTGAAATTCATTGATTCGAATAATCAATTTGCAGATATCTTCACAAAGCCGCTGGATAAAGGTACATTTGATTCGATATGTAGTAAATTAAATATCATTAATTCTTTTGCATAAAGTCTATGAAGGCAGGATATAGTCTGGGAGAAGTAATCTTCTAAATGAACCAATCTTCTGGACGCACTCAGAAGGACTTGATGGTATTTTTGGAAATTAAATTTTTGGCGCGTAAGTTATTTCCTTATATGATTGAACTTGGTAAGTTTATATTAACAAATAATTACTTTGCATAATTTCTGGTGCATGCCTATGTTATCTGCATTTATTTTTATCAAGTTTCATATTTTTGAATTATTGTCATTTTCAGTTATTATTTTCAAAATGTTGTGTCCTTTCATTTGCCTCTCTTCAAAAGGGTTTATAACCCCCCAAAAATCGAGTCTTTCACAAAGCTTTCTTTGGAAACCCTAAAGAACAAATCTTTTTCTCAAATTGACCCAAATTCTCTCCGAACATGGCTTCGAGATCCTCCATGTCCAGATCAAGGTTTGTGTCTCCATCCCCTCGAAAAAGATCAAATAGGATTGTTGGCCGAGGACCCAGGAACGCAGAAGGAGGGCAAACGCACTTCGATTTGACACAGACTTCTGAAGAATCCCAAAGAGATTCTCAAACTGCATCGACTCAAAGGAATGCAAGTGAAAATGTGGAGTCTTCGAGGAATACCCCAATAGAATCTGAGCAGAGGAACATCTCCATAAGAGGTACGTCTGGATTGACTCTGCCTAAACCTCAAGAACCCCACAGGGTCATGAGAATGTATTGACATTTAATAAACAGAGACGCAACTGAAAGTGCCATACTGGCACACCTGAGGTCGCAAGGGTACTCAAATGAAATGCGACTAGCTGAGGTTGTTTCACTTACTGACCATCCGATTAGACGAAGAGAACGGGTTAGTGAAGCCAGTAGGAGTGGAGATAGTTTATGGGGAGAAAAGGAAGATGATGAATGAGTTTATAGAAATTTTGATGTCAGAATAGGGGTTGCTGCAATAGCTCGAAACACAACAAGGAAATTGTTTCATTCAAAAGAGCATAAGACATATTATAACAAACTGCTTGATCGAGGAGTAATGAACCACAAAAATGTGGATTTTGACTTTCTAGATGCTGCTGATATAAATCTGAGGAGTTACTTTGAAAGATTGCAGATGGATCGATTCTGCACTGATTCTGCTGCTGTTTATCCAGAACTAACAGCATACTTCTACTCTAATCTGTCATTCTTGTTTCCGAATAAAATGCAGTTTAGTGTGAATGACAAGTTCTATGAAGTTAATGCAGACATTTTGGCTGACATCATGAAAGTTGAGAGGGGTCCTTTCAAGCTCATTGAAGTCACTTATGAGATTGTTTGTAAACATCTTACAAACTCTGTTAGGGCTAATATTACTTATCCTTTTTTGACTTCAACAAGAACAATTCTATATAAAATCATCATTAGCTACATTCATTGTAAGGCATCATCAAAGACTGATGTGACCAGATTTGAAGCAAAACTGATGTGGGCAATTGAAAAGGGAGTTCTATTCTCACTCCCTCACACTATTCTCCTACACATAAATAGAATAGTTTTGAAGGACAAAGGACAACTGCCCTATGGAGCTTTAGTAACTAGAATCTTTGAACATTTCCAGATAGATATACCCAGGAGATTTTGCACTAAAGTACTTCAAACAATGACCATTGGACTCAAGATTATCAACAAAATGAGGCTAAGGACGTTGTGGAGACATGGATAAGGAAGGAGAAGGAATTGGCTAAAGCGTCGACCATTGCAAAAAGAAAAGGAAAGGAAGTGGCTGCTACCGAACTAAGTTCTAAGAGAAGGAGACAGCTGCTGCTACATGATGAAGATGATGAAGAGGAAAGTATTTCTGAAATTCTGGCAAATTTGAGACTAACTTCACACAGAATGACAGAACCAGAAGCATAAATGCCTCCACTAGAAGCATCAGAAGAGAACATTTCTAGTGCAAAAC
The DNA here is from genome assembly GCA_014182735.1 of Corymbia maculata. Lineage (NCBI taxonomy): Eukaryota > Viridiplantae > Streptophyta > Magnoliopsida > Myrtales > Myrtaceae > Corymbia > Corymbia maculata. Next base: position 36,186,491 of record CM024686.1, on the reverse strand, counting down.
CTCAATCTGCCGAAAATGTTGAGTCAGAACCAGAAGAAGAGCATGAGGACGAAGAAGATCCGAAGAAGAAGAAGAAGAAGAAGAAAGAGAGGAAAAAGGGAATGGAATGGATGAGGGTACTATTCCTGAGGCTGATAATAGGGCAAAGGATAGGAATCAACAAGGGCAACAAGGCTAGATTGAAGCATCAATCCAGGGGGAGCATCCGTCTCACAATGTTGAAACACATACTCCTGCAGCTTCATCTGATCATGTTGAATCTCAGAAAATATTAGATATACTTATGAAAATTAGAGATCAACAGATTGCTATGGAAACCTCCTTCAACAAAAGGCTGGAGACTCTAGAGAAGACCACTTGGCAACATTTGGCATGAATGGAGGACGTCATTCTCACTAGGATTGCAGAGCCTACCAAGGATATGGAGGATTTCACCTTTGTTCGAACCCCTAAAAAGCCATCTTCCAAATCTTCCTAAACTCACAGTCTTTTGGTCTATTTTATTTTGTCGACTTTTTTGTTAGACTTTACTTACTCTTTTCATGATATTAACTTTTTGACTGTGACAAAAAGGGGGATAATAATTGTAGATACATACTGGTTGATATGTTACTGTTTTGATTGGTTGTGTTGATATTTTGAACATGGATAGGGGCAGGAATTGTGTGCATGAATGAATCTTTATCTGATATTGTTTGACTAGGTTGATGGTTTGATATTTTGAGATCTAAGGATCATTATACTTGTCATGTATTACTATGTTATGCAAGTATGCTCTGCCTAACCATGTTTTGCAGGAACAACAAGCCATATGCATAAAAAGTTTTGTCACCATCAAAAAGGGGGAGATTGTTGAGAAAACCCCTAGTTTTGATGTTAACAAATCATTTTATGTAAGAAATCATACATCTCTTAAGAAGGAAAAACCACAAGGTGGCGTATGCTTTTTAGTTTGCTAGTGGCAAAAGGAAAAGTATAAAGTATCTCTGAGTCTGTCTGTACCATGCGGAAAATCCGAATAAATGCAATTTCTAAGTCCGACCGTGCTGACGGAGAACTTAAGCAGATTTAGAACATTAGTCTATTAGACTCAGAATGAGATTTCAGGACCAGATCACCAATGATCAAGTATTTCACTTACTTTATTTATATTGATTCCGTTGATTGGCAGGATCAATCAATGGACAACTTCCAAAGAAGAATGGAGCACTTATGAAAGCTCGAATTCTGATTGTATGGGCGAACAAAATCCAAAGGGATCTGATCTATCTTCAAACGGTCAAAAAGACTTGCTTTATAAAGTCTGTCCAAGAAATGGAAAACTAAACTCTCAAGGAAAGAGCCAACGGTCGAGTGTGGGTTGGAGAGTATATAAGGATAGGATGAGACCTAGAAGACTAGATAGGATTAACATATTCCAAAGCTCGATTATGTTCTTCGATTATTACCAAGAAGAGTGTTCTTCACATGTTAACACTAAAGAGTATGTAATCACCTTTGATCATATAGTGAAATCCGAGTTATTTGGAAGAAGAATTTGGACGAAGGATATGGATACTTTTCATTGAGTTCAATTTCGCAGTGTGAATCGGGGAAGAATGTGAATACATCATTCTCACCAATCGAGCTATAGGTCCAATGGCACAAAGGGTATTTTCGGATGGTTAGTCGTCTAAAGAAAAACGGACTCAATATCCGAATCATCAAGCTGGATGCCGATCTTTGTTGGCAATTTTGTCGATCAAATGGCTTCCTCGTTTGCTTGCCTTTGGACAATTTTTTGCAAAATGTCCTTTTTGTTGCGCATACATAGCACCTGTCTTTGTTACGTTTCTTGGAAAAACGATGATAGCTTTTCCTCAAAAATTTCCACTTACCTTTGCCTTTGCCTTTACGGGTTTTTCTGAAGGAAAGTCGTTTGAAATGTCTTTTCTTTTTGCATCCAACTAACAGGTCCCCTATTGTCATCTTCCCCTTCTCTTCCCATCTCTCTTACCTCTAACCTTTCTCTTCAACCTCCACCCAAACTTCGAAAGTCTTCATGTTCCAAAATAGACTATCTTTATGAGGTCGCATACCTCACGTAAGATAGTAAGATTTCACACCGCCTTCGCAAAACCTCCTTCTTTCTCTCCACTTCATTAAACACTTGATCAAACACACTCCTCGATGTTCAATCTTCCCGCTTTGATCAACACCCTATGTAATCACTCTCCGCATTCCACCAGAATTTCCTCAATTTGAGCCATCACATTTAATCTTTAGACCAGGTTTGATGCCTTGAAAGAAAGCTCCTTCGATGGCGATGTGAACCGCTTGGACCAAGAGTAGGATGTTTGTTGGAGAGTTTTCTCAAAGCTTGGCTGAGTTCTTTTAGGATGGATGCTAAGAAGATGGGCTTGAGATTCCAATCTGCGCCAAGTAGATAAAACAGTTTGATCATAGCTTGGAAATGACGGTCAAGATCTTTGCGTCTTAGCGAGCAACATTTCCGGTCAAAGAACTCCTTTCTTTTGAGTTCTTTGGAATCTTCAGGCTTGCCAATGAAATACATATGGATAATCTAGATAGCATTATCCAAAGGTTGTGTCAAGAAGTACATTTGATCTTGTTCTGCAGCAGTGTGCCACCAATCTTTAAGTGCTCTGTGAAACGATTCAAAATATGCCGGGCGCTTAGCCAAGCATGAAATTCTTGAAGCCTATCAGGCCACTTGAAATATGGAATGTCATCTAGTGTGAAATAGATTTTGGACGATGAAGCTGTAAAGGACTGGGTGGCGTCCAGTTGTTCCGGATGATGTATTTCGGGTTCAGAGAGGATTTCTTCATCTTTGGTACTATCCAAACAACGATGAATGCAGGCACTGTTTTTATTACCCTGTTCCCAAATTTTAACATTGCTCTTGCGATCCCAACCTCGCGACGGCTCTAAAAGTTCGAGCTCCACAGACTCCTGGATCCATTGCTGCTACCTTGCACTACCAGATGATTTACCGAGTTCAAAACCATGCCATAGATCTCAACATTCCAAACTCTGAGGATGCCCTTGTTATCTCGGTCGACCACGACCAGACCTCTTGCATCCATGTCCCTCGCCAGATCCCAAGAAACGAGTTTGTCAAGCTCCTCCCGGATAGTTGGGTCACCAACTATGAAAACTCCATCGAATTGCAAACCAATCCGAAAGTGAACCACGTTCACTCTCAAAAAAGATGGTTTGTTACCATCACGTTCGGCAAAACTAAAGAGGAACCTTCCTCTATTTTTTCCACTATCCTCCATTTTACACCTTGTCCCACCACTATATGACAAACGTTTGTCCATTTGCCCCAATCTTCATCATTTCAAAGATCTCTTGCTATTGGGACCCATTGTTTTTGTCCATTTAATTTGAGGATGATAAACCTTCTGCCAAAAAGAAGAAACCAAAGAAAGATACCCTTTATCAGTTTTGATGGAGATCCAACCGTAGATTGCAAAAGATTGATATTGCTTGCACATAAAGTTCTTTCTACACCTATTCACCCCCCTCTAAGTGTTAATACTAGTTATATCACCATGTACCGACATAACTCGATGACTACATACTCCATCCCGTATTTTTAGCAACAGCAAATGACTTTGTTCACTTCGTGTCACTTTCCATAGTCCCTAATGCTTTGAACTCCAGACAACTTTTCCCAACTAAGAAGCGGGTAATGAGTACAAAGTGGCTCTTCACATGGCTTCGTTGACCCGCCCCTTGGGGGAATTCTTCGGTTCACGATAAAGAGTAACAGAAGATTCCAATCTAGGAGGTTTTAGACAAAAAAGTGATTCGCTTGTAGCTAGGCAATCAAATAAATAATAACAAAGTTGGGTAGAATAAAAGTTTGTGATTAGATTTGTTGAAATAGTTTGTTATCATAAAAGAGGCATCTCTTTGTTAAAAAAAGGTGTGACTTTTGATTATGAAAAGATGTGACTTTTTGTCATAAAAAATCATGCGTTGGATAGTTAAGCTTGTGAGGCCTTAATTGTCGGGATGCTTATGCAATCACTTTGCCATGTTACATTAACACGCAGCCTAGTCTTTTATACGACGCGTCACTATAGATTTCGTACCCACCAGGACTAGATGATATTGTTAAGACAGGTGCGGTAGTCAATTTATTTTTGCATTCTTGGAAACTACACTCGCACTTATCCGTCCAATCAAACTTCTCTTCTTTTTCTAATAACCTAGTCAAGGGCATGGCTATCACAGAAAACTTCTCCATGAAACGTCTATAATATCTAGCAAATCCCAAGAAACTTCAAATCTCAATTACCGTCGTAGGTCTTGGCCAGTTCATGACCGCTTCGATCTTAGTCGGGTCAACAAAGATCTCTTCGTCTAAAATCACATGACCAAAAAATGCCACACGAGATAACCAAAACACGCACTTGCTAAACTTAGCGTAAAGTTCATGCTCTCTCAAGGTTTGCAGTACTTACATATACAAGCCCCTACTACGGGCAATTTCATACTAAGTCTACAAAACCAACAGAGCTAGGGTTAATCTACTTCTTTCAAAACACGACAACGAACTGCACCACATGTCGGTTCTCTACATTATGGACTTGAAAATGGTTAAATAGCAATAGGTGAGATATAAATCTCAATAAGTTAATATCTTAAGTCTCAGTTAGGAAGTCCTCTCACCTCGGGGTGTCCTAATGTGCATCTTATTATCGATGGTAGATCAATAGTAAAGCGTCCTACGCTTTACATTAACTATTAACGTATATAGGTCATTAATCATAAACAGTCCATAATGGCAATGCAATCACAGCATTCTCACTTTGCCTTGGCATATGCACTTTGCATGATACAAACTCATACGTGCCAGAAGTAATGCAATTAAGCATTCGCATAATCAAAACACAATTCATATTTTCCTCATGCACAATGCACTCACACTTGTTCTAGTTATTATAACCCATAAGGCCACGATACAACTTGAATGTTGGTAGTCTTCCAGCAAAATCAAGCACCGATCACGACCACTCAAGGCACACCCATCTTGAATAGAGGTATCATCACAGCCATCAAGGTATGCCTACAATCATATGGGGGTTTTGATCATGGTCATGTAGGGCACATCCATAATCATGCAAGGGCTTTATCACAGCCACTCAGGGCATGCCCATCATGTGGGAGCTTTATTATGGTCTTTCAAGGCACACTTGCAATCAGGCAGGGGTTTCATCACAGCAACAAATGGTACACCCATCCTCAAACAAGGGTATTATCACAAACATGAATGACACGCCCGTATTCATAGGAGGGCAATGAATTTTCAGATCATGCAAACACGTCAACTATTTAAATTCATTTCACTTCTCATTCTTAGCCAATATAACCACAGTTCGTGTTCACACAACATGTTTATTGCAATTTCATAAGTACAATACAATAAGATAACCTTGGGTGGTCATACAAACACGCTCAACTTATACGCTTCCAATCAAACAATGTGCACAAACTCGATACATTAACCAAGTAATTGTCATATAAATTATCCATTTATTGCCCTATTGCATTATCGAATAGTTAATTGTAAGTAATTAACATACTCATATTTGATTATAATTAATTAATACCATGATAATTAATTATCGATAAATGAATTATCACCAACTAATCATAATTAATTATTACTCTAATAATTAATTACCACAAGATAAATCCTAATTAATTATTCCCATAAATTTAATTGTCACAAATTACATTATCATAATCAATTATTTCTATAATAATTAATTGTCACCGAATAATTTATCATACAAGAAATAGTCATAATTAATTACTACAAATAATTTAATTATAATTAATTAATTTCCATGAATAATTAATTATAATAAAATAATGTTAATTAACAATTAACTAATTAATTAGCATTAAACATAGTTAAACTATAATCAACCCACACTATATAAGATAAGTACATCTAATTATCATCAAGCATAAACTAACCATCATTAACTCCTAATCAAGGTTAATTTTAACTAATTCACCCCTAATTTGAGATTAATCCCCTAATTGAAGGGTTAGGAAATCAACTTATCTGGCGACGATTCCGACAATTTTGACGACACGGGCACGATGATGGCTGCGAAGGGAACGTACAGATACCTTTGACGCATCGAGGCAAAATGCCACAGAAATAGGTCTCGGCCGAGGGGTGGTGGTTGGCCGTTCGGTGAGGAGGGGCAAGCCATAAGGAGAGGGAGTTGATAGCGACGCACGCCGACCTGGGCATGCACCGACGGCTGACAGATGGCTCCAGTGGCCGGACAGAGGGCGGCTGGCTGGCGGTGGGCTGGCAACGTGTAGGTTCGACAGAATAAAGCCAAGAGAAAGTAGAAGGAGTAGCGACTCCAACCAGCTGTGGGCTAGTGACTGGTGGTGACAAGGACGGCGTACGGCGGTGGCTGGGGTGGTTTGGTGGCTAGGGTTGTTGGTCCCGCGGAGGGGATCGCCAAGGAGAAGAGAGAGGAGAAGCGATCGGTTCGGGTAGTGGGTGGTTGGCTCGTTGGTAGCGGACGGCTGTCCTCAGGCGGTCTGATGCGCAACTGGCGGCTGGTCAAGTTGCAGAGGCAGCACGAACAGAAATAATGCGGCAGCTGTTGCAGGCTAACGGAAGAAGAGAAAGAAGAGGGTGGCGGTTGGGTGGCTATGCGAATGAGCTTGCGGTGGCAAGGGTGTGGCGGTCGGACTTGTGGTTGCTCGACGATGGCAAGAGGCAGTTGAGGTGGTGGTAGCGCGACCAGAACCGAAGTAGGGCAGTAGAAGCCCTCGAACGGAGGAAGAAGATGGAGAGGGAGAGGGTGCTGGTTTCAGGTGGCTCTAGCAAGCTCGTGAGTGGCGAACAACGACCCCTCAACAGTCTAGCGTCTGGCTAGGGTAACGATGATGGCCGTCGATAGGGCGGCAACAGGAAGAAAGTGTAGCAGCAGCGGACTGACAACAGAAAGAAGAGGTGAAAAAGAAGAGAAAAATGAGGAAGGAGAAGAGGGAAATTGGAGAAGGGGAGGCGCGCATGAGGGTGTGGCCGCACAGGGGAGGAGAAAGAGAGGACGATTGATGTGAGGGGGATTGTAGCCACCCACTTCCACCACTTCTCTTACTCTCTTTTTTTCAAAATTTTGTCCTCAAGTCCCCTTTGTCTTCTAGCACATAAAGGGGGGGGGGCATTTTAGTCTTTTCAAAAAATTTGGGCACGTTTATTCCAAATTTGCCCTTAGTCAAAATTGAAGAGCAATAAAGTCTTGGGTTTAAATTTTTGACCCATCAATCCTATCTCTAATTTCCTTGAGCGAGTTGAAAATTTGGGAATTAATGAGGCAAAATCCAAATTTACTCCCAACATCCGAAAAGTTTGATAACCGCGTTTGGATTAAAAAATCATGACAAAGTAAATCAATTATAACTTTAGTGTGTCTCAGACTAATGGCTGGCTATTAGGAGTCACACGCATTCGACCCTAATTAAAATAATATTAATCCGCGTTTGCGTGAACTCGGCTAGGGATGACTTCAATTATCATGTAATTGCGAGAGACCGATTTCTCAACTCTCGTCAATCCTTATAGTCGAATCATCATCCATGGTTGAGTTCTTTGGTGATACGCACACTTGAATTCTTAGTAGCATTTCCCCTTTGGTTAATATCTCATGAATAATCAGTTTAGAGCAAGACTTAATTAATAATACATTGACAAAATATTCATTCATACAGTCTAAAGTAGGTCAAAAATTTAGAACGTGACAATACTAGAAGAAAGGGAGGATGCAAATGACATTGCTTTATGTCTTTTTGACCTTGCTGACAACTTAAAGCGTGGAGATGAAAGCAAAGATCAAAGGGAAAATAACAGTCCAAGTGCCAAAACTTGGTACGAAAGGATATTTAAGTGTTAAAAGTTATGAAAAGCACACTTAAGTGTCACTTTTTAAAAAAATTGGATCACTTAAGTGTCAACTCTAGCAAAAATTGCCAGAAATCCAACGTGGTTTATTTTAATAATTTCTAACATCTACGTGGCTTGCCGGAATTCCACGGCAGCTCACCTTCATAAAAAATGATACCGTTTTGGCTAAAGTTTGATTTTTAATATAAATATTAATTAAATAATATTAAAAAAAAAAAAAAAACAAACAGCAGCAGCAATAGCAACATAGGCAAGGGAGCCTCCTTCACATGTGGCTATTGCCCCATCGCCGTTGGGGCGACGGTGATGGATGGTGCGGCACTAGGTGAGGGCCGCCAATGCCAACATGAGGGCCAATGACCCTCAGCCAAGTTGAAGCGAGGGTGGGCGACCCTCACCTAGATTTGGGAGAGAGCTACTGCCCTCTCTTGGCGTTTGGCGAGGGTCACTGGCCCTTGCCCAGGTACCGATGACCCTCATGGCTAGTACCACTGCCCCACCGGAGATGGGGCGATGCCACAAGCGAGGGAGGCTCCCCCGCCTATGTTGCTACTTCTTCTTTTTTCTTTTTCTAATTTCATTTTTAATATTATTTAATTAATCATTATATAAAAATCTAATAAGGTCAAAACAACGTTGTTTTGGGCTGATCTAGCCACATCAGTGTTTAAAATGACATTGTTTTGGGCTTAGTTGGCCATGTCAACACCCAAAACACGCCGTTTCAACCTCAATTCACTGAAAAAATGACACATTAACATTTTGGCCAGATTTTCTCACCATTGGCACTTAACTGATCATTTTCGCTCCAATCTTGCCACTTAAGTGTACATTTCTTAATTTTTGACACTTAAGTGTTTCTCGTGCCAAGTTTTGGCACTTTAGGGATCCGCATGTCAAAGATCAAACAATAATTATTTTCTCATGAAAAGACATTATTTGTGCATGCTTGCACTTGCTATCCACATAATGAAAGAGAAAAAAAGAGGGAATGGAAAACTTTTGTCCTTATATTGCTCTTTTCAAAGGCATCTTGGAAAGTAAAAAAAATCAGATTTTTTTGTTGAAAGAAATTTTTATTCATTATCAAAATAATATATGAAATGATTCATAAGAAATTTTAAAAATCACCATAACAAAGCAAGACTATTGAGCTTCAAAACAAACTAAAAATCATAAATGAATTAATATTATCAAAGCATGATTGGTAGAGAAAATTACACCTTCTTTTTTCAAGGATCAATCTATGACTACATCTAATTGAAATGATCAGTCAATCACTAAATCTATATTATCGTCAATGATGAGCACATACTAGGATTTCCATTTGTTTTTATGGTTTTTCTTTTTGGCAGTGTGCTTCTAGGTTTGGTGTCTCCAATACTATCATCATACGAAGATAATATAAACATGTTGATCAAGCTCAAATCTAATACCTATAAGAGCAAGCCTTTTAGCACATGCTAGACACCAAAGTTTTAACAAAAACAAATTTAAAGAGCATAGATTTGACATCGAAATTGCTATGAATACCATCAAAATTGGAGGTAGAATACTTATTCATTAAAACTAATAAATAAAAAATTAGATTGGAAATAAAAGCTCCTAGATCAAAGATCAGGAGAGTAACGAAAGAAACAAGAGAAAATAAAAGGGAAAGCAACTAGGGAGGGGTGGGAGAGATCTAGGTCAAATCCTTCCCCTCCATAAGTTGAAGAGACGAAGAGAGGCTAAGAGAAAGAAAGAATTCAGATTTACAAATGTACTATGTATTGGGGTGTGATCCATACTCTCTGTTGAGAAAACTCCTAGTTTTGATGCTAACAAAACAGCTTATGAATGATATTTATATCATTCTCTTGAAAGAAAAGGACACAGAATGACATAGGCTTTGAAGTCTGCTGGTTGCCAAAAGATAAAGCATGAGATGTCTAAGAGTCTGACCATACAAGACGGAAAGACTCATCCGTTTGAGATTTTAAGTCCGAATGAACCGGATCGAGATTTAAGTCGACCGTACCCAGACGAGATTTTAAGTCCGAATGAACTAGACGAGTCCGAATGAACCGGGCGAGATTTTAAGTCCGAACGAACCGAAAAATCTAGGCAATTCAACTTAAGACCATCGGACTTAAGATGAACCTACAGATAAGATCACCAACGGTCAAATATTTCACTTACTTTATTTATATTGATTTTGTTGTATCAAACTGATTGGCGGGATCAATCAATGGACAACTTCCAAATAAGAATAGAACACTTATGGAAGCCCGGATTCTGATTGTATGGGCGAACAGAATCTAAGGGGATCCAATCTACCTCCAACGGTCAAAAAGACTTACCTTATAAAGTCCGTCCAAGAAAGGGAAGATGAAACTCTCAAGGAAAGAGCCAACGGTCGAGTGTGGCTCGGAGAGTATATAAGGATAGGATGAGACCTAGGAGAGTAAGGCGGATGAACATTATTCCAAAGCTAATTCAATTCTTCAATTGTTGTTCATAGTGCATATTTGAGTGATCTAGGTGCTTTACAGAAAGAGAGTGACTTAGCGAGACAGATCATCACCGAGTACTAACACTCGAGAGTGTGTAATCACCGTTGATTATATAGTGAAATACAACCGATTGGCTCGATCGGAGAGTGGATGTAGGCTTGTATAAAGCCGAACCACTATAAACTGAGTTTGCAATCTTCTCTACTCTCTCTATTTAATTTCAGTTTATAGATTGCAAAAGTTTGTTATTGATTGCGCATAAAATTCCTATACACCTATTCACCCCCCTCTAGGTGTTAATACTAGTTCCAACAATTGGTATCAGAGCCTCGTGCTCGAGATCTTGAAGTGTTTATTACTTCTGAGTTAAAGATCCTCTATGGCTAGTATTCTTGCACCAGGTTTAATTGAGGGGCAGAGCAACACTCGTCCACCATACTTCGACGGCAAGGATTACAATATCTGGAAGAATAAAATGAAGGCTTTTCTCAAGTCGAAAGATCCACTGGAATGGGATGTGGTTAATAAGGGAATTGAGCCCACTGATAACACCAAAAAGACGTCAAAGAGTACTGATGGAAAAGAACCAGAACCATCAGCCACTCTCTCTCCAGAAGAGATAACAAAAAGACAAACTATTGATGCAAAGGCTATTTACTCTCTATATTGTGCTTTATCACCTAATGAATATAATCGTATATCTTCTTGTGATACAGCAAAGGAAGTATGGGACAGACTACATGTGACATATGAAGGAACTGATCGAGTCAAGGAGACCAAAGTAAACATATTACTAAGTCAATATGAATCTTTTAAGATGAAGCATGGAGAATCCATAGGAGATATGTTCAGTCGTTTTACAAAAATTGTAAACGGATTAGCATATCAAGGACAGCTTCTGTTCTGGACCAATGAAGGTCAACAAACTTCTGAGAGGACTGTCAAAAGAATGGAACAATGTGAAGACATCTATCAGAGAAACTCTGCAAATTTCACCTCTAACTGTTGATGAGCTCGTTGGTACCCTACAGTCCTATGAGGCGAACAAATGAACGAAGAAGTGGAATCCGAGGTAAAAATCCCTTGCTCTTAAGTCTAACTCTGATTCTGATGATACAGATTTTGAGGAAGAACTGGACGACGAGGAACTTGCACTGCTGATCAAAAAGGTAAAGAAATTAAATAGAAAAGGCAGAAAGTTCAACAACAGGAAACAAAATAGACAATATGGGCAACGCAAAACTGATGACGAGGATGATTATACCAAGGATGTAATCTGCTTTGAGTGTAAGAAAAAGGGACATATTAAATAGAATTGTCCCAAACTCAAAAAGAACAAAGGAAAATTCGAGAAGTACAAGAAGGCTCTCAAAGCTTAAACATGGAGTGACACAGAAGTTGAGGATAGTGAAGACGAATATGGAAACATCTGTCTTATGGCACACTCGTACTCAAACTCGAAACCGATTCGGTCGATTACGGACTCATACAGAGAGATCGAGGTAAATCATTCTGAGATCCCTTTAGAAGTTTCAAATTATATAAATGAGCTTTGTTCTAATCTAAAATCTACTTTGAAAAGGATTTCCAAATTAAAAAGGGAAAATTACAAGTTGAATCAACAGAACATTTCTTTGAAAGGAAAAATGGATGATTTCAAAAAGGAATTTTTGGAAATTAAGGAAAATCAAGAGTTTCTATTAAATGAGAAAGAATCTATTAAAAATGAACTTTTGGAAACTAAGGAAAATCGAAACTCTTTACAAAAGGAGAATGATTCTTTCAAAAAGGAATTCTTAGATATTACCACAAAATTTTCCAAATGATCAAAAACTCTACAACATATACTTTCTATTCAAATTCCTTATTATGATAAGTCTGGACTTGGTTTTTATAAGGAAAATAATTCCCTGATTGATTTTCCTAAAGTCAATGAAAGAATAAGACAAAGACCTCCTCGACAAGTTTATAGAAATCATTTCAAAAATAATTTTGTAAGACCTATAGGTAGAAACAATCTCAAATGTTCTAACTGTGGAGAAAGGGAACACTTTGAAAACAAATGTCCTAAAGTCTGGAGACCTGTTCAAAAGAAATGGATAGAAAAAGCTTATACTACTAACTTCAATGGACCCAAGAAAATTTGGGTACCAAAGAAAAAATGAGTATTTGTAAACATTGCAGGTAAGTTTCAAAAGTAAGAAGAAATGATATTTGGATAGTGGATGTTCAAGACATATGACAGAAATTCAAAGATGTTCATTGGATACGACGAGAATCAAGGGAGGAACAGTTTCGTTTGGAGGAAACACCAAAGGAAACATTATAGGACTGGAACTATCAAGATCGGTAGCTTGATCATCAACAACGTTTCTCTAGTCAAAGGTTTAAACTATAATCTTCTCGAGCATCAGCCCGGTTATGTGATGCCGGTTTCAGAATAAACTTCAAAGAGAACCTATGTTCTGGAACAAGTAATGACTCTTCATAGACTTTTAGTGGACGAAGACATGGGAACATTTATCTTCTGGACATAAATGAAGATACTGCGAAATGTCTATTATCAATCCAAGACGAAGCAGATATGTGGCACCGTAAACTTGGGCATGTCGGCATGAAACAAATCTCCAAACTTGCCAGCAAAAAGCTTGTTCATGGCTTGCCATCATTAAGTTACAAGAAAACCGAGCTTTGCTTTGCATGTACACTTGGGAAAACAGGATAAGCTCTTTCAAATCTATAAAACAAATTTCCACTAATCGTGTGTTACTGACTTCTTCACATGGACTTATTTGGACCAACCGGAACCCAAAGCATTAGAGGTAAGAAATACTGTCTTGTAATAGTAGATGATTACTCTCGATACACATGGGTATATTTTCTAGCAAATAAAGGAGATACCTTCTCATATTTCTCAACATTTGCCAAGAGAATCCAAAATGAAAAAGGTTACTCTATTTCTAGTATCAAAACAGATCATGGGGGAGAATTTGAGAATCAAGACTTCTCAAACTTTTGTGACAAAAATGGCATACAGCATACATTTTCATCTCCTTACACTCCAGAACAAAATGGAGTTGTGGAAAGAAAGAATAGGTCTTTGCAGGAAATGGCTAGAACATTGCTTATAGAAAGCAAGGTGGCAACTCGATTTTGGGCAAAAGCAGTTTCTACTTCTTGCCATATTATTAACAAAGTATTTCTTAGACCAATTCTTGAGAAAACCCCTTATGAGATTTTCAAAGAAAGAAAACCTATTGTTTCCTATTTTTGAATCTTTGGTTGTCCATGCTATATCCTTAAGAATGTTAATCATCAACCTAGTAAGTTTGAAGAAAGGTCAAACGAAGGTATATTTCTGGGCTATTCAAACTCTAGTAAAGCATACAGAGTGTTCAACAAGAATACTCGACAAAGGAAGAATCCATGAACGTAAAGTTTTCTAGAGAAAGAAGTCTCAAAACGAGTAGTCCAATAAATGAAGAATTAGAATCAAATGCAGCTACTGAAAGATCTGGTCTCAACAAAGAAGCAGAATCTTCCCAGGAAATAGTCAAAGAAGCAACTCATGAAGAACGACTAACTCAGCTTGATACTCCTGCATCAACAGAAGATTTTGATAATAATGAAGTTCCAAATAGAAACTGGAAGCATAAGTCCAGTCATCCCAGGGAGCTCGTGATTGGAAATATCAACGAAGGGATTCAAACCATATCAAGAAACAAAAATGATACAGGTATTGTTGCACTGATTTCTGAAATTGAACCCAAAGGAATTGATGAAGCACTGGAAAATGAAAGCTGGATAGAAGCAATGCAAGAAGAGCTTCAACAGTTTAAGAGAAATGATGTATGGGAATTGGTACCCAAACCAAAAGGATGAACAATCATTGGAACCAAATGGATTTTCAAAACAAAGTTAATGAACTTGGAAAAGTCACCAGAAACAAGGCAAGGCTCGTGGCAAAAGGTTATTCTCAATCTGAAGGAATAGACTATGATGAAACCTATGCCCCAATTGCAAGACTAGAAGCAATTAGACTATTACTTGCTTATGCTTGTTATCAAAATTTCAAGCTATATCAAATGGACGTGAAAAGTGCTTTTCTGAATGGGTTTATCAAAGAAGAAGTGTTTGTAGAACAGCCTCCTAGATTCGAGGAATCAAGAAAGCCTGACCATGTATACAAGTTAAAAAAGACACTTTATGGTCTGAAACAGGCTCCTCAAGCTTGGTATGAACGATTGAGCAAGTTTCTACTAGATAACAAATTCAGAAAAGAAATGGTAGATACAACCTTATTCATTAAGAAGGAAGGTAAAGATATTCTGCTGGTACAAATCTATGTAGATGATATTATTTTTGATTCATCTAATGAGCACTTGTGCAAAATCTTCTCAAAGTCTATGCAGGAAGAATTTGAAATAAGCATGATGGGAAAACTGACATTCTTCCTAGGACTTCAAGTTAATCAAACGAAATGTGGAACTTTTATCGATCAAGAGAAGTATGCTAAAGACTTGATTAAAAAATTTGGAATGGAGAACTGCAAGAGGACAAAAACTCCAATGGCAACCTCCATCAAACTTGATCAGGATGAAAAAGGGAAGAAGGTTGATCAGAAGAATTATAGAAGCATGATCGGTTCTCTTCTCTACCTTACTGCATCTAGACTAGATATTCTATATAGTATTTGTCTTTGTGCAAGGTTTCAAGTAGATCCTAGAGAATCACATCTTTCTGCTGCTAAATGCATAATTAAGTATATAGCCACTTACCCAAACTTAGGGCTATGGTATCCAAAGGAAACAGATTTTACTCTTCTTGGCTACTCAGATTCAGATTTAGCAAGATGCAAAGTAGACAGGAAGAGTACTTCAGGAACATGCCAACTTTTGGGAAAAATGCTAGTTTCATGGTTTTCCAAAAAGCAAAATACTGTGGCTCTATCAACAGCAGAAGCAGAATATGTAGCACTTGGAAATTGTTGTTCTCAGATTCTGTGGATGAGACAACAACTAAGAGACTATGGGAAGGAAGAATGCTGCACAAAAATAAGGTGTGATAATACGAGTGCCATAAACCTCACCAAGAATCCAATTTTACATTCCAGGGCAAAGCACATTGAGATCAAACATCACTTTATTAGAGACCATGTGCAAAAGGGAGATATATATGTGGAATTCATTGATTCTAAGAATCAATTAGTAGATATCTTCACAAAGTCGCTAGGACAAAGGTACATTCGATTCAATATGTGGGTGTTTAAACATTATTAACCCTTTCTTATAAATTCTATGAGAACAGAACAAAGTCTGACAATGGAAATCGTCGGGTCATTGAAAAAGGAAATAATAATATGGTGTATTATTTCCTTATTGAAATCTGGTAATTATTTTAGTAAGTTTTTGATTCGAATAATTGATTTGAATATCTTCTGGCATATGTCTATGATAATTGAATATTCTTGTTAAATTTAGAATAACTGCTATTTTTAAATTATTTTGGGTTGCGACTATTCACTTGTTCTCCTAACAAGGGTATAAAAACATCCAAAGGTCGAGTCTTTTCCTCACCACTCTTCAGAACGTTTGTTTACAAACCCTAACTGAGAAAAAAAACAGCTTTCTAAACCAATCTTCGTCCAAAACCAACCTTCTCCGAACATGGCCTCGAAATCCTCCATATCCAGATCAAGATCTCCATCTCCTAGAAGAAGATCAAACAGAGTTGCTAGAAGAGGAGGAAGAAGAATCGAGGAAGGGCAGACGCATTTCGACCTGACACGGACTTCCGAAGATACTCAAGGACAATCTCCTAGAGTTTCTCCTCAAGGAAATCAAGAAGATTATGATGAATCTCCAAGAACTCGCTGCTCAGAATCTGAAGAAAGGAATGTCTCACGTAGAGGTACGTTTGGATTAACTCTACCGACACCTACTGAAAATCCTCATGTAATTATGAGGAGGTATGAGAAGTTAGTTCGAAGAAACGTCAGGGAAGATGTCAAATTGTTTTTCTTGAGACATAATGGGTTTGCGAATGAATTTTGTCTCATCCAAGCAGTACAGGCTGCAGAATCATCAACTACTCGTAGAGAACGAGTTAGTGATATAGGGAGAAGTAAAGATAAGGTGAAGGAAGATGATGAAACAATCTACAGAAATTTTGAAGTAAGAATGGGAATAGCTGCTATAGTCCAAAACACAACTGGAAAATTATTTCGATCCAAAGAACACAAGACTTTCTTTAACAATCTATTGGAAAGAGGAGTCATGAACCATAGGATTGTTGATTTTGATTATCTGGATGCTATTGACGTGAATCTGTGAGAATGCTTTGAGAAATTGCAGATGGACAAATTCTGCACTGATTCTGCTGCTGTTTATCCTGAATTAACAACATATTTTTACTCGAATTTGACATTTCTATCTCCAGACAGAATGCAATTCAGTGTGAATGACAGGTTTTATGAGGTTAGTTCAGATACTCTTGCTGACATTATAAATGTTGAGAAATGAGCATTCAGGTCAATAGATGTCCCTTATGAGACAGTCTGTAAGTTTCTCACAAAGTCTGTGAGGGCCATTATAACTTATCCTCTTTTAACGTCTACAAAAACTATTCTGCACAAGATCATTATCAACTGCATTCGTCCAAAAGCATCATCCAAGATTGATGTGTCCAAATTTGAGGCAAAACTGATGTGGGCAATTGAAAGAGGAGTATTGTTCTCACTGCCTCACACAATCATTTTGCATATGTATCGAATGGGTCTCAAAGGGAAAAGGACAGCTACCCTATGAAGCTTTAGTCACAAGAATCTTTGATCATCTTAAGATAGATATACCCAAAAGATTCAGTACTAAAACTCTTCCAACAATAATCATTGATATGAAAATGATCAATAAAATGAGACTGAAGGATGTTGCAGAGACTTGGAGAAGAAAAGAAAAGGAATTGGCTATAGCAGAGACAGCAAAAAGAAAGGCAAAGAATCAGCTGCTGCTGAGCCGAGTTCTAAAAGGAGAAGACAACTCCTACTGATAGATGAAGAAGATGAAGAAGAAAGCATCTCCGCAATTCTGGCCAATATGCGTCAAAATTCTCAAAGAATGTCTGAACTAGAGGCACATGCAGAACACATTCTCCGCACAGAAAATGAGAAGAATGCAGAATATGAAGAAATGGATGAGCCAGAAAAAGCAGAAGAAATAGACGCAAAAGAAGAACAAGAAGAAGGAGATAAGGACAAAGAAAAAGAGGGGCAGCAAGAACAGAATGAAGCATCAACTCAGGGGGAGCATCATCATGAAAATATTGACATTCAAGTTCTTGCAGCTTCATCTGGAAATGCTGATTATCAAAAGATCTTAGAACTTTTAACAGAGATAAGGGATCGACAAGTACATATGGAAACCTCCTTCAATAACAGATTGGAAACTCTTGAGAAGACAAATAATCAAATCGGTGTATTGACGGGATTGAGAAGTTTGCATCGATATGGAGGATTTCACCCTTGTTCGAACCCCAAACAAGAAAACCACTTAAAAAGATCTTTTTGAACTGACTAACTCTTTTTGAAGTTGACAAAAATGGGGAGTAGATATGGCTTTTGTTTTTTGCTCGACTTGGTTTTTTGCTTGACTTAGCTTTTTGATTGATTTTCGATGGATTTATCATTGTGCTGATGATATCATGACAGTTGGATGACAGATGGTTTTATCATTGTGTTAATGCATGATAAAAGACTGATGATATTTTCTTATTGAAATCTGTACTGATAAAGTCTATATCTTGTTAAGCTGTAATTATGTTATGCAGGGTTAATATGAGCTAGTCTTATGAGTTGGGCAGGATAGTTGGAAGCATATTTATTTAACCATATTTTGCAGGGACATTGAGCCATATGTTTAAAATGTTTTGTCACCATCAAAAAGGGGGAGATTATTGAGAAAACTCCTAGTTTTGATGCTAACAAAATAGCTTATGAATGATATTTATATCATTCTCTTGAAAGAAAAGGACACAGAATGACATAGGCTTTGAAGTCTGCTGGTTGCAAAAGATAAAGCATGAGATGTCTAAGAGTCTGACCATACAAGACGGAAAGACTCATCCAGACTGAGATTTCAAGTCTGAATAAACCAGACTGAGATTTAAGTCTGACCGTACAAAACTGAGATTTTAAGTCTGAATGAAGCAGACTGAGATTTTAAGTCTGAATGAACCAGACTAAGATTTTAGGTCTAAATGAACCGAATTTTAAGTCGAACGAACCGAAAAATCTAGGCAAATTCAAACTTAAGACCATCGACTTAAGATGAACCTACGGGATAAGATCACCAACGGTCAAGTATTTCACTTACTTTATTTATATTGATTCTGTTGTATCAAACTGATTGGCAGGATCAATCGACAGACAACTTCCAAAGAAGAATAGAACACTTATGGAAGCCCGGATTTTGATTGTATGGGCGAACATAATCTAAGGGGATCTAATCTACCTCCAACGGTCAAAAAGACTTACCTTATAAAGTCTGTCCAAGAAAGGGAAGATGAAACTCTCAAGGAAAGAGCCAACGGTCGAGTGTGGCTTGGAGAGTATATAAGGATAGGATGAGACCTAGGAGAGTAAGGCGGATGAACATTATTCCAAAGCTGATTCAATTCTTCAATTGTTGTTCATAAGTTCATATTTGAGTGATCTAGGTGTTTTATAGAAAGAGAGTGACTTAATGAGATAGATCATCACCGAGTACTAACACTCGAGAGTGTATAATCACCGTTGATTATATAGTGAAATACAGCCGATTGGCTGGTCGACCGGAGAGTGGACATAGGCTTGTATAAAGCCGAACCATTATAAACTGAGTTTGCAATCTTCTCTACTCTCTTTATTTAATTTCAGTTTATAGATTGCAAAAGTTTGTTATTGATTGCGCATAAAATTCCTATACACCTATTCACCCCCTCTAGGTGTTAATACTAGTTCCAACACTCTCTATTCATAGGAAAGCACGGGGGATCTCGCTTCCCAGTGAGCAAGCAAGGGTTGAGGGGAACACTAGTTGGGGTTGCGGGGATATTGCTCTCAAGCTGTTAGAGGATTTTTATAATTTGAGTTCATATTTTATAGGTATTTTAGGCATGGGCTTATGAATAATTAGTGGGTATATATAATATCTTTCTCTTGTGATTGAGGGTTAAAAAAAAGAAATGCAAGCTGCCAATTATAATGGAATCCTATCTTGGATATTGCCCTAATTAAAGGGTGAACCAGGTAAAACTTATATCTAGATTTCTCTTTCTTTCTTTTTTATCTCTATTTTGTTATGTTTGAGCGCTTAATTTCTAACACTACGAGGTTTTGATGGTCTGCACTAAAACTCATCCAGCCTAATTCATCAACTTATTCTTTTGGGTTAGAATTTATAACACCCAAACAGATAACTGTTTCCGACTATCCAATTCATGAACTTTCAAAAACGTCCAATCTTTGCTTTTCTTCCGAAAGAGACTTTTTTTATTTATCAATATGAAAGTTCCTTACATATAGGGAAAGAGAGGTATACACCAGGTGCATTCCCAATAGCAACTACATGTCAAAGAAGGCAGAGATTCTTTTCATATTTTCATGCCGACGATACCATGCACTAGACTTTCCATCTACAATGTGACAGGTAATTCCCTGACTA
The DNA here is from genome assembly GCA_014182735.1 of Corymbia maculata. Classification (NCBI taxonomy): domain Eukaryota; kingdom Viridiplantae; phylum Streptophyta; class Magnoliopsida; order Myrtales; family Myrtaceae; genus Corymbia; species Corymbia maculata. The sequence continues at coordinate 36,166,341 of CM024686.1, read as the reverse complement.
CTACGTGTTCTTAACTTTGCGTGCATGAAATTTCGTGGATCTTCACCGACCCTCGACTATGGTAATGGTTAACTCGTTTGTTCCGCCGTCTATGTGATCATTAACCCTCTCTGTGTAAAATCCCGGCTGCTTGGGCAGGGGCAACGAGGAGCTCTCGCTGTCCAACATCAGAAGCACAGATGACATAGTCGGCCTTTGTTCCGGCCTTTGCTGAACGCACAAGAGGCCTATCTGAATACACCTGACAACTTCCGACATCGGAAATGAATCCTCCATTTGTTTGTCTACGAGTTCAGTGGCCTCCCCTTGAAGCCATGATTTCCAGGCCTGAAAGTTGCAGAGTCTTAGGCAATTCTATTAATGTCAGAACTAGAAATAGAAACTTGGCGTAGAAGCTTACATGTCCAAGAAAGTTAAAGTTGTGATCATGGTGATGAAATTCTCTGTTCCTCCTGCCACTAATTATTTCCAGGACTAGGACTCCAAAGCTAAAAACATCTGATTTAGTCGAGAAAATTCCATCTATTGCATACTCTGGAGATATGTATCCACTGCATTCATTTCGATGTAGAAATGCGTAGTCAATTCAAAAAAATAGCCACTAAATAATGCATAAGAATATGGGAAATATTTAGTATGCTAAGAACTTCAAGAGGGACTTACTAAGTTCCGACTACACGTTTCGTCTTTTCCAGGAATTGATCTCCTCCAAAAACCCTAGCCATGCCAAAATCTGATATCCTTGGGTTCATCTCACTATCCAGCAACACATTACTAGCTTTCAGATCTCGATGAATTATTCTCAATCTTGAATCACGATGTAAATACAGAAGTCCCCTTGCAATACCCACAATAATATCGAACCGCCGCCTCCACACCAGAGAAGTACCTGCTCTATTACCTATGAGTGTGTTTGGGGGACCCAAATCAACCATAGGAATTCACAATCAAAACCACAAACTAACTTGAGATCGGATCAATCCTATCTGAAAAAAAAATTTCGAAGTAATCAACCACATTTTCAGACTAAGTTGAGGTGCTAGGAACAGACCAAATATCAAGGAGTCAAGGCTTCCATTCGGCATATATTCATATACTAACATCCTTTCCTCTCCATCAATACAGTATCCCAATAGCTTGACCAGATTTCGATGTTGAAGTCTCGCAATCAACAGACTTCATTCTTGAACTCATCGCAACCTTGTCTCGAGTTCTGCGACAGCCTCTTGACAGCTATTTGAACTCCATCGGACATTAGGCCCTGCAATATTTACGCTCATCGTTTAAGACAACCCTTCAAAATGACGAAGCTAAAATCACATATCCAAGTCTTCTTTTCTTTATACGGGGGCCATCATAGTATTTTTTAACTGCTCTGAAATGAAAGATGGAAAGATTAATGAACCCCCAGAGCTCGTATGAGAGTTGACAAGCCTAAATGTCCTCTTTAACTTTTATTTTGATGGACTGACCCCCTTTGTGAGGAAGCACCCCCTCTCCCTTTCTTGTTATTAAGGAAATGTGCATTCTTATAGATCCAGCCATTATCCATAAAACCAAATATCCATATACATAGATAGCAATACTGAAAATATCCTTACCTTATAGACAGGACCAAAACCGCCCTCTCCGATTTTATTGAGAGACGAAAAGCTATTAGTTGCTTTAGTAATGTCTTCCAAGTCCAGTATAGGCAGCTCTAAGTTGTCTTCACTCCAAGCCTTGCGCCTCCGATATTTTCCCTGCCAAAAATAGTTGAAGATTTTGCGTAAGGGAGAAACTTATGCAGTATATCTGCTCAAAATTATTTGAATAGCAGATGAACTTAAGATGCCTCCCATTAATTGCTGCAACAATACCGATCAAGCTCTGATTCTAGAATTCTTACAAAGTTGAGTATCAAAGATGCCTAATAGATTATAAAATGTTTGAAAATGCCTCGAAGAAACTGAAATGATTGCACTAGAGATTTTTAACCGAGGTCAATATTTGCTGAGGAAGAAAGAAACTTTACCTAAATGATTTTCGTTCCCCTCCAGAAACAGAGTAGCGAAAAGAATTGCTAGAGAGAGTGATGCCACGACCACTGGCACCACCACTCGCAATTTCCACTTATGATTGCCTGCGACCCGCGATGGAAGAGAAAGTTCAGGAACAGCTTGGGACACAAGATGGAGACAAAAATTTAAATTCACTGAATTTCAAATATATACCTAAGTCAGACGCCATGACCCTGATGAAAATATTCTGATTTCTGCTTGATTGGATGAAAGTTCGGATGTCGAGGAGATCTCCATACCAAAGCAGACACCCGCTACCCTTCCCGACAATGTCCGCATTGGAATACGCAGTGCAAGTACAATTTTTCAGGCACTTGGTTCTACATTCATCGAGGCTCGTGCTCATGTTCACCCAGTAACTCAACATATCAGGAACCTTCACACCCTGCAGCTTCTGGAAACCTTCTCCTTTAGGACAATTCAAGGGCTTCTTCTTAACACACCCGCCTGACCAAACATACACCGCCCAATCCTGAGGCAATTTCGGGGTGTACCCAGTGAGGCAGCTGCATATCGGGGCATCACCAATCGTGCACACAGCATTAGGCCCGCATTTTGCATACTTGTCGCAGGAATCATTTGGCAACTCATGTACGACTGTCCACTGCGTATTTTTGTTCCAGACCCAGCGTTGAAGCGTGCCAGAGTGGTTGAGCACAGCCCTCGTGATGGTGGAATCATGGATGAGTTGATAGGTATAGTACACTTCTTCAGCAATTGTCACGAACTCCGGGTTGAGGATTGCATTGGGGCTCAGGGGCAATCCGCTGAACTGGATACCATCCCATGGCCCGCTTCGTTCAATTACTGAAGCATTCCTGCGGAGGATCTTCTGGGGCAGTCCCTGGAGTTCGACTTTGTATGTGATGTCTCCTGTTGAAGGATCGTTCGAATCCCTCCAAGAAGTGAGGTACCGATTCAAACTGATCCTCAGGTCCCACCCTAGCTTCATCCCCGCGAGTAACGTATCGCAAGGATGGTCAAAACTCTGCCACAGGAAATCCCTCGAACTGTCCTTGGTTTGATCTGTGAGGACCAGATTCCCCGAGTCCAGGAGCTGTGCAGCCACGTTATCGGAGGTCACATTTGCTGTGTCCGTGGACCAAAAGGCTCTTCCTGTTCTGTCAACGATGACTAGATTGCCTCCTCTCCCAATCTGCAGGAGCCCTGAGGAGCCATTGATTGGATCGTCCCTATTTGCGACCCAAACAATGGTCTTCACCGGGATGTTGTAGAACCATATCCCAACATAGCGGCTAGATGAATTTCCAGGGCTGAAGAATCCGAGCTCGAACTTTGCTCCCATCGAAACTAGAGTCTCGTTATCTCTGACCGGCTGAGACAGAGTTATCGTGTCAGCAGATCTGCTGAGCTCTGCAACTGTTGAAAGCAAGGTGATGAAGATGAAGAAGCGAAGAGGAGAGTGAAGAATCTCCATTGAAGAAACAGAACCCAGATAGCGGATTACATGTAATACTGAGGATCAGGCTTGGAGTTTTATCGGATTTTTGCTTTTCAAAACATGGTCCGTGGCTTATGGAAATGCACTCCTTTCATGATTTTTCGTAAGAAGCCATCAATTATAGAATATTCAACCTTACAATACTTTGAGATATTAACTTGTCAATTACGATGACTTATTGGAAAATTAAAAATATTTGGGAAAGCATGTATTAGTACTTATGGAAATTCCAGGCATATCAAAATATTGTAGGTCAATTACTGAGTGGTTAGCATTTTCACGTCAAAGACTCTAATGTCAAACTATCGTCCAGAACAGCAAATTACTAGTTACATGCACAAATAAGTTACAACGGTTACAAGTAAATTATGATCTGTAAAGTGAAATAGCTATACGTCAGTTTTACCATCCTTCGCATGATTTCAGATTAATTACAATAATTTTTAATTTTAAAAGTACGGCTACGACCGGTCCTCTTTTTGTCCCCACGAGACTTTATCAATTTGAGTCTGCAACCACGTGCAATGTGAAATGAAGACTATAGGCTAGAGAAACAGAAGCGCTAAGCACCATACGGACGGTGAAGTCGAAAGGGGGTTTTGACCCAACGCTATCTTTAGAGAAAATGCTCCAATATTTAATGTCTCGGCTTTTTAATAAAAAATCATTTTTAAGTTCACGGATGTAGTGTGAAAGAGAAGAAACTCACGTTTGATGTCTAAATTAAAAAAGAAGCAAACGATAGTAATTGAGATTCCGTTTGTTTCGCAGAAAATAACCTTTAAGAAAATGTTTTCCGGATTGTTCGGCAATCAATTTATGGAAAATGAATTAGTCGGGGAAACTATTTTCCACTTTTTAAGTTAGTGAAAACACTTTCCATTTCTTATTTCACCTTACTTTCTTTCAGCAAGCAAAAGACATTTTCATTTTGTTTTTAATTTTTCCTTTTTTTTAAAAAATGATTTTAAATTTTTTTTCGTTTTTCATTTTTCTTTTCCTTCTTCTTTAGATGGTCACCAATCACGATGGTAGCCGATGATCGCCCACTAGCAAGCTTGAGTGTTGCAACACCGGCAAGTTAGAGCCTCGTTGGCCTGTGGTGAGGCTCAAGCTTGCCTATGGCCAATTGGCAACCATCACTATGGCTGGCGATCGACTAAGGAAGAAGAAGAAAAAAAGAAAAGAAAAAAGAAAAAATTATTGAAAGGAGTGCATGGAGGAAAATAGTTTTCTTACCGAATGGCAAAATATTTTATAGTTCATTTTCAAGTTGTAGCTAAACACTTGGAAAATATTGTCATTTTCTTAGAAATAGACTTCTTAAGAAACATTTCCATAAATACCAAATTTTCCACAAAACGAATGGAACTCAAATGATTTCACTTTTTCTAAGTTGAATTTCATATTGACTAGGTTAAATTCTTGAGCTGTATTGGGGCTCCCCAAGTATTGGGCTCTTCTAGCTAAACAAAATAAACAAAAAAAAGCATTAGGCTCTGATCAACAATGGCAACATAGCTTTCTTCGAGATCAAAAGATCACCATCTGTGATAGAATTGTCCCTGCTAATCTAGCCAGAGAAAAAGAATAATAGTGTGTGAGGACAGTAAAATAAGATGAATTATTTGTAGAACAAGATGAGGATTTCACCTACTCATTAGTCACGAACTTCTTCTATGGAATTCACTTCATTTGGTGTATTTCGTGTTGACCACTCGGCATGCTTTTTGTTATTGTCAATCTTGATGGCTTCTCTTTGGCTCCACACGCAATACGCACGGGACACGACTGAAACAGAGCATTTCTCCTTATTAACTTAATTGACCCGCCCTAGGGGTCAAAGATACTAATAAACAAGACAATGTTTGTTCAGCGCCGCCCATCCGCTTTGAATCTATACCGAATCAATCTGCCCAAAATTTCTGAAGTCCATAGCAAGCATCATTATCCATGCTTTATCTTTGTCCTCTGTTAAATCTGTTTGCATCTTTGCACCGCACCTTGTTCTTTTTCCTCGATTCACTGTACTGAACACGCATAATTTCCCGATGAGTTCTTACGTGGGAATAAGTTCTGTGCAAGTGTTTCCTTTATAGAATAAAACTCTGTAATTTGTTAAAGTGATAAGTTGTGGATCATCTAGAAGGATATTTTCAGTGTAGCCCTAGCCCAATTATCGATATCTTTTTGTTGATTATAGTCTTTTCTAGGCTTTTGTCCTGCCTGTTGTAACATCCTGAAAATCGACCCCATTTTTGGATTTTATAAAATGGTGATATTAGTCGAAGGCCTGGTCAGTACAAATTTTCCAAACTGTGGGATAATGGATTACAGAGAGGCGTTGATAGGAAATAATTCACGTACAACTCGCAATTTTGATCAGGAACGAATCCTTCGACCATGAGGACCTGGGAGGGAATGATATCCTCTAAGTACTAGACTATTAAGAAAAATGAAATAAATCGATTCGGTAGAAGTACGAAGTAGGATTGCGGGTGATTTCCGCACGACTTCGATATGAGCTACGGATGACGTTAAACCGAATCATTTTCATCTAGTATTCAGGATTATCAATTGAGCCCCTGGGATAACACGACAATCGAGGGAAGTCCCTGACTCGAGAATTGACTTTAACGTGGATCAAAGAATGGTTAACCATGGGTCAAAAGTGAGGAAAGTCTTAAAAGGGCGCCCGATAATCTAAATTGTACTATGGTCGCAATCGACTCAATTTAGCCCCAATTTTTAATTCGATTTTGGAAACCGACTTCTCAGTGATGTCAAAACTAAATATTTGGACGTTACCTCATTTATTTTGGGATTTTCCATCGACTTGGAAGTCAATGATGTCAAGACTAAATATTTGGACGTCACCTCATTTATTTTGGGATTTTTTAGCCCCGTTGGACACATTGGCCAAATGCTAGCATTTGGAATGCTAAAAGGGGAGACCAGCATTGGGCTTTCAAGAAATGCAAGTCAACATTTTGACTTTCTTTTTTTAGAAACCGAGTCAGCCACCGTTGCTGGGCACGACTGACGGCAGCCACCGTTGCTAGGCGCGACCTCCGGCGACCGTCGTCGGACGTCGCAAGACCCCGGCGACCACCGTCGGAGGTTGTGCAACCCCCGGCGATCATCGCACGGTGCGACACTGGTTCCCGCGACCCGGTGTGTCGTGACCTTCGGCGGTGGCGTGCGCCCACGACGCCCGGGTCGCGAATCCGGCCACGATGTTGCCGCCGGGGTCACGTGAACCCGGTGTGCGCCGCCGGAGGTCGGAGGTCGTAGTGCGACACCTGGGTTGCGCGAATCCGGGCGTCGCAACCTCCGACGGCAACGTGGCCGGGTCGCGCGAACCCAAGTGCGCCATTCTGAACCTCTCCCTCCCAACCCCTGGGCTTGGTCGCCCAGCGGTGGCGCCCGAGGTCAACCTCAGGCCAAATCTGGCCGGCCACCAGCCACGATTGTTTAAAAAAAAATTTAAAAAAATAAGAAAAGCTATTTGTATATGCAAGTTTACCAAACGGTATTTACACCAAAGTCATTTCGGAAAACTCAATTTGCCAAACACTTTTTGCTTTCACCAAATACCCATTGAGCTAAAGATACTTGGAGAAATGCAAATGCATTCCCCAAAAGCTTAGAACCAAACGGGCCCTCTCTTTTTAGCCTTTTGCTTTTGTGCCCAAGTGGGCTTTGTTTATGCTTGTTTTGTTCTTGTTTTTGATTGTTTCTTGAAGCAAGTGGCAAGCCCACTTGCCTTGGCTTCTCCTTCAAGTTTTCAGCCCCTTCTCTCTCCTCCTTTCTTCCCCAAAATTGTGCAGCAGCCCCCCCTCTCTCTCTCTCCCTTTTTCTCTTCTTTTTCTCTTCCATTTCTATTGTTTCTTGCTGTCCTTGCTGTTTACCAGCCGGAAAACGGCCTTGCCGCCATCACCGGAGCCGCCACCACTACCCAAAGTGTAGTCTCAGAAGTTAGGAAGCCAGCCGCATACCCCCCACACCCCGCCCGATCACCCGTTTTGGCCTCACCCCGGGTCGGGCCCGCTCGTTTTTTGGCCTTTTTTGGCCCGCCCTCTTCATCATCCGTTGTCATCCCCGAGCTCACCCCTCGTAGCTCTCATTCCCCTTTGGGGATTTCCGATCCAAGTAAGTTAACTTCATAATCCTTGTTTAGGGGTTAATCTTGTTAGTATTTGTGTGTTTGTGTTTAATTAAAGATTGGTTAATTAGACTGATTAAGATTACTAGGGTTAGATTAATTAACCATAGTTAGTAATAAAGTAACCTAGGTTAATTAATTAAAATAAATGTGGTTAGTTTTAAAAGTAACCAAGGTTAAAAATTAATCATGGTTAGGTTAGATTAACTAGGTTGAGTTAATTTGTTAACCATGGTTAAGTTTATTTATTTTTATTTATTTATTTAATTAATTTCGAACGAATTTACTGTTCACGATTACTATTAACGATTACTGTTCACAACATTATTCATACAAAAGCAAATTTTGGTTTCAAATTGTGTGTTCTTGATTATTAAGGCTTGTTGAAGTGGAAATTGTTGTTTATTCTCAAGAATTAGGAAATGTACATGATTGTTGATTGGTTGGAATTGAATTTCGATTTGTCGTAATTTTCACGAGTGATTGGATTGTACCGCATGATATATTGTGTGGGTTATCTGGAATGGCATGTCACATGAGCATGAGTGATGTTGCATTCATGACAGAGCAAAGATATAAATGGATTGCTTGATGATGTGTTGCATGATCACATTAAGAGAGGGAACCCGGCATTTCCGAAAAACTGCCTGTCACGCCCCGACTCTCGAGCTCGCGGCAACCCCATTACCTTGGTCGATTGAAAGCGACGTCCCAGGACCCGTCAACGACCATTTATTTTATCTTTGATTATGCGCAAGCGGAAGACGAACCATCCCCAGACAAACAAACAATCAAATAGGGATAGAGGGATGAACAACAATGACAACAAGTAACTATTCATTTATACATCTTCTGGATTAACCAACGGAGGATCGTTTTCCGAATTACAAGCCCGACAAAAAGGGCCGATCCATCCTCTAAGCCAAACCAAAAAGAAACTAGGCTAATCCAACCGTACACAAAAAACCCTCAAGTTCAACACCATGGTCACTCGGACCCATCAGACTCAAGCTCCGTCGAGTCAATCACTGGAGAAGCGGGGGCAGGATTCTCCATTGCGGGTACGCCATTCTAAGGACCTGAAAATGTTAACCACGACGGGTTGATATAAAATCTCAGCGAGTTCTTCCCCCTAAGCCTCGGTTAGTACGCCAACTCAACCCGGGGTATCTCTCCAGAACCACCCCTCACTCAACCCAACAACCCACAACCAGCAAACAGCAAGCCAAACAACAGATAGGGCAACCAACATAGCAATATTCGATTCGCATGCAACCTTACCCGGTATGCCATACCTTGCGCGTTAAATCTCAGCACAATACACGCAATCAAGGCACATGGCCGTTAGATGAAACAGTTCATCAATCACATGCGAGTCGCGTCACAAGCGATCTCACCTGGCCATTGCCACACCCTGCACGACTGTCAACTCATGCGTACGTACCACAAATCACCTCGACATTAAGAGCATGCGAATAATCAGAGCATCTCACACAACTTTCTCATGTCTCACACTCACACATGCTCCGATTATTAACGCCCCCTCCTGGGCCAACGGCACTACCTTATAGTTGGCGGTTCCCTTAAACCAGCTTCGTCCTCTTTACCTCGAGACACGGCGACGTCGGGGTCATTCCTTCCCTCTCGACGGCATTCCCGAAGGAGCACAGACCCGCCCACTACCGCAGTCCCGCAATCGACAGAACATAGGACCCGCCTACTACCGCAGTCCCGTCACATGTCCCCCGTCAGGCATCCGACCGAAGTCAAGCGACCAAACGGCCACTGCACAACCCCATAAGGATTGGCGGTCTTCCGGCAACGCCGGGGTTCCCTCTCTTAATGTGATCATGCAACACATCATCAAGCAATTCATTCTTGTCTTTGCTTTTTGCTTGGTCGTGAATGCAACATCGCTCATGCTCATGCGACATGCCATTTCGAAAACCCACGCAATATGTCATGCGATCTCACTCGACAATTCCAAAATCCGAAATCCAACCAACACTCGATCACGCATTTCATCATCAATCATGAGTATAATTAACAATCGGCACTTCAATTAATCATAACAATCAATAGCACATCAAATTCGACAAAAATTAGCCTCTGGATGAACAGTGCCGTGAACAAGAATTGTGAACAAAGTATCATGAACAAGTGCTCGTGAACATTAATTATGAACAGTGATTTTTCCGAAATTCAATTATTTAAAAAATTTAATCCAGAAATTAAAAAAAACATTAATTAAAACAATTAATCAACCAATTTAAGCAAATCATGCTTAATTAAACACATAAGCACCATTAATCCCAAAGTAAGCACAATTAAGTTTAATAAGCAAAATTAAGCTAATCTAATCTTAACCAACTATCTAACCACCTATCTTAGGGCTAATACAACTTAATTAAACTATCTAAACCATCATTAACCCTAACTAACCCAACCCTAAGCAAGTTTATGCACTAAATAGGGATTAGGAGCTAAACTCACCCGTTAAGCGGGCCGGCGACACGGACGCGGCGGCGGCGACGAATCCGACACCCGAGGACCTCTACCACAGCGATCCAAGGTGGTCCCGGGGCTGAGAACAGCAGCAACAAACTCGAAATCCCTTTGCAACTCGAAAAACCGACCGCACAGAAGAAAGTTGCCGACCCAGAGTTGAACGGGCTGCCCCGGAGCTCCGGCGAGCGACGGGCGCCACGACCGCGGCACCTGGGGGTTGAGGGGGAACCACTTGTGGTTGGTATGGGTGGTGGTTTGGCCGGAAATGGAGAGAAACGGAAGAAAAGGCGGAACAAAGTTGCTGCAGGCGGTCAGAAAACGGTCCGGCCGGCGGTGGCTTTCGGCCGGGATACGGGTTGACCGGCAGCTCCTTCCGGCGATCGGCCGACGCTATTTGAACTTAATTTCTCTTCTGAACACAACGGCAGGTGGCACGAGATGAGATTCCAACGGGAAGGCAATGAACAACTCAGATTTCGGTGAAAGGTCAAACTGAAAAACGAAGGAAGGAAGGAAAATCATGGGAGAGAGGTGTGCGGTTTTGGAGAAGATGAAGAGGAGAGAGAGAGTGAAGTGAAGGCTGAAGGATAAGCCTTATCCAAGCCATCAAGGCTTGCCCCACTTGCCAAACAATGACCTCATCTTCTCTCTTCCTTTTGACTTTTCTTCAAAATATCCAAGGGCATTTTGGTCATTTCCACCTTGCACATTTCCCAATCTGTCCTTGGGCTGAAAATGGGGGATGGGCCTAGGAAATGGGCTTGAAAATGAATAGCAATGGACTCGGGAATTTATTGGGCTTGAATGGGCTCGATTTTAGACAATGGGCTCGGAAGGGTAAAGGGTCGGTTTGGCCCAATGGGCTCACTTGCTTGCCTCGGGCCTTCCATGGTGGCTGTCCCACTTTGGGCGTGAGGCCCACATTGTTCTTGCCCGGCCCACGTCCTCGTAGGCTCGTTTTCTTGGTCCGAAAATCCCTTTTCCAAATACTCGGCTCAACCGGCAGTGTCGATTGTCTAAGAAGCATCGTCCAAAAGTCCTTCTCGAACATTCCCGAAAATTCGAAGTCCAATATCGGATTCTCATGCCATGTCAATTTCACCCGAATGCCATTTTGGTATTGCTCAGACTGACAGGTGGCTTTGAGGATTCACACGTAACCGACTCGTGCCAATTCACATTCAAGATTTCTCGACACATGGACGTCCTTGACTACATGAAATTGCGAAGAATCGATTCTTATTTCAAAGTACACGATTACCAAGGATCGACATAGGGCTGTTCGCGGGTTCGATAACAGTAGGTGAAATCACCCGTCGTCCCATTATGTTCTGCCCACGAATCAACTCATATTCGTCCTTGGAATCGGCCTGCATAACTACAGGATCATCTTTACGCAAGTCTCACGGTCGAGTCGTTTTCCCAAGTCAAGTTCTTTAGTCGCACGAGTTCTGTCCTCATTAGCCTTTCCCCTCAAGGTCAGTATCTCAGGAGTGATCAGTTCCGAATGAGATCAACCAACAATGCATTGACGAAATTAATGCTCATTCCTCCCTAAAAGGACTCGAATTTCAGGATGTTACACTGCCAATCCTTATGGGGTTGTGCCGTGGCCAGTGGGTCGCCTAACTTCAATTAGATGCCTAATAGGAAGGGGTAACTTTGTGGGACTGCAGTATGGGAGCGAGTCCCGAGCCTCTATTAGTTGCGTGGCTATAGTAGTGGGTGGCTCCTATGCTCATTCGGAAATACCGTCTTGGGAGTGAGCCCTTGACGTCACCGTGCCTCGAGGTAAAGAGGACAAAGCTGGCTTGGCCGGGAACCACCAACCATAAGATTGTGCTGTGGCCTAGGAGGAGGAGTCGTAATAATCGGAGCATGTGTGAGTGTGAGACATGAGAAAGTTGTGTGAGATGATCTGATTATTTGCATGCTCTTAATGTCGTGATTATGTAAATGACAGTTCTGCAGGTTGTGTGTGCCAAGACCAAGTAGGGTCGCCTGTGATTGCACCTGTTTATTAAACTATCTTATGCTTTTATTACTCAGAGGTGGTATTGGATGATTTGATGAATTAGGTTGTATGTTAAACTCCCGAGGCGAGCGAAGTTTCTAACCGAGGCTTAGGACTTTAACTTGCTGAGTTTATCTCAACCCGTTGTGGTTAACCTTTTCAAGCCCTAGATGATGTAGTACCCAAGGATTAAAGAGAACAATCCCTCCGAGGCCAACGAGTAGGCATTTGTACAGTATTAGGTTAGCTAGATCGGTCCCTTTTTGAGTAGACCTTATCTTGTCGCCTGTGGTAAGGTATGTATGTATTTGTTAGTGTGCTGGCTAACCTTCAGATATATAAAAATGGTATTGTCTTTCCTCTGCTGCTATTGTTGATATCCTTGTTGTTTGGCTTGGGAGTTGTTCGTTTCCGCATGTGCATAATTACAAGATAAAATGAATTGGTCAATGACAATACTTGAGCTGTCATACAACTAGACCTCAAGTGAAATGGGGTTACTCGCGAGCTCGAGAGTCGGGCGTGACACCTGTTGAGGGCACTTCATAAATTTGTCAGTGAATAGACATATTTGACATAAGATGACTCTAGACTTGTGATTAAATTTGCAGTTCCAGGTAAAATATAGACCTTAAAGTCCTCTAACATTCCGTGATTGTGAATTTCCCGATGAACATAATGCCATGCACCAACAAAACCAGATGACATACTTCATCTTGGATTTTCAGCAGAAGCAAATGACTTTGTTCATGTCACTTTATGCTTTGAAATCCAGACAACTTGTCCCAACTAAGAAGTGAGTCATGAGTAAAAAAATAGTAGTACACTTGGCTTCATTGACCCGTTAGTTGGGGGAATTCTTCAGTTCACTGATAAAGTGTAAAAGAAGACTACAATCTAGGAGGTTTGGGACAAAAAAGGTGATTCACGTGTAGTTGGGCAATTGGTTAAATGATAAGAAAGTTGGGTAGAATAGAAGTTTGTGGTCAGGCCAAGTCATCACAAAGCACCATTTCCTTTCAGTTCCCTTTAAATGACTTAGGAACCGTTACCTTTTACCCTTATTAGAAGAAGAAAAATGGCTTAAATGTTATTCCACTCATCTAAAATTGATTTTACAGAAGAATTTTAAAATTGTTTGATGTAATATGTAAACAAGTCATTTCTAATTAACTATATATGATGACTAATAATATAAATGCAAAAAGTTAAATCTAAACATTGAAGATATTTCTTATGTATCAGTTAAATACATATACATATACATATACATATACATATACATATATATATATATATATATATATTCCTTAATGTGTCAAAAGAAGTTATGCAACATATAAAGGATTGAAACAAACATCCACAATCTATCTATTGTTATATTGTATCTATATTCGGTGCATAAATGATGTTCATTGGAGATAAGGAAGAACAAGGGTGTTGCATGATTTGATTTTGACAATAAATGATGATTATTAAAGATGATGTTGGGGAATGTGTTGGTAAATATTGAAAGAAAAGAAAAGGAGAAACAAAAGAAAAGAAAAAGAAAAAAGAAAAAAGAAAAAAGAAGAAAAGGAAAGCAAAGCAAAGGAAAGGAAAAAAAGAAGAAAAAATTTAGAAAATTAAAAAAAAAATTGTCAATGTTAATGTCGGCCGTATCATGTAAGACAGTTGATGCTGATTAGATCGTTATATTAGTGATATTGGGTCAATTTTGGCTTGAAAGACCTAATTGATAAAGCATTAAAAAGTTTAGAATTAAATTAGCAAATTATCAAAATATTTCCGATTAAATTGATATAATTGAAAGGTTAATGGCTAAAATGAAAGGTTATCAAAGGGTTTAGACTGAATTGGTATTATTGAAATGTTTAGGATTAAATTGATCGTTGTACAATAAGTTCATGACTTATTGGTAAATTTTTCCTAACTTTAACAATATCTCTCTAGGGTTGAGGTGCAAAAGCACTACAATAGAGAAGAAATATACATAAGGGAGAATTGTGCAATATCCGTATATTTTTGTATGTCATAATGAAGAGTACATGGGCAATTGACTTTATTTGATGACAAGATAAATATAATATCAATTATAATCAATGTGAGATATGCATAATCAAGAGACATATATGCATAATTTAGAGAGATGTGGAAAATCAAAAGAAATATCTCAATTATTTCTAACAACACTTATGTTTCCCATGCAATGAACCTGTCAAATGGATGGGTAAGGTCGATGTGGGTTTGGGATACGTTATAACAAGTCTAACCCAAATTGAACTATCATCCCATTATGACCTATTTATATGTAATAAATTTTTGGACCCATAAGTAACCTAACCCATATTGCTAAAACACTTCGATATTTAACCCAATTTAGGAAAATTTATTCTTATGAATTTTTAAAAGATTATATTGCTAAAATATTTTCAAATCTAGGAAAGCTTGTTTTTTATGATTTTTTTTTACATAATTATATTACTAAACACTTTCATTCAATACAAATTTAGTGGAAAATTTATATATATATATATATATTTTAAAAATTGATGCTCCATTTTTTTCTTGAAAAATATTTTTTAGGAAGTCATTTTATAGGAAAATAACAATATTTTCTGGTTATTGTCTCAAATTTGAAATAAATTGAAAAATCTTATTTGATTTTTTCAAAAAAAAATTAAAATCAAAATTTTAATTATTTTTTATCTCTTTCCTTCTCCTTCAACTAGTCCTCGGCCACATCAATGACCAACGAGCTTGAGCCAAACCTTGCTAGCCTCATGCAAGGCTCCACTTGCTAGATTCGGGGAGGTCGAGATCACTAAAGGCCAATGAGCTCGAATCTCGCTAGAGCTTGGCAAGCTTGAGTCTTGCCAGATCGGTGAGATCTCAGCCTTACTAGATTGGTGAGCTCTTGACCTCTCTAGATCGGCAAGCTCAAGCTTCACCAGCTTCCCATGAGCTCGTTCCTCGCCTAGTCAGCCATCATTGTGGTCGGCCACTGGCAAAGGAAGTTGGAAAAAGGACGAAGAAAGAAAAAAAAAAAAAAGAAAAAAAAAAAGAAGATAATTTCGATTTTTAAAAAATTATTTTTATAAGGCTAAAGCGAAGAGGGAGAGAGAGTGTGTCCTTCTGGATGAGCCTGGTAGGTTGGAAATGGGTTTTAAATTCAATCAATTTAAGACCTATTTATTTTAGTATTTAAGTTTTAAACCCATTTAAAGTATGCTCTTCAAAATTAAGTGATCCATTTATGTGTTAAAAGGGTCGAATTAAGACTATTTTAACAGGTTTGACAATGAGTTTGCTCAAGAACCATAAGTTATTACCCCTTATTGTTGCGCTTTGTAGGATTCTTATTGGGGGAGATAATTGTTTATGATTTGTCATACCTACTAATTTATTTTAGGAGGAATAGAGTGATCATCTCTTTTTCATTTTTCAATTCACAATAATCGCTTCGCCATATATTGAAAAAGCTAAGATTAATTTAGGGCCGGAACATGGATAACTCATAATGAAAGCCTTAGTTGCAATAAATAAATTTTGCAATTATTTTGTTGAATTGGTAATAAAATTGAGGGTTAATACCATGAAAATCCTCAACTAGTATATTTGTAATAAAATTATACCAAACTAAATTATTCACCATAAAAAATCTCAAACTGATATATCTATAATAAATTTATTCTTCATTAGTTTCCATTAAATTGGATTAACACCGTAAAAAATTACAAACTAGTATACCTATAACAAAAGGAGGATAAAACACCAAATTGGTACGCCTATCAACTAACACGTCATTTAATCCAGCAATTTGATAGTAAAATTTAACGGAAATTAATTGAGAGTAGATATGTTACAAGTATACTAATTTGGGATTTTCATAATCAAAAATTAATTTAAGGTAAATTATAAATGCACAAATTCGGGAATTTTGTTAGTATTAACTCTAAAATCGACCCACTTGCCATATTTTTTCACACATGTCGACAGCTGCACAATCCTGGACTTAGAACTTTAGACAGCCAGATGACTCGCGCGAGGGTGAATGCTACAATCAAACAAGACAATGTCGGATGATTTGGACAGCACCTATCTACCGACATCAAACCTAACCATTTCAGTTTTTCTCTAGATTTCTGTATACTCTAGCAAGCATCATTTCCCATGTTTTGTCATTTTGCCCCACGTTTCATCTGATTACTCTTTCCCTTTTCATCTATTTGTTGTTGTCCGGAGCAAATGAGATTTTCCGACAGTTCTTATGTGAGGAATGAGTTTAACGGAAGTGTTTCCTTCAGTTAACGAAACATTCGGGATAAACGCGATGGCAGAGAGATTTTCCATTTCCCGACAGACCTACGTCATGCACTGATAAAGCTAGATGATTATATACTTCATTTCCTTATTTTCGGCAAATGACATTGCCTTATGTCCTTTCTGACCTTGCTGATTAGATTGGAACACAAGGCATGAAGATGAAAGCAAGATCAAGCAAGAATTATTTTTCTCATGAGGAGACCAATCGATGATTATTTGAGCGTGGTTGCACTTGCTTTTCACATAATGAAAGAGAAAAAAGAGCATTACCCACGATTTCAGACAATAGGGAGAATGGGAAACTTCAGTCCTTATGTTGCCCTTTTAAAAGGCATCTCGGAAAGTGAAAGAATTCAGGTTTGCAAATCTACTATGAAATTTTGATGGCTCACACCGAAACATCCACCTAATCTATCAACTTATGCTTTTGGGGTGGAATTTGTAGCAACCAAGCAGGTAAGTGTTTCCAATATCCAATTCATTAACTTTCAGAAAGGTCCAAAGTTTGCTTTTCTTCCGAAAGAGACACTTTTATTTTTTTCGATATGAATTCGGTTTCATACATATAGGGAAAGAGAAGTATACACCAAGTGCATTCTCGAGAGCAAGTACTTTGCCAAAGAAGGCAGAGATTCTTTTCTTATTTTCATGCCGACAATAGCATGTACTAGAGTTTCCAACTAAAATGTAACAGCTAATACCTTCACTATTACGTGTTTTAAATTTTGTGTGCATGAAATCCCGTGGAACTTCACCGACCCTCGACTATGCTAATAGTTAGCTCGCTGGTTTCACCGTCTATTTGATCATGGAACCTCTCTGTGTAAAATCCCGGTTGCTTGGGCTGCGGCAATGAGGCGCTCTCGCTGTCCAACAGTCGTAGCACTGAGGACATGGTCGGCCTTTGTTCCGGTTTTAGCTGAACGCACAAGAGGCCTATGTGGATGCACCTGATAACTTCGGACATTGGAAATGAATCCTCCAATTGTTTGTCTATGAGTTGGGTGGCCTCCCCCTGAAGCCATAATGTCCAGGCCTGAAAGTTGCAGTCTTAAGACAATTTTATTTGAGTAATGTCAGAACTCGAAGTAGAAACTTGGGAGTAGAAGCTTACATGTCCAAGAAGGTTAAAACTGTGATCATGGTGATGAAATCCTCTGTTCCTCCTGCCGCTAATTATTTCCAGGACTAGGACTCCAAAGCTAAAAACATCCGATTTCGTCGAGAAAATTCCATCTATTGCATACTCTGGTGACATGTATCCACTGCATTACATTTTGAGACAGTCAATTCAAAAGTAGCCACTACATAATGCATCAGAATATGGGAAATATTTAGTATGCTGAGAACTTTGAAACACACTTACTAAGTCCCGACTACACGTTTCGTCTTTTCCAGGAATTGATCTCCTCCAAAAGCCCTAGCCATGCCAAAATCTGATATCTTTGGGGTCATCTCACTATCCAGCAATACATTACTAGCTTTTAGATCCCGATGAATTATTCTCAATCTCGAGTCACGATGTAAATACAGAAGTCCCCTTGCAACACCTACAATGATATCGAACCGTCGCCTCCACACAAGAGAATTACCTGCTCTATTACCTGCAAGTGTTTTTGGGGGACCCAAATCAACCTTAGGAATTCACAACTAAAACCACAAACTTAAAATAGGATCAATCCTATTGGAAAAGAAAAGCCCGGAGTAATCAACCGCGTTTCAGACTAAGTTGAGGTGCTATGAACAGACCAAATATTAAAGAGTCGAGGCTTCCGTTCGGCAGATATTCATATACCAACATCCTTTCCTCTCCATCAATACAGCATCCCAATAGCTTGACAAGATTTCGGTGTTGAAGTCTCGCGATCAACAAGACTTCATTCTTGAACTCATCAAAACCCTGTCTCGAGTTCTGCGACAGCCTCTTGACAGCTATTTGAACTCCATCGGACATTAGACCCTGCAATATTTACGTTCATCATCTAAGACAACCATTCAAAATGACGAAGCTAAAATCCTGTATCCATGTATACTTCGGTAAGTACATATCCAAGTCTTCTTTCCTATATATGGGGGCTATCATAGTATTTTTTAACTGCTCTGAAATGAAAGACAGAAAGATGAACGAACCCCAAGACCTCGTATGAGAGCTGACGAGCATAAATACCCTCTTTAACTTTTATTTTGATGGACTGACTCCCTGTGAGGAAGCACCCCTTTTACCTTTATTGTTATAGGGATAGGTGAACCAATATCGATATTCATAGATAGTAATACTGAAAAGGTCCTTACCTTATAAACGGGGCCAAAACCGCCCTCTCCGATTTTATTCAGATACGAAAAGTTATTGGTCGCTTTAGTAATGTCTTCCAAGTCTAGTGTAGGCAGCTCTAAGTTGTCTTCACTCTCAGCCTGCACCTCCAATGTTGTCCCTGCCAGAAATAGCCGATGACTTGTGTAAGGGAGAGACTTTTGCAGTATATCAGCTTGAAATTGTTCAATCCACTCTGTTCTTTAGGAAAAGATCTTGGTGAAGTTTGAATAGAAATGAACTAGAGTTGATCCATTGGCCAGTTTAATTGCTCATCTATATAAACCTCCCAGTTATTGCTGCAACAATACCGATGAAGCCATGATTCTAGCATCCTTACAAAGTTGAGCATGAAAGATGCGTAATAGGTTGTACAATTTTTGAAAGCGCCTCGAGGAACTGAAACGATTGCACTAGCCATTATTAACCAAGGTCAATATTTGCTGAGGAAGAAAGACACTTTACCAATACATTTTTTGGTTCTCCTCCTCCAGAAACAGAGTAGCAAAAGAATTGCTAGAGAGAGTGATGCAGCGACTCCTGGCACCACCAATCGCATTTTCCGTTTATGATTGCCTACGACCCACGATGAAAGAAAATTTTCAGGAACAGCTTGGGAGACAAGATGGAGACAACTAACTTCATTGAATTTCAAATATATACCTAAGTCAGATGCCATGACCCTGATGAAAACATTCTGATTGCGGTTTGGTTGAATGAGCTTTCTGATGTCGAGAAGATCTCCATACCAAAGCAGACACCCGCTACCCTTCCCGACAATGTTCGCATTGGTATATGCAGTGCAAGTACAATTTTTCAGGCACTCGGCTCTACATTCGTCGAGACTCGTGCTGGTGTTCACCCAGTAGCTCAACATATCAGGAACCTTCACGCCCTTCAGCTTCTGGAACCCTTCTCCTTTAGGACAATTTAAGGGCTTCTTCTTGACACACCCACTCGACCAAACATACACCGCCCATTCCTGAGGCAATTTCGGGGTGTACCCAGTGAGGCAGCTGCATATTGGGGCCTCACCAATCGTGCACACAGCGTTAGGCCCACATTTTGCGTACTCGTCACAAAAATCGCTTGGCAAGTCATGTACGTCTGTCCACTGAGTATTATTGTTCCAGACCCATCGTTGAAGCGTGCCAGAGTGGTTGAGCACAGCCCTCGTGATGGTGGAATCGTTGTTGAGTTGATAGGTATAGTACACTTCTTGAGCGGTCGTCACAAACTCAGGATTGATGATGGCATTCGGGTTCATCGGCACTCCGCTGAACTGGATACCTTCCCAAGGCCCACTTCGTTGAATTACTGAAGCATTCCTGCGGAGGAACTTCTGGGGCAGTCCCTGGAGTTCGACTGCATATGTGATGTCCCCTGTCGAAGGATCGTCTGAATCCCTCCATGAAGTGAGGTTCCGATTCAAACCGATCCTCAGGTCCCATCCTAGCTTCATCCCTGCTAGTAACGTATCAAAAGGATGATCGAAACTCTGCCACAGGAAATTCCCCGAATCATTGTTGTTTTCATTTATCAGGACTAGATTCCCAGAATCAAGGAGCTGGGCAGACACGTTACCAGAAGTCACATTCACTGTGCTCGTGGACCATACGGCTCTTCTTGCTTCGTTGATGATGACTAGATTGCCTCCTGTCCCAATCTGCAGGACTCCTGACGAGCCATTGATTGGATCGTCCCTATTCGCGACCCACACAATGGTCTTCTCCGGGATGTTGTAGAACCATATCCCGACATACCGGTTAGATGAATTTCCAGGGCTGAAGAATCCAAGCTCAAACTTTGCTCCTGCCGAAACTAGAGTCTCATTATCTCTGACCGGCTGAGACACAGTTATTGTGTCAGCAGATCTGCTGAGCTCTGCTGCTGTGGAAAGCAAGGTGATGAAGATGAAGAAGTGAAGAGGAGAGTGAAGAATCTCCATTGAAGAAACAGAACTCGGATAGCGAAGTATATGTAATAGTGGGGCTCAGGCTTGGAGGTTTGGCGGATTTTTGTTTTTTCAAACATGGTTGGCGGCCACGGAGGGGGATATTTTCTCTAGAAAGACAGTTGGAAGAAACAGACTTAGACATAAATTTTGTGGCTGTATTCACTTATTCAGACACGCTTGATTGTGGCAGAAGGAGCTATTCAATTGGTTTGCTCAAAGTCGAATGTGGATATACGCCGCCTACTTGGTAGAAGACCAAGTGAAAAATTTGTTGGATATGCCCCAGAGGCAGAGTACAGATGTCGATTAGATTTGTTATTGGCTTAGTTGGTAAAGAACCGACCAATCTGTGTGGTTTAGGTGCATCACGATCTCGTGTTTGGTTTACTCAGAGTGGTTATGATTCGCATCTAATTCCTGAAGATAGTTGAATGGTTTATAGAACTCCCTCATTCTGTCGATTCATCCATAATGAATCCATTCGTCTTATTGATATGTTTTGGATAATTCGTACTATCAATTCTAAATTAGAAAAAAGAATAAATTACGACTGCTGGATTATTTGATATAATTACTTACAAACAGTTTGAGAAAAATTATTGAATGTGAGATAGTCGATATAATTGTTGATTAAGAAAAATTTACGATGTATGAGAATAATTAATAACTGATAGGGCCTAAGGATTACAAACTGAAAAAGGCATTACAATCATCGAGACAAGTTACTGAGATTGGAAAAGCAAATTCACAATGAATTTATTTAGTTCATGATTTTTTGTTGGTAGCCACCAATTATAGGATATTCAGTCTTACAATACTTTGAGATATTAACTTGTTAATTACTATGACTTACCAGAAAATTACAATTTTACTCGAGAAAATCCGTATCATAACTTATGGAAATTTCACGCGTATCACTATGTTGTAGGTCAATAATTGAGTGGTTAGCCTTCTCATATTAAAGACTATTGTCAAATTGCCATCCAGAACAATAAATTACTAGTCACAGACATAACAAGAGTTACAACAATCACAAGTAATTTACCGTTTATAAAGTGAAATATCTATATGGTGATTTGACTCACTTTCACATGATTTCAGATAAATTATAATCATTTTTTTTTAAATGTAGGGCTACGGACCGGTCCTCTTTTTGTTATCACGGGACTCTAGAAAGCACTCACAATTGAAATCAAATTGAGTCTGCAACCGTGTGAAACGAAGACTAAGGGGTCTTGACCCAACACTATCTTTCGAGGAAATGCTCCAATTTTTAATGTTTCAGCTTCTTATTAAAGAATCAGTTTATGGTAGAAATTAGAAAAATCCAAGACGTTTAGGGCAAGCTAGCTACAGTGCGACACCTTTGTCGCATTTCAATAATCTTTATCCTACATGTTGATATTAGGCTAGTTGGCCCACTGGAATGTTGACGCGCGGCAGACAGCTCATAGTCACGTTGGAGCCCCACACGGGGGGAAAAATTGCATGAATTGGACGCAAGTATTTAACCTAAAATTGAATAGATGTATGGTTTTTTGCTAGATATTATATATACATACATATAGACATACATATAATTAGTTAAATGTGTAGAAGGTGGCAGATCAATTTTCACTTGAAACCGAACTAGAAGTCCAGAGTTATGTGGGTGTACAAGACGCAAGCCGTGACCCAAGATTTGTGGAAAAAAATGCTAAAAGTTGGTGCGAGCCATTTATGAAATTTATTTGGAAAGTGACGTGCACAATGAATAGTCATAACTAAAAAAAGAGGATGATATACCCCAAGGCAAAGCATGTAACATCACTTTATGAATGATTTGTTAATCAATTGTTCACAATCATGGGAGGAATTGGCAGTGGATAAACCATGTTATGGGACCGTGGGTGTAACTCCCTCCCTTAACACTCAAAACAAGATTGGCACATTGGCTTAGGGCGTTTCTTATTCCGGTTACAGTAGATAAACCACCTCATGAGGCCGTGGGGTTGCCCCCTCCTCCACACTCAAAGAAAGTTTGGCACATTGCCTTACGGGGCATTTAAATCATAGGGAAAATTCATGTTGTTCTTACTAATGCCGACTGGGGCAAACCACCTTATGGATCGTGTGGTAACCCTCTCCGCACTCAAAACAAGGTTGGAAACATTGTCTCGACCATGGCGGTCACCCCCTTCTTTGCACTCAAGCGAGATTAGGGCATTGCCTTAGCGGTATTTTGACCTAGATAGCATAATCAAATCTTTCTGCTGAGTTTTTGAGGTTCTTTTGTTGCTTCCCTCCAACGTGTATCGGGCTCAAGAATGCTCATTTTGGGAAAATAAGAATAAATATCTAGGAGAAGGAGTTTTCCCAAGATAAGCAAATGATAATTCCGATAAAGTCTTGGTTTTGTAATTTGCCTTCAAAGTCAAAGTCGTTTGCCGGGTATGGCCCACGTGACAATGGGACATCACTCTTGTGACAGCCTCAACTTGGCCGGCATAAGACAAATGATGACAAAGAAGGACTTACCTCATAAATTCCTGAAAATGCTCAGGGACTTTGATTGCATAATCAAAGGTGTCAATTGATGAATGAAACCCGCACGTAAAGTTATAAGACTCTAAATGAAATTTATTAGTTTGAGCAGGTGGTTAAAATTCAAGATGAAAGTATAATTGAGAGGAGCTTGGGAGAGGATATTGCATAATGTTGACCAAATGTGGTAATGCGAAATACTGACAGCTATGGCAAAATACTTAGTTATAGCACTTCTAATGAAATATCTACTGTTTGGCATTTTTTTTAAGAGAGAGAAGGTCCTATGATCAGTGATATCAGCACAATGACGGCGAGGAAGCAGCACATGGTGAGGAGACCTCGACATTAGGTGTTGACAATGGTGTTGGAGTTTGGTGGCAACAAACCTAGGAGTATGGGTTATATAGTTTATGGATGAAGGTTGCATGTTTGCAGCTGTGATGGAGGAAATGGGATACGGGTACTATTATAAGAATAGGGGGCAATGTCGAAAATAGTCCATGCATGCTTGGTCAATGTTAAATGTAATCCTTATACTATTTGAACAGGACCGAATCAATCAAATTATGAGAGGAAAAGAGAGACCTAATTGATTAGATGGGGACAAAATGGTTCCATCCAAAGAGTATGAGCAGTAAATTAAAAAATTAAAAGATCAAAAGACCAAATCGAACATCGATCAAGAATACGAGAGTTGAATTATTATTCTCTCCCTTGAAATTGGTGGTGCAAATTTGTAGTTATGAAAATAGAGGTCAAGTGATAAAATATGAGAAAAGGCAAGTGCGTAATGGGCATGTCTAGGTCTGATTGACGTGGACTGACCCCATTGCTGATTAGTCGTGGTCCTATCCCGGATTGCGGGTGTCGTGCTTGACTCGCCATTGTTCGATAAAGACCTCACGGCAAGCACAAAGTTGACCGGATACTTGGCCTTTTGAAGTATCTATTGAACCAGCTTCCCGACAAGCACAGATCCCAAGTCAACCCTGAAGACCGTGACTTCAGTAATTGTCCATCGTGGGGTGTCGCCCTCCCGTTAACATATGCATCAGCAAGCACTTGCCCTCTTCTAGAAGATAAAATATTTTATAGGAGAAGTACACACGGTCCTGAAACTGGAGGTGAGAATGTCCGTATTTCTCGCCTCTCCACTATAACTGGCAGAAGAGCACATGCAAATTCGTGCTAAAGAACAGGAAGAGAATGATACACGTGTCCATAGCGAAACGTGCGTGATACACGCCCGGTCCAATGTACAGTGATGATGACACTGTGCTTGACGTATCGCGTAAGTCTGATAGTGCCTTATCATATTAAAGACTATTGTCAAACTACCGTCCAAAATAATAAGTTACTAGTTACATACATAAAAAGAGTCACAACGATCACAAGTAAATTACGGTTTATAAAGTGAAATATCTATATGTCGATTTGATTAACCTTTATATGATTTCAGATAAATTACAATAATTAAAAAAAAAATGTAGGCCTACGGACCGGTCCTCTTTTTGTCCCCACGGGACTCTAGAAAGCACCCACAATTGAAATCAATTTGAGACTGCAACCGTGTGAAACGAAGACTACATGCTAGAGCGACGGAAGTGCTAAGCACCATAATTACTTATTCAATAAGTATGGCGAAGCCAAAAAAAAGGGGTCTTGACCCAACACTATCTTTCGAGGAAATGCTCCAATTTTTAATATTTCAGCTTTTTATTAAAGAATCAGTTTATGGTAGAAATTGGAAGAATCCAAGACGTTTAGGGCAAGATAGCTACAGTGCGACACCTTTGTCGCATTTCAATAATCTTTATCCTACATGTTGATATTATGCTTAGTTGGCCCTCTAGAATGTTGACCATGGCAGACAGCTCATAGTCAAGTTGGAGCCCAACATGGGGGAAAATAGTTGCATGAAATGGACACAAGTATTTAACCTAAAATTGAATAGATGTATGGTTTTCTGCTAGATATATAATTAGTTAAATGTGTAGAAAGTGGCAGATCAATTTTCACTTGATACCGAGCTAGACGTCCAAAGATATGTGGGTGTACAAGACGCAAGCTGTGATCCGAGATTTGTGGAAAAAAGTACTAAAAGTTGATGCGAACCATTTATGAAATTGACTTGGAAAGTAATGTGCATAATGAATAGTCATAGCTAAAGAAAGAGAACGATATAGCTCAAGGTAAAGCACGTAACATCACTTTATGAATGATTTGTTAATCAATTGTTCACAATCATGGGAGAATTGGCGGTGGATAAACCACCTTATGGAACCGTGGGTGTAACTCCCTCCCTTAACACTCAAAACGAGATTGGCACATTGGCTTAGGGCGTTTCTTATTCCGGTGGCGTTAAATAAACCACCTCATGTGGCCGTGGGGTTACCCCCTCCTCCGCACTCAAAGGAAGTTTGGCACATTGCCTTACGGGGTATTTGAATCATATTGGAATTTCATGCTGTTCTTACTTATGCCGATCGGGTTAAATCACCTTACGGACCGTGCAGTAATCCTCTCCACACTCAAGCAAGATTGGGTCATTGCCTTGGCAGTATCCTGACCCAAATAGCAGAATCAGATCTTTCTACTGAGTGTTTTGAGGTTCTTTTTGTTGCTTCCCTCCAACGTGTTTCAGGCTCAAGAATGCTCAATTCGACAAAATAAGAATAAATATCTAGGAGCAGGAGTTTTCTCAAGATAAGCTAATGATAATTCCAATAAAGTCCATTGGATTCGTAGTTTGCCTTCAAAATCAAAGTCGTTTGCCGGGTATGGCCCACGTGACAATGGGACATCACTCTCGTGACGGCCTCAACTTGGCCGGCATAAGACAAATGATGACAGTGAAGGGCTTACGTCATAATTTCCTGAAAATGCTCAAGGAGTCGATTGTATAATCAAAGGAGTCAATTGATGAATGAAACCCGTACAAAAAATTATAAGACTTTAAATGAAATTTATTAGTTTGAGCAAGTGGTTAAAATTCAAGATGAAAGTATAATTGAGAGGAGCTTGGGAGAGGATATTGCATAATGTTGACCAAATGTGATAATGTAAAATATTAACAACTATGATGAAATACTTAGTTATAGCACTTCTAATAATATTTTACTTTTTGGCCTTTTTTTTAAGAGAGAGAGAAGGTGCTATGATTGGTGGTACTGTCACGATGATGGCGAAGGAAGCAGCACATGGCGAGGAGACCTCGACACCAGGTGTTGACAATGGTGTTTATGGAGTTTGGTGGCAACAAACCTAGGAGTATGGGTTATAGTTTTATGGACGAAGGTCGCATGTTTGCGGCTGTGATGGAGGGAATGGGATAGGGGTACTATTATAAGAAAGAGGGGGCAATGTCGAATATAGTCTATGCATGCATGGCCAACATTAAATGTAATCTTTATATTCTTTTAATGGGATTGAATTGACCAAATTATAAGAGGGAGAGAGACTTAACTTATTGGACGGAGGTGAAATGGTTCCATTCAAAGAGTATGAGAAGTAAATTGAAAAAATTAAAAGACCAAATGGAACATCGATCGAGAGTACGAGTGTTGAATTTTTATACTCTCCATTGAAATTGGTGGTGCCAACTTGTAGCTATGAAAATAGAGGCCAAGTGATAACAGATGCGAGGAGGCAATTATGTATTGGGCATGTCTAGGTCTGATTGACGTGGACTGATCCTGTTGCTGATTGGTCGTGGTCCTATCCCGGATGTTTGCGGGTGTCGTGCTTGACTCGCCATTGTTCGATGAAGACGTCACGGCAAGCACAAAGTTGACCGGAGGCTAGGCCTTTTGAAGTATCTATTGAACCAGCTTCCCGACGAGCACAGATCCCGAGTCAACTCTGAAGACCGTGACTTCAGTAATTGTCTATCGTGGGGTGTCGCCCTCCCGTTAATACATGCATCAGCAAGCACTTGGCCCTCTTCTAGAAGATAAAAATATTTTATAGGAGAAGTACACACCGTCCTGAAACTGGAGGCGAGGATGTCCGTATTTCTCGCGTCTCCATTATAACTGGCAGAAGAACCCATGCAAATTCGTGCTAAAGAACAGGAAGAGAATGAGACGTGTCCATAGCGAAACGTGCGTGATACACGCCCGGTCCAATGTACAGTGATGATGACATTGTGCTTGACGTATCGTGTAAGTCCGATAGTGCTTGACTGCACAGAGTAACAAATTATGCTCCTATTGTAATATTTGCCTTTTGTTAGTCTTTTTGACTTGGGTCAAAAAGTGGGTTGATATTTCAAAATATGAGAAAAGAAAAAGGAAAAGGAAGTGTTCTAAAAGGCGGAGACCTCGCACGGAAAAGAAGGGAAAAGGAGAGAGACTAGAAAAGAAGGGAGGAGGAGAAAGAAAGAGGGGAAAAGAAGATTGAAAAAAAGAGGGAAAAAGGGTGTTGTGCGTGTACGCCACAAGAACCTTGATAAGTTGGATTAATTACGTTTTGCAACTGGATTAGTACTCGACCTTTTTATTTGTTAAATTGGAGGAATTTTCGGAATTATGGTTCAAATTTGGAACTAAGTGGAATTTTGTTTGATGTTTAATATTGTGGAAGACTTGACAGATGATGCGAAGGTCATAATGGGCCCAAATGGTTGTAACGTGGTAATTGAGCAAAGCCTTAGTGCGGCAAAGGTGACAAAGGATGATATTATCATGGTAAAAAGTGTTGGGTTCAAGGATATAATAAAAAGGAATATGTGCACTTCCTAAAACTTATTGTAAAAATGTAATTAAGTTCTAAAATTTTCAAAGAGTATAATCAAATTCTAAAACTTGGTTAATTGATACAATCGAGTCCCTTTATTAATACCGTCGGTTTGTCTAATGGAAAATGCTGGCATAACATTTTTAAATTAATTTCTTTCTCTTTCATGGCATTTTAAAATAATTTTCCTTCCAATCTTATTTAAATAATATTAAAAAAACTAAAACAAGCTAAAATAATTTTCAAAAAAGAAAAAAAAGGCAAGGACTTGTGGCTAGGCGTTGCTGTCGCTATCCATTGTAGGAGGGGCCAGCAAAGGTTGCCAACCCCAAGAGGGAGGCAAGCCTTGTTGTCTCGAGCAGCCCTAGCCACCTTGAGGGAGGACCAACAAGGCATTGCCTAGATTTAGGCAAGCCTTGTTGGCCCTGGCAAGGGTGAGCAAGGGGTGAGGCCTCACTCAGGCCTAGCGATAGTCGCTGACCCCTGTCTGGTCCTCGTGACCCCCGCCAACCCTCACCAAGCCCATGCCAACCCTCTTTGGTGACGAGGGCGACGGCATGGGCATGCCACCATTGCCCTTGGCTCCCTTTTTTGTGTTTCTTTGGAAAAAATTATATTTTTTATTTTATTTAGTTAAGATTTTGGTTTAAAAAATAGAATTTGATCCAAAATGACATCATTTTAGCCTTGTGCTCCATGTTTTGGCCACATCAATGTCACTTAAGATAGGAAATATAAAAAAAGTCACATTAAAATTTTCCATTAGTCCAAATAAATGGAGTTAACAAAAAGACTCGATTGTATCAATTTAATAAATTTTAAGACTTGATTGCATTTCTTTTAAATTTTAAAACTTAATTGCATTTGATTTTTAGGACTTGATTATACTTTTTGTAAGTTTTAGGTTTCAATTGTACTTTCATGATAAATTTTAGGATTTTCAATACATATATCCTATCTCTTTATGATGAGATACCAAACATCATCTCAAGTGGGTTAGATCCCAAACCAAACATATATTGCCCTTACATCATAGTCTTTGTTGAGATAAGAGAAAAAATTAGGGTAAATAGCTTAAATATGTACAAAAAAAGTACTTGTCTTTCATTGATATATCACAAGTAGAACCAGTATTGTACACCTAAACAACATATGAGAGGCCATTCTTTAGACCATTAAATCAAGATCCATGGGATTTATCAAAATCTTATTTTGTATTGGTAAGCTTATATGTATATCATTGACAGACTAATCAAAAATTTACTAATTGATGTTTGGACTTATGTTCACATGATTCGATAACATTTGGAAAAATTATCATCATCTCTCGTTCCAACCAAAAAAAACATAATAATCATCCGTCCTTAGAGAAATTAAGTGTTACCTCCTTATATATGCATAGTTGTCTTACTCAACCCCATAAAATTATTATTTGTCCCCTACTTTTACCCAAACTCTGAGTCACAAATGTTTGCATGATGAAATCTCAAGCACCATGAATTGTACAAGGCAAAGGACTAAATTAATGAGCATGTTGTTTCCCTAACTGATGACATTCAAAAGCCGGATGCTAATCTCCAATAACTCCATATTAGATTAATAAAAGAAGATTCTAAGTCAAATTGAAACCGTGCTTGTTGTTTTACTATTACTTAATGTTACGTGCATGTAATGCATGTAATGTTACATGCTTCGAAATCTGTCTAGTCAGAAAGTTGATTTGGGACTTTTCAAGCAATTTAGATAAAATTAGTTATTTATAATGAACGGTTCACTATTTTGGGCACAAAGCAACATAAATCATCCTACATCTCCTATTACTAATGTCTAATCACTTCATACCATTTGTTGATCCCTCTTGTTGCTTGGAATTCAACATTTAGATAGTTGAACACAATCTTAGCAGATGTTACAATACTAACCTAGTAGCTTTTGAAGAGCACTCATAGTAGTTTACTTTTTGGTTACACGGGAATGCTTTATCTGATTCAAAACATGGTAAGATAAAATAGCGGTCGCATCAAGTCCAATCGGCAATCATCCAGCTCACTTATGATTACATCATTTGCAGAAGCTCCTACAAGTGGTGGAAGGTCTGGAATATTGCTGCTTCAATTCAAAAATGAATTGAGGCTTATTAGGGGAAACAAGAACTGCCTCATTGCCCAACATTAATATGATTCCCATCATGGTCGGCCAGTCTGCCGCGTGTTCTTGTACACACAATAGGGTGATTTGAATGCTTCTTGAAAGCTAACGAGAGTTGTAGGGTTGGGCCATCAATGAATCAACCGTGTCTGAGGATTTTCCTTCTTTTCATAAGTTCCAAACCTACAAAAAAGTTGAAGGTAACGACATCTTATAAAGATCAAGCAATAAGATCTGATTTCAAGAAGCGATCGAAGGTAAATCAACGTGATGGAATTTTTTTGTTCTGTCACAACCCAAAACCATCAAGAAAAGGGGATGACACAGCCATTCTTTTACCCTTAGACACAACTTCAAGCCACCAAAAATCACACCTCAAAAGTCCCCTCGTTGACATTACTCTCATATGACTTATCAATAGAAATTGAAAAAAATTGAGAGCAATGGCACAAGCAATCATAGCTTAATGAGTAGTAGATCGAACATCCACTATGCACATTCAAGACACTAAAATGCAACTCTTTTACACCAAATTCAAAATATATCAAAGTTACAAGATCAAAATGAGTTAAATATTACTTCAACATAACTATATTGACGGTAGGAATAACCTTTTCATTGTTAGAATCAAAACTAAGCAATGACTCAATCCATTGATCAATTTCAACAACTCATATATCAATTGTTTACTCCATTTATTAATATCATCAAACTACATGCCGATAGTCTATTACGTTAACTAATCTTAATCACATATCAATAGTCCACTCTATTGACTAAACTCAAATCACATGTTAATAATCTACTCTACTAACCAAACTCATTTTCAAATATTGAACCATGATCATGTATAACACCCCGTGACAAATCAATTAAGATTTCTCCTTGATTAGATCTCCCCTATAATGCCAATGGCTCAGAACACAAGGATATCCTAACACTAGTATGCGCATACCTACAAACCCTTGATTGGGTTCATAATGATATTAAGCATCCAACCGCCATCTTCTAACACCATAAATCAAATCCATAAATTATCTCATATATTAGATTACATTTTATAAATTAATCACAATGCAACTCAACTCGTTGGGAGGAAATACTTTTTGCAAAACATTTTTCAAATCATTTTGAACTTGTCTCATAAACCAATTTTACAAACCGAATGAAATCAATTTCATATCATAAAGCATTTTATAAATCAATATTTAAAACAATCCATAAACCAAACTCAAAGTCAAGAGCTTTTCATAAAAAGGTTTTGCAAACCCAAAATGTATAATATTTCTCAACTTTGTTCATCAAACAAAATATATGCTTTCACCAAATATATCTCACACCATTTACAAATGCCCAGACACAATAAATGCTCGATCTAACTTTTATGCAATAAACATGCTCATTCATAGCTTATAATATATCAATTTTTTATCATTTAGAAGATATGATTTTATATATTCTTATAAGAGATAACACCACTTGGAAAAGCTGAAGGCCAACTTACAATAGCTACTTGAGCCTACATACTCGTATTTCCAACAGTTAATCCAAAAACTATATCAAAATTCGAGTAAAACACTACTCTAACAAGTGACTCAACCAAACCATGCTCAACTATCAACGAATTAGCTTCTATGCACTAATGAAGATACTCATTTATGGCTATTACATCCGAGAATTATGAGGTGCACATGATTATTAATCAATTATTGATGCCATTCGCCGTGGAAGTACGTGGTTCCCTTAATTGTTGATCGTTGAAATTTTCATGAATACTTGGATTGTTGCTATTGTACGTGATTGTTAAATATTGCTGCATTTCATTATACATGTGTCAACTTCAGTAGCATGTCATGTGAGCATTGAACTATGTGGCATTCGCGACAAAGCAAAGATAATAACGAATTGATTGATGATGTGCTGCATGGTCATATTAAGAAAAGAGCTCGGTGCTGCCGGATGACTACCAATCCTTCGGGGTTGTGCCATGACCTTTTGGTCACCTAACTTTAGTTAGTTGCCTAACAGTGGTCAATTGCAGTCGCAATAGAGGCCAAACTCGTGCTCCTTAGGGAATGTCGTTGGTGAGAGATAGTCCATGACGCGCTATGCCTCACAGGGGAGGACGATGCCTAGTTTACGATCAGTTGACCACTAATCATAAGGTTGTGTTGTGGCCTAGGAGGTCGTAATAATCAAAGCACGTGTGGATTTGAGACATAAGAAAGTTATGTGAAAGGCTCTGATTATTTGCATGCTTCTTAATCTTGTTATGAATTGAGTGACAGTTTCTGCAAGTTGCATGTGCCAATGCCAAATAATGTTGCTTGTGGTTGCATATGTTTATTAAACCATTTTCTATTAATGCTTCTCTAGGGTATGGAGTTTGATTGTTTGACAAGACTAGGTCATATGTTAGACTACCTCGAGGCAACCGAAGTTCCTAACCGAGACTTAGGACTTTAACTTACCGAGTTTATCTCAACTCATCATGGTTAACAATTTTTAGGACCCTAGAACGATGCAGTACCCGGTGTTGTTCGGCATCCCCATGGATATGAGTACTACCATTACCATAAGGCCCGTCCTAGGCTACAATTTTGTATACAAGCACCATGTGACAACAGTGTGGGTAGATGAGGGGTCGAGAGACCATTACATGTCTCACATCTTTGAGGTGTGGTTCCTTCGGATGGGAGGCATCTTGTATGATCCCCTCTAGGGTTTTGATAAACCGGTCCCTCCTGTGGAACCAACCAAGAAAGTTTGGGATCCCATGAACTTGGATCCCCCTGATGTTGAGATTTCCGACTCGACAACTGGAGAAACTGATCCTTCTGAGGATAGCAAGTAGGCAACTGTGGCCTAGTTCCTTTTTAACAAGCCTCTCCCCCACTTATATAGAGATAGGTTAGCTAGGCTAATCCCTTTTTGAGTAGGCCTTAGCATATTGCCTATAGTTAGGCATCTATATATTTGATGTTGTTTAGGCTAACCCTGCAAATAAATAAAATGGTGTTTTTGTCTTTCCTCTATTGTATATGCTGCTATCTGTATTGATTTTTGGTTGGGGCGTTTTGTTTCACTTATGCATGTGCTTAATTATAAAATAAAATGAATTGATCAATGACAATATCTGAGACGTCATGTAGTTAGACGTCAAGTGAATTGGGGTTGTCGCGAATTCAAGGGTTGAGGAGTGACAACCCCATTAATTTTGGTATCAGAGCCCGATTAAGTGATGAAGTGATAAGGTACGATGGGTCTTGTGATGAGTCATAAGGATAGTTAGTAGGAAAAACATTTTCTTTGTTTACATGTGATTGATTACAGGATCTCTTGTGGTCCTTTATGATCGGGTTGTCTCCTAATTCCATGTTGGGGAATTGGAACACATGTTAAGAGAGTCTTGCAATATGAGCAATTCGGATCAGAGTACCCCCTGATTGAGAACCTCGAGGCAAAGGGCTCAGAGGAAGAGGACGGCGCTGGTCCTGACAGTGTAAGAGAGGTAGCATCAAAAGATCCAAAGATAGACATGATTATGCATGCCCTCGAGGCCCTGATTGGACAGTAGGCTCAAATTCAAGCCACTTTCACTATCTCTACAATGACTCCTGTAACTAGGCCTAGGACTAGTAACCTACCTATGTATTAGCTAGTGGAACAATTCATGAAGCTGAAGCCACCTAAGTTTACCGGGGTTGGCGATCCTGAGACAGCAACCCACTAGATAAGTAGTGTTCTGAGAAGGAAAATGTGATAATGATTGTTTACCAACTACAGGATAACGTCGGTACATGGTGCGAAGCTACTCAAGGAGGGGTATTTCCCAAGGGTATAGCCTAGGTATGGGATACTTTCAATGAGGCATTTCTGAACAAGTATTTCTTAGACTGCACAAGAGAACAAAAACTAGTAGAATTTTAGAGACTGAGTCAGAATTAGATGATGGTGGATTAGTACAAGGCCACGTTTGCCAAACTATCAAAGTATGCTCCACGGACGTTTGAGCACCCGTTGGACAGGGCTTAGAGGTTTAGGGATAGACTGAAGATGGAAATCAGAGACCATCTGGTGTCCCTAAACTTAAAGGATTACAATGAGCTGTATGAGATAGCTCATATGATTGAGAAGCATATTGCGGAGAAGGGAGCCGCATTTGGATCGCGGTTCGTGTCTAGCAAGGATAATTGTCGGTTTGGGAAGAAATCAATGGCTGGAGGAAGGTATCCTCTTTCGCTTATTAAAAGAGATGGTGTGGGGAAACCGTCATCGAGTTCGTCCAGAGGATGCCGAATATGTGGTTATTTTTTAATAACAATTAGTCTTGAAGTGATTATTTTTGTACAATGATTAGTATTGAAGTGATCACTTCTTAACTTCCTACACAACATTATTTAGGGGTTTTTATGGTATTGAAGTGATCACTTTTCATTAAGGTTGGCAATGAAGTAATCACTTTTTAATAACGATTGGCACTAAATTGATAATTTTTTAATAATGACTGGCACTGAAGTAATCACTTCTTAACCTAATACACGACATCGTTTAGGGGGTTATATGCTAATTGAGCACGCCGACAAGCCACATAAGATCGAGAAATTAATACAATATGACCACATCGGATTTCAAATTGAAGTTAACACTTAAATGATCGTTTTTTTAAAGTGACACTTACATGATCTGAAAAACAGTTGTGGCACTAAAGTAAGCACCATATACAAATTAATGCACTTATGGTATCCTTCTCCCAATTGTCATTGATTTGTCACACCTGCTAATCTATTTTTGGAGGCATAGAGTGATCATCTCTTTTTCTTTTTAGTTCAATCTATCATGTTGCGATATATTGCAAAGAGCTAAGATTAATTTAGAGGCAGAATGTATGTAGCTCAAGATGAAAGCCTTAGTTAAAATTAAGAAATATAGTAATTATTTTATTGGTTTGGTAATAAAATCTTCCCCCTTGCCATCTTTTTCCACCCACGTCAACAGCAGCACAGTCCCGGACTATGAACTTTAGACAGCCAGATTGCCCCGCCCATGGGTGAATGGTACAGTCAAACAAGACAAGGACGGATGATTTGGACAGCACCGATGTACCAACCTCAAATCCATACCATTTCAATCTTCTCAAAATTCTGTATTCTCTAGCAAGCATCATTTCCTATGTTTTGTGGTTTTGTCCTCTGTTGAATATGCTTAATCTTTAAACCTTAACTCTTTCCCTTTTCATCTATCCGTTTTCCAGAACAAGCGAGATTTTCTGGTAAGTTCTCAAGTGCGGAATGAGGTCAGCGGAAGTGTTTCCTTCAGTTGACGAGACATTCGATAAACGGCAGAGTGCTTTTCCATTTCCCGACTGACATACGGCGTGCACTGACAACGCTCGATGATAATATACTTCATTCCTTATTTTCAGCAAATGACATTGCCTTCAGTCCTTTTTGACCTTGCTGATTAGATTGGAACTCCAAGCATGAAGATGAAAGTAAGATCAAGCAAGAATGATCTTCTCTTGAGAAGACAAAACGAAGATTATAGGCGCATGCTTGCCCTTGCTTTCCACATAATGAAAGAGGAAAAAAAGCAATAACCACGATTTTAGTCAACAGTGGGAATGGACAAATTTAGTCCTAACATTGCCGACATGGTAACTTATCCACCTATTCTATCGACTCATTCTTTTGGGTTGGAATTCGTAACAGCCAAGCAGATAACTGTTTCCGAACATCCAATTTATTAATCTTCAAAAAGGTCCAATCTTTGCTTTTCTTCCTAAAGAGACACTCTTTTATATGTCTATATGAATGGAATTACATATAGGGAAAGAGAAGTGTACACCAGGTGCATTCTCAAGAGCAAGTACTTTGCTAAAGAAGGCAGAGATTCTTTTCATATTTTCATGCAGACAATACCACGTACCAGAGTTCCAATCTACAGTGCAACAGCTAAAACCTTGACTAGACGCAGTTAACTTTGTCTGCATAAAATCTTGTGGATCACCGACCCTCAACGATGGTAATAGTTAACTCACTATTCTCGCTGTCTATTTTATCATTAATCCTCTCTGTGTAAAATCCCGGTTGCTTGGGCTGTGGCAATGAGGCACTCTCGCTGTCCAACATCAGAAGCACAGACGACATAGTCGGCCTTTGCTCAGGACTTTGCTGAACGCACAGGAGGCCTATCTGGATGCACCTGATAACTTCGGATATTGGAAATGAATCCTCCATTTGTTCGTCTATGAATTCGATGGTCTCCCCTTGAAGCCATAATTTCCAGGCCTGAAAGTTGCAGAGTATTAGGAAATTTTATCTTAGTATCAGTACTCGAAGTAGAATCATCGAGTAGAAGCTTACATGTCCAAGAAGGTTAAAATTGTGATCATAATGATGAAATTCTCTGTTCTTCCTGCCACTAATTATTTCCAGGACTAGGACTCCAAAGCTAAAAACATCTGATTTAGTCGAGAAAATTCCATCTATTGCATACTCTGGAGACATGTATCCACTGCATTACATTTTGAGGCAAAAATGCATAGTCAGTTCAAAAAAATTGCCACTAAACAATGCATCAGAATATTTACTATGCTGAGAACTTCAAAAGGCACTTACTAAGTCCCAACTACACGTTTAGTCTTTTCGAGGAATTGATCTCCTCCGAAAGCCCTAGCCATGCCAAAATCTGATATCTTTGGGTTCATCTCACTATCCAGCAACACATTACTAGCTTTTAGATCTCGATGAATTATCCTCAATCTTGAGTCGCGATGTAAATATAGAAGTCCCCTTGCAACACCCACAATGATATTGAACCGCCGCCTCCACACGAGAGAATTACCTGCTCTATTACCTACAAGTGTTTTTAGGGGACCCAAATCAACCATAGGAATTCACAAGCAAAACCAGAAACTAACTTAACGTAGGATATATCCTATCGGAAAAGAAAAGTTCGAACTAATCATCTACATTTGGAGACTAAGTTGTGGTGCTAGGAACAGACCAAATATTAACGAGTCAAGGCTTCCATTCGGCATATATTCATATACTAACACCCTTTCCTCTCCGTCAATACAGCATCCCAATAGCTTGACGAGATTTCGGTGTTGAAGTCTCGCAATCAACAAGACTTCATTCTTGAACTCATCACAACCCTGTCTCGAGTTCTGCGACAGCCTCTTGACAGCTATTTGAACTCCATCAGACATTAGACCCTGCAATATTTATGTTCATCATTTAAGACAACTATTCAATATGATGAACTAAATCATACATGCATGTCTAATTTGGTAAGTACATATCCAGGTCTTCTTTTCTTTATATGGAGGCCGTCATAGTTTTCTTTAACTGCTCTGAAATGAAAGATGGAAAGACTAATGAACCCCCCGAGCTCGTGAGAGAGTTGACGAGCATACAAGCCCCCATTAACATTTACTTCGATGAACTGACCCCTTTGTGAGGAAGCACCCCTTCTTCCTTTCTTGTCACTGGGATGGGTAATTTCTTATAGATCCGGCCAATATTCATAGAACCAATATTCATATTCATAGATAGTAATACTGAAAAGGTCCTTACCTTATAGACAGGACCAAAACCACCCTCTCCGATTTTATTGAGAGACGAAAAGCTATTAGTTGCTTTAGTAATGTCTTCCAAGTCTAGTATAGGCAACTCTAAGTCGTCTTCACTCCCAGCTTGCGGCTTGGATATTGTCCCTGTCAAAAATAGTTGAAGACTTGTGTAAGGGAGAGACTTTTGCACAAAATTGTTCGATCCACTTTGTTCTTTTAGGAAAAGATCTTCGTGAAGTTTGAATAGTGATGAACTTAAGTTGATCCATTGGCTAGATTAATTGCTCAACTGTATAAACCTTCCATTTGTTGCTGCAACAGTACCACTGAAGCCCTGATTCTAGCATTCTTACAAAGTTTAGCATGACAGATGCCTAATAGATTATATAATGTTTGAAAGTGCCTCGAGGAAACTGAAACAATTGCACTAGAGATTATTAAACCAAGGTCAGTATTTGCTGAGGAAGAAAGACATTTTACCTACACATTTTTTGGTTCTTCTCCTCCAGAAACAGATTAGCATAAGAATTGCTAGAGAGAGTGATGCAGTGACTACTGCCGCCACCAACCGCAATTTCCACTTAGGATTGCCTACGACCCACGATGGAAGAAAAATTTCAGGAACAGCTTGGGAGACAAGATGGAGGCAAAAATATACTTCACTGAATTTCAAATATATACCTAAGTCAGACGCCATGACCCTGATGAAAACATTTTGATTGCCGCTTGATTCAATGAGCTTTCTGATGTCAAGAAGATCTCCATACCAAAGTAAACACCCGCTACCCTTCCCGACAATATCCGCATTGGTATATGCAGTGCAAGTACAATTTTTCAGGCACTTGGCTCTACATTCGTCGAGACTCGTGCTCGTGTTCACCCAGTAACTCAACATATCAGGAACCTTCACACCCTTCAGCTTCTGGAATCCTTCTCCTTTAGGACAATTCAAGGGCTTCTTCTTAACACACCCGCCCGGCCAAACATGCACCGCCCATTCCTGGGGCAATTTCGGGGTGTACCCAGTGAGGCAGCTGCATATTAGGGCATCGCCAATCGTGCACACAGCGTTAGGCCCACATTTTGCGTACTCGTCACAGGAATCGTTTGGCAAGTCATGTATGTCTGTCCACTGAGTATTATTGTTCCAGACCCATCGTTGAAGCGTGCCAGAGTGGTTGAGCACAGCCCTCGTGATGGTGGAATTGTTGTTGAGTTGATAGGTATAGTACAATTCTTGAGCGGTCGTCACAAACTCGGGTTTGATGATTGCATTCGGGTTCATTGGCACTCCGCTGAACTGGATACCTTCCCAAGGCCCACTTCGTTGAATTACTGAAGCATTCCTGCGGAGGAACTTCTGGGGCAGTCCCTGGAGTTCGACTGCATATGTGACGTCCCCTGTCGAAGGATCATCCGAATCCCTCCATGAAGTGAGGTTCCGGTTCAAACCGATCCTCAGGTCCCATCCTAGCTTCATCCCTGCTAGTAACGTATCAAAAGGATGATCGAAACTCTGCCACAGGAAATTCTCCGAATCATTGTTGTTTTCATTTATCAGGACTAGATTCCCAGAATCAAGGAGCTGGGCAGCCACGTTACCAGAAGTCGCATTCACTGTGCTCGTGGACCAAACGGCTCTTCCTGCTTCGTTGATGATGACTAGATTGCCTCCTGTCCCAATCTGCAGGACTCCTGATGAGCCGTTGATCGGAACGTCCCTATTGGCCACCCAGACAATGGTCTTCACCGGGATGTTGTAGAACCATATTCCGACATACCGGTTAGATGAATTTCCAGGGCTGAAAAATCCAAGCTCGAACTTTGCTCCAGCTGAAACTAGAGTCTCGTTGTCTCTGATCGGCTGAGACAGAGTTATCGTGTCAGCAGATTTGCTGAACTCTGCTGCTGTTGAAAGCAAAGTGATGAAGATGAAGAAGCGAAGAGAAGAGCCAAGAGTCTCCATGGAAGAAACAGAACCCGGATAGCGAATTATATGTAATGGTGTGGCTCTGCTTGGAGTTTGGTCGGATTTTTGTTCTTTCAAACATGGCGGCGGCTACAGAGGAGTTTATTGTCTCTAGAAAGATGGTTGCAAGAAACAGAGGTAAGTATAAATTTTGTGGCAGTAATCCTTTTTCAGACAAACTTGATGGCGGCAGAAAGAAATATTTAATTGGTTTGATCTAAGTCGAATGTGGATATACGCTGCCTATTTGGTGAAAGACCAAGTGAAAAATTTGTCAGTGACAAGAGTACAGATGTTGATTAGGCTTAGTTGGTAAAGAACGGACCAATATGGGTGATTTAGGCACATCATAATCTCGTGTTTGGGTTACTTGGATTGGTTATGATTTGCACTTGATCCAATTCATGAGGTTAGTTGAATAGTTCATAGAACTTCCTCATTCTGTAGACTCATTCATAATAATTCTATTTGCGTCATTGATAGTGTCTGGATAATTTGTACTGTCCATTCTAATCTAAAAAAATGATAAATTCTGACCACCTGATTATTTAATATAAGTACTTACGAACATTTTGAGAAAAATTACTCAATTTAAGATTGCTAATATCACTGTCGAGTAAAAAACAAATTGCAACGTATGAGAATAATTATTAATTAATAGGGCCCTAAGTCTAACAAATTGAAAAAGGCATTACAATTAGTGAGATGATTTACTAAGATCGGAAAAGCAAATTTGCAATAAATTTATATAGTTCATGATTTTTTGTGGAAGGCCACCAATTATAAGATATTCAACCTTACGATAATTTAAGGTATTTAAAAAATGAAACGATGGTCCATTAAGGACTCTATTGCCAAACAACCATCCAAAATCATAAATTACTAGTTATGGGTACAAACGACTTGCAACCGTTACAAGAAATATCTATCGATTTGACTAATCTTCATATAATTTCAGATAAATTATGACAAATTAAAAAAAAATGTAGGGTAAAATTCGGACCGGTTCTCCCTTTTGTCCCCACGGGACTCTAGAAGCGCCCACAATTGAAATCAATTTGTGTCGGCAACCATGTGGAA
The DNA here is from genome assembly GCA_014182735.1 of Corymbia maculata. Classification (NCBI taxonomy): domain Eukaryota; kingdom Viridiplantae; phylum Streptophyta; class Magnoliopsida; order Myrtales; family Myrtaceae; genus Corymbia; species Corymbia maculata. The sequence goes on along the minus strand of CM024686.1, from coordinate 36,125,502 downwards.
CGAAGACTATATGCTCCAAGCACCATCATCATTCATTCAATACGGATGGCAAAGTCAAAAGAGGGTTTTGACCCGACGCCATCTTTATGATAGAAATTGGTAGAATCCAAGACGTTTAGGGCAAGCTAGCTACAATGTGAGACTTTTGTCGCATTTCAAAAATCTCTATCCAACATGTTGAAATTAGGCTTAGTGGGCCCTATAGAAGGTTGACACATGGCAGACAGCTTATGGTCAAGTTGAAGCCCAACATGGGGGAAGATGGTTGCAGGAAATGGACGTACGTATTTAACCCAAAATTGAATAGATGTATGTTTTTTCGCTAGATAATATATTTATATGTATATATATATATTAGTAAAATACGTAGAAAGTGGCAGATCAATTTTGAATTTAACCGAACTTGACTTCCGGAGACTTGTGGGCGTACAATATGCAAGCCTTGACTGGAGATTTGTAGAAAAAAACACCAAAAGTTAGATGCAAGCCATTTGTAAAATTGATCTGTAAAGCGATGAATAGTTGTAATAAAAAGAGCAGGACATCTAGATACTCAAGGCAAAGTATGCTACGTCACTTTAGGGATAAATTGTAAACCAATTTTTTTTTATAATAATAAGAGAATTCACGGCATTCTTACTTTTGTGGTTGCAATGGATAAACCATGCCACGGACCGTGGTATCACCCCTCCCTCCTCAAGTGAGATTAGGATATTGCCTTAGGTGTTTCTTATTCTGGCTGTGATAGATAAACCACCTCACAAAACAATGGGATTAACCTCTCCTTCATGCTCAAGTGGGGGAAAAAACAGTAGAAGTCCATAACTTTTATACGACATTTACTTGAGTGCCATGATTTTTTTTTTCACTCATGTAAATGCCACATTGGAGCAAAATTGATAATTTAATATTCAATTCCGATAAATCATTATATGTGGATATCTTTTTGAATTTTTTTGTTTTTTGATTTGCCTTTTCTTAGGGTCGATGAGGGTTGTCAATGACCTCATAGCCCTAAAAAAAAAAGGAAAAAAGGAAATAAAAAATTCAAAAAAATAATTTTAAAATATTAAAAATTTGAAATATTTGAAGATTGTTCACGTTAAAATCGGCAAAACCCGTAAGATAATTGGTATCCACGTTAGATTTTTCAGCAAACCAAATCGCCAATGACAATGATCGATTTTCAAATTAGTCACACTCAAATGAGCCAAAAAAAAAAATTCCATTCAAGTGAGTGCACTACGAAAATTATAGTACTTTTACTGTTCTTGTTCCCAGTCAAGCGAGATTGGGACATTGCCTTATAAGGTATTTGAATTGTGGGGAAATTAGCGCAATTCTTACTTAGGGCAATTATGATGGACAAACCACCTTACGGGACCGTGGGACGCCCCCTCCACACTCAAACGATATTGGGAAATTGCCTCAGGGGGTTAACTATTCAGATTACGGTGGATAAACCACCTCATGAGAGACCATGGCGTCACCCCTCCTCCGCACTTAAGCGAGATTCGGACATTGCCTCAGAGTTATTCGCACTCAAGTAGTTTTGGGTTGAAAATGGAAGTATTATAGATCATATGAAGTATAACAGCTTAGGTGCATCCCTCGGTATTACAAATAGAGCTAATAATTTAAAAGATAGAAGTAGGAAGTCACCATATGATAGCCAATACGATATTTGTCTAGGAATGTATTATTTTTTGGTAAAGTGAAACCTACCCTCACATTTTTACGCACCTTAGCTAAAATGATATGGATGTTAGTTGATTTGTTTTCCAACCATTTATGTTTGTGTTCCATGCCAAATGTGAACGTTTCTGGTGAATATTTTGAGGTTTTTATGCTGTTGCCTCTTACATGTTTCAGGCTCCAGAATGCTTACTTCGGCTATAAGAATTAATCTCTCTGCGCAGGAATTTTCCTAAAATAAGCGGAGGATAATTCCAATTAACGAGATATTAAACAGTGGGTTCGGCCGAATTTATATGCGTGGGCCCATTGGTTTTGTAATTTGTCTTCAAAGTAGTGCGATAAAGTCCTTTACCGGGGACATTCCACGTGACAATGGGACATCACTCTTATAAGAGAAATGATGACGAAGGACTTCCATCATAATTTTATGATTGCCTAATCAAATGAGTCAATTGATCAACTAAATCCCGTACATAAAGTTATAGGACTTCTAATGAAATTTGTTAATTCAAGCATTGTGTCCTGGGTGAAAGTATAATCGAGGGAAGCTTGGGAGAAAATACCGCATAATATTGACCAAATGTCGCAATGTGAAATGCTAACTTAGATATAGTGAACAGAGCCGATCACCATTGATTAATAACACGATCTATCCATGCGAATACCATATGATTAATTGGTTGATGATGTCTGGTCTACTGACTTGATATTTGGGAGTGTTTGGTTTGGGACTCTAGCCGTTCTGAATTGTGCAATTTCCGTTAGAGGATGCCCTCGCGAGAAAAAGAAGTTTGAGGAAAGATTAAGGTGTGGACATGAATTGGTTTTTTCCCTCAATGCCGGCATACGTAGGGAAAGAATCAAGTTCGATTTTTGACAATTGTGGCCGGTCCAACTTCTCGAAGTCCACGAAGACTTTGGCATTGTTGATGTTTCTGTTTCGATGACGGTCAGACTATGGCAATGTTGATGTTTCTGTTTCACTGACCGTCTTTGCTTTTGGGCATTTTTATTTTTATGTGAGAGCAAGAGAGAGAGAGGAGGCGTTCCATCGCGATGACAGCAGCGGAACCGGCTGGTGGCTGGGAGGCCTCGGCGATAGGTGTTGGCAGTGGTGTCGAGGGGGTTCAGTGGTGACTAAGCTAGGGGTTTTGTCAGCAGCTGTGACGGAGAATAGGGGTGCTGGGCACGTATGTCTCGGGCATGTGTTGATCTGATTCACGTGGATTGACCCTGTTGCTGCCTAGTCCGTTGTCCTATTCACGTGACTTACCACATGTATCAGGGAGGTCTTGGTCCTTTTCTTGATGGTGAGATATGATATAGGAGAAGAACACACCGCCCTGGAATTGAATGAGATTGCTGAACTTGTGGTCAACCAAATCGGCTAACTCTCTCTCCTTCACCTGATATTCATCTTAAATCAGTATTTCTATACTCAACTAACCAATTGTCGAGGGCCCTTGACTTTTGTCCGCTATAACTAGCAGAAGAGCACATGCAAATTCATGCTGAATAACAGGAAGAGCATGACAAACGTGTCCAGAGCGAAACGGATTGTGATACATGCATGGTCCGATGTACACTCGGCATATCATAAAAGGCTGATAGTGCTCTGCTGTACGGTATACCGATTATGGTCCTATAATGTCTAGTAAAATGTTGATCCTGGAGACAGCCTAAAGTCTTCAGCCTCGAGCAAGAGCAGCTTGGCCTACTGAAAGGTGACAGTGTCCCTGTCGATAACACTTGCAGGGAATCAACCATCGGATGTGTACCAGCACAACAAAGTTCAATTTTAATAGAATTTTTCTTTGACATGTCCATGGTATTCTGATACAGTTGCAGAGCGACAATCAGCGACTATAAACCGATTCTTCAACCTGGTGCTTCATTCAAGATCAAGAACATGGAACTTCACTAATTGTTGGAAATGCCTAGCCTGATGATCAGATTGATACATAGAAGCCTGCTACAGAGGATATTATGCTAGGAAAGTGCAAGAAGTTATTTTCCTTTCTGAAATTTGTATTGTATGATTGTAACATCATTTGGTATGAAAATAATCGAGCATTTCCTTTATTGAGATTCTTTTTCTGTCACTGCTATAATCAACACAAGATATTGAAATTAACGTTGCCAACACAGTATATGCTCAGAGTTTGGGCTGGGGCTGCTGTTTCCCGCTTTCCTGTCAACAAAATGTCTTCCTTACTAATCCGCTTCAGCAGGTGGAGGAACCAGACCAACGTTAAACTCCACCTTTTTGATTTCTTCCATGATTAGGCACATTGCACATTGCTTTGAACGTCTCTTGGCTAGTGATGCATTGCTTTCTCGCGATGGAAAAACTCAGCAGAAGCAGCAGAAGTGAGGGACTACACATGCTTGGCAATCTATCTACCTTCAAATAATGTGTTGGAAATCTCATTTGAGTTACAATCTCTTCGACTCATTTCAACGTCTGTGTTTCCAGAGCTCCTCTCAATGTAGAAACCAGGCTGCTTGGGCTGTGGCAGTGAAGCGCTCTCACTGTCCAACATCAGCAGCACAGTTGACATATTCGGTCTATCGTCAGGATGCCGTTGCACGCATAATAGCCCAATTTGAATGCATTTAACAACTTCTGGCAGATCGAAAGAATCCGGAAGTTGTGGATCTATGAAGTCACTCACTTTCTCCTCAAGCCACAACTTCCAGGCCTGACAAAAACAAACAGTGAATTTTTTAGGCCCTATCCAACAGAAGTATAGCTATATATTGAGAATTTGACTTCATAGAGCGATGTCGCACATGTCCCATAAGATTGAAGCAGTGGTCCGGATGATTGAACTCTCGATTCCTCTTTCCACATATTATCTCCAGCAATAGTACTCCAAAGCTAAAAACATCTGATTTTGTTGAGAAAAGACCATCTGTTGCATATTCTGGTGCCATGTAACCACTGCAGGCAAAACAACATGCATAACTAGAAAAAGGACTATGAAAATATGAATGCGTAAGCCCATGAAAATCCTTCTCACTACTTACTAAGTGCCGACTATCCTCTTTGTTTTTGCTAGTGACAGATCTCCGCCAAAGACTCTAGCCACACCAAAATCCGATATTTTAGGGTTCATCTCACTGTCAAGCAACACATTGCTTGCTTTGAGATCCCTATGTATGATTCTCAATCTCGAATCTTGATGGAGATAGAGAAGCCCCCTCACAATTCCTATGATGATGTCAAATCGCCTTTTCCACACTAGAGAATTTTCCCTTGTTTTACCTGATTTAAGCCCTTTTCTAATCAGTAATTTGGATGAAATATATTTTCAACAGATTGCACGTCGAATCAATATCAAACAGAGAAGGTATTGATCAGAGCGAACCAAATATGAAAGAGTCTAGGCTTCCATTAGGCATGTATTCATAGATTAGCATCCTCTCTTCTTCAATGCAACACCCCAGAAGTTTAACAAGATTTCGGTGTTGAAGCTTTGCAATTAACATGACCTCATTCTTGAATTCATTATGACCTTGCCGAGAGTCTTCTGACATTCTCTTGACTGCTATTTCTTGTCCGTTTGACAGCTGACCCTAACAAGTGAATTGCATAGTTTTTCCCGAGTGACATGGGACAATACAAACGAAATGCATGAATGTAAGAGTAGTATTCTTTTGTATTACGTATGAAATTGTAGACTAAGCTCTACCTTGTATACGGGGCCAAAACCTCCTTCTCCCAACTTATTTGAATCACAAAAGTTGTTAGCTGCTCGCAAGATGGTTAACATATCAAAGATCGGAAGCTGTAAGCTATTCTCATCTTCAGCTTGAAGGTCGAATCTTTTCCCTGTTGACCATTGAACTTTCATCAGAACACGAGATCTTTTTTTCCCCAGAATAAATGAACTATATGCAAGCAATGGACAATTGTTGCATGTATCAACTGAGACATAGGCGTTAGAATAAGGCCTCAGTCGATGAACTTTCCAAGTATCAATAAATCTAAAATTCATTTGACTTGAACATACAGATTCTTTACTGTATGCTATCAACTTTTATTATTGATTGTTGAACCTGATGAAAAGAAAACTGATAGTAACGAAAGTAGTGATGCTATGAGTTGACGTCCAAATATGAAAAGAGAACCAAGAATTGTAATTGATGTTCTGAAAGCAGGTTCTAGTCAGAGCCATAATTGCTATTCAGCAAGAGCTCAAAACTCAATTAATGGAAATGGAGTACCTGGAGCAATTTTCTTCCTCTTCCAGAAAAGGCAGAAGCAAAGCACCACCAAAGGCACCACAAATGCAGCGGAAATCAGCACTGCCGCCCATTCTTTCCACTTGGAATTTGCTGAATCTGAGAACATTCAGAGAGGTTAAAGGTGATCAGAATGACTGACGAATAGGATTTTCATGTGTCCACGAAGAAAAAGAAAACCAAAGGTATATGTACTACCAAAGTCTGAGGCTGAAACACGAATGTAAAGATCTTGATTCGCATATTCGCTGAGTTTTCTGACATCAAGAAGATCTCCAAACCATAGGAGACAGCCGCTTCCACCTCCTGTGGCGTCTATGTTTGCGTATGCCCTGCATGAGCAGTTCTTGAAGCACTCCAATTTACATTCCTTAAGGCTCATGCTAGTGTTCATCGTGAACTGCAACAAATCAGGCACTTTCACACCTTTGAGCCTCTTAAACCCTTCTCCTTTAGAACAATTAAATGGGTTCTTACTGACACACCCACTAGTCCGCACAAGCGAATCCCACTCTGCCTGTGACTTCGGTTGATAACCAGTCATGCAGCTACATATTTGAGGATTGCTGATCGTGCACATGCTATTGGGTCCGCAATTTGCATAGAGATCACAGGCATCATGCGGAAACATTATTATCAGGGTCCATTCCTGAATTTTCTCGTTCCACAGGTACCTTTGGACGTTCCCGTAACTGTTTAATACCAATCTCGTAATGGTGGATTCGTTGAAAGCTTTGAACGTGTAGTAGACATCCTGAGAATTGTCGACCAATTTTGGGGTGAATATCAAATTAGGAGACGTTTTTACCCCGCTGAACTGAATTCCATTCCAAGGCCCAGTTCGGTAGTACTTGGCATGTCCCTTATGAACAATGAACTGGGGAATCATGCCTCTGAGATCAAGACCGTAGGTGAAGTCTCCGGTTGAGGGATCCTCTGTGCTCTTCCAGGATGTCATGTGCCGGTCCAAGCCCGTCCTCAGGTCCTGCCCGAATTTCATGCCTGCCAATATTGTGTCAGAGGGATGGTCAAAACTCTGCCAAATATAGTTCCCGGAGACATTTTTGCCGTTATCTTTCAAAACCAGGTTTCCAGAATCCAGGAGCTGAGCAACTATGTTCGGTGAAGAAGTATTCATGGGGTTCGATGACCACAAGACTCTTTCTGCTTGGTCGACAAGGACCAGTTTCCCTTCGTTTCCTATCATCAAAACACCTGATGAATCATTCAAAGGATTATCTCTATTTGCCACCCAAACAATGGTCTTATCTGGGATATTGTGGTACCATATCGCGAGGTATCTATTTCTGGAGTTTCTAGGGCTGAAGAATCCTAGCTGAAACTTTTCTTCTGCCGACACTAGAGTCTCGCCATCGCGAATAGGCTGAGTTGAGCTCAACACATCAACTGATTTGCCTACTTCTGCTAGTAGAAACAAAGAAATTGAAATGCAATAGAGAACGGGAAAACACAGAATATCCATCTACTAGAGAAATCTTGCAATGGACCGTCTTGTGCTTGCAAATACAATCAGCAGGGGAAGAATAAAAAATCAATTCCTGTGAAAATCAGGTGTTAGTTGGAATGATAGAGAGGCGGAACTGTTCCTCTTGTTTTGTCAAGAGGTGTTAGGTGGAATGCATTTGCTCTTAGCAGCTTACCACATGCCTAGCAGATTTTCCGAGACTTTGAATAGTTTTTGTCACTTTTCAAAAGTGAAGGAACCATCATTTCGACTTGTAGCAGCCAAACAAGAATTGTGCCGTGTCAATGGGGGTCCAAGATATTTTGCTTGAATTTGACTTTTCAACTTATGTGGACGTGCAGGAGACAAGAACTGCGTTCCCGTAAAGGAATTACTGTCGGGTCAACTTTCTGACTATAGGAATGTGTGGAGGCCTGCCAATTTTTTCACATCAATCATGAAAAACAAGTTCATCACGTCAATAATCAGGAACAGAAAATAAAAAACTTCTTCCTTCCCTCACTATTGTTATTTGTCTTGTCAAATTCTCCCAGCTGGTTCATTCCTCCTCCAATCGTTTATCTTAAATACTCTCGAACTGAACATGACTACTCAAAGGGCGTTTAGTCATTCTTACAGTGGCTATGCGTTTTATCAGCTAGACATGGGCCCTTTTCCCTTGAAACATCAGTAGATCATCGAGTTCATCCCATCCGTCTTCAGGCATTGCATGTATCAGAACTGGTAGAAAATGTACATTTACTCGGGTCAATTCCATAAAAAACCCTCAACTATGGCTTTAGTCCCAAAAATACCCCAAACTTTTTTTTGTCTCGAAAAAAACCCTCAACTTTTACTTTAGTCCCAAATCTACCCTCCGTCAAAAATCACCGTAAACTCCTTTGACGTGACCTCGCCGCACCGGAATCGGGCGAGGGCCGCCTCGTCGGCCGGGCGAGGGCGGCCCAAGCCTAGGCGACCCTCGCCGGCGTCGAGCGAGGGCCGCCCGGGCCGGGCGACCCGCCGCCGGCGAGGGCCACCCAAGCCGATCCGGCTCAGCGGCCCTCACCCGACGCCGGCGAGGGCCGCCAAATCTAGCTAAGGGCCGCCGCGCCGGATGGGCTTGGGCGGCCCTCACCGCCCGGGTCGCCCTCGCCGGATCTCGCGAGGGCGACCTTCGCCTGTCGAGCGAGGGCGCCCTCGCCGACACGGGCGAGGCCGCCCTCGCCGATCGGCGAGGGCGACCGCGCCGTCCGGCGAGGGCCGCCGGATCGGCTAAGGGCCGCCCTCGCCGGATCCGGCTTGGGCGGCCCTCACCCTCGCCCGGGTCGCCCGACGCCGACGAGGGCGCCTGGCGACCCTCGCCCGATTCCGACGCGGCGAGGCGGCCCGCGCCGATTCCTGGCCGACGAGGCGGCCGTCGGCGAGGCCACGTCAAAGGAGTTCACAAAGTGATTTTGACGGATGGTAGATTTGGGACTAAAGTAAAAGTTGAGGGTTTTTTCGAGACAAAAAAAAAAGTTTTACCCCATTTACTCCTTAAAGTGGCTGCCCCTCGTAATTGGCCATGTGAAGACTGGGCTCCATACCGTGCTTGCTCTTATGTTGCAGGGTCGTTCAAGAAAAATTTCTGGTTTTACTGGAAACAACGCATGCTTCAAGATGAGCTGAATTTTCTATTGCATCTGCTTGGGGATTTTACTGTAATTGAGGATGCCTAAAGTAGATCCACTTATGGTAGTTTGGCTTTTGAAGATGATTAATTCTTGTGGTAGAGTTCGGAACTTCTGATAATCCTACAAACAAAGACGCTGGACACCATAAATTTGGATACTGACTTCATTTCAACAATTAAATTCCAAAAACAAATGGGACACTATATATTTCACAAAAAATAAAATGGACGCACACCAACATTAAAATCATAATTTATCCGTGCAAATCCTACGACCTGAAATCATCCTAAAGTTAAAAAAGAACACTTCACAGAGCGATGAATTTGCAAAGCCGATCACCTTCCTTCAACATTGTCGACACTCGAATTTTTGTCAGCACCTTTATTTCGCAAAAGTATTAAAACAATATAAAAAGATAAAAGCCAAAACAAAATTTTTTAAAAATGATGAAATAAAAAAAGAAATCGAGTCAAGTGGGCTGGTGTAGTCCAGCCCATTCTTTTAATCCCTCAGCCCATTTCGTTTATGCATTCATGGCCCATTTTTTTATTTCCTTTTTCTAGCCCATTTCTTTGTCTTTCTGTAAGATTCAATCATTCAAGCATGCCGGGTGCGGGATGAGGCTGGCTGCAGACCAAGAGAGAACAGAAAAGATTCCCTTCCGGTGAGGTGGGAGGGCGGACGTGTTGCGTGAGGCAGAGGGGAGAGAGAAGAGAGATCTGTTCGTCGAGCATGCCGGAGGAGACGACGGATGCTCGGTGAAAGGGAATGGAGAGAGGGGTCGAGCGTTCAGCCATTGGAGGAGACCGTCGCGGCTTTCGCAGAGCTTCGACGTCTTCGCCTTCTCCTCCCGTCCGAAATGGTCACCTTCAGGTTTCACCAGGTCGTAGGTAGAGCCCTGCCCTGCCCTGCCCTGCCCTGTCCCACTGAGGTAGATGAGCACCCGAAGATCTATCGCATGAAGCTGTCATCCCACCAATGATATGATGGAAGCGGCAGATTCAAGATTCCTCTACAAAAAGAAGAGAGGAAACCGACTGGAGGTGCGGCGGGGTTCTTGCTGAAGAAAAGAGAAAGTCAGAGAAGAACGAGAAAAAAAAAAAAAAAAGAGGACGAGAAAGGTTCTCTCGACGATAAGCTTGTGGAGAATTTGAGCCTTCTCATCACTCGACGTCCGTCGCAGCCGAACGCCATCTTCATCGATTTTGGTTGCTGCAAACTTCTTCGTGAACGCAGGTAATGTCCTCTGCTTGCTCAAGCCGAAATCGAACTCTAGCTGATGTTTTACGATTTGAACGTGTATTGATGCTGCTGTGATAATCTGAAATAGACCTTCGTCGTTTGTAATGTCCGAGAATGAGCTGTTTGTCCTAGATCGGTATATAGGCGTCGCGGACGAATTGTACATAACCTGTTTGATTAAATGCCTCAGAGGCACAAGCAGAAGATAATCTGCGATCTTGTTGAAATCTGAGCATGTGTCGACATAGGTTGATTATTGCTGATTGATTTTCTAGCCTCTAGGTCTGATATCATTCATATTTCATTCTTACTACCACCACATCCGACCGCTTCCTTTTCTGTTTTTTCGCATTCACATGGCGGTCACCGCTGCAGCGGTGGTGTTAGTCCAGCGGTCAATGGTGGAGCTCCAGAGATAACTTCATACCTTCCCACATTGGACCATGTAATATGAATATTCTCCATTAATTTTGTTTTTTCAGACCCAATATCAGCTCACAGATTATAAGATTATAATAAACAAATTTCAATTTCCAAATCTTGTAAAGATGAGCTCGTAATATTTTCTTCCTATGCTTGTCTTCACTGAAGATATATATGAATCTGAATATAAAAAAAGATCCACTGTCATATTATCGAATAATGAAAAAATAATATGAATCTTCTTCAAAATATATCCATCTTCCAACTCGTTAATTTTGGCCAAATTCTCTCTCACTGTGAGCTTAGCCTAACTCGTTAAATTAAAACTCAAAACCATAAATTCGAACCTATCTACTGCCGGTCTAATGCAATTATGCAAATAATTGAAATATGCTCCTAAAACTATATGGTATTTAATTCTAATATTTTTGTTTAGGGGTTATAAATGATTTCTAAATTATTTTTCATTAAATTACTAAATGATCAATTAAAATTTAGGTGTCAACAACAGAGGCAGGCACTAAGATTGTGAACTTTCAAATGGGAGCTCGTCTATGACCGCGAACCTTGAAAGGCGAGTTCCATGGTAACTTTGCCGGTAGTGATGGTAGAGGGAGGCGCTAGATCTCTGGATGAGCAACATTGAAGCCAACTACGAGTGACGACAAAGGTAGCTTGGGCTGATCGCAAGCGTCGCCAAAAGCAATGGAGATGGTGACTGGAGGGGTGGTGCCTTGTGATGGAGGAGGATGGACTGCAAACAAAGCCGAAGGAGTGGAGATGATGGCCAGAGAGGTGGTCTATGATGGAGGAAGAAGAAGATAAAAATCTATTTTTTTATTTTTTTATTCCAACTCAGCAGACACGTGTCAATTATTATTGGATATGAGTAAAAAATACTCACCGGTTAGTTGCAAATATTTCCTCCCTTGAAGGTGTAAATTACCATCTATGTATAAATCAAAGTCATTTTGTTCAAAAGGATGAACGGAGAGTTCAATTTTTGTGTGGAATTTGCCATTTAAACAGCTACATGATTAAGTGGCTTTGATTTGTAGCTGTCTGATAGGCTGATGGAAGGGATTACTTGAATTTGAATAAAAAAATCTAACTTCGATATTTCAATAAGGACGTATATGGATAAAGTAGCACCAATAGTACAAGTAGAACCACCTTGGAAACACCACTACTCCAATTCAAGTGCATCCTCGCAATGAAGACACTCTACAATCCTGCTAAGGTCATTATCAGTAAATACATTTACAACTGTTGTAGAACCCTTCCGCCAAAAAGCCAGAAAAACAAAAAGGATCTGATCGACTTATCGCTGATCTGTCGGCTAAATTGAGAAGCAGAGGAGACAAATGGGAATGCTGGGTGTCACACCCCAAAACTGCAAAAAAAGGGAATATAACACGGCCGTCCTTCCACTTGAAGTACACAGTCTCAATATAACCAACAATCTGATATCAACATATATATATATATCAGATAGATCAACACATTGGCTACACATCAGAGTTATTTACAAGCAGAACTCAACCAACCCAAAATATAACAAACATTATACACATTTCTTCATTAAGTCATACCCAAAAAGAATCAAAAGTTTCCCCCAACAGCACTCTCGCTCTACTCGCTACTAACCGAGGAACCTAAAAGTGAAATGAGCAATTACAGTTCAGTGAGTAGTACATATCTTCTAAGCAGATCGGACAAACACTATGCATGGATTCAAAGAAATCCCATAACTTTTAAACTCCATCCAATATATAAAATACATAATGAATCATATATGAGTTACTTTTATACTAATATGAAAACTCATTTAAACCACCATCACAATACAAGAATCAATGGTCAAGTATATTGAATAATCTTCATTCAAAAATCGCACGTCAATGGTCCATCCATTGACTAATCTATTGTTCAATCTCTTACCATGGTCACAACATAACGCCTTGTGACAAGGCGACCAAGATTTCCTCTGGCAAAGTCTCCACTTATAATGTCGGTGGCTCGACCTAGAAAGATATCCTAAACCCAATATGCATACCAATATGCCCCTCAATAGGCTCACAGCAATAATGAGCAAAATAATTATTCTCCAATACTAGAAATCCAATTCATAAATCAATATAATAAACCAAACAAATACCTTTTTGCAACATTATCACGCCTCGACCCTTGAGCACGTGACAACCCCTGTTTCACTTGCGATCATTTGATTTGCGATTTCCCAAGATCCGTCGTTGACCATTATTTTTATCTTTTAATTAAACACATGCGAAAACGAATCATAATTCCCCTAGTCAATCACAAAAGCAGGGATAGCAGGAAAACCCAATAATAACACATTCCAAAGTGTCGCTTTATTTATCTATTGATTAACCCTAGGAAGTTTATAAGTACAAGCCCTTACCACGGATATCTTCCTATCAAGCCAATGAAACCAAAAGGCAGGGTCAATCTACTCCCTTTAAAAACGGTCATAAGCCGTAACACGTGTCGATCCTCCATCCTATGGACCTGAAAATAGTTATTCAATAACCAATGAGATTAAAATCTCAGTAAGTCAAAATCCTAAGTCTCGGTTAGGAATTTCGCTCGCCTCGAGAGTAGTCTAATCATGCAACCTAGTTCCGGCAAATAACACATACCACACCTCAAACAGTATTATCAGATAACAGTTCAATAAGCAGATGCAAACACAAGCGACCCTACCTGGCCTTGGCACACGCAACCTGCAAGAATTGTCATTTCAATCATCATAACATTAAGATGCATGCGAATAATCAGAGCATTGCACACAACTTTCTCATATCTCACACTCACACATGTTTCGATTATTACGACCACTAGGACCACGGCACAACCTTATGGTTGGTGGTCAACCGGTTGTAGACCAGGCATCGTCCTTCCCCATGAGGCACGACGACGTCACGGGTTATCCCCCATCGACGGCATTCCCTAAGGAGCATGGGTCCAGCCTCTACTGCAACTCCGCAATCGACCACTGTTAGGCAACCAACTGAAGTCAGGACGACCAAAAGGCCATGGCACAACCCCAAGGGTTGGCAGTTTACCAGCAACACCGAGCTCTCCTCTTAATGTGACCATGCAACACATCATCAAACAATTTGTTCATTTCTTTGCTCGGTCGTGAATGCACATATAGTTCATGCTCACGCAAACATGCTTTTGCAGTTGGCACACGTATAATGAAATGCAATAGTGTCCAGCAATCACGCCTAACATCAGCATTTCAATCACTTACGAAACTTGCAACATTAGCAGTTCAAGTCACAGTTTGACAATCAATTCCGACTAATCAACACCACAACACTTGCACGTACCTCAATAATTATGATGCCCAACCACACATCTCAATCTTCAATAATAAATAAACATGTGTCCTCACGACGACGGCAATCAACTATTTCCAACAATACTCAATTATCCCAAAATAAGTATAAAATATAATTATACTCAAAGATACTCATTTAAGAAGCATATAATATTATAATCTATTGTTTCGATAAAATAATTCAAGTCCCACAAAATACTTATAATTATTTTCCAATCCTATAATTAATTATCCAACCCAAATAATTTCATATAATAAAATCATTCTTTAATAAATCAATGTCATTTGATAACGTAGTATATGAATACTATTGACATTAGAAAATTAGACCATAGTAACTTTCCCACAAAATTACTCATTTTATAATCATTTCCCATAAATAATCACAATTAATTATTTTCTCCAAAAATAATTAATTTCATAAATGAATAGTAATAACAATAATAATAATAATAATTCGAAATTAAAAATTAATTTAATTAATTAATAATTCCGAAAATAATAAATTATTATTATTTATTCCAAAAATAATAATATTAATAATTATTAATACTAACCATGGTTACCATTTTAACCCAACTACGATTAACTAACCTAACCACGGTTACTTTAATCTAACTTCAGTTACTTTAATCTAACTTCAGTTACTTTAATCTAACCGTGGTTACTTTATTCTAACCATGATTAACACTAAGCAAGATTAATCAATAATATTTTAATGCTAATCAATCATCCAAAGCACTAATCAATAATTAAACTAATTAAACTACTCCTAAGCAAGATTAACCCCTAACTAAAGGATTAGGAAATCGACTAATTGTTTAGCGATTCCAACTACACGGGCGCGACGGCGGCGGCGAGGCCGACGCGTGGCTACATCCGAAACGGCAAGACAAGCGGCGACGAAAATGGGTCTCGCGATGGGGTGGTTCCAATTCGGTGAGAAAGAACGGCGACGAACGCGGCTCACGAACGGGTGATGCCAGGACGTGACTTGGACTCTACAGCGGCGTGTGGAGGGGGGCTGATTTAGGTAAATCACAGCAGCTTATGATGCTGTTTTGGGAGAGAAAGAACCGAAGAAGAGAGGGAGAGAGAGAACGTGGGGTGGGGTTGATTGGTGAGGAGAGAGAGAGCTTTGACCGTGAGTCAACAAAAGAAAAGGGGGGGAGAAAATGTGTGCAAGAAGTTGAGAGGAGAGAGAAAAAGAAAGAAAAAGAAAATACCGAACAAACTTCTTGAAGGGGCAATTTGGTCTTTTTACCCCTAGAGCACAAATTCTCAAATATTTGGCTCCAAAACTCGGCCCGTTGAATCATTTTCCAATAATTTCGGGCTTATGATAAATTTGAGAATCAATGAGACAACGTCCAATATTTTAGTCTTGACATCCTTAAAAGTTTGATATCCGATACTAGATTGAAATTTGTGGTTAACATCGATCAATCGCAACTTTAGTACAACCTAACTTTCGAGCGGCGTTTAGGGGCTCTCGCACATTTGGTCCATGGTTGATAGCTTTTCAATCCACGATCGTGCATATTTAAATCAGGGCGATCCTCGATTGTCATGTAATCACGAGGGATTAATTGCTCACACTAAGTACAGGGCCAAAAGGAAATCGGTTTAACGTCGTTCGCAATTAATATCGAAGTTGTGCGAAATCACCCGCAATCCAACCTTGTATTTTTACTGAATCAATTTATTTCCGTTCGTTAATTGGCCTGCAACAGTGTTGTATTATTCTTCTTTGATGCTTATAGTCAAGTGACCTATCCTTGATTAATTTTACTAGTCGTACGCATATCGGTCCTTAATTGCCTTGCTGAATCGTTAGTTAACTCATGAAAGACCAACTCAGAGTAAACGCAACTAATAGTGCATTTATAAAATAACCATTTCATCTATCCCGAAATGGGTTGAAATTCAGGATGTTACAAACATCGTCATTCACCATTTCTCATCCATTTCTCAAGTCATCCACATACTTTTCCATAAACTATTTGCAAAGCACTTATGTCATGCCCCGACCCTCGAGCATGCGGCAACCCCTGTTCTCTTGCGGTCATTTGATTTGCGACTCCCTAGGATCCGTCGCCGACCGTTATTTTTATCTTTTGATTAAACGCATGCGGAAGCGAAACACAATCCCCGGTCAAATACAAAAACAGGGATAGCAGGAAAACCCAACAAAAGCACATCAAAAGTACCGCTTTATTTATCTACTGATTAACCCTAGGAAGTTTACAAGTACAAGCCCTTACCACGGGCATCTTCCTATCGAGCCAATGAAACTAACAAGCCATGGTTAATCTACTCCCTTCAAAGACGGCCACGAGCTGTAACACGCGTCAATCCTCCATCCTATGGACCTGAAAAATGTTAACCACGACGGGTTGAGATAAACTCAGCAAGTCAAAGTCCTAAGCCCCGGTTAGGAACTTCGGTCACCTTGGGAGCAATCTAACCATGCAACCTAGTTCCGGCAAACAACACATACCACACCTCAAACGGTATTATCGGACGACGCTTCAATAAGAGATGCAAACACAAGCAACCCTACCTCGGCCTTGGCACACGCAACCTGCATAAACTGTCAATTCAATCATCACGACATTAAGAGCATGCGAATAATCAGAGCATCTCACATAACTTTCTCATGTCTCACACCCACACATGTTCCGATTATTACGACCCCTCCTCCTGGGCCACGGCACAACCTTATGGTTGGCGGTTCTGGCTAAACCAGCTTCGTCCTCTTTACCTCGAGGCACGGCGACATCAAGGGCTCACTCCCAAGACGGCATTCCCGAAGGAGCACAAGACTCGCCCACTACCGTAGTCCCGCTACTGACAGAGGCCCGGGACCCGCCCCCATACCGCGATCCCACATATAACCCCTCCCTGTCAGGCATCCGACCGAAGTCAGGCGACCCACTGGCCACGGCACAACCCCATAGGGATTGGCGGTCTTCCGGCAACGCCGGGCTCTCCTCTTAATGTGACCATGCAACACATCATCAAGTAATCCATTTATATCTTTGCTCGTCGTGAATGAAATATCACTCATGCTCATACGACATGCCATTTCGTATAACCCACGCAATATGTCATGCGATCTCACTCGACAATTTCCAAAATTCAATTTCCAATCAACATTTAATCACACACATTCCCTAACTCTTGGGAACAACTCAAGTCACAGTCTGTCGATCAATTCCGACCGATCAACATCACGATACTTGCACACTTTTCCAAACAATCACGTATATTTAATAATAAATAAATACGTGTCCTCACGACGACACCAATCAACTATTTCCAACAATATTCAGTTATCCCAAATAAATATAAAATATAATTGTACTTAAAGATACTCATTTAAGAAGCATATAATGCTATAGTCAATTGTTCGATAAAATAAGTCAAGTCCCACAAAATACTTATAATTATTTTTCAATTCCCATAATTAATTATTCAACCCAAATAATTCCATTTAGTAAAACCCTTCTTTAATAAACCAATGTCATTTAATGAAATAGTATATAAATACTATTGACTTTGGAAAAATAGACCATAGTAATTTTCCCCAAAATTACTCAATTAAAACCATTTCAATAAATAATCACAATTAATTATTTTCTCCAAAATAATTAATTTTCAGCAATGAATAGTAATAACAATATTACTATTAATAATTCGAAATTATAAATTAATTTAATTAATTAATAATTCCGAAAATAATAAATAATTATTATTATTCCAAAATTAATAATAATAATATTTATTAATACTAACCATGATTAACACTAAGCAAGCTTCATCAAATAGTATTAAAACACTAATAATCATCATCCAAAACACTAATCAATAATTAAACTAATCAAACTACTCCTAAACAAGATTAGCCCCTAAATAAGGATTAGGAAATCGACTCACGGTTTAGCTATTCCGACGACACGAGCGCGACGGCGGCGGCGAGGGGAACGCCCGGGAACTTCCGGCGCGTCGGGGACGAGGCGGCCCGGGACCGGTCTCGGCCAAGGGCGGCTGTCCACGTGGCGAAGAGCTGCGAAACGGAGGTACCGACGGCTGTGGCGGCACGAGGCTGGCTGGTGGGCGGCCCGGCAACTCCGGACGGCGGCCAGCAGCTCCGGCGACTAGGCGGTGGCTCCGGCGACCTCTGGACAGAAGCTGGAGAGAGAAAGGAGAGGTGGTGCAACTGGTTTCAGGGGGGGCGGCTAGGGTGGCTCCGGTGCGGCGGAGGAGGCTCGGGAACGGTCCTCCGGTGGCCTGTGGCGATGACCGGCGGCGGCGAAGGGCGGTCGAACGGTGAGGGTGGCCATCCCGGCTCCAACCCGAACAGAGAGAAGGAGAGACAGGCGGAGGCGGTGGTGGCTTGAGCTGGGGCGATCGGGCGACGGCGCGGCGGCCGGGCGGAAGGACGGCGGCGTGGGTGGCGGAGCTCGGGCGATGACGGGCCGACTCGGTTGAAACCGAGCCGAGAGTGAGAAAGAGAGACATCAGCGGTGGAAAGCAGCAGGGTGGTGGAAAGCAGCAGGGCAGTGGCTCGCAGCAGCGCCGGAGGAGCGACCAGAACCGAAGCAAGGCAGCGGCGACGACGAGGTGGTTGCTGGTCTCGCCGGTGGGGAAGCAAGGCAGCAGCAGCTCTGGCCGAGGGAAAACAGCAGAAAGAAGAAGAAGGAAGGAAGAAGAAGAAGAAGAAGAAGGAGCTGCAAGGGGGGGTCGAACGTGCTGCGCTGAAGAGAGATAGAGAGAGAGAGAGAGACACGCCCACATGGGCTGTCAGACAAGTGGGAGAGAGAAGAAAGAGATAAGGGAGAAGACCGGTCAAAGGGGGAGAGAGATAAGATGAGCAAGTGGGGGTTATCGACGGGGAAGAAACGTGAAGGGAGGAGAGAGAAAAAGGGGAGAGAGAGGGAAAACGTGCGGAGGAAAAAGGGGGAAAAGAAAGGAAAAAGAAAAAGAAAAGAGAACAAGACAAAATTCAAACAAGCTTCTAGAAAGGGCAATTTAGTCTTTTTGCCCTTGAAGCACAAATTTCCAAATATTTGGCTTCAAAACTCGGTCCGTTGAATCATTTTCCAATAATTCGGCTTATCGAAAAAAAATCGAGAATCAATGAGACACGTCCAATATTTTAGTCTCGACATCCCTAAAAATTCGATACCCGATATCGGATTGAAATTCGTGATTAAAATCAATCAATCGCGACTTTAGTACGACCTAACTTTCGGGCGGCGTTTAGGGGTTCTCGCGCGTTTGACCCGTGGTTGATAGCTTTTCAATCCACGATCGTGCATTCGAATCGGGGGCAATTCTCGGTTGTCATGTAATCACGAGAGGTTAATTGCTCACACTGAGTACATGGCCAAAAAGGAAATCGGTTTAACGTCGTCCGCAATTAATATCGAAGTCGTACAGAATCACCCGCAATCCGACCTCGTATTTTTGCCGACTCGATTTATTTCCGTTCGCTAATTGGCCTGCAACAATGTAGTATTATTCCTCTTTGATCTTTATGGTCAAGCGGCCTATCCCTGATTAAATTCACTAGTCGTACGCGTACCGATCCTTAATTGCCTTGCCGAACAGTTAGTTAACTCGTGAGGGCCAACTCGTAGTAAACGTAACTAACAAAGTGCATTGATAAATTAACCATTTCATCTATCCCGGAATGGGTCGAAATTCAGGATGTTACAACTTATAAATATATTTTGCCTTCCAATACTTTGTATATTTTCTCACATGAATTTTATAAATTCAAAGAAAATATAGTAACATTCACCTTGTTGCCTACGACCCAATAAAACGGTACTTGGATCGTCAAACTTGCGATCCTAACAAATAATTGAAGAATAAATTAAAATCCGATAAAACTCTACCTCAACTATGGGACAACTAAACTACGCCTTGACACTAATAAAATGACCCCTACGAGCTAACAAATCGCCTATCAAAAGTAATTTATTCAAAGCCGTTCATAAAGCAAGACTTGAGTGCAAGACTTGATTATGCCAAAACTTTTTCATCCGAACTCTTATTCAAGCAATTTTATAGTCAAAATGAAGATAATTCCAAGTACTATAAGACCTATAAAATGGACAACCCAATTTTGAGCCGAAACCGATAAAATCAGACCTCAAGGTGACCACGCGCGTACTGTTCATCATGTGCCGGGAAGTTCAAAATTCCATTTTGGACAAACCACAGGCTTAAATCCAATTCCTTAAAATCCTACGGGTCCATGACAAAATTTCATGGCTCAACAATTCAAAAATCGAACTTCGCTGCTCAATATTTCTAATATTCCGAATTTGAGCCATAAACCGGTAAAATATTTCGATTGGAGGAACAAAAGGCACATATACTTACTAGATGTTGCGTAACATAATTGAGTCGGCTTTGCGATTCTCCCGCAGCGTGCACATGCAAAACCCTCTCCTTCTTTCCTTTTTTTCTTCTCTCTTTTTTCTCTTTTCTCTCTTTTTCTTTCTTTCTCCCAACTGGTTCTGGCTCCCACAAATGATTGAGAAAACCCCACTTATTCTCTCTCCTCTCTTTTGACTTTTCAACTCTCTTTCTTCTTCTCTATTCTTTTTTTTAAAACAAATGGGTCCCACCTGGAAACAAAGAGAGCTGAAACATGACAATGGGTTTGTTTGTTGACAAGTCCTTAGTGGAGCCGGGTACACGAGGATGGAATCTATTACACTCGTTTATCGCGTCAACTCAGCTGTGTTACACGATTAATGACGACTAGAGATTGTGAACTCACTTTTACAGAGTCCCCCCTCTTTGGGAACTTCAGATTTCTCCTCCTTTTCTTTTCTTCTCCCTCTACTTTTTCTCTTCTCGCCACTTTCTTTTCTTCTTCTACCTCCTTCAAACAATCACCCTCGCCGCCGTGCAATCCATCTCGCCCTCGACACCTTCACGGTAGCACCATCCTTAAAGATTGCGCTGCTCGATCAAGTCTCAAATTGCATGTTGAAGCCATAACAGGTTATGTTCGTGCAAACAGAGCCAGCGTTAGAGGTGAGACACCCTCGTCACCGCTGATCTTTCGTCGTCAAACAACTTCCGTCGATTCTTGATCGGGCAAGGGTCAGATTCTGATTGATAGACGTAGCTTATTTTCTCAATTTTGAGCACCGAGGGTTTTTCTTTTTTTTGGTCGGTGAGCACCAAGGGTTGACTCTCGGAAAATCTTGTTCTGGCCAGAAAGTGCATAAAAAACTTATTAAATTTTGTTAGGGTCATTCAGTCGTTTTTATTATGCCACGTATGATTAGTTGGTGCTCTTGCTTGGTCTTCTCCATCCTACTTCTGGCATGTCAGATAGCCGGGGGCATGGTTTACAATATTACTACATCGGAGCAACTCTTCCCCAACAAAACTCTCGTCTCCTCCGGCAAAATCTTCGAGCTTGGTTTCTTTACGCCGAATGGGTCGGAAAATCAGTATGTTGGGATATGGTACAAGAACTTCACGCCTTCTAAAATTGTGTGGGTGGCCAACAGGAATTTGCCACTCGTGTACACGGATCGGTCTGCAAAATTAACTATAGGCAGTGATGGAAATTTGAAGCTCGTGGATGGACAGCAGAATATAGTTTGGTCTACCAATGCCTCTGGGCGGTCCAATGATACGTCAGCGGCGCTATTAGATAGTGGAAATTTTGTACTACAGGATGCAAATTATAGTGAAATATGGGGAAGCTTCAATGATCCGACGGATACTCTTCTTCCGAGCATGAAGATTGGAGTAAATGCCAGGACTGGGGAGAAAAAAAACTTAATTTCCTGGAGAAGTAACAGCGATCCGTCCCCTGGAAGTTTCTTGAGTGGGATGACAATGGAGACACCGCCTCAATTTTTCACTTGGAATGGTTCAACCCCTCACAGGAGAAGCGGGCAATGGAACAAATTGAAATTTATCGGCATACAAAACATGGGCCAATCATACTGGAGTGCAATCAATGTCCAGCAAGATATTCAGCAGGGGACCACTTACCTCTCGTACAAATTTCACGATGACCCCTTCTTTGTATACATGTTTCTTTCGCCTGAAGGATCTATTAAGTTCAAGTATTGGGATGATGGAGCTAAGGTGTGGTTGACATATTGGGAGGAAGTGAACAATACTTGCGAGTTTTATGGAACTTGTGGTCCTTTTGGAGTCTGTAACTCAATGAGTTTGCCTATTTGCAGATGCTTAAATGGGTTTGTGCCAAAGTCAATTGAAGAATGGAACAGTGAAAACTGGACCGGAGGATGTGTAAGAGAGACAGAATTGAATTGCCTGAAAAACACAAGCACATTGGCTTCAACAATCGTAAAGAAAGATGCGTTTTGGCAAATGAGTCAGATGAAACTACCTGACTCTGGGGACTATGTACCACACTTTGGATCTCAAGAGCGATGTTTAAGTTGGTGCCTGAGAAACTGTTCTTGCTTGGCTTATTCTTACGTCGACACCATCGGGTGTATGGTTTGGACTGAAGAAGACCTCCTCGATCTTGAGGAATTTTCCACATTTGGAGAAGATCTATTTGTTCGAGTTGCACATGTAAAAACAGGTTATAAATGGTTTCATTGAGATGCGTTGGAGTTGACATCAATCGTCTTTTACATAACTCTCTTTCCCTTTTCAGGTGGATCGCTGCAGAAAACAGGTATCATCAGCCTGAGTACTGGTGCCGGGATCACGCTCTTTGCAGTATTTGTTTTTGGTCTTTGCAAATGGAGAGCTAAGAATAGAGGTATTATTAAAGAGCCGCATCAGTGTTCTTAGAGGATTGTGCTTCTATTTTGTTTAATCTTCTGACGCTATGAAGATAGTAAGCTGATTCTTCACCAATAATATACACAAGGAAATTCAGAAAAATTTTAAGGCTTCTTGACTTGGTAGGTAAACCAGAAAAGCCAGACGAACTGCTACAAGGAAATGCATGGAAAGAGCGATTGAAGCAAGATGATGCCCTGGAATTGACCTTTTTCAGTTTTGATAGCATACTACTTGCTACAAACAAGTTCAACACGACAAGCAAACTCGGGCAAGGAGGGTTTGGCTCTGTTTATAAGGTAAAACCATACTGCAGGACATTTGTTAAATGGAAAATATAGAGATAATGCAAGGTCTAAAAGCTATGTGATTTGTGAAACAGGGAAAGATGAATGATGGGAAAGAGGTAGCTGTGAAAAGACTTTCTAGTAGCTCGGCCCAAGGCGTTCAAGAGTTCAAGAATGAGATCGTCCTAATATCAAAACTGCAACATCGAAATCTGGTTAAACTCATTGGTTGCTGCATTGAAGGAGATGAAAAACTTTTGGTATACGAGTACTTGCCGAACAAAAGCTTGGACGCCTTTATTTTTGGTAAGTTTTTTCATCTCCAAATAACTAATTTTTGATAACGAATTTTTCAAAATAGCACTAAACTTGAAAATTGTTCTTATTTGTTACATTTGTTAGATTCAAGTAAGAAGGCAAAACTTGACTGGCACAAACGATTCCAAATTATTGAGGGAATTGCAAGGGGGCTTCTCTACCTCCATCGAGATTCTTGTCTTAGGGTCATACATCGTGACTTAAAAGCAAGCAATATTCTATTGGATGAAAATATGAACCCGAAAATTTCAGATTTTGGGCTGGCACGGATGTTTGAGGGCACTCAAGTTTTGATGAACACTCAAAAAATTGTTGGAACACTGTAATTTCTCTAGCCCTACTTAAAATTATCAATCCTTTGTGTCGATCTTTTGAAACAGAAAGAAATGATGGATTTACCACAACGACCTTGTGACTTTATATATGTTTCATCTCATTGTCCATCAATACAATCAAAGAGTGCATAATATGTTCAACTCAATGCAGTGGCTATATGTCTCCTGAGTATGCCATGCATGGGATATTTTCCGAGAGGTCCGATGTCTATAGCTTTGGAGTGTTGTTACTAGAGATCATTAGTGGCAAAAGAACACGGCCCTGTATGACCAGGGATATCTCAATCTCCTTTCCTACGTAAGTGCCAAATTCCAGCCTTAGTCAATATCGTAAGTTCCCTGCTATATTATGACAGCGGTCTCTTGTAGGCATGGCAATTATGGAGTGAAGGCAAAGCATTGGACCTAATGGATGAAGCAATTGCTGTTAGCTTTCCTTTGGAGGTAATAAGATGCATCCACGTTGGGCTTCTCTGTGTCCAGGACCATGCCATGGATAGACCAAACATGACGAATGTGGTTCTAATGCTAAGCGGTGAATCAGATCTTCTTCAGCCAAGGCAGCCTATATTTGCCCTCCACACTAAAATGCCAAATCGTTCTATTCCATCGCAGCAAGAAAGCATCTGGTCTGTTAACACTGTCAGTAATACAATAGTCGAAGGAAGATGACGGCTGTCTTTTTTCTTTTTTCTTTTCCTTTGTTTGCAGGGGCTTTTGTTGTTATTTTCCAAGGCATTAGTGTTTATATGATTGAAGAATGGCTTTAGTCCACTCTATACAAAAGGATGAATATACTGCTCCACTTTTACATGGGATTTTACGCTGTGAAGCAGGGGCTTGAATTAGCCAGAACTGTTGGTATCATGGAGGAGAACTACCAAGTAATCAGCATCATGTCTCATCACCAGTTGTGTCATGAGAATTTGATTCTATAGTTTTTCATATGAAACTAGACTAAAGACCCCATATAAGAATCATGAGTATTAGCACAGCCAAAGCATTTCCAGCTTTGGTATGATTCTCATATATGATTTACCTTCTCCAGATTTGGTAATGAGAGTAATCTAAGCCTCTGGCAATTATATTCCTGCCTAGAAGCCATGAGGTAATACTGAGTTATGCAAAAAGAGGAAAGAAAACAGAAAGTGGCCAAAAGCTTGACTGACGCAAAAATTCACTTCAATTGAGCTTCGCATGAAGATGGAAGGTTAATGTCAGCTCGTGATCTAAATAGAAGCCATGTCATTCTTAAACTGAAGTACTCAAGAGTCAAGAGTTACCCTTGGAACCAGTATCGAATCTAGCTTCGTTGAACATGAAACTTGTGTCATTGCATTGACAGAAAAAGATGGTCAACAAAAATTTGATTGGAAGTGGCTTCAACCCCTCCTATATTAATTGTACAATGGAAGGTTAAGTCAACTTTGAACACTAGCTGCACGGGTTAAATTTATCATGTGGGATTTGCCACTTAAGCAGCCACATGATCCGGTGGCTTTGGTATATAGTCTGATAGGCTGATGTCATACACTTTTTGAATCGAAAACCTAAACTTCGATTTTGTTAAGGACACTGATGGGTAAATTAGCACAGATAGTTCAAGCAGAACCACCCTGTAAGCACCACTAGTCCACTTCAAGTGCATCATCGAAACAGAAAACTCTCTACAATCCTATTAAGATCATCATTGGTAACTACATTCCCAATTTTTCTCAAACCCTGTTGCCAAAAAGCCAAGAAAAACAACAAGGACTGCTTTATTTCAATGCACCACCATAGCGAAAGCACCGCCACTGAAATGCTAGAAATCGAACGAACCTCTGAAGATGCAGGCAAATGGTCCTTGACATCCAAGAGACTTGATTCAGCAAATCATTAGCCACATCAGAAGGTGTTCTCCCAGCTGAACTTCATTTGTCGCAGCTATACATCTAAATTTGAGGTTATTGTGATCCACATGGGAGAGTATCGTTGATCCCTTGGCTAAACTGCAAAGGAAAGGAGACTACGAGAATGCTAAAGCTAGGGGTTTGTCGCTTGGAAAATCTGGCGCGGACCTAGGGTCCACTTAGATCAGATTTATGATGGGTCGTTGATCATGTGGACCGACGTATGTGTCCTATATTGTAATATTTAGATTTTTTTACCAGGTCAGAAAGATAGTGGTGGGACCTACATAAAAAAAAAAAAAGAATAAAGAAAGTTGACTCTTCAATTATATCGAGGCTGAGATGCGCGCAGAGTAAAAGAAAGAAAAAGATAATCAACATATATTTTATGAGATAAGAGGTGCTAAAGAACGAGTATGTCGTAATTATCTTCATTCATGCATTTTGGAATGTAGAGTCTTGATTGAAGATCTGTGTGATCTCGGCAATGGTGGTGTGTCTTCGGGAAGGAGATGAAGCAGGATGAAAAGGATAAAGAGAAAAGAAAATGAAAGAATTAAAAAGGAAATAAAGGAAAACAAGGAATGGGCTTGGGGCATTTAGTTGTGGGCTGGTGGTCTGCTAAGGAGAACATGGGGTTGAGAATAGAAACTGGGAATGGGCTGGAGGCTGAGTGGGCTGATTTATCGCTCTTTTTCTTTGTGGGCCATTTTAATAGAAAATCCGTGTGGGCTTTTTTTTTTTAAAGCGGGGTTCGAGGCCGGCCCTATTTTAGACCAACCCGGACCGGTAGGGTCCGCATCGGTTTAGTAGGGTCCCCGATTCGGTCCATAACCTTTTAAAAAATTGATTATTATTTTTAATTAAAACATTAAAAATTCAGAAAATTCTACAAAATATTAAAAAATAGAAAATTTTTAAAAATCCAAAAATTAGATTCCTCAAAAAGCTTTAAAACAATTTTCATGAAATTCTCTCTTAAAAAATGGAAATCTTTTGGTTTGAGATTATGCTCAAAATTAGACAAGCCCTTAGGGCACTATCTTAGGGTTTTGATTGTCCTTAGAGACAAATGTCCTTTAATTGCGCACTTTGGATGTGATAATTGTAGTTTCCCCTTTAGCCTAGTTAGGATTGTCGTTAGATGCTTGTTTTCCCATGCAATTTATTTAATGTTTTCATAGTTACTGATTATTATCTTTATGATTTCATACTTGCATAATCATCTCACATACTAGTGGATAGGCTTAAAATCAATCCAAACTGCTTGACAAAAAAATCTTTTGTTAAAATGAAATGGCACTAGTTGATCAATTAGTATAATCAAATTTCCAATCCCAAAATCTTTGGTTCATAGGAAGTAAGGTACACTTCCATGTCTCATTTGATTTCTAGCCGACCCCAATGAACTAGTAATGACTCTTCATCAAAAAATTTTTATGAATACCCAAATGTTGCATGGGGTATAGAAATGGAAGAGCCTACGTCTTAAGTAAAGGTCTTAGACTCATCCTGTAAATAATACTCCTAAACCTAAATGTCTTTTCTCCTCCGGACGGAAAAGACAAATCGTGACAAACAAAAGAGTTAGTGACTACTCCAGACGGAAAAGACAAATCGCGACAAACAAAAGAGTTAGTGACTACGTTACTTTTGTGGGCCGACTGAATATTATGATCAAATAACTTTTGGAAGCTAAATGTTGGTTCTTTCGGTTGCAGGAAACTTCATTTCACCGCTCAGCATCAAAGCTGTAGTCGAAGCCCAATCTTTTGAAGCTAAATGTTTGGTCTGTCCACTACATGATCCTGGACTCACAGAAGCCCAATCTAGATGCACTTCATTACTTCTGATGGAGAAGAAGATCCTGCAATTATTTCATCCAACAAATCAATTTCTCTTCCCTCGTGCCACAGCTACCATGCCTGCAATAGTCATAATTTTTCAATTTGAACAAGAAAGTATGGGGAACTTGTTATAACACATCCGCTAGATTGTGATTATATTGCACAGAAGAAATTTTCGGGACATAGGCCTTCAAGAGCCAAGATTGAGACATGGTAAGGTGTTGTCCTTAAATGGTCAAACATTTAATAGATCGATCAATAAGGTGCAAGGAAGACTATAATATGGATTTTAAATGCAAAGGTGATAGTCTGACCGAAGAGTGACAATTAAATTCACTAGATATTGTCACTTGCATATGATAGATGATTGGGATCTTCATCATCGTAAGACAAGCTTGTATTCTTCTTGCCACTGACAAAATCCAGTATAAGTACTCCAAAGCTATAGAAATCAGATTTCTCTAAAAATATCCTCCCATTGCATACTCTGGAGATAATATAGCCACTTCTATAACATGCAAGATGAAAAGAATTAATGAGTTATACCCAAAAAGGCATATCATAACCCTAATGAAAAGCTGATGAAAGTTGGCAACTTTTTCTACTGTTCTTGTCTGAACTATAACAATATAATGGATGGATCAATAAATCTTGTAATTCAAGTACTTACAGTGTTCCTACAACCCTGTGAGTGTTAACCAAATCTTGTGTGCCTTGAAACATCCGTGCAAGGCCAAAATCACAAATTTTTGGATTCAACTTCTCAGCGATGAGGATGTTGCTGACTTTCAAGTCTCGGTGGAGAATCTGAAGGCACGAATCCCTGTGGAGATAGAAGTCCTCTAGCAACGTCCTGGATGATGTGGAAGCGTTTGTCC
Source organism: Corymbia maculata (assembly GCA_014182735.1). Lineage (NCBI taxonomy): Eukaryota > Viridiplantae > Streptophyta > Magnoliopsida > Myrtales > Myrtaceae > Corymbia > Corymbia maculata. The sequence goes on along the minus strand of CM024686.1, from coordinate 36,097,018 downwards.
CAGCTGAGTTCGACCTTCCTTTTCCAATCTAACCAAAAATACCACAGAAAGTATCTCTTAGAAATAATACAATACTGGTAAAATGTGTCATAGAAACATAACTCTGTTTCTCTAGACTTGGTCCTAGTCTCACCATGCCCTTCACTTATTTATTGTGAAGGAAAAGAAGGTGAAATAAACAAGTAAAAAAGAGGTTCCCTTTCAGAGGGTGGAAACCAACCAAAGAGAAAGGTGTCCACGCTTTTGTTTGGCAAGTATCCGTAAACTAATAATTTCTCTTCTTGTTCAATGCAGCATCCAATGAGCCGTACGAGATTTCTGTGTTGGAGCTTTGATATTAGACTAATCCCATTCTTGAATTCCCCCTTTCCTTGGTTCGAACTGCTAGAAAGCCTCTTCACAGATACCACTTTCCCATCTGTCAGCTTTCCCTGTATTTTCCAAAGTCTAAATAGGATTATTCCTTTCTTTAGCTAGGCAAGATGAGCATGAAAGGGATGTTTTGGAGTAAACCAACCATATAGACAGGTCTGAAGGCCCTTGTCCCAGTTTGTTTGTGACACTGAAGTTGTTTGTAGCAGCTACAATGCCATCAAAATCAAATATTTGCATTTTGGAGGCATTGTCTTGCTTCAGTTTCTCCTTCCATGCATTTACTCGGGACTGGTCACTAGGTTCCTGATCTGCATTTGAATAAACTAACCCCGATGATCTGTTCAAATTTCCTGGGTGTTGAGAGGAATCCAAAATAAGTTCCAACAATCGTATAGTATGGCAGAGTAAATAGTTTTACATACTTCTGCAAAGTTTTCTCTGAACTCTTGTCATAATGTGATTGTTGTTAATGCAGCATGCAGAGCATTGCAAATACTGGACTAGGGAATTTATAAATAGACAAGTTTCTGTTGAAATTCTGAAAAATGATTGACATGATACTTGAGAAACCCCAACACAAAAAGAAGAGGATAGGTGATGATTAAGTCAATATTGGATCTGCGAAGTAGTTTGAAGCTTTAGGAAGTTCATAAATACATCATTTGGAGCATTCTTACTCTTTTGGTTGTATCTCCACTTGCTGAGACAAACAGCTGCTGCACCAATCAATATGTTGACAAACATAACACTGACATAAGGCATGAGTTCTCTTGTAATCTCGGGTCTCCTGAAACAAAAATAAAAAGAGAATTAGAAGAAAATACTAGACATGCCAATTCAAACATCTGCTTACAATCTTTTGTGACAAATCACCTGCTTGGGCATCCGGTAGGTGAAGAAATAGATGTTCACCAGACGTAGACAACTCTTGAATATCTATCAGGTCTCCACTCCAAACCATACACCCTATTGTACCAAAATAAGAATAAGCCATGCAGGAACAATTACTCAGAGACCAGAATCAACAATCTTCTGCATTCCGTATGTTGGGTAAATAATCAGAGTGATCAGGCAACTTCATGTGACCGATTTTCAGAAAACCATCTTATTTCCCAGTTGTACTCATGTTTCTCTGACAATTTAGCTCGCTTTCTCAGATGCACCCTGAGGTCCAGTTTCCTTTGTTCCCCTCTTCACTTGATTTCAGTTTGAACCCTTTTAAACAACTGCAAATAGGTATATCAAAGACATCACAATTGCCGTAAGGACAGCAAATCCCATAAGTATCACAGGAATTTCTTTGTGCCTCCCAATTTGTTACCCAGTTCATCGTCTTTTCATCCCAAAATGTATGCTCCAGATGTCCTTCAGACGAAATGGATGTACAAAAGAATGGATAATTGAGGGAGCTTTGTATATAGAGATAAATCATTCCGTGTTCTGGATCTTGCTGAAGACTAAAATCAGTCACATATCTCTGATCCATGTATGGGATTCTGATAAACATTAACTTGTTCCACTGTCTGGTTCTCCAGAAAGGGGTCGATCCTTTCCTGAAACACTGAGGCGGCATCTCTGGTGAGATACTGAAACTGAAATTTCCAGGCGTTGGATCACTATCGCTTCTCCAAGAGGTTTAGGTAGTTCTTTACCCCGGTCCTGGACTTTGCTCCCATCTTCATTCCTGGTAAAAGTGTATCAGTTGGATTATCAAAGCTTTGCCAGACGACAATCCCAGAATTTGTGTCCTGCAAGATGAAATTTCCAAAGTCGGACAGAACTGCCGAAGAATCATTAGTCTGACGGAAGCATTAGCTGACCAAACTAAGTAGTGTCAACCATCAAGAAGCTGCAGATTTCCATCTCCACCTATCAAGCCAGTTAGTATATGCAGTGGGTTGTCCCTGTTGTTAACCCAAATAATTTTGGAAGGAGTTGTGTTCTTGTACCATATTCCAATATATTGGTTTTCTGAACCAAATGGAGTGAAGAAACCAAGCTCAAAGACTTGACTGGAGGAGACGAGTTTGGTTTTGGAAGAGTGGTTGTGATTGAGTAATCAGGTTAACTGCATGACAATGCAGTACACTAAAGAAAAGGAGGAAAACAAAGGAATAAACCGAAATGCTCATAAGGGAAAGATGAACTTATAAGTATATCTTGGACATGCCTGAACGAAATTGAAGATTCTGTTATGCCTCTAAGAATATCTGTCTGATGATATAATATTCTATTCTGATTGTTCATGGTCATTACTCTTAGGTGTTTAAAATGTTAATTATTCTGATTTTCCAAGAAACTATGACAGGAGCCAAACGCTTGACTACAAATTTGAACCTGATTTGGATGCTTAGTTGACTTTGAATTCCCATTGTCCATTCTGATATGATAAAATTTAAGTCATACTCATGTTATGAAATGGTCAAGTTTTGTACCTGAGGACATTATTTAAGAGCAACGCTTTTGTGCAGATTGAAGCCTCAATATCAATAAGTACAAAGTAGTGATGATCAGGGGGAATGTGTTCCTTGTTCTTACACAGGAGTTAGTTTAGGTGACAATCCCATAGGTGAGTCAACCTGTGTAGGCAGAAAATACAGGGAATAGATTAATGAGTTTGTTTATATGGATCTACAGATGAAACATGAGCTATATTGAACCTTCTCATTGGAGCATGGGCTGGAAATTTGTCCAATGACCTGTGACTACAAATTGGGCAAGTCAACTTGTGTGTGCACAGGAAAAAGAAAACCAGCATGGACAGAGATTGCTGTCTACATAGGAACAAAACCATCATAGGTTGGGACTAGCAATGATCACTAGATCTACCATACAAGTACAAACATCCTCTGACATATTTCCTTCACCAGTATTAATTCTGTCAATTATGTCATTTGGAGAATAAGTTTACCTTGTATGTAAAGTACTTTGGGTGCTAAACTTGCAATGGGATACTTATATAGACCATCCAATTCATTTTGAGCATTAAGCTTATGAGACATTTTCAATCTTTTTGCAGCCACTTATTATCAAAAAAAAAAAAAAAAATTTAATGGAGACTAGATGAGTTACTGTAATATTAAGTTGAATTAAGACAGGCGTTCGATCTAATTCAAGCTAGAGAAAAAGAAAAATGATTATGTAATAAGAGTCAGAAATTAAGGGGTACAAGTATTGGAGTTCATCCATGTGAGTACCTATGCCTAGTACAAACTGATACTTAAATGCTATATTTCCACAAAGAAAAGTTTTAAATCAGTACTTCTAACAGTTATCTTCCTTGAAGCACAGATATTTTTGGACCAACTACTTTGGTGGGGCAATGGAATTTCAGGAGCAAATGAATTTTGGAAGATGAATGTCAGTTCCTTCGGTTGTGGAAGCTTTGATTCACCACTCAGCATTAGAACTACAGTCAACATGTTTGGTCTATCCACAGCATGGTCTTGGACACACAGAAGCCCGATTTGGATGCATTTCATTACTTCTGATGGAGAAGAAGAGTTGGAAATTGTATCTCCATCAAATCCAATCCTCTTCCCTCCTGCCACAATTTCCATGCCTGCAATAATTTGCCTTTCTGTTAACATGTGATAAATAGAGAACATGCTAGGTGCTTCAATGAGAGAAAACTTTGATGACACTCACTCTATTGTCATTGTGTTGCATAGACTTAATGAAATTCTGAAAACATTCTACCCTGCCTTCAGGAATAATAGCTAATTAGGCTCATGTTTTAAGGTGATCTTATATTGATCGAAACAGACATGCAAAAATTCTGGCTTTCTAGAAAGTGAAATTTCAATAGGAATGTCATGGTCGACTTTGCACAAGATAGTGATTTTATACAATAGTGAAATTCAGTTTAATGTTTGCACTCACATAAAAGAGAAGATTGAGATCTTCCCCATTGTAAGATAAGGTTGTACTCTTCTTGCCGCTGACAACTTCTTGCTGCTGATGATTTCTATAAGAAGTACCCCTTAGCAGAAGCGAGGGACTATACATGCTTCGCAATCTATCTACCTTCTAATAATGTCATGGAAATCTCATTCGAGTTACAATCCCTCTGACTTATTTCAACATTTGTGTTTTCAGAGCTCCTCTCAATGTAGAAACCAGGCTGCTTGGGCTGTGGGAGCGAAGTGCTCTCACTGTCCAACATCAGTAGCACAGATGACATCTTTGGTCTATCATCAGGACGCCGTTGCACGCATAATAGCCCGATTTGTATGCATTTTATGACTTCTGACTGATCGAAAGAATTCGGAAGTTGTGGATCTATGAAGTCACTCGCCTTCCTTTCAAGCCACAACTTCCGGCCTGAAAAAAAAAAAGGTGAAGTTTTAGGCCAAATCCAACAGTAGTATTGCTTTATTATTGAGAATTTGACTTCTTAGATGGTTGTCGCACGTGTCCAAGAAGATTGAAGCAATGGTCTGGATGATTGAACTCTTTCCTCTTTCCGCTTATTATCTCCAGCAACATTACTCCAAAGCTAAAAATGTCTGATTTTGTCGAGAAAAGCCCATCTATTGCGTATTCTGGCGCCATGTAACCACTGCAAGGAAAAACGATATGCGTAACAAGAATAGGAATGTGCAAGCCATGAAAATCTGACTCACTACTTACTAAGTGCCGACTATCCTCTTAGTTTTCACTAGAGATAGATCTCCACCAAAGACTCTAGCCATGCCAAAATCTGATATTTTAGGGTTCATCTCATTGTTGAGTAACACATTGCTTGCTTTGAGATCCCTATGTATGATTCTCAATCTGGAATCTCGATGAAGATAAAGGAGCCCCCTTGCAATTCCTATGATTATGTCAAATCGCATTCTCCATACTAGAGAATTTTCCCTTGTTTTACCTGAAACAAACCTTTTTCTAATCAGTAATCTGTATGAGAATACAATTCCAACAGACTGCGTATTGAATCAAAATCAAACAAAGAAGGTATAGATTAAATCAAACCAAATATGAAAGAGTCTAGGCTTCCATTAGGCATGTACTCGTAGATTAGCATCCTCTCTTTTTCGATGCAACACCCCAGAAGCTTAACAAGATTTCGGTGCTGAAGCTTCACGATCAACGAGACCTCATTCTTGAATTCATTGAGACCTTGCTGGGAGTATTCTGATGATCGCTTGACTGCTATTTCTTGCCCATTTGACAGCTGACCCTGAAAGTGAATTGCATCGTTTTTCCCCAGTGACATGGGACAATACAAACGGAATGCATGAATGAAGAGTAGTGTTCTTTTGTACGATCTATGAAATTGTAGACTAAAATTTACCTTGTATACAGGGCCAAAACCTCCTTCTCCTAACTTATTCGAATCACAAAAGTTGTTAGTTGCTCGTAAAATGGTGACCATATCAAAGATTGGAAGCTGGAGGCTATTCTCATCTTCAGCTTGAAGGTCGAATTTTATCCCTGTTGACCATTGAACTTTCATCAGAACATATGTTCTTTTTCTCCCCAGAATAAATGAACTATATGCAAGCAATAAACAATTGTTGCATGTATCAACTAAGACATAGGTGTTAGCAATGAGGCCTCAGTGATGAACTTTCTAAGTACCAATAGATCTAAAATTCATTTGACTTGGTGAGAAAATATAACATTATTTACTGTGTGCTATCAACTTTCATTATTGATCATTAACCTGGGAGTAAAAAAAAAACTGATAGTGACAAAAGGAGTAATGCTATGACTTGATGCCAAGATGCGAAAAGAAAGAACCAAGAATTGTAGTTGAGGTTCTGAAAGCAAGTTCTAGTCAGAGCCACAATTACTATAGAGCAAGAGGTGAACTCAACTAATGGAAATGGAGTACCTTGAACATATTTTTTCCTCTTCCAAAAAATGTAGAAGCAAAGCGCCACCAAAAGCACAACAAGGGCGGTGGAAATCGCCACTGCCACCCATTCTTTCCATTTGGAATTCGCTGAATCTGAGAAAATCGAGAGAGGTTGAAGGTGATCAAAATCAATGATGAATAGGATTATCGTGTCCCTGAATAAAAAATAAAACAAAGGTAAACGTACTTCCAAGGTCCGAGGCTGAAACACGAATGTAAAGATCTTGATTCGCATATTTGCCGAGTTCTCTGACATCAAGAAGATCTCCAAACCATAGGAGACAGCCACTTCCACCTCCCGTGGCGTCTATGTTCGCGTAGGCCCTGCATGAGCAGTTCTTGAAGCACTCTAATTCACATTTCTTAAGGCTCATGCTAGTGTTCATCGTGAACTGCAACAAATCAGGCACTTTCACACCTTTGAGCCTTTTAAACCCTTCTCCTTTAGAACAATTAAATGGGTTCTTACTGACACACCCGCTAGACCACACAAGGCTATCCCATTCTGCCTGTGACTTCGGTTGATAACCGGTCATGCAGTTACATATTTGAAAATCACCGACTGTGCACATGGTATTGGGCCCGCAATTCCCGTAGACATCACAGGCATCATGCGGCAACGTATAGATCACGGTCCACTCCTGTGTTTGCTCATTCCACAGGTACCGTTGGTGGTTCCCTGAAGCGTTTAATACGGATCTCGTGATGGTGGATTCATTGAAATTGTTGAACGTGTAGTAGACCTCCTGAGAATTGTCGATGAACTTGGGGATGAATATCAAATTAGGAGTCAACGGAACTCCGCTGAACCGTACTCCATTCCAAGGTCCAGTTCGGAAGTGTTTGACATGTCCCTTACAAATGACTAATTGGGGAATTATTCCTCCAAGATCGACACCATAGGTGAAGTCTCCAGTTGAGGGATCCTCCGCGCTCTTCCACGATGTCATGTGCCGGTCCAAACCGATTCTCAGGTCCCACCCGTGCTTCATGCCCGCCAATAGTGTGTTGGAGGGATGATCAAAACTCTGCCAAAGGTAGTTTCCGGAGACATTTTCACTGTCATCTTTCAAAACTAGATTTCCAGAATCTAGGAGCTGAGCAACTACGCTTTGCGAAGAAGTATTCAAGTTATTCGACGACCACAAGACTCTTTCTGCTTGGTCGACAAGGAATAGTTGACCTTCATTACCTATCCTCAGAACCCCTGATGAATCATTCAACGGATTATCTCCATTTGCCACCCAAACAATGGTTTGCTCTGGGATATTGTGGTACCATATTGCGAGGAATCTGTTGCTGGAGTTACCAGGGCTGAAGAAACCGAGCTGAAACTTTTCTCCTGCCGACACTAGAGTGTCACCATCTTGAATTGGTTCAGATGAGCTTAACACATCAACTGATTTGCATACTTCTGCCAGTGAAAACAATGAAATTGAAATGCAATAGAGTACAGAAAAACACAGAATATCCATCTATTGGAGAAATCTTGTAATGGACTGTCCATATTAGTCTTTCATTCTTGCATATAGACTTAGCATGTGTCACACCCCAAAACTACCAAGAATGGGGGATGATACAGGCGTCCTTCCGCTCAAAGGACACAACCTCAAATTGCCCAAGTCCAACTCCCAAAATTTCCAGTGATAGTGCTCTCACTCTAATAGCCTTTAACTAGGGGACCTAAAAAGATTTGAAAAGAGTGGAATAAGCAACCATAGCTCAGTGAAACTCATAATCTGACTCCTATATATATATGTATGAGTTGTTTCATTTCAACAAGTTTTATGGAATTTAGAAAATACTCATTAAGTCATTATAAACATCAATGGTCAAGCCCATTGATCAATCTCATAAAAATCACACGCTAATAATCTATTTCACTTATCCTATTCATATCAAAACACACATCGATCGATCAATTTTTTGGCTCAATATCAAAACATGATCACGACACAATACTTGGTGACAAGATGACTAAGACTCCTCCTTGCAAGGTCTCCACTATAAAGACATTGACTCGATCCAGAAGAATATCCTAAACCCGGTATGCATACCCACAAGCCTCTCAATGGGCTCCCAGCAATATTGAGTACCAAACCCTCATCCTTCAAAATCCATTAAATATTCGTCACAACTTGGTTTCATAAACCAAAATATGTAATCTTTTGCAACTTAGTTCATCCAATAGAAATCATTTTTCAAAGCATTTCTCATATCATTTCATAAACCAAATTCACAAATCAATAGGTATAACCTCTTGTATTTTGTAAGGTTTTATGAAAAATGTTTCTCAAATTATCTCAAATAATCAAAAATTAGTGAATGCCAATCCAAATCTTTATACAATCAAAATGCTATTTCATAACTCATAATACAACTCGAAAAAGAAATAGAACCGGTCATCTCAATATACCTACAATTAAACAACAAAATTATTTGAACAGTCGAATTGACAAACCTATCAAATAAGCAAAAACTAATGTTAAAATCTAGTAAAACGCTATCTTAATTACCAAACAACTATGTTACACCTAAATGCTAACAAAACAACTCCAACACATCAACAAATCGCATGACCAAAGCGATTATTCAAGACTTGTACATGAAACCTTAAAATTCTTGCTCTAACAAAACCATTGCTTTTAAAAGACTCCCATCAAACTTCGGGTCCGCAACACCGTAGTCCAACATTTTCAAAAAATCCTGAAGCTCCACAATTCAAAAATTGGATTCCACAGCTTGAATATCACAAGACTTCGAATGTATGATCTAACTTTGAAACCAATTCGATTAGACAAATGAGGGTGCAAGCACTTACCACGCATTGCCACACATAATTGGTTTGCCTAAGTGGCTTGAACACTTCGTACCCCCTCTTTTCTCCTTCTTCTTTCCCTTCTTTTCTCTTTCCTTTCTTCGCACTCTCGACCTATTTAATCCGAAGCGTCCACTGTTGCTTCATTATTGAGGTCAATTTTCCTTCCTGTTTTTTTTTTTTTTCATTTTTTGGGCTCACCACTCTTGACTAAGTCAAAATATTACAGCTGGAGGAGAGGAAAAAATCAAGTTCACGGAAAATCTGGAATTCGCTGAATTGGTAGAGACGTGGAGAAGTTCCTCATGATGTGTTGGTTCCGTGATCCAATAATTGATAAAGATTTGCTTGTAGCCACGAACACGTGCCTAACACTCTTCGTGGATTGTCTGTTTGCTAGTAGCAAGCAAACAAGAATTGCGCCCAGGCAGTGGGGAAGGGGGAAGACGGTCCTAGACATTTTGTGCACGAAACAAGTAATTGCGTTCCCATAAACGACCCTTGTGAGCCAGCTACTGTTAGGTTAACTTCCTAATTATAGCAAAGTGCGAAAGCCCGCGTATTTCTTCAAGTCAATCATGAAAACCGTGTCCATCATGTCAATCATCAAGAACAAATAAAATTCTTCCCCCCTCATTATTGTTCTTTGTCCCGTCAAATTCTCTCAGCTGATTCATTCCTCCTGCAATCCTTTATCTCAAATGCTCTCTAACAGAACATAGTTATTTTAAGGATTTTTAGTTATTCTTATAGTGGCTATTTCTTTTCCCAGCTAGACATGGACTCTTTTCACTTAGACATCATTAGATCATCGAGTCCATCCCGTCAGTCTTCAGGCATTGAATATATCAAGACTAGTAGAAAATGTCCATTTACTCCGTAAAGTAGTAGCCCCTCAAAATTGGCCATGTGAAGACTGGTCTCCATTCCCAGTTGCTCTGATGTTGTAATAGTTGGCTTTTCTCTTTGACAAAATCAAAAGGAAGTGGTGGGACCACTTTAGTTTTAAAAAAAAAGAAATAAAGAAAAGAAAAGGAGTTGAAAAGTAAAAAAGAAGAGAACGAGAGAGAATAAGTGGGGGTTCATTTTCACTTATAGAAGCCGAACCAATCGGGAGAAAGAAAAAGAGAGAAAAGGGTAGAGAGGAAAAGAAAAAAAGGGATTTCGCATGTGCGTGCCACAGGAGCCTCACAAAGCCGACTCGACTATTTTACGCAACGCCCAGTGAGTACACGCGCCTCTCAATCCTCCAATCAAAGCATTTTTCCGGTTTAGGGCTCAAATTCGGAATATGGGAAAAATTGAGCGGCAAAGTTCCGATTTTTGCGTTGTTGAGCTGTGAAAATTAATAAAAATGATAGTTTACAATGTCATGGACCCGTAGGATTTTATGGAATTGGATTTGAGCATATGGTTTGTTTGAAATGAAATTTCGAACTTTTCCGCGCATGGTGAACAGTACGCGCCCAGCCACTTTAAGGTCTGCCTTCGTTGGTTTCAGCTTAAAAATTAGGTTATCCAACTTGTGGGTCTTCTAATGAATTATCTTCATTTTGACTACAAGATCACTTGGATTAGGGTTCGAGTGAGAAAGTTTTGGCATAACTAAATTTCATGCTCAAGTCTCACATTGTAAACGGCTTTGAATAATCGCTTCGGATAGGCGATTTGTTATCTTGTAAGGGTCATTTTTATTAGCGTTAATGCGTAGTTTAGTTGTCCCGTAGTTGAGGTAGATTTTTATTTGATTTTAACTTTATTCCTCAATTATTTGTTAGGGCCGTGAGTTTGAAGATACAAGTACCGTTTTATTTGATCTTAGGCGACGAGGTGAGTGGTACTATATCTTCTTTGAATCTGTAAAACTCATGTTGAGAAAATTCTATAGATTATATATAGTATGAGATTATGAAATGACATTGTTATTGCATAAAAATTAGATCTAGCATGTACTATTTTTGATTGTTTATAAAGGTTTAAAAAGCGTATTATGCAAAGTATTAGAAGGCAAAATATATTTGTAATTGCTTTGCAAATGGTTTATGGAAAGATATATGAATGACTTGAGAAATGGCGGATGACGATGTTACAAAAAGGCATTTGCTTGGTTTATGATTTTGATTCATGGATTGGAGGATGGTTATTTTGCTCATTATTGCTGTAAGCCCATTGAGGGGCATGTTGGTATGCATACTGGGTTTAGGATATCCTTTTAGCCCGAGCCACTAGTATTGTAAGTGGAGACCTTGCCAGGAAGGAATCTCGGTCGTCTTGTCACAAGGCGTCATGATATTGAGCAATAGATTGGTCAATGGATGGACCATTGATGTGTGGTTTTTGAATGGAGATTATCCAATGAACTTGACCATCGATTCTTGTATTGTGATGGTGGTTTAAATGAGTTTTTCATATAAATATAAAATCAACTCATATATGATTCATTATGTATTTTATACATTGGGTTTGAATTATAAAGTTCTAGTATTGATATGAATTCATGCATAGTGTTTGCCGATCTGTTTAAAATATATGTACTACTCATTGAGCTTGTGGTTACTCACCCCTCTTTCCCAATCTTTACAGGTTCTTTGGTTAGCAACTAGTAGAACGAGAGCACTTTTGTGGGTACTTTTGGGAGTTGGACTTTTTGTGGTTAAAGGCTACATCCTTCAGGTGAAAAGGGCGGCCGTGTCACCTCCATCCTTGTAGGATTCAGGGTGTGACATCTTGTGGTATCAAAGTATAGGTTGTGATCATTTGGGTGTAGATTTTATGGGACGCTGTGAGTTGTGAGAAAGATTTTAGTGCATTAGTCTTTTGTTAGGTACTAAGAGGTATGTTTTATTTTGGGTCCAAGCGATCATCAATTTTGATTCAGAGAAGCATGCTCCATTTTTTGATGGACAACAAAAGCAAGCGAGTTCTTACTTTTGATATCAGGATTGTATCTTAAGAATTTCGAGGTGTGGTTTTGACAAGAGATAAAAATGATTCAAGTCCCAACTCATAGGAATGGAGCAAAACAAGGTGCTCAAGATGATGGAGTTCATGAAAGTTCTATTGCCGACCCAGGGATGGTCAACCAGAGCATTTCCATGGAATAGGCTTCATTTGTGTGGAAGACAAGCCTTAATTTATTTGCTCACAAGAGTTAAGAGGGAACGATGATGATGAAGGGAACTTCAGTATAGCATTGGATTGTTTTTATGTCACTCATGGTAATCATAGCTAGTCTATTGTTCCTTCTATGTGCACAACGTGGTGGGCCTCTTAGAAATATAATAGACTCCATCCTCCTAATGATGACAATAGCATGGACCTTAGAGAACTTTTGAGAAAGAGGCGTGTTTCCAATCTCCTTCACAGGGGTTCCTATAAAGTTTAGATCAATTGATAGTCATATGTGGAAGAGCAAAGTAGTACTCTTATTGAATTTGATTTGTAGAGAATATCTAATGTGATCAAGTATTCTTTCACCATTGTTGGAGTTGCTATTGATATTGCAAGTTTTATCAACTTGTGGCTCCAATGAGTTCATGGATTGATTGTTAAGGATGGACAAGAGCATATTTTGATTGTGGGCATTGCATTGTTAGATGCTTATACAAGATGCTGAAATGTTGGTGACTCTTATTAAGTGCATCAAGGACTAAAGAGCTCAGGCTTGATTTCTTTCAATGTAGCTATTACTAGGTTTGTGTATAATGATCTTTCAAGAAGGTCCTTGCACTATTTAACCAAATTATGATGGTTGGCATTATATTTGGTTTAGTGATAATGGTATCTATAGTACATGCACGTGTTGCTTTGAGATCACTGGAATTAGAATCTATTCACAACTTGATTATTAAGGTTGGTCTTTAGCTGCATGCATCTTTAGATAATAATTTATTGTACAATATAATTTCAGGAGGTGCACATTTTGGATGTCTACAAAAAGCTTTGCACCTTTGGGTAAGAACATGAGAGGAAGAGGAAAGCTTTCATCTTGATTCCATTTTATTGGTTGGTATTCTAAGTCAACTAGTGGATGAACCTTTGATTAATGGTGGATACATACTTGACAGTAAACATGTGGAGCATGAGAGAATGTGAAATGAGATAAATGTGTTGTTTTCATGAAGAGGACATTGGAAATGGACCACAACATGGCCATAGCATGTTGCAAGACAACATTACCGTGGATTTGAAATTCTTACACAATTAAATATCTATGGATAGGTTCTTAAGAAATGAAATGGAGCAGTTTGTTTTGTGAGGAGGGAGAAAGTTTGTCATTTCTTCTAGTTGCAACAATGATAAAGTCAAAATCTTTGATACTGTGAAGGCAATTATATGAAATTGCTGGAATTGGATGATCCAATTAATAAACTATCATTGCAAATTCCAATTTTCACATTTACATCTCCAAATCACTCTTTACATGTTCATTGTACAGTTTGATTCATTCCTTCTCCCTTCACCAGCCTAGAAGCTTGTCAAGAGATGCTTCTTGTCTAGGCCCTTTAGCTCTAGTGGCTACTCTCTACTCTCATTAAACTAGGTCATTACATTTGTATCTTTCTAATCCTTTAGATTGCATAGGTCTAATGTTGTTGTGTCATGACATATAGAAGCTGTAACGCTCATTTCAAACCTCTCATACTCTTGTTGTGTCGTGCGGCCTTGTGTTTCATACAAGCCACCTTACAAATTCATTTCATCTTGTGGTCAAGCCTTCTAATCTTTAGAATTTTGGTATTTCGAGCTCCTTCCCACTTCTTCTGATGCAGATTTCTTGTAATAGTGGCCCAATAATCCCAAGCCCATACCTTTGATAGACGAACTCAGCCCATAATATTTCTTTAACTTCTCTAGATATTTAGGGCGAGGACAAGCAGCGGACAAAATAAGAAAAGAAGAGGAGGGGAGCTCGTCCGCAAGAAGGGGAAAAGGGGGAAAAGAGAGAAATTTCCACGCCCATACATCTCGACAAACCGAATCAATTGTGAATGGTAGTGCCCAATAATTACTCAAGCCTATTATTCATTTAATTGGAGTAATTTTTGAAGTCAGGTTTAGATTTGGAGTTATATGAAAGTTGAACTGCGAGGTTCAATTGAGGAGTTTTTGAGCTTCAGATTTATATGAAAATGGTAGATAAGGGCGTTGAGGAGCTATAGGATTTGAGAAATTTGATTCTGAAGTACAATTGATCAAAATAAATTTTTGAAGTTTCGTGTTCAAGATACGTGTAGCGGAGAATACGCATGATGGGAAAAGACAAACGTTTGTTATAAAAGAGATTCCTCATTAGCATGCAGGTATCATTTTATCAACAGAAAAGCATAGTTTAGTCAAATCGTTCATTAAAATAGTGTATCAATCAATTTTTGATATAGGTTTTTTTATCAATTGATAGTATTTCGAGTGCGTCGGCTTGAATAACTATTGTAGGTTGATTTTCAACTTTCCCAGATGAGTGCTGCTATTTCTTTTAAGAATTTGTAAACTTACGTCTTGAAAATGATAAGGACTCGATATATTATGATCAAATAAGCATATCTGTTGCATAAAATTTGGATTGGCATTTACTACTTTTCAGTTATTTGAGAACATAGTTTGAAAAAAATGTATTGTGAAAGGATTTATATACATATATAGCCTTGCAAACTAATTTATGAAATGAGTTTGGAAATTATATGAGAAATACTTTATTCGAGCTATTAAGCTGTGTTGAGAAAGATTGCATATTTAGTTTGTCAAACCATATTGTGATATTGATTCCAAATTGGTTTGTGAATTGTGGAGGATGTCATTGTGAATTTGTTTTGGCGCTTAATATCACTGCGAGCCCAATGAGAGGTTTGTGGGTATGCATATACTAATTTAAGATATCATTGTGAGTCGAACCACCAGCTAATAATAAGTGAAGACCTACCAAAGTGAAGAATTTTGATCGCCTTGTCACGGGCGTTATGTGTAACCATGGCTAGATATTTGAACAATGAGTTTGGTCAATGAAGTGAACCAATGACATGTGATTTGAGATTAGTCATGGAATGAACCATCGATGTATAATTAAATGAGATTAATTAATGAAATAGACTATTGATAATTCATTTGTTATTATGAACTGATATTATTATTGATAAATGGTGAAATCGTATTTGTAAATGTACACAATGAATGTTCGAGCTTAGAAGAGATACACTATTTTACTAAGCTGTGGTTGCTCACCTTTTTATTTTCCAATATTTTTCAGGTTTTTTAACTAGTGCTGAGTAATACGAGAGCAATATCAACGAGGAGAATTTTGGGGTTGGATTTTGGTGGTTTGAGACTGTGTCCTTCAATGAAAGGACGGTCATGTCATCTCCTATTGTTGATGGTTTTAGGATGTGATATCTTTAATATTCGTTTGCTGAAAATAGAATGTTGTTCTATTGATGGCAAACATGAAATGTCGGTAGTAAAATTTATAAACCGTTAGTAAGTAAAAAAGATCAGAGTTGATCAATCCAAGGTCAATTGTTTGTATCTTACCAAATGAAAGAACAATTTTATCATACACTAACTGTAGTAAATTATCGCTTTTTTTTAGATTTTACAATTGAGCATGTAAACTGCTTGTGTGAGTTATTAATGAAATAGAAGTTTTACCATCCATAAATCCAATTTTAGATTACCACTTATATCTTAATTTTATGAGCGGACTTTGTAAGTTACCAATGAGACAATCATTTTACCATCCCTAAATCTAAGCTTTATATTGAATTTTACAAGTGCCATGTAATTGTTTGTAAGTTACCAATGAAATAACATTGTTATCATGCACCATCCTAATAGCATATTACCATTTGTTTCTAGATTTTACAAGGATTGCCACTTGTATTTAGATTTTACAAAGTTGTTGCGTAACTGTTTGTAAGCTACCAACGAGAGTAATAAATATATAACATAATTGATAAGTTGAATTGATGGTGGAAAGTACCAATTAACTTCAGTTGTAACTCACTATTCTCACCGCTAAAAATAAGTTTTGAGCAGTAAATATATAACATGATTAGTAAGGTATAATTTCATTGATGGTCGTAATGTCGCCAACATTGTCGGTAAACTACAACAATATACCCGATCAGCAGGTAGGAGGTTACACGATTTCGCAACTGCTTTTTAGAATTTACGAATTGGGTTACAAATGTACTATGAAAGGAACATTGTTTTGTAAGATACAATAATCGTAACCTATCACTTAATTAAGTATCCTTTGTACAAGAAGAACGTCACCATAGAGTATACGTCGAAGCACATGAACAAACTTCATTCTGGAAGGCTGAACTTTCGACACTGCTCAAAACGGATGATGTTGCAAGGATGGGAGTTTCTGATATTGTCATACGAAAGACTATGGTTTTGGGCTATATGGACCGACATTGCCATGCCAGGTCGCATATGGTTTATAACAAAATCATCCATGCCAGGTCAACATGTATAACATAATTTGGGATTGACGTTGCACACCTTGAAATCTCTATATGCATGACTCTAGGAAAAATCCCAAATGAGATTCAAAGCCGTGTATTGACTGCTAACCTCCTGGGTGTTTATCGTATAGCAGAAATGTTGTATAAGATTTGGCAACCAAGAAACGGTGTCTTGTCCAAGGATTCTGCATTGATCAGCATTGTCTAGTTGAGAATAGGTTATGGTTCCGGCTTTTCCAAGAAAATTCCTCGAGCCCAGTCAAACAACACCCGGCACTCAAAGTCAACCGTAGATTATGAAATGGCTCAAAGGCTTAAAGCTGATAATGTTCTGTTAACGACATTGCAGTCCAGCCAACTCTAGAATTCATTTCTTAACCTATGTTGAGCATAGAATATGAAATGGCTAAACACCTTTCGAAAGGTTAGTCAGTCGCATGTAACCTCCCAGAAATTGCTTAGTCTTTTATCATTCCAAAGATAACTAATTGTTTTTCAGTGCAATCTGCCCACTGGTGGTTATCAAGTCCCTGTCAAGGGGAAAAAAAAGCTGGCCACATACCGAAAATGCCACACTGACTTACCTGGATACGCTTAATCGAAGTCCAGGTAAACTGATTCACAGAGGTCACTTGAATACTATCGTCTTATGAGCTTATGAACTCTGAACCTGACTCCTTGCATGAATTTGAATAAACACAATAAAGAGTGTACATATGCTACTTCAATTTGGAAGTGGCCAAAGTTATGTGGCCTTATATGAACTTCTGAGCTAGTAACTATGTCTTTGTTTTGGCCAGACTCAGATAATTACCTTTGTTTGATCTCACTTCCTGTCAGAGATCTGTAAGTTGCCTGTCATGAAATACACGTTCATATTGAAAAATCTGTGTGATATGAAAAAACAAATGCAGAATTTCAATCATTAATTCGTGGAGTGTCAAAAGTTTTAGGTCTCTCAAATTGAGTGAACACTAGATTTTCAACACAGAACATTACAACTGTACTAAAAGAAATGTCAATCATCATCTCCCTTCGACCATAGAATTTGTGATGGTGTTCATGGACAAGATGCATTCCCATTGCAACTTAATATCATGACTCAGCATTTCACTTTTGAAGGTGAATGTAGGCGGTCTTGGCTGAGGAAGTTCTGATTCACCGCTCAGCATCAGAACTATGGATAACATGTTGGGTTGGTCTGTCATGTGGTCCTGCACAGAGAGAAGCCCCACCTGAATGCATCTCATCACTTCCGATGGTGAACAAGAATGAACAATTGCTTCATCTGTTAGGTCTAGTCCCCTATCTTCACTCCACAATTGCCACGCCTATAAGAATTAGAGAGCATAGGGTGCATAAATAGCCGAGAAGACTATAGAATATTACTTGAGACTGTATTCCTCACACTTACATAGGAAAGAAGATTGAAATGCTGGCCAAGGTAGGATAAGCTCGTGTTCTTTTTGCCAATGACGATCTCAAGTAGCAACACTCCAAAGCTATAGACATTAGATTTCTCAGAAAATATCCCTCCCACGGCATACTCGGGAGACATACATCCACTACGATACATTCAATCATGTTAATCACTCACACTCAGGTCATAAAGTTCCCTAATTGAACTAAATTCTTGCAAGAAGGATTGAAAACTTACAGTGTTCCAACAATTTTGTGAGTGTTTAACAAAACTTGAGTGCCTTCAAAGATCCATGCCAGTCCAAAATCCGAAATTTTTGGGTTCATTTTCTCATCCAACAGTATATAGCTTGCCTTCAAATCTTGATGTATAACTCGAAGGCAAGAATCTTGATAGAGGTACAGAAGCACACTTGTGATCCCTCGAATGATCTGGAAATGTATATCCCAGTTAAGTTCTGCTTTCCTTCTTGAATCTAAGCAAGGAAGAAAACAAAATGAACTCGTAACTTCAAGTACTAAAAAAATGTATATATTTGAAGAGAGTGAGACCAACCAGATAGAAATGAATCTAAGCTTTTGCTCGATAAATATTCATATACTAAAAAAAATTTCCTCTCCTTTGATGCAGCAACCCATGAGTCTGACCAGATTTCGATGCTGAAGCTTCGATATAAGAATGATCTCATTCTTAAACTCCTCCATGCGTTGGCCTGAGCTACTGGAAAGTCTTTTGACAGCTATCTCCTTTCCATCATTCAACTTTCCCTGTTTCCAAACTCGTAGAAGCATCAGACCTTGGATGATGTCATAAAATTTCACTAATTGAACATTTTAGAGAAGTCATTTACCTTATAAATAGGGCCAAATCTGATATTGCTAGTATTAACATCTAGAGGAGGGGTGAATAGGTGTAAAGGAATTTTATGTGCAAGTGATCAGAATAAGAGTTTTGAATAAAGTCTAAATGTAGTTGACTTTGCAATCTGCAATCAGAAATTAAATAGAGAGGGAAGAAAAGATGGCAAACACAGTTATAGTAATTCGACTTTTGACAAGCCTATGTCCACTCTCTACATTATCAGCCAATTAGATGAATTTCATTATGTAATCAAAGATGATTACATACTTTTGAGTGTTCGCACTTGGTGATGATATGCCTTACTAAGTCACTCTTCTTAATAATACACTAGGATCACTCGATTTCGCACTTTTTCAAACAACTAGAGAAAAATTGAATCAAACTTTGGAATATGTTCATCCTCTATCTCTTCTGGTCGCATCGTTCCCTTATATACTCTCCCAACCATAATTTACCATTGGCTGTCACCTTGAGAGATTTGTCTTTCTTTTCCTTTCTTGGACAAACTCCATAAGGAAAGTTTTCTTGACCATTGAAGATAGATTGGATCCCATTAGATTATATTCACCCATACAATTAAAATATGGGTTTCCATAAGTGTTCCATTCTTCTTTGGAACAACTGATGATTGATCTTGCTAATTGATTCAATATACCAAAATCAATATGAATAAGGTAAGTGAAATTCATAACCGTTGGTGATCTTGTTCTTGGTCTGGTCCTGTAAGTTCATTCTGGTCCTGTCAGAATGAGACTCTGCATTTTTTTGTTTCTCCTTATGATACTCGTAGACTTAGAAACGTCCTTCTACTTTTCCTTCTGCAACATGCAGACTCAAAAGAATGCGTCAACATATGACTCTTCTTCCTTAGAAAATATATGAAGTTCTGTATGCATAAAATGGTTTGTTATCATCAAAACTATGAGTTTTCTCAATAAAACCCTCCTTGACCAAGTTTATTCGTTGCATCAAAGTTGTCTGTAGCAAGAAGTAAGCTACCAAAATTGAACAGCGTCAATTCAGATACATCATCTTGCTTCAGCTGATCTTTCTAGGCATTTCCATGTGATATTTCTCCTGTTTTTTCAATTATATCCATTGAGTCAAGAGCCTTTGGAATTTTGGTAAAGTTTCTGGGATACATTTAATGTGAAATAAAGCATTAGACATGCGACGTTCGTACCTCTTTTGCTAGCTCTCCACTTGCAGAGACCAAAAATAGCAGCTCCTAAGAACATGATGGCAATTACGGTACTTATGCTGATGATAAGATTTGCTTGTGTTGACATGCCTGACATGAAAAACGAATTGCAAGATGTGTGATACAGTTCAAATGAAACTCGTTTTAGTCAAACCTTCTATACCTATATTGTCATGTGCAACCCGAATGTATACATCTTGGCCAGCTGTTGAAAACTCCTGAATATCGATGAGATCATTAGCCCAGACCAAACACCCTGTCGTGCCAACATAAACAATTATGCAGGCACCAGGTTTGGCATCCTCCTTCATCTCCGATGTCCAATAGATATTCTGCAGAATCAGGTACTTTCATCTGGTTCATTTGCACAAAGACATCTTTCTTCACCTGCATCATACCCGATTTGCTTGTGTTCTTCTGACAATTCAATTCTGTTTCTCTAATGCAACCCCTGGTCCAATTCAATTCTGTGTTCTCTAACGGCAAATAGGAGAGTTTAGCGAGTTGCAGACACCAAAAGGACCGCAAGTTCCATACAAATCGCAACTGTTATTCAATGCCGCCCAATTTTTTAACCAACTCTTGGATCCATCATCCCTATACATTATTGTAAGAATCCCCTCAGGTGAAATGAAGCCATAGGCACGCAGAGAGATATTATTAGATTCAGCAGAGAAATAAACGGTTCCCTGCTGAAGATCTTGCTGGAGATTGTACCCATTGAAGTATGAGGAATCCATTCCTGGTATGCCGATGAATATTGATTTATCCCATGGTCCACTTCTCCAAAAAGGGTTCGAGCCATTCCAAGTGACAATTTGTGGCAGTGTCTCCGACATAATTCCAGTGACAAAATTTCCAGATGATGGATCGTTATCATTTTTCCAGGAAACCAAATACTGTCTCTCTGTTTCTGGTGTTTATTCCTAGCTTTGTGTTTGGTAGAAGAGTATCAGTTGGATCATTGAAGCTAGCCCATAATTCAATTGAATCCCCTTCTTGTAGGACAAAGTTTCCACCATCTGAAAGCATTGCTGTAGTATAGTTTGACTGGGCAGAAACGTTGGTGGACCAAACTACCTCCCGTTGCTCATCCACCAGCTTCAGTTTCCCATCGCTGCCTATTGTTAATTTTGCAGATTGACCTGAATATGCTAGTGGTGAATCCCTATTGGCAACCCAGACCATCTTGGAAGGAGTCACATTCTTGTACCATATGACCACATATTGATTTGCTGATCTGTCAGTGGTGAAGAAACCGAGCTCAAAGATTTGACTGGTGGAGACGAGTTTGGTTCTGAAAGAGTGGTTCGGCTGCAATAATGTTAAAAACTGCAGTACTCTCATGAGCCTGAAGAAGAAAGAGATGACCAAGGGAGAGTAGAGACCAATGATAGGCAGCATGGTAGTCCTATTGCATTTCTGACCAACAGAAAAAAAAGAAAAGAAAAATTACTACTGTGCTCAGGCATCGGTTACTTCAGAATGTTAGGCTCCCAATTCTTCACTATTCTTTTTTGCCTGCATATCTGAAAGGAAGACAAGATTTCTGCAAGACAAAGCGTGTTGCCGAAGGTGTGAGGTCATAAATCCTTTTGAAGATAGCTTTTTTTTTAAAGGTCAAACTTTTGGAGATAGCTTCAAGTGTAATGTTATTGAACAAATTAGTTTTATATTGGATGCTGATGATGTCCCAGTTCAACTGCAATCCCAGAATGCCAAGACATCATGATGACATTGGTGTTTAACAACCCAATTTCAGTTACGCCGTAGCAGCATCATTGTGTGATTCACATGGCGGCTTTTAGAAAGAAAACTGATTTCGGATGAGAAGCCAGTAGATATTGGCTTTCATATTCTGCCCATTGTTCAAAGTTGACTACACCTTCCAGTGTATAGAAGATATGTGTTTCTGTCACTGCACTAGCACAAGTTTAATGTTCAATGAAGCTAGATATTATATGGGATCCAAGCAAAAAGTTAATTCCTGAGCACTTCAGTTTAAGGATCACAGGGCTTCAATTTTGATTACCAGCTGACATTAGCCTTCCATTTTCATGCGAAGCTTATCCGAAGTGAATTGTCCAGTCATTCAAGCTTCTCGCTACTTTCTGTTTTCTTTCTTTTCTTAGATAACTAAGAATATTTTTTATGGCTCCAAGGCAGCAATTTAAATGCCACAGGTATAGATGACTTCCAAATCCAGAGAAGGTAAATCATATCTGTAAATCATACTGAAGCTGGAAATGCTTTTTGCTGAGCCAATGCTCCTGCTTCTTATGTTGGAACTTCAGTCTATCTTTGGTAATGATATCTTTTGTCCAAAAAACCAGAAAATCGAATCTTCATGACACAACTGGTGATGAGAGCGATGGCAATTACTTGTTAGTTCTCCTTAATAATACCAAAAGTTATGGCTGTTGTAAATCAGAACAAGTTCCTGCGTCGATTGTGTTCTGTCAAAAAACTGTATATTCCAAACCCCTACTTTACAGCCAAAACTCCAAGTAAAATGTGAAGCAGTTCATTCAACCTTTTGTTCGGATCAAACTAAAGCCATCCTTGAATTGAACAAACACTAATATCTTAGAAAATAACAACAAAATCGAGTCCAAAAAATAAAGAAATAAAAATGAAGAAAAATAGCTGTCATCTTCCTTCGACCGTCGTATTAGCGACAGTGTTAACCGACCAGATGCTTTCTTGCTGTGATGGAATATTACCATTTGGCTTTTCGGCTTGGAAATTGAATATGGGCTGTCCCGGATGAGGAAGATCTGATTCGCCATTTAACATTAGAACCACATTCCACATGTTTGGTCTATCCGCGGCATCCTCCTGAGCACAGAGAAGCCCGACATGGATGCATCTTTTTACCTCCAGTGGAGAGCTAACAGCAAATGCTTCATCCATTAGGTCCATTGCTTTGCCTTCACTCCATAATTGCCACGCCTTCAAGTGAGAACAATGTCATTATATTGCAGAGAACTTACAATATTAATTAAGGTTGGAATTTGGGACTCACGTAGGAAAGGAGATTCAGATGTTGTCCCTGGTCATACAGCGCCGTGTTCTTTTTGCCGCTCACGATCTCCAGTAGCAACACTCCGAAACTATAGACATCAGACCTCTCGGAAAATATCCCGCCCATGGCATACTCAGGAGACATATAGCCACTGCAGATAAGTTAAACATGTCATGTACTCTTTGATTGTACTGATAAACAATGGGAATGAAACATGCATCAAGTGAGAGGTTCATTGAGGAAAATCAATCATTTTTGTCTGCTTGAAAAGATTGACTAAATGAATTGATAATTCATATAGGACTAGATAGCTTACCGCGTTCCAACAATTTTGTGAGTGTTCACCAACACTTGAGTGCCCTCAAACATTTGGGCCAGCCCAAAATCAGAAATTTTTGGGTTCATCTTTTCATCCAAGAGAATATTGCTTACTTTTAAGTCTCGATGTATGATCCTGAGACAAGAGTCTTGATGGAGGTAGAGAAGCCCCCTTGCAATCCCCTGAATTATATGAAATCGCTTGGCCCAGTCTAGTTCTGCCTTCTTTCTTGAATCTAACAAACATGGCAAACAAGAACAGTTTTCCTCTTTTAGTGCTACGACGAGAAATACATCACAGAAAAATAGTTAAGTGGAGAGCAAAAACCAACCAAATAGAAAGGTGTCCAAGCTTTTGTTCGACAAGTACTCGTATACCAAAATTTTTTCTTCTCCTTCAATGCAGTAGCCCATGAGTT
This sequence comes from Corymbia maculata, assembly GCA_014182735.1. NCBI lineage: Eukaryota > Viridiplantae > Streptophyta > Magnoliopsida > Myrtales > Myrtaceae > Corymbia > Corymbia maculata. The sequence goes on along the minus strand of CM024686.1, from coordinate 36,073,252 downwards.
TAACAAGATTTCGATGTTGTAGTTTCGATAAAAGGATGATCTCATTCTTGAACTCTTCAACGCCTTGGGCCGAGGTACTGGAAAGCCTTTTTACGGCTACCTCTTTCCCATCTTTCAGCTTCCCCTGTTTCGCAAATAGCTTTCAGACCTTGAATTACCTCTATATTTTCATTTAACGAATGTCCTGCAGAATGGTTTTACCTTATAAACAGAGCCAAATCCTCCTTGCCCGAGTTTACTTGTCACGCTGAACTTGTCTGTAGCAAGTAGCACGCTATCAAAACTGAAAAGGGTCAATTCCTGCGAATCATCTTGCTTCAACTGCTCTTCCCATTCTTTTCCTAGCATCCGTTCGGCCGATTCTTCAGATGTTTCTACCAAGCCAAGGAGCCTTGAAAATTTGCCCAAGTTTCCTGTGTTCATCATTGGCGAAGAATTAGCTCACTTTCTCCATAGCGATGGAAGATTCAAACAAAATAGAAGCCCAATCCTCTGAAAACACTGATGTGGCTCTTTAATAGTACCTGTTTTCTTAGCTCTCCATCTGCAAAGAGCAAAAACAGATACTGTAAAGATCATGATCCCGGCAAACGGTAGTCAGGCTGCTGACAACTTATTTCTGCAGCGATCCTCCTGAGATGGGAAAGGGAGTTATGTAAAAGATGATTGGCGTTGACCCAAACTCATCTCAATGAAACAATTTCCAATCTGCTTTTACATGGGCAACTCCACCAAGTAGATCTTCCCCGGTTGTGGGTTCCTGAAGATCGATGAGGTCTTTGACTCCAAACCATACACGCAACGGAGCTGACATAAGAATAAGTCAGCTTAAAGATCCTTCTTATTCATGACATTCCAATACGGTCCTTGGAATTTTTACAAAAAGGATCACATTGGAATTTTATGCAAAAATTTAGAATTAAATTAGTAAATTCTTTTTCGCTCTTTCTAATCTTCTCTCTCTCTCCCTCTCCCTCTCTCTCTCTCTCTGAGGGAAATCTCTGCTCCCATGTAGTGGTGAATCAACTCCTGACCGCCAACTTGGTCTCCACTGAAGAAGGGCTTGCTGACAATAAATGTGGATATCGTCGGTCGGTGTGGGACCATCCGTTGGAGCCATAGCCAGTTTGTAGAGATGAATCCAGGAAATTGGTCGATGGCTTTGCAATGGAGATCTGGGCATCCTCAGTCCTAGAATTAGAAACCTTAGCTTTGATTGAGGCATTGAAGTGGCTTGGTGCAAGAAGAGTAGCCTCTTGTACTTTGAAGTTAGACAACTTAACTTTGATAAGCATCCGCATAGATACAAGACAAACCACCATGGGAAGTGTGTGCTCTTATTGCCAAATGTAAGGCTTTAATGGATATGTTAAAAAATATCAGACTAGTACACTATGCTAAGAAGGCTAACCATGTGGTGAATTGAGTTACTAAAACCCAACATCTGAAGATTTTACCATATAATTAGATCTCTAAGAAACCTCAAACCTTGTGGGACCTTTAATGTTTAGAGGCCCATCCTTCTTTTCATTCAAGTTCTACTTACAAGTAATGAAGGCTAGTTTTTTCTGAAAAAAAAAAAAAAATTCCTTCCTACGACCCCACCCCAAAACAAAATGGCAAAATTACAAAGTTTAGAAGTGAACTGATATTTTTACAATAGATTTAGGATTGACCAGACAATTTCAACATTGCTTTGTATTTGGACCTTACAATCGTCGGCCATTGCTAAATGATTGACAATTGAGACTTGTTTAATTAGAAGCTTTTAACACCGGCTTCTGCACTATCAGAAGTGAGCTGAGAAACGTGAGCTGAGACTTAACTTCGTGGGCTTAAAATAGGGTTGGAGAAGTGGACTCGAATTTGATTTTCTTTTTGGCCCATCTTTTTCTCCCTTGCACTGTTTCTCCGTCTCAACTAAACTTTATATGGCAATTCATAAACTTGGAGATGAGCATAAACCAGAACTTGGAACGGAATTAGGGAACCGGTTCCTAGAAAACCTCAAACTTAAACCTGAATTGATCTATCCTGTAACTTCTCTGGAACTATTTTGGCCAATTCTTGGGTAAAATGAGGATCATATCCACCATTTTTTTTAGAGATTTTGGCACATTAGAAATGATTTTATTTTATTTTATTTTGAGTTGATAGCTTGTCAACAAGCAATTTTAAAATGTACACACATCTCACCATGTTAGTGTTGGTTTAGAATTGGTTATGCTCGGAACTGGTTTGATCTGTTTGTTTCCTAGATAAAACAAATAATTCTAAGGCTCAATCTTGAGACTGAACCAAATAGGGTTGGTTCCCAAGTTTTGAACTTGTGAACCTACTTGGCCTAGTAGTGTCAACGGATTGGGTTGGGTTGGATTTTGATGTTACTCTACTCTACCCGACCTAAATCATAAGGATTGTGTTCTCCAACCTGACCCAACTCGAACCCAAAGCAAGAAAAAAAGAAAAAAACAGGTGCCGGGTCGGGTTTTGGGTCTGCTCTTTTTTCTTTTTTCTTGTTTTTTGGGTGTATAGGGTTTGTGCTCACCACTTCTTATAAGGTAATTTTGATTAGCATTTCCCGAAAATAATTATAGAATCTCATAATGACAATGCAAGCAAAAAAAATAAAAATACATGGTCTATAATTCTGATTAATATGGATCGATCTATCACCGATCAAATCCAAATGAAAAAGGAAATTTTGCTGCCGCCGACGCACACTCGACAAAAGACAGGTTGCTTTCGAATCCGCTCTGATTATCTCCAAATATTTTTACAGTGGAAGAAAGCCAAAAGCCTAGACCTGTTTACATGTACAACACTCAACTAAGCCAGAAAGTCTATCCAGAACGAGGGAACAACTTCAAGAAGCCAACTCTGACAGATAACAAGTGTACAGGGCCACCGCATCTTGCAAATGACTCGCCCGAAGATCTTCGGGAACCAGAGCACTGCATACATTTCTAAAGCAGCCTAGCTGAAGATCCCTCATTGGATCCTTGGATATGCCTGATAAAAGCAGACCAGAGATCTCCTCGGCCATCTTTGAGTATGCAACTCTGCAATGTCGCAACAATTGAAGTCTTAAGGACGCAAGAAATTTTCATCATAGACCATTTATTTTTTGTGCATGAATTTAAAGTAAGTTTTTGTCTAATAGCACTCAACCCTGCGAGAATTCCTCAGTCAGGTCATACATAAAAAGAAGTTTCAATGTAGTACTAGTTTTTGATAGGGAAATTTTGCCATAGCATATTCTGCATGCAAAGGTATACCTAAAATAATTCCGGCATAAAATAATAATTACTAGAGTTGCTGAAGTCGGGGAACTGCTTGCAAGTTGCAGCCAAAGAATGAAAGTTTACCAGATGTCAAAAGTAACTCATGAAAGCTTATAAATACTACCCTGCATTATATTCCTATCAAAATTTGCTGTAGAAAGGCAGAATCAAACAGCAGAGATAACTAGCTTCTAGAGGTAACGTGCCTGCCCAAACCAGAAAGTTTTGCTCAATATAAGATTTCAACCAAACCAGATTTCACCAACAAATAGGAGGAGGGCTCAGCAAACATTTTCTTTCACCTGATGGGAAAGAAACATTGTTCCAATAGTTTGTAAGGAATATCAAACATTCTTTCACCTGCTGGGAAAGAAACATTCTTCCAATACTATCATCTTCCAGCAAAGCAATTTTTATCAATTACTAACCACCAATATGTCAAATCATCAAGAGAAGTCAACATCGAGTTTGGGACAATATTGATCTTTACTCTTCTTTAGCAGATGCAAATGGGAACTCTAGGATAGAGCCAACAAAAGAATCCTGTTGATATCCTCACTGAAAGATCATAGATCAATAAACCTAAACTATAAGCAGAGCTCATTGTACTTGTCCTAATGGCAAAAAGGGGGCTCCCGGATAACCGAATTCTAAGGTTATCTCGATGCAGCTACCACCATGCCCTAAAGCTCCGAACATTTCCTGCTTTCCCCCTCAAGTGTTTTCCCTTTTCCCTTAGCTTAATTATTAAAATGCATAACCGAAAATAATTTCCTGATACCTTCTACCAAATTCCCTCGAAAACCTTCCTGGTTTCCTACAAGATCACTTCGTTTTCAAACATGCTCATCATTCATCAAAAACCACCTTCCGCCTGAGCTACCGCTCAAACGCTATGTGTAGTTAATTTACCACCTAATCTCCAAGAAACAGCGGCAAAACAGAACCCACTGAACAAAACAAAAATCAACACAAAACTCAAATTGGGTACACCCCAAAAACCATAAAGATGGATAATTTACAGAGAAAAGTTAGACCTTTCTCAGGAGCAGCAACAGTGGTCGAAGAAGAAGAGTCCTCGGACAAAAGTGGAGCTCCAGTAAACCCAATAAGGTAAAACTAAAGAAGGAAGAAATTATCTGAATCAGCCAACGTGATGCAAAGATCAGGCTCCCCAAGTGACAGCACCGCTATTTGATCAGACTTGCACTCAATCGATTGCACTCGACACGAGAGGGGGAAGGTGAAGGGGCGAGGCTTCTGAGAAAGTGAACCGGACGACGACGAGAAGGCGCGGGGCTTATGAGCAAGGGTCGGGCTGTGGCCGCAACGGCGCGGCGACGGAGGCTGAAAGTGGGCCGTCGAAATTGCTGGGAGGCAGGGGATTTGGTCGAATCCGCAAACCTTAGCGTCGGATGGAGGCGAGGGACGAGAAGAGCGGTGACGGTGGTGAAGTCGACGGGACGGCCGTCGATGGCGGCGGAGTCGACGGAAGGGCTCTGAAATTTCAGAGTTTCAGTTGATCAGCGAAACGAGAGTTTCGTACGACCAAAAAAAAAAAAACGAGAGTTTCGGAGTCAACGGTCGGTAATGTGTTCGGAATAGAGAAGCATGAGTAATGCGTTCAGCCGATTACGACCCGATCCGAAGGATGTATTCCTCTTATTTTAAAATTATTATCTGAATAATATTAAAATTCAAAATATATGTGATATTTGCTTCATGTACACCTATCAAAATGAATGCATAACTCATTTATGACACATTTATAATCAATTTAATATTTAAATGAATCATAAATGTGTTATGCTCTCATTTTGATAGGTTTACCTATAGTAGGTTTAAAATTAAAAAGACTAAAATATATAAGTCATTAATGGGTCAAAGTTTAAACCGACTTAGAACCCAACTACTCATCAATTCTCAAAGATAATTCATCTTCTCTCCGCTCGTAAATCAAGACGAAGAAACCTTCATCATCGCACAACAACGCGTTGTCTCGCTCCCACGTTTGTACAACAACTCCTCTTGCTCGCATTGCAATGCTGTTGCATGTGGTCACCATCATCATCGGATGGTGGCTTAATTGGCCGTCAAAACTCAAGTGAGTCTCGTTCTCCTATATGTATATGTGATTTTGAAAAAATAAAAATTATTTAAAATATTAATTCGATTTTAAAAAAAAAATAAACTCGAATAAGTGTAAAATCTTTAAAAAAGATTATAAGAATAAGTTTTCATAAATTTAGTTAGATAGGGAAGTGTTTTAACAATATGGGTCAGGTCGAGTATGAGTTAGGTTGGGTATTGGTCAAAAATTTTATACTATGCTTAAATAGATCATAAACGGGTTAATACGTCAATTTAGATCAAACCATTTATGACTTAACACAAACCCAAAACCGACCCACCCATTTAATAGGTCTAGCTTCATGTTCGGATTGTGTTCAAATCGTGTTCGGATCGGCTTTTTAGGGCACAAATAATAACATTTCTAACTAGAAATTAATTTTTGAAGAGAAAAAATTATGGATGAGTTTCTGAGCCAAAATGTGCATTTGATAACAACAAAAATAGGCATTCGTTTGATAATTAACAAAATTTCACTTTTCCAAGTGGCATCAACAATGGGAGGGGCGGCGGCGGGTCGGCAATCGGCGGCGAGCGAGGGTCGTGGTGGTGGTGAGTGGTGGATGATAAGAAATTCCTTTAGGTGATAAGGAAGAAAGAGAAATAATTTCTAATTTCTATTTCAGAAATAGAAAAGTAAAATTTTTTTGTTTCTTATTTTTATTCCAAACCTAGTTTTGGAATAGAAATCTATTCTAGAAATAAAATAAAAAATGAAATTATTTTACTAAATGAATTTCTATTCTAGAAATAGGTCTGCGAAATATAAATCTGTTTTAGAAATAGAAATAAAATGATTATTATGCCCAACCTTAAACACTCCTACTTGGTCTTTCCTAATCTTTCCCTTAAACTAGACCGGTAATGACTGTCCGACAGTTTTGGATTGAAACTAGATTATGATTCGCCTTTAGATAAACTTATATCCTATTCAACCAATTTTCTCTTGATTCTTTTTTTTCCCTTCATCTCCTCTTCATTCCATCGTACCAACACCATGCAGTTGGCCTTTAAAAAGGATCATAGGATCAGGATTGACCATAAGGAGAATTTTTCTCTTCTTGTGCCGAGAGATCAACTATAAAACATGTGATCAGTCAAAAAGGTTGCCAAAAAATACACCAATTACATCCTATCTACTTGGGAAAATTCCCCAAAAGAATCCACAATTTAGACTGAAAGGCAAGAAGCTTTTGTAGCGTCACAGTTTCCTTGTGAGCATTCATCAGAACTTGATTTGCAACATCATGGTACAATCGAAAAAGAGAAAGAACTTATGGCCCAATCCATAAGTAAAGATCGACAAAACTGGTCATTTTGGAAGCTTTGCTCATTTGGATTGAGGGGGCATCCAATGATATTAGAGCATTACTCCAGTTGGAAGCTAGGTCATTAACATGGCATATTACAGCATTACATTAGTCGGAAGTGTGGCTACTCAAATCTCGCGCTACAATGTGTTGTGCAAAAGTTACCTCTCATGTCCATGCTAGCTATATCTAATATCTTATTTAAAAATATGATTATTTTGATGTCTTGAATTTTCAACCTAATTTCAGATTTTATAAATAGTTAAGTTTCGCTTTGAACTGATCACTCACAAAACATTAATCGAAAGAAAAAAGTTATTAAAAATTCGAGTACACATACAACTAGAGAACTCGACCATGGATGGCAATTCAACCATAAGGATCGACAAGAGTTGAGAAATTGGTCCCTCGCAAATTAGGTCATCCTTGGCTAGAGTTTGTACAAATGTAGATTAATATTATTTTAATCACAAGTCAAATGCACATGACTCATAATAGCCATATATTAATTTAAGACGTACTAAAGCTGCAATTGATTAAATTAATCATGAATTTAATCCAAATGCAGTTATCGAACTTTTCAGAACATTAGGACTTAATTGTTGGATTTTTGCCCCATTACTTCCCAAAATTTTGGCTGGCTCGGGAATGTTGGAAAAATGATATCGACGGGTTGAAAATTTAAATTTGATACTTCCCGTCACTTATTTTCGGTCCAGGGCATTTCCGGAAATCGGTGGCCAAAATAGTGGTAAGAGACCAAAATGCCCCCCCATTATGTGCTAGAAGACAATGGGGGCTATAGTACAAATTCAAAAAAAAAAAAATGAGTGATGGGAGTGGGTGGCGTGGCGTGTCCCTTCTCCTTCTCTTCCGCTGTTCTTCTTCTTCTTCTTTTTTTCTTTGCGGTGCTGCGTCGAGCTGGACCTCATTACCCACCGCAGCTCAGCTCAGCTCAGCCACCTGCTTGCCACCGGACCGCCCGCGTGCCGGCGTCCGCCGCCGCGAGTTCCCCCATCCCCCGGAACTGCCGCTTTTCTCTCTCTCTCCTTCTCTGTCCGTTTTTCCTCCGTTGTTCCGGGTTCCGACCGAGCTGGTTACACCAGCCGCCCAGCCGCACGCCGGAGCCATCAACCGGCGTCCGCGAGCCCGACCACCGCCTGTCCCTCTCGACGACCGGCTGCCCTTGCGCCTCCTCCGGGCTGCCGTGAGCTGTCCGACAACCGCCCGAGCCCGAACCTCCACCACCGAACCAGCTGCTTTCTCTCTCTTTCTCTTTCCCTCTCTCGGTTCTGGTTTGGGCCGAGCCGATCGACCGCTTCAGGTGCCTCCAGCCGCCTTGCACCGCCGCCGGAGGACCGTCTCGAGCCCCTCAACCGCCCGGAACAGCCGCCTCTCGCCTTTCTCTCTCTCTCGGTCCTTCTTTGGCCGAATCTCCCCCGGCCGAGACCCGTTTCCACGGCGTTTCTCCTCAACGCACCCCTCGCTGCTGCCGGCGTCGTCACCAGCGAGTTAATTCCCTAATCTCTCAATTAGGAGTGAATTAATTTAGGACTAATCTTAGTTAGGATCTGTTTAGCACTAATTAAGTTTGCTTGGTACTAATTGTGATTTGTGATTCCTTACCAAAAAAAAAATTGTGATTTGTGATTGATTAACTATAATTAATTATGATTAGTGGTTGATTAATTATATTTAATCCCAATTAGCATTAAATTAGTTTACTAATCTGGTTTAATATTAAACTATTTTACTAATCTTGGTTTAAGGTTAACTAGTTTAATTAATCTTGCTTAGTGAGGATTAATTAGGGTTGATCATGCTTAGTAATAAATAATTATGATTAATTATTTTTAGAATAATTAATTATTTGTAGAAATATTATGGTTAATTATTTTGGGTGATAATTATAATTAATTCTTTTAAGGTGATTAATTATAGTAGGTCATTATTTATAACAAGGAAATGATAGGTGAATTTTATGTGTTCCCTGCTTGGTTTGTATGTTAAACATGTGCAATACATTGCCGTTTGAGACATGTTTCGTTGATTGCCCTGTAGTAAATATGAAGTGTTGTTCTAAAAAGAATTATGAGTTTGAAGGTCCTATTTACCTATGAATTAGGGTAGGAAAATTTGAAAAGAAGAAGAAGAAAGTTTGAAAAGGCATTATGCATTAATTGTGTATCGAAAGCGTGAAGTTTGTAGTGAACCATTGCGTGAGTGTGGATTATGATTACATTGACTAAGGATGAAAAGTGAAATGAATTTGAGTGGTTGAGATGCTTGCGTGATCATCTAATAAAAACCTATTACCCCCTATAGTACGAGCTAGTCATTCGTGACCGTGATAATACACCTATTCAAGAATGGGCGTTCGATTTGTGGCCGTGATGAAACCCCCACTTGTTTGTGGGTGTCCCTTGAATGGTCGTGATAAAGTTCTCATAGGATCACAGGCGTGCCTTGCGTGGCCATAATAAAACCCCTATATGATTGCGGGCGTGCCTAGAGTGGCCGTGATGATACCCCCGTTCGAGACAAGCGTGCCTTGAGTGGCAATGATTGGTGCCTGATTATACCGATAGATTATCAACATTCAGGTTGTGTTGTGGCCCTAGAACACATGAGAGTGTATTGCCCATGAGGAAATATGAATTGTGTTGTGACTGATTGTGTTATTAATGGTTTGTATGAGTTTGTATTATGCAGAATGTGTGTGCCAAGGCAATGTGAGAATGCTTGTGATTGCATTCGATGGCCGTTCTATCTTCTAGCAGAAAAATGATAGAAGATTCGGTCACCAAGAAACAGCGTTTTGTCTTCGGATTCTGTATTTCATCAGTATTTTTTTAGTTAAAGAGAATATGGTTCCGGTTTTTCTTAGAAAATTCCTAGGGTCCAGTCACCAGTCAAACAACACCTGGCACTTAAAGTCAATTGTAGATTATGAAATAGCTCCAAGGCCTAGAGCTGATAAAGTTTTGTTAAGAACCTTGCAATCCTGCCAACTTTAGAATTAATTTTTTAACCTATGTCAAGCTTTGAATATTAAATGGCTAAAAGTCTTTCGTAAGGTTATTTAATCGCATGTAACCTCCCAGAAGTTGCTTAGTCTTTTATCATTCAAAAAACAACTAATTGTTCGGTACAATCTTCCCTCTGGTCAAGGGGAAACAAGCTTATGACTCGTACAGAAAATGCTACACCAACTAACTTCCTGTCATATATCTGTAAGTTGCCCGTCATGGAGTACACACATAATGCAAAATCTATATGAAAATAAAAATGCAAAACTTGGATTGTTGGTTCTTCCAAGTTTTTGGTCTCTCAACTTGAGTGAACACTGACCTTTCAGCACAGAACATTACAAATGTAAGAAAAAAAATGTCGATCATCTTCCTTCCACCACAGAATTTGTGAAGGTGTCTGTGGACAAGATGCATTCCCATTGCGACTTGATAACGTGACTCGGCATTTCACTTTTGAAGGTGAATGTAGGCGGTCTTGGCTGAGGAAGTTCTGATTCACTGCCCAGATCAGAATTACGGATAACATGTTTGGTCCTGCACACAGCGAAGGCTTGCTTGAATGCATCTCAATGCTTCTTATGGCAAATAAGTATGAACAATCGCTTTATCTTGTTAGGATTCACCACACAATCACAAAAAGAAAAGAAAAGAAGAGAGTAAGTGCGAGAGAGAATTTTGAAACACAAGATTTTATTCTGTTTCATCCTTAAACTAGAGCTACATCGAGGTGAGAATTCCACTAAATTAGCATCTTGGACCCCTCTATTACATCCCTCAATTATAGGAAAAAAAAAAATCTATATTTATGAGCCTAAATCCAAACTGCCAATAAAATATGAACTCAACCTCTAACGTCACACGGTATTGCCCATGCAAAATTGAGGGGCGCTACCCCTACACAGTTAATGGGGAGTATAAACCATATCGCAACACATATGTTAGGTCTAGTCCTCTGTCTTCACTCCCCAATTGCCATGCCTATAAGTATTAGAGAGCATAGGGCGCATAAATAGCCAAAGTGATTATAGAAGATCACTTGATATTGTACTCCTCGCACTCACATAGGAAAGGAGATTGAAATGGTGGCCAAGGTAGCATAAGCTTGTGTTCTTTTTGCTAGTGATGATCTCAAGTAGCAACATTCCAAAGCTGTAGACATCAGATTTCTCAAAAAATATCCCTCCCATGGCACACTGAGGAGACATATATCGTTTGCAATTGATTCAATCATGTTAATCATTTAGGTTATAGAGTTTCCTAATTGAGCTGCAACAAGGCTTGAAAACTTTCATTGTTCCAACAACTTTGTGAGTATTTAACAAAACCTAAGTGCCTTCGAAGATCTGTTTCAGTCCAAAGTCCAAAAATTTTGTGTTCATTTTCTCATCCAACAAAATGTTGCTTGTATTAAAATCACGATGGATAACTCAAAGGTAAGAATCCTTATATAGATACAGAAGCTCACTTGTGATCTCTTGAATGATCTAGAAACGTGTATACCAGTTGAGTTCTGCTTCATTCTTGAATCTAAGCAAGGAAGAAAACAAGAAGAACACGTAACTTCAAGTAATGCAGAAATAGATATTTTGTCCATCAGCTCAAGCATGACTTGAAGAGAGTGAGACTAAACAAATAGAAATGAATCCAAGCTTTTGTTTGACAAATATTCATATATTAAATTTTTTTCTCCTCCTTTGATGCAGCAACCCATGAATCTGACCAGATTTTGATGCTGAAGCTTCGATATAAGAATGATTTCATTCTTAAATTCCTCCATGCCTCGGCTTGAGCTACTGGGAAGTCTTTTGACAGCTATCTCCTTGCCATCATTCAGCTTTCCCTGTTTCCGAGCTCATAGAAGTGTCAGACCTTGGATAATGTCATAAAATTTCACTAAATGAACATTTTAGAGAAGTCTTTAACTTAGAAACAGGGCCAAACCCTCCTTGACCAAGTTTATTTGTTGCATCAAAGTTGTCTGTCGCAAGAAGTAAGTTGTCAAAATTGAACAGCGTCAATTTGGATGCATCATCTTGCTTCAGCTGATCTTTCCATGCATTTCCCTGTGACATTTCTCCTGTTTTATCAATTATATCCGCTGAGTCAAGAGCCTTTGGAATTTTGGTAAATTTCTGGATTACATTTAATTTGAAATAAAGCATTAGACTTCGTTGTTCTATCTCTTTTGCTATTTCTCCAATTGCAGAGACCAAAAATAGCGCTCCTATGAACGCGATAGCAATTACGGTACTTATCCTGATTGTAAATTTTGCTTGTTCCGTTATATCACAACTGTTGCTCAATGCCACCCAATTTTTAAATCAACTCTTGGATTCATCGTCCCAATACGTTATTGTAAGAATCCCCCGGGTGAAGCCATAAGCACTCAGAGATATTATTAGATTCAGCGGAGAAATAAGTAGTTCCCTGCTGAAGATCTTACTGGAGATTGTACCCGTTGAAGTCTGAGGAATCAATTCCTGGTATGCCAATGAATATTGATTTATCCCATGGTCCACTTCTCCAAAAAAATTTTGAGCCATTCAAGTGACAATTTATGGCGGTGTCTCCGACCTAATCCCAGTGATGAAATTTCCAGATGATGGATCGTTGTCATTTTTCCAGGAAATTTAATACTGTCTTTCTCCGTTTCTGGTGTTTATTCCTATCTTCATGTTTGGTACAAGAGTATCAGTTGAATAATCAAAGCTTGCCCATATTTCAATTGAATCCTGCCTTATAGGACAAAGTTTTCACCATCTGAAAGCATTGCTGTCGTCAAGCCCAGGTCCACTCGTAACAATATTATCCACTTTGGACTAGAGCCCGCACGGTTTTGTTCTTCTTGGTGAAGCTGAGAAAAGGCCTTGTTTAAGATAAGTATCATCTCATATATGGCATTTCACCTCACCACATTCAGGTAATGTGGGATTCGGTTCATTCTTGCCTCTTTTACTAAGTTGGAGCTGCACTTTGTCCAAGCACTCTCTAGCCTCGGTGAATCACTCTCACCCTTGGCGGACCAGGTTATTATAAGCTCACTAGCTTTTGCCTGGTTTGTCCCTGAACCACACATTTTTGGCTAGGCTCTTGGCTCTTATTCCGTTATGTCAAGCCCAGGTTCGCTTGTAACAATATTGTCCGCTTTGAGTTGGAGTTTGCATGATGTTGTTTTTCTTGGCTGTTGACACCTAAATTTTGGCGATTTGTTTTAGTATTTATTAATTGTATTGAAAAATTAGAGATTAGTTTCTAATTTCTTAACAAAAAAATTCTTTCATTAAAATTGCATTGCAAATAGACATTAGAAGCATTTGCATCACTGGTTTAAAAAAAAAAATTTAAAAATTTAAAAAATAATTAATTAAAAAAAAAAAAAAAAAGAAAAAAAAAAAAAAAAAGGAGGCCAGGCCAGGGTTGGGCCTGCCCGGCCCCCTGCGGCCCTTTCCCTTTCCTCGCACGGGCTCGGCCCATTTCATTTTTTTTCTTCTTCTCCCTTTAGTTTTAGCTCGGCCCACCAGTCTCCTCGTTCTTCTTTTCCTCCACACGCGGGAAAGCAGCATGGAAGCAGAGCAGAAGCGGCAGCAGGTCAGAGCAGAAGTGGCAGCAGGTCAACAGCAGAGGCAGCAGGTTGCAGCAGTGGAGGTTGACAAGTCAGAGCAGAAAAGCAGCAGCAGAAGCAAAGCAGCAGGAGCCAGTCAGCAGGAGGAGAAAAAGAAGAAGAGAAAAGCGGACGAGGAGAGAAAAAAAGGGAGAAGAGAAAAGAACGAGAAAAAAAGGTCCAGAGCAGCGAGGAGAGATCGGAGAGGACTCTGGGTGAGCTCGAGGGACCAAGGAGAAACTTAAAAAAAAGAAAGAAAAGAAGTGAAGAAAGAACAGGGAGACCGAAAGAGAGGATCGGAGAGAGGATTCCAGGGTGAACTCGAGAGACCGAGGAAAAAAGGAGAACTCCGAGAGACTAAGTGAGAGTGGGGGTCGAGAGGGGCTTCTGTTGTTGCCGAAGGACCGCCTTACAGCCTCCACCCGTCGCGGCCTCCGAACGAACCAAGTTGGTTTCTCTTCCTCCTACTCGAGTATCTTGTTTTTGCGTGGCGTCGGGCTGGAGCTCGCGGCCGACCAGTTCGCGCGAACTCCGGCCCCGCCGGTTCCCCATCGAGCTTTGCTCTGTTCTGGTTTACTTCGTCGAGAATCTGGTCTCGAGTTCAAGTCCGGTCGAGTAGATAATCGCTCTTTTCCATAGCGCACATTAGGTGTTCAATATAATGCTTAGACTAGATATGAAAATTTTGGTTGAAAATATCCGTCCTCGACGTGGCTGTTGCGTCTATGGCCGTTGCTACTTCATTCGTTGGTCAAGTCGGCGAGGGGGGAAGCGTCTTTGTGGCGTCGTTTCCGGCCAGCGGGGGTGTCGGGGCCTGAGTTTCGGGCTCGGGCGGTTGTTCGGTCGTTTCGGCCATGATGGGGTGACGGCGGAGGCTGGCGATGGAATGGCGACCCCCCAAAAGCCGGTGTAGGCTTGTCGTGCGTGGAGGCAGTCCCGGCGGAGCTCCGGCGAAGTGAAAGCACGTTCGGTCGAGCATGCATGCAGAAAAACGTGGAGAAGAAGACCCAAAGAAATGAATAAAAATAGAAAAAAAAGGATTAAAGAAAAACAAAAGAAAAACAAAAAAAAAGAGAAAGGCCAAAAATAAGATAGGGGCCAAGAAGAGGGGCTTCGCCGCGGGCCTGCTTCAGTTGGGCCGAATCGGCCACGGGCCGGTTCTTTTCTTTAGCTGGGCTAGGAAAATAAAAATAAAAATTGGGCTTTTTTCTAAAATTCCGCGTGGGTTTATTTTTTTTTTAGTGGGGTTGAGGTCGGCCCGGTTCCTTCAGCCCAACCCGGACCGGCGGCACCTGAATCGAGTCAACAAGGCCGGGTTTCCTGACCTGGTCCGAATCATTTCTTTTAAAAAAACATAAAAAATCGAAAATTCAAAAAATCATAAAAAACATAAAAAATATTAAAAAATCATAAAAAAATTTCAGAAAATTCAGAAAATGCATGGGAAATTCAGAATCTTGAAAATTTATGAAAATTTTCGAAAAAATATTATTTTTTTAAAATCGAAAATATTAAAATATTAAAAATTCCAAAAAGAGAAAAAGTTTTCAAAAATCCCAAAAAATACTAAGTTTGTTTTAGAGTTCCCTAAAAAGCTCTAAAATAATTCTTGGACAATTTTCTTTTTAAAAGATGTCGAAAAATCATTAGTCTAAAATTGTCTTAAAAGTGAACAAGCCCTTACGACCGTGCCTTAAGGTTAATTATCCTTGGATACAATTGCCCTTGATAGCACACTTAGGATGCGATGATTATGGTTTCCCTCTTAGTTTAATTAGGATTTATTTTCGTCTGTAATTTATTTAATACTTTCTTTAATTGCTGATTGCTATTTTGATGATTGCGCACCCACATGATCACCTCATATGTTAGTGGTTAATTCTAAAATCAATCCAAACTGCCTGACAAAAGTCTTTTTTGAAATGAATAAGATTAGGTATCGAAAGGGCACTAATTAGTTAATTAGTGTAATTAAGTCCCTGACCCTAGAATCTCTGGTTGTGTAGAAAGTGAGGCCCACTCCCATGCCTCGCTTGGTTTCTAGCCGACCCCAATAGGCTAGTGGCGACTCCTTATTTGAAAATTTTCATGAATACCCAATGTCACGCGAGGCATAAGCTTGGGAGAGCTTATGTCTAATGAGGGTCTTGAACCCACCATTTGGACAATACCCTTAAACCTATTTATTTATCTATTTAGATAATTCCTTTCCCCCACGAGATGGAAAAAATAGGTCGCGACATTGGCAAAATCCAGAAAAAAACCTCATTAAAAGTTAGGACAAGTGTCATCTCATCTACGGTACTTCACCTCACCACATCCAGGCGATGTGGGATTTGATTCAGTTTTGCCCCCTTCTCCATCCTCGAGTTGGAGTTGCACTTCCTTCAGGCCCTCTCTGGGCCTGGCAATCGCAATCACTCTCACCCTCGACAGATTGAGTCGTGACTATAGTATAGTTTGACTGGAAAGTAACATTGGTGGACAGAACTAAGTTCTGTTGCTCATCCACCAGTTTCAGATTCCCGTCGCTGCCTGTTGTTAATTTTGCATATTGATCTAAATATGCAAGGGGTGTATCCCTATTGGCGACCCAAATGATCTTGGAAGGATTTGCATTCTTGTACTATATGCCCACTTATTGATTTGCTGATCCGTCAGGGGTGAAGAAACTGAGCTCGAAGATTTGACCAAAGGAGACGAGTTTTTGTTCTGAAAGAGTGGTTTGGCTGCAGTAATGTTAAAAACTGCAGTTCTCTGATGTCCATGAAGAAGAAAGAAGATGACCAAGGAAGAGTAGAGACCAAACATAGGCAGCATCGTAATCCTAGTACATTTTTGACCAGCAGAAAAAAAAAAAAATTCTAGCACTCTCAGGTGTCGGTTACTTCAGAATGTTGGGCTCCCAATTCTTCGCTATTCCTTTTTGCCTGCCTATCTGAAAGGAAGACAAGATTTCTGCAAGCCAAAGCGTGTTGCCAAAGGTATGAGGTCATTAAGTCCTTTTGGAGATAGCTTCAAGGGTTATTTTATTGAACAAATTAGTTTTATGTTGGATGTTGATGATGCCTGCCCCAGTTCAAGTGCATTAGCAGAATGCTAAGAAATGATGATGACATTGATGTTTAACAACTCAGTTTTGATTACGCCAGGGCAGCACCATTGTGTGTGTCAAATGGTGGCTTTTAGAAAGAGAACTTTTGGATGAGAAGCCAATAGATATTGGCGTTCTTCTCCTGGCCATTGTTCAAAGTTGACTACACCTTCCAATGTACAGATGAATATGAGAGGTTAAAGCCGCTTCTGATCGAATTTTTGGCCATATGTTTCTATTAATGCGCTAGCACAAGGTTCATGTTCAATGAAGCTAGATTTTATACGGTGTCCAAGCAAAAATATAATTCCTGAGTGCTTCAGTGTAACGATCACATGGCTCTAATTTTGATCACTAGTGGAAATTAGCCTTCCACTTTCATGTGAAGCTTATCCGATGTGAATCGTCCACTCATTCAAAGCTTCTCACTACTTTCTGTTTTCTTTCTTTTCTTAGATAACTAAGAAATATTTTATGCCTGCAAGGCAGCAATTTGAATGCCACAGGCATAGATGACTTCATACCCAATCCGGAGAAGGTAAATCATATGTGTGAATCATACTGAAGCTGGAAATACTTTTTGCTGGGCCAATGCTCGTGCTTCTTATGTGGGAAGTTTAGTCTATCTTTGGTAATGATATCTTTCATCCACAAAACCAGAAAATCTAACACAACTGGTGATGAGAGCAATGGGAATTACTTGGTATTTCTCCTTGATAATACCAAAACTTCCAGCTACTGTAAATCAGAACAAATTCCTGCATTGATTATATTCTGTCAAAAAAGTGCATCTTTTAAACTCCTCCTTTGCAGCCCAAAATCCATGTAAAAAGTGGAGCAGTTCATTCAACCACTTGTTCGGATCAAACTAAAGCCACCCTTGAATTGAATATACACTAATATCTTAGAAAATAACAACAATCATCTCCAAAAACTGGAAATAACAATGAAAAAAGATAGCCATTATCTTCCTTCAACCACTGTATTAGTGACAGCGTTAACAGACCAGATGCTTTCTTGCTGAGATGGAATGAAAGGTTTTGGCATTTCAGCTTGGAGAGCGAATATAGGCTGTCCTGGCTGAGGAAGATCTGTTTCGCCATTTAACATCAGAACCACATTCCACATGTTTGGTCTATCTGCAGCATGCTCCTGAACACAGAGAAGCCCAACATGGATGCATCTTGTTACCTCCAATGGAGAGCTAACAGCAATTGCTTCATCCATTAGGTCCAATGCTTTGCCTTCAATCCATAATTGCCATGCCTATAAGTGAAAACACTGTCAAAATATTGCAGAGAACTTACAATATTGATTAAGGTTGGAATTTGGGACTCACGTAGGAAAGGAGATTCAGATGTTGTCCCTGGTCATACAGGGCTGTGTTCTTTTTGCCGCTAATGATCTCCAGTAACAACACTCCAAAGCTATAGACATCAGACCTCTCGGAAAATATCCCACCCATGGCATACTCAGGAGACATATAGCCACTGAAGTTAAGTCAAACATGTTATGTACTCTTTAATTGTATTGATAGATAATGAGGACGAAACGTGCACAAAGGGACAGGTTCATCCTGGTAAATCAATCATTTCTGTCTGCTTGAAAAGATTGACTCAATAAATTGATAATTTAAATAGGACTCGATAGCTTACAGTGTTCCAGCAATTTTGTGAGTGTTCACCAAAACTTGAGTGCCCTCGAACATTCGTGCCAGCCCAAAATCAGAAATTTTTGGGTTCATCTTTTCATCCAAGAGAATATTGCTTACTTTTAAGTCTCGATGTATGATCCTATGGCAAGAATCTTGATGGAGGTAGAGAAGCCCCCTTGCAATCCCCTGAATTATATGAAATCGCTTGCCCCAGTTGAGTTCTGCCTTCTTTCTTGAATCTAACAAACATGACAACGAGAACAGTTTTGAACTTTTAGTGCCAAGGCGAGAACTACACCACAGAAATAGAGTTATTAGTAGAGACAAAACCAACCAAAAAGAAAGGTGTCCAAGCTTTTGTTTGACAGGTACTCATATACCAAAATCTTTTCTTCTCCTTCAATGCAGTACCCCATGAGTTTAACAAGATTTCGATGTTGTAGTTTCGATAAAAGGATGATCTCATTCTTGAACTCTTCAACGCCTTGGGCTGAGGTACTAGAAAGTCTTTTCACAGCGACCTCTTTCCCATCTTTCAGCTTCCCCTGTTTCACAATTCACATAGCTTTCAGACCTTGAATGACCTCTAAATTTTCATATAACGAATTTCCTGCAGAATGGTTTTACCTTACAAACAGAGCCAAACCCTCCTTGCCCGAGTTTACTTGTGGTGCTGAACTTGTCTGTAGCTAGTAGTATGCTATCAAAACTGAAAAGGGTCAATTCCTGCGAATCATCTTGCTTCAACTGCTCTTTCCAGGCTTTTTCTTGCTTCAGTTTGGCCGAACCATCAGATGTTCCTACCAAGCGAAGGAGCCTTGAAATTATGCACCAGTTTCCTGTGTTCAACATCGTTGAAGAATTAGCTCACTTTCTTCACAGTGGTGGAAGATTTAAACAAAATAGAAGCACAATCCTCTAAAAATACTGATGTGGCTCTTTAATAGTACCTGTTTTCTTGGCTCTCCATCTGCAAGGAACAAAAGCAGATACTTTAAAGATCATGATCCCAGCAACAGTAATTGGGCTGATGACAACTGCTTTCTGTGGCGATCCTCCTGAGATGGGAAAGAGAGTTATGTAAAAGATGATTGGCGTTGACCCAAACTCATCCCAATGAAACAATTTCTAATCTGCTTTTACGAGGGCAACTCGAACGAATAGATCTTCCCCAGTTGTGGGCTCCTGAAGATCGACCAGGTCTTTACTTCAAACCGTACACGCAACGGAGCTGACATAAGAATAAGCCAAGCTAGAACAATTGCTCAAGCACCAGCTTAAACATCCTTCTTAAACCATAGATCCAATGATACACAAAATTCCAATATGGTCATTCTAGTCAATTTTTGCAAAAAGGATCACATTAGAAACTTGCACAAAATTTTAGAACTAAATTAGTAAATTCTTTTTTGGGTCTTTCTAACCTCTCCGTGGGAATTCTCTGCTCCCATGCAGTTATAACATGACCCCTGCCCGCAACCCCACTCCCAAAGCAAAACGGAAAAATTACAAAGTTTAAAAGTGAATGACATTTTTACAATAAGTTTAGGATTGATCATATAATTTCCTGAAGCCCAGTCAAACAACACCTGGCATTCAAAGTCAACTGTTGATTATAAAATGGCTCCAACACCTAGAGAATGTTTTGTTAAGTACTTTGCAATCCTGCCAACTTTAGGATTCATTTTTTAACCTATGTCAAGCTTAGAAAATGATAATGCTAAAAGTCTTTTGAAAGATTAGTCAGTCGCATGTAACCTCCCAGAAGTTGCTTAGCCTTTCATCATTCAAAAGATAACTAATTGGTTCAGTGCAATCTTCCCACTGGTGGTCATCAAGTCCCTATCAAGGGGAAAAAAACTTATGACTCACAAAAATTCCACACCAACTAATCTGGACACGCTTATTCGAAATACAGGTCCAATGATTCTTAGAAGTACTATCATCGTACGAGCTTATGAACTCTGAACACGTCTGCTTGAATGAATTTGAATACAGCCAATTAATAGTGTTCGTATGCTACTTCAATTTGGAAGAGGCCAAAGTTTTGTGGTTCATATGAACTTCTGAGCTAGTAACTTTGTCTTTGTTTTGGTCAGACTTGGATGATTGCCTTTGTTTGATCGATCTCACTTCCTGTCAGAGATCTGTCAGTTTCCTGTCATGAAATACACATTCATAATGCAAAATCTCCGTCAAAATAAAGACGCAGAATTTGGATTATTAGTCCATGGGAGTGTTCAAGTTTTAGGTCTATCAAATTGAGTGAACAGAGACAATTCAGCACAGAACATTACAGGTGTAAAAGACAAAAAAAATAAATGTTGATCATCATCTTCCTTCGACCAAAGAATTTGTGATGGTGTCTGTGGACAAGATGCATTCCCATTACAACTTGATACTGTGACTCGGCATTTCACTTTTGAAGGTGAATGTAAGCGGACTCGGCTGAGGAAGTTCTGATTCATTGCTTAGCATCAAAACTACGGATAACATGTTGGGTCTATCCATCGTGTGGTCCTGCACAGAGAGAAGCCCTACCTGAATGGATCTCGTCACTTGTGATGGTGAACAAGAATGAACAATTGCTTCATCTATTAGGCCTAGTCCTCTACCTTCGCTCCACAATTGCCATGCCTGTCAGAATTAGAGAGCATAGGGGACATAGATAGCCGAAAAGATGATAGAATATCACTTGAGACTGTAGTCCTCACACTTACAAAGGAAAGAAGAATGAAATGCTCTCCAAGGTAGTATAAGCTCATGTTCTATTTATCAGTGACGATCTCAAGTAGCAACACTCCAAAGCTATAAACATCATATTTCTCAGAAAATATCCCTCCCATGGCATATTTGGGAGACATATTGTAACATTTTGAAAATTGACCCCATTTTGGGATTTTATAAAATGACAATGTTCATCAAGTGTCTGGTCGGTGCAAATATTCTGAACTAATAATTTGTGGAATAACGGACTATGGGGAGGCGTCGATAGAGAATGATACGCATAAGACCCGCAATTTCGATTAGGGAAGAACCCTTTGACCATGAGGGCTTGGGCGGGAATGATACCCTCCAGTACTAGACTATGAGGGAAACGAAAATAAATTGATTTAGTAGAAGTACAAAGTCGCTAGTGATTCCGCACGACTTTGTACAAGCTATGAACAACGCTAAACTAATTCCTTTTTATCTTTTGCTTAGGGTTATCAATTGAGCCCCCGAGACCATGTGACAATCGAATGACAACCTTGACTCGAGAATGGCTTAAGCGTGGATTGATGGATTGTCGACCACATGTCAAATGTGGGGAAAAATCCTAAAAGGTTGCCCAATAGTCTAATTGTGTATTATCTGACCAAAAAAAAAGTCTAATTGTATTACGATTGCAATTGACTTAATTTAGCCCCGAATTTTAATACGATTTTGGGAACTGACTTCTCAGGGATGTCATGACTAAATATTTGGATGTCACCTCATTTATTCTCGAGTTTTTTGAAGTCTTAAAGTGTCGGAAAAGAAAATTTTGGACTAAGAATTTGGGCCGCCCCTTGGTGGCCCAATGGGCCGCCCCCCATCTAGCCCGGCCCAAGGTGGACAAGCTGGCCCATTTCTTTTCCCCCTTCTCAGCCCATGGGCCTTTCTTCTAGAACTCTAATTGTGTGGTCCCCATTTGCTTTGTTTTTATTTATTTTTATTGACCCTTAAAGCAAGTGGGCTTGCCACTTGCCTTAGCTTATTAGGACAAGCTTGAGTAGCCATTCTCTCCCTCTCCTCCAGCCTATGCCATAGATCCCACCCCTCGCACACACACTCACTCTCTCTCTCTCTCTCTCTCTCTCTCTCTCTCTCTCTCTCTTCTTTTCCCTTTTTTCCTCACTTTCCCCACCTTTGTTGTCTACAGCTAGTTGCCACCTTTATGCCATTGCCGGAGTTGCAACCACCATCCAGCGTGTAGCTGTTGCTTGTCTAGAGACCAACTGCACACCACCGGTTGCCCTTGGTCAATGCTAGCCACTTGCCCAATCGCTAGCAGCCATTGCTGCCTTTTCCGCAAAATAGCAGCACTGGCATTGTTTTCGTCGGAAACGGTTGCCATCCGCCGTCCGTCGCCATCCCCAAGCTAACCTGGCATAGCCCTCGCCCTCACTATTGTTCTGGTGTCACCAAAATCTTAGGCCACGTGAATTAATTTCTTAATCCCTTAGTTAGGGGTTAATCTTGCTTAGGAGTAGTTTAATTAGTTTAATCATTGATTTATACTTTTGGATGATGGATGATTAGTATTTTATATTAGTGCTTAATCTTGCTTAGTGCTAATCATGGTTAGAATAATGTAACCATGGTTAAATTAAAGTAACATTTGTTGCTATCCCTGTTGTTTGTTGGCTGGGTGTTTGTTTTGCTTCCGCATATGCTTAGTGATAAGATAAAATGAATTGGTTGACGATAGTAATTGGGACGTCGTACATTTAGACATAAAGTGAATTAGGGTTATTGCGAGCTCGAGGGTCAGAACATGACCGAGCCCGGTTAGCGATGGAGTGATAAGATACGATGGGTCTTGGGGATAGTTAGTAGGAATGACGCATATTTTGCTTGCTTGTGATTGTTAGTAATTATGTTTATTATAGGGTTGTCTCATTTTCTAATTTTGTGTTGGGGAATTAGGAACGTAGGTTAAGAGAGTCTTACGATATGAGCAATCTAGATCAGAGTACTCCCAATTTGAGAACTCTAGGACAAAGGGCTTCGAGGAGGAGGATGGCTCAAGTCCCGACCGGTGCAAGGAGGTGACATCGAAAAACCCAAGGATGGACGGGATTATGCACACCCTCAAGGCCTTGATTGATAGTAGGCTCAAACTCAAGCCTCTATTGTTGCCATCATAGCTATTGCTGCCATCGTAGCTACCCTTGTAGCTAGGTCCGAGACTGGTAATCAATCTATGTATTAGTTGGTGGAGCAGTTCATGAAGCTGAAGCCGCCCAAGTTTACTGGGGCTAGCGACTCGGAGGTAGCGACCCACTAGGTAAGAGAGTTGGAGAAGACATTCATCTTGTTGAAGTGTACAGAGGAGGAAAAGGTAATACTAGCTATTTACCAACTATAGGGTAATGCCGATACTTGGAGGGAAGCTACCCAGGGTGTGTGGTACCTTTAAGGAGACCTTTTTGAACAAATATTTCTCGAATTGCGCGAGAGAGTAGAAACTGGCAGAGTTTTAGAGGTTGCGTTAGAACTTGATGACAGTGGATCTGTATGAGGCCAAGTTCGCAGAATTGTTGAAATACCCACCAAGGATGGTCGAGCACCTGTTAGACAAGGTTAGGAGGTTTAGGGACACATTGAAGATGGAGATCAAGGACCATCTAGTGTCCTTGAACTTGAAAGACTACAATGAGCTGTATAAGAGAGCTCAGATGATCGAGAAGCACATAGCAGAGAAGGTGGCCCCATTTGGATCACGGTTCGTGCCCAATAGGGATAATCGTCAGTTTGGGAAGAAGCTGATGACGGGAGGAAGGTATTCCCTTCCACCCAATAGAAGAGACGATGTGGCAAAGCCATCAACAAGTTCGTTTGGAGGGTACCGAACATGTGGAAAGAGGCATGGGAATGCCCCATGTCTCACTCGGGGATGGGAGCTTGTTTTGGATGTGGTCAAGTGGGCCATCGAGTGAGGGATTGTCCACAGAGGGCTATGGTGCCATTTGTGCCACCACCGCCAGTTAGACCACTAGTAGGGAGCACCCTACAGAGCAATCAAAATAGATCTTTGGTGCAAGGAAGGGTCTATATAGTCACAAGGAAAGGGGCGAAGCATATACTTGTCATGATCACAAGTATGATATCTCTACACGACCATGTTGCTTATGCGTTATTTGATCCGGGAGCTTCGCATTCTTTTATTGCTAAATGATTCGTAAAATTAATGGGATTAAGGTTAGAACCGTTGGAAATGGTTATCATTATTTCTACTCCATTAAAGGATTCAATCGTGTCTACAATAGGTTCTTCTAGTTACAAATTGATTATAGATTTTCAGAAAGGAAAAATAGATTTGATTATTTTAGTGATATATGACTTTGATGTCATCATTGGAATGGATTAGTTGACCAAGCAATGAGTCATTATGGATTGTTAGGAGAAAAGAATCCGATTTAAACTCATTGGAGTTAGTAGCTTCCAATTTGTTGGGAGTCAAGGAGGGTCTTCGATCTCCTTGATTTCTTTGTTGGAAGCAACCAACTTGTTGGGGTCAGGATGTCGATGTTATTTAGCATAAATGAGTGATATGTCTAAGGAATGACCAAACTTGGAAGACATCGCGGTAGTACGAGATTATCCCAATGTCTTTTCAAAGGAATTACTAGGGCTACCCTTGGCTAGAGAAACAGAGTTCATGATAGAGTTAGCCCTTGGGATGGAGCCAATCTCCAAAGCGCCTTATATGATGGCATTGTTAGAGTTGAAGGAATTGAAAGTATGGATGTAGGAGCTATTGGACAAGGGTTTTATTAGCCTGAGCGCATCACCTTGGGGAGCGTCAGTCCTATTTGTTAAGAAAAAGGATGGGTCGTTGTGATTATGCATCAACTATCGGCAGCTTAATCAAGTGACAATTAAAAATAAGTATTCGTTGTTGAGGATTGATGACCTGTTTGACCAACTCCAAGGAGCGTCAATATTCTCCAAGATAGATTTAAGGACGAGCTATCATCAATTAAGGATTTGAAAGGAGGATATACCAAATACGGCTTTTTGTACCTGCTATGGTCATTATGAGTTTACGGTAAATATTTGGTTTGACGAATGCCCTTGCTATTTTCATGGATTTGATGAATTGAGTGTTTACAAAATATTTGGATTGGTTTGTGATTGTCTTTATCGATGACATCCTAGTGTATTCGAAGAATTTGGATGAACATGAGTATCATCGAAGGATTGTGCTGCAAACTCTATAGAATCGCAAGTAGCGATACTCTCCCATGTGGATCACAATAACCTCAAATTCAGAAGTGTAGCTACGACAAATGAAGTTCAGTTGGGAGAACACCTTCCGATGTGGCTAATGATTTGTTGAATCAAGTCTCTTGAATGTCAAGAACCATTCGCCTGCATCTTCAGAGGTTCGTTCGATTTCTAGCATTTCAGTGGCGGTGCTTTCGCTGTGATGGTGCATTGAAATAAAGCAGTCCCTGTTGTTTTTCTTGGCTTTTTGGCAAGAGGGTTCAAGAAAAATTGGGAATGTAGTTACCAATGATGATCTTAATAGGATTGTAGAGTGTTTTCTGTTTCGATGATGCACTTGAAGTGGGCTAAGTGGTGCTTATAGGGTGGTTCTACTTGAACTATCTCTGATAATTTAACCATTTGTGTCCTTAACAAAATCGGAGTTTAGGTTTTCGATTCAAAAAGTGTATGACATCAGCCTATCAGACTCTATAAACCAAAGCCACTGGATCATGTGGCTACTTAAGTGGCAAATCCCACATGATAAATTTAACCCATGCAGCTAGTGTTCAAAGTTGACTTAACCTTCCATTGTACGATTAATATAGGAGGGGTTGAAGCCACTTCCAATCAAATTTTTGTTGACGTTCTTTTTCTGTCAATGCAATGACACAAGTTTCTTGTTCAACAAAGCTAGATTCAGTACCGATTCCAAGGGTAACTCTTGACTCTTGAGTAATTCAGTTTAAGAATGACATGGCTTCTATTTAGATCACGAGCTGACATTAGCCTTCCATCTTCATGCGAAGCTCAATTGAAGTGAATTTTTATGTCAGTCAAGCTTTTGGCCACTTTCTGTTTTCTTTCCTCTTTTTGCATAACTTAGTATTACTTCATGGCTTCTAGGCAGGAATATAATTGCCAGAGGCTTAGATTACTCTTATTATCAAATCTGGAGAAGGTAAATCATATATGAGAATTATACCAAAGCTGGAAATGCTTTGGCTGTTTCGGTTCAAAAAATAACCATTAACCTTTTCGGTTCGGTTTGGTTTTCGGTTCGGTTCGGTTAACCGAACCAAATTGATTCTTATCATTTCTTCTTTACTTAAATTCTAATAAACAAAGTAAAAATAGGCATCTTTGGTCATCTTTAGTTTCATATGAAAAATCAGAGAATCAAATTCTCATGACACAACTGGTGATGAGACATGATGCTGATTACTTGGTAGTTCTCCTCCATGATACCAACAGTTCTGGCTAATTCAAGCCCTTGCTTCACAGCGTAAAATCCCATGTAAAAGTGGAGCAGTATATTCATCCTTTTGTATAGAGCGGACTAAAGCCATTCTTCAATCATATAAACACTAATGCCTTGGAAAATAACAACAAAAGCACCTGCAAACAAAGGAAATTAAAAATGAAAAAAGACAGCCGTCATCTTCCTTCGACCATTGTATTACTGACAGTGTTGACAGACCAGATGCTTTCTTGCTGCGATGGAATAGAACGATTTGGCATTTTAGTTTGGGGGCAAATATAGGCTGCCTTGGCTGAAGAAGATCCGATTCACCGCTTAGCATTAGAACCACATTCGTCATGTTTGGTCTATCCATGGCATGGTCCTGGACACAGAGAAGCCCAACGCGGATGCATCTTATTACCTCCAAAGGAAAGCTAACAGCAATTGCTTCATCTATTAGGTCCAATGCTTTGCCTTCACTCCATAATTGCCATGCCTACAAGAGACTGTTGTCATAATATAGTAGGGAACTTACGATATTGACTAAAGCTGGAATTTGGCACTTACGTAGGAAAGGAGATTGAGATATCCCTGATCATACAGGGCAGTGTTCTTTTTGCCACTAATGATCTCTAGTAACAACACTCCAAAGCTATAAACATCGGACCTCTTAGAAAATATCCCACCCATGGCGTACTCAGGAGACATATAGCCACTACATTGAGTTGAACATATAATGCACTCTGTGATTGTTTTGATGGAGAGTGAGATGAAACATATATAAAGTCACAAGGTCGTTGTGGTAAATCCGTCATTTCTTTTTGTTTCAAAAGATCGACACAAAGGATTGATAATTTTAAGTAGGGCTAGAGAAATTACAGTGTTCCAACAATTTTGTGAGTGTTCACCAAAACTTGAGTGCCCTCGAACATCCGTGCCAGCCCAAAGTCTGAACTTTTCGGGTTCATCTTTTCATCCAATAGAATATTGCTCGCTTTTAAGTCATGGTGTAAGACCCTAAGACAAGAATCTCGATGGAGGTAGAGAAGCCCCCTTGCAATTCCCTCAATAATTTGGACTTCTTTGCCCCAATCAAGTTTTGCCTTCTTACTTGAATCTAACAAATGTGACAAATAAGAACAATTTTCAAGTTTAGCGCTATTTGGAAAAATTCATTATCAAAAATTAGTTATTTGGAGAGGAAAAAACTAACCAAAAATAAAGGCGTCCAAGCTTTTGTTCGGCAAGTACTCGTATACCAAAAGTTTTTCATCTCCTTCAGTGCAGCAACCAATGAGTTTAACCAGATTTCGATGTTGCAGTTTTGATATTAGGACGATCTCATTCTTGAACTCTTGAATGCCTTGGGCCGAGCTACTAGAAAGTCTTTTCACAGCTACCTCTTTCCCATCATTCATCTTTCCCTGTATCACAAATCACATAGCTTTTAGACCTTGCATTATCTCTATATTTTCCATTTAATGAATGTCCTGCAATATGGTTTTACCTTATAAACATAGCCAAACCCTCCTTGCCCGAGTTTGCTTGTCGTGCTGAACTTGTTTGTAGCAAATAGTATGCTATCAAAACTGAAAAAGGTCAATTCCAGGGCATCATCTTGCTTCAATTGCTCTTTCCATGCATTTCCTTGCAGCAGTTCGTCTGGCTTTTCATGTTTACCTACTGAGTCAAGAAGCCTTAAAATTTTTCTGAATTTCCTTGTGTATATTGTTGGTGAAGAATCAGCTTACTATCTTCATAGCGTCGGAAGATTAAACAAAATAGAAGCACTATCCTCTAAGAACACTAATGTGGCTCTTTAATAATACCTCTTTTCTTAGCTCTCCATTTGCAAAGACCAAAAACAAATACTGCAAAGGGCATGTCATGCCTCGACTCTCAAACTCGCAGCAACTCCATTACCTTGGTCCATTGAAAGCGACGTTCTAGGACTTGTCCATGACCATTCATTTTATCTTTCGTTAAGTGCAAGCGGAAGACGAACCATCCCCAGACAAACAAACAATCAAACATGGATAGAGGGATGAATAGCAAGAACAAAAATAGCTACTCATTTATTCAAATTACTAGATTAACTAACGGAGGATCGTTTTCCGAAATACAAGCCCAACAAAAAGGGTTGATCCATCTTTAAACCAAACCAAAAAGAAACTAAGCTAATCCAACTATACAGAATGAACCCTTAGGTTCAACACCACGGTCACTTGACCCATCGGACTTAAGCTCCATTGGGTTGATCACTGGAGGAGCGGGGGCAGGATCCTCCACTATGGGTATGCTATTCTAGGGGCCTGAAAGTGGTTATACAATAATTAGTGAGATAAAATCTTAGCGAGTTCTTCCCCTAAGCCCCGGTTAGTATGCCAACTCAACACGAGATATCTCTCCAGAACCACTCCTCACTCAACCCACAACCAACAATTAAAACCAAACAACAACCAACAATAGATAGGGCAACCCACAATCAATATTCAATTCACATGTAACCTTACTCGGTATGGGTACATCAAATCTCATACAATGCAAACAAAATACATGGCCGTTAAATGATATAGTTTATCAATCACATGCGAGTTGTGTCACAAGCGATCTCACTTAGCCATTGCCACAACTTGCACGACTGTCAACTCATGTGTGCGTACCATAAATAATGCGATCATCATGACATTAAGAGCATGCGAATAATTAGAGCATGTAACATCCTGAAATTCGAGTCCTTTTAGGGAGGAACGAGCGTTAATTTCGTCAATGCATTGTTGGTTGATCTCACTCGGAACTGATCACTCCTGAGATACGACCTTGAGGGGAAAGGCTAATGAGGACAGAACTCGTGCGACTAAAGAACTTGACACAGGGAAAACGACTCGACCGTGAGACTTGCATAAGGACGATCCCGTAGTCATGCGAGGCCGATTTCGGGGGACGACTAGAAGTCGATTCGCATACAGAAATAATGGAACGATGGGTGATTCCATCTACTGTTATCGAATCCGCGAACGGCCCTATGTCGATCCTTGGTAATCGTGTACTTTGAAATAAGAATCGTTTCTTCGCAATTTCATGTAGTCAAGGACGCCCATGTGTCGAGAAGTCTTGAACGTGAATTGGCACAAGTCGGTTACGCGTGAATCCTCAAAGCCGCCTGTCAGTCTGAGTAGTACCAAAATAGCATTCGGGCGAAATTGACATGGCATGAGAATCCAGTATTGAACTTCGAATTTTTGGGAATGTTCGAGAAGGACTTTTGGACGATGCTTCTTAGACAGTCGACACTGCCGATTGAGCCGAGTATTTGGAAAAGGGATTTTCGAACCAAGAAAACGAGCCTATGAGGACGTGGGCCGGGCAAAATCAGTGTGGGCCTCACGCCCAAGGTGGGACAGCCACCATGGAAGGCCCGAGGCAAGCAAGTGAACCCGTTGGGCCAAATCGACCCTTTACCCTTCCGAGCCAATTCAAGCCCAATAAATTCCCGAGCCCGTTCCTATTCATTTTCAAGCCCATTTCCTAGGCCCGTCCTCCATTTTCAGTCCAAGGACAGATTGGGAAATGTGCAAGGTGGAAATGACCAAAATGCCCTTGGATATTTTGAAGAAAAGTCAAAAAGGAAGAGAGATAAGATGAGGTCATTGTTTGGCAAGTGGGGCAAGCCTTGATGGCTTGGATAAGGCTTATCTTTCAGCCTTCACTTCACTCTCTCTCTCCTCTTCATCTTCTCCAAAATCGCAGCACCTCTCTCCCATGGTTTTCCTTCATTCCTTCAGTTTTTCAGTTCTGACCTTTCACCGAAATCTGAGTTGTTCATTGCATTCCCGTTGGAATCTCGTCTCGTGCCACCCGCCGTTGTGTTCAGAAGACAAAAAAAGTTCAGACAGCGTCGGCCGATCGCCGGAAGGAGCTGCCGATCGTCCCGTATTCCGGCCGAAAGCCGGCTGTCGCCGACCGTTTTCTGACCGCCTGCTGCTGTTCTGTTTTTGCTGTTTCGGCCATTTTCCTCCCTTTCCGGCCAAACCACCACCCATCCCAGCCTCAAGTGGTTCACCCTCGACCCCCAGGTGCCGCCGGTCGCTGGCCCGCCGGTCGCCGAAGCTCCGGCAGCCCGTTCAACTCCGGTCAGCAACTTTCCTCCCCGTGCGTCAGTTTTTCAGAGTTGCGAGGGATTTCGAGTTTGTTGCTGCTGTTCTCAGCCCCAGGACCGCCTTGGATCGCTGTGGTAGAGGTCCCCGGGTGTCGGGTTCGTCGCCGCCGCCGCGTCCGTGTCGCCGGCCCGCTTAACGGGTGAGTTTAGCTCCTAATCCCTATTTAGTGCCTAAACTTGCTTAGGGTTGGTTAGTTAGTGTTAATCTTGGTTTAAGGGGTTTAATTAAGTTGTATTAGCCCTAAGATAGGTGGTTAGATAGATGATTAAGATTAGATTAGTTTAATTTTGCTTATTAAGCTTAATTGTGCTTAATTTGGGATTAATTGTGTTTATGTGATTTATTAAGCATGATTTGCTTTAATTGAATTGATTAATTGTTTTAATTAATGTTTTGTTTAATTTCTGGATTAAATGTTTTAATTAATTGAATTTCGAGAAAATCACTTTTCATAATTACATGTTCACGATTCTTGTTCAAAATTACCGTTCATGGCACTTGTTCATCCGAAAGCTAAATTTTGTCTCGAATTTGATGTGCTATTGATTGTTATGATTAATTGAAGTGCTGATTGTTAATTATACTCGTGAATATTGATGAAATGCGTGATCGAGTGTTGGTTGGATTTCGGATTTTGGAATTGTCGAGTGAGATCGCATGACATATTGCGTGGGTTTTCAGAAATGGCATGTCGCATGAGCATGAGCGATGTTGCATTCACGACAGAGCAAAGTTATAAATGGATTGTTTGATGACGTGTTGCATGATCACATTAAGAGATGGAACCCGGCGTTGCCGGAAGACCGCCAATCCTTATGGGGTTGTGCCGTGGCCGTTTGGTCGCCTGACTTCGGTCGGATGCCCGACGGGGACATGTGACGGGACTAACGGTAGTGGGCGGGTCCTATGTTCCCGTCGATTCGGGGCTGCGGTAGTGGGCGGGTCCCGTGCTCCTTCGGGAATGCCGTGAGGGAAGGGATGACCCCGACGTCGCCGTGCCTCGAGGTAAAGAGGACGAAGGCGGTTTAGCCAGAACCGCCAACCATAAGGTTGTGCCGTTGGCCCGGGAGGGGGCGTTAATAATCGGAGCATGTGTGAGTGTGAGACATGATAAAGTTGTGTGAGATGCTCGATTATTCGCATGCTCTTAATGTCGTGATAATTTGTGGTACGCACGCATGAGTTGACATCGTGCAGGGTGTGGCAATGGCCAGGTGAGATCGCTTGTGACGCGACTCGCATGTGATTGATGAATTGTGTCATCTAACGGCTATGTGCCTTGCTTGCATTGTATGAGATTGAACGTGCAGGGTATGGCATACCGGGTAAGGTTGCGTGCGAATCGAATATTGCTATGTTGGTTGCCCTGTCTGTTGTTGGCTGTTGTTTGGTTTTGGTTGTGGGTTGTTGGGTTGAGTGAGGAGTGGTTCTGGAGAGATACCCCGAGTTGAGTTGGCGTACTAACCGGGGCTTAGGGGGAAGAACTCGCTGAGATTTTATCTCAACCCGTCGGGGTAAACATTTTCAGTCCTTAGAATGGCGTACTGCAGGTGGAGAATCCCGCCCCCGCTTCTCCGGTGATCGACTCGACGAGCTTGAGTCCGATGGGTCCGAGTGACCATGGTGTTGAACCCGAGGGTTCTTTGTGTACTGTTGGATTAGCCTAGTTCTTTTGGTTTTGCTTAGAGGATGGATCGGCCCTTTTTGTCGGGCTTGTAATTCGGAAAACGATCATCCGTTGGTTAATCCAGTAAGATGTATAAATGAGTAGTTCTTTGTTGTCATTGTTGTTCATCCCTCTATCCTGTTTGATTGTTTGTTTGTCAGGGGATGGTTCGTCTTCCGCTTGCGCATAATCAAAGATAAAATGAATGGTCGTCGACGGATCCTAGGACGTCGCTTTCAATCGACCAAGAGAAGGGGTTGTCGCGAGCTCGAGAGTCGGGGCGTGACAGAGCATCTCATACAACTTTCTTATGTCTCACACCCACACATGCTCCAATTATTATAACCCCTCCTCCTAGGCCACATCACAACTTTATGGTTGGCGGTTCCTAACCAAGCCAGGTTCGTCCTCTTTACCTTGAGGCATGGTGATGTCAATGGCTCACTCCCAAGATGGCATTTCTAAAGGAGCATAAGATCCGTCCACTACCACAACCCTATAACTAATAGAGGCCCGAGACTTGCCTACTACCATAGTCCTACAAAGTTAACTTCTCCTTGTCAGGCATCCAATTGAAGTCGAGCGACCAAATGGCTACGGCACAACCCCATAAGGATTGGCAGTCTTTTGGCAATGATGAGTTCCTTCTCTTAATGTGATCATGCAATATATTATCAAACAATCCACTTATATCTTTGTCCTGTTGTGAATGCAATATCGCTCATGCTCATGCGACATGCTATTTCAGATAACTCGCACAATATGTCATGCGATCTCACTCGACAATTCCAAAATTTCAAATCCAACCAATCAACAATCACACACTTTCACTTCCACTCAGTCTTCAATCATGCATTTCATCATTATTCACGCATATAATTAACAATCGACACATCAAATTAAGACAAAAATTAGCTTATGCATAACAACTAAAAGCACATCAAATTAAGACAAAAATTAGCTTATGCATGAACAATGCCGTGGACAATAATTGTGAATAATAATCGCAAACAATGCTCGTGAATAGTAATCATGAATAGTGATTTTTCCAAAATTTAATTAATTAAAAAATTTAATTCAGAAATTACAAAAAATATTAATTATAACAATTAAGCTAAACATGAGTAATCAAATACAAAAATCAAATAACCCTCATTTAAACAATAATTAAGCACAATTAAGTTTAATAAGTAAAATTAAGTTAATCTAATCTTAATAATTTATCTAACCACCTATCTTAGGGCTAATACAACTTAATTAAACTTCCTAAACCAACATTACCACTAATTAACCCAACCCTAAGTAAGTTTAGGCACTAAATAGGGATTAGGAGCTAAACTAACTCGTTAAGCGGGTCGACGACACGGACGCGGTGGCAACAACGAACCCGACACCCGGGGACCTCTATCACGACGATCCAAGGTGGTCCTGGGCTCAAAATAGCAGCAATAAACTCGGAATCCCCACTATAACACTGAAAATTGCATTGCACAAGAGGAAAGGAGTTGAACAGGCTACCCGGAGCTCCAACAAGCGATTGGCCAGTGACTAGTGACACTTGGGGGTTGAGAGGGAACTGCTGGTGGCTGGGATGGGTGGTGGTTGGGTTAAAAATGGAGGAAAACAGGCCAAAAGGCGAAACTGGACAAAACTAATGCTATAGTAAGCGGTCATCGAGCAGCCGGTGGCTCCGATTGACAAACGGTTGACATCATCTAAAAGGATTTTTTGTCTTGAACACGATGGCGGGTGGCATGGGCTATGATTCACATAAGAAGGGCATGAACAACTCGGTTTTTTGGAGGAAGGTTAGACTGAAAAATAAAATGAAGGAATGGAAACAAGGAGAGAAGTGGTGTGCGGTTTTGGAGAGGTTGAAGGGGAGAGAGAGAGTGAAGTAAAGGCTGAAGGATAAGCCTCATCAAGGCCATTAATGGCTTGGTTCAACTCCCAAGAAAGATGACATCATCTTCTCTCTCTTCTTTTGATTTTTCTTCAAAATATCCAAGGGTATTTTGGTCATTTCTACCTTACACATTTCCCAATTTGCCCTTGGGTTGAAATGAAGTGTGGGCCTAAGAAACAGGCTAGAAAATGAATAGGAATAGGCTCGGGAATTTGTTGGGCTTGAAATGACTCAAGGTTAGACAACGGGCTTGGAAGGGTAAATGGTTGGTTGGGTCCAATGGATACACTTGCTTGCCTTGGACCTTCCATGGTGGCTGTTTCACCTTGGGCGCGAGGCTCTCACTAATCTTGCCCGACCCACATCCTCATAGGCTGATTTCTTTGGTTCGTAAACCCCTTTTTCAAAAATTCGGTTCAACTGATATTGTTGACTGTCAAAGAAATATTGTTCAAAAGTCTGTTCCGGATGTTCTCGAAAATTTGAAGTCCAATACTGGATTCTCATGCCTTGTCAATTTCGCTTGAATGCCATTTTGGTACAATTCAGACTAATAGGCGGCTTTGAGGATTCACACGTAACCGACTTGTGCCAAACCACGTTCAAGACTTCTCGACACATTGACGTTCTTGACTACATGAAATTGCTAAGAATAGATTCTTATTTCAAAGTACACGATTACCAATGATCGACATAGGATCATTCACGGACTCGATAACAATAAATGGAATCACCCGTTGTCCCATTATGATCTGTCCGCGAATCGACTTCTATTTGTCCTCGAAATCGGCCTGCATATTTATAGGATCGTCCTTACACAAGTCTCATGATCGAGTCTTTTTCCCAGGTCAAGTTCTTTAGTCACACGAATTCTGTCCTCATTGGCCTTTTCCCTCAAGGTTAGTATCTTAGGAGTGATCAGTTCCGAGTGAGACCAACCAACAATGCATGTTCATTCCTCCTTCAAAAGGCTTGAATTTCAGAATGTTACAAAGCATGATCCCGGCACCAATACTCAGGTTAATGATAGCTGCTTTCTGCAGCGATCCACTTGAAAAGGGAAAGAGAGTTATCTAAAAGACGATTGATGTCAACTCCAACGCATTTCAATGAAACCATTTCTAACCTGTTTCTACATGGGCAACTCGAAAAAATAGATCTTCTCCAAATTTGGAAAATTTCTCAAGATCGAGGAGGTCTTCAGTCCAAACCATACACCCGATGGTGCTGACATAAGAATAAGCCAAGCAAGAACAGTTTCTCAGGCACCTGCTTAAACATCCTTCTTGATCTCCAATGTCTGGTAAATAGTCCCCAGAATCGGGTAGTTTCATCTGGCTCACTTGCCAAAAGGCATCTTTCTTTACGAATGTTGAAGCCGATATGCTAGTGTTTTTCTGGCAATTCAATTCTGTGTCTCTTACACATCTCCGGTCCAGTTTCCACTGTTCCATTCTTCATTTGACTTTGGCACAAACCCATTTAAGCATCTGCAAATAGGCAGATTCATTGAGTTACAACCCCAAAGGGACCGAAAGTTCCGTAAATCTTGCAAGTATTGTTTAGTCCCTCCCACAATGTCAACCACACCTTAGCTCCATCATCCCAATACTTGAACTTACCAGATCCTCCAGGCGAAACAAACATGTATACAAAGAACGGGTCCTCTGTATAAAAGTTCCACGAGAAGTAAGTGGTCCCCTGCTGAATATCTTGCTGAACATTGATTCCACTGAAGTACGATTGGCCCATGTTTGTATGCCAATAAATTTCAATTTGTCCCATTGTCCACTTCTCCGGTGAGGGGTTGAACCATTCCAAATGAAAAATTGAGGCGGCGTCTCTGATGTCATCCCACCCAAGAAACTTCCAGGGGACGGATCACAGTCGCTTCTCCAGTAAAGCAAGTTTTTTTTCTCCCCAGTCCTGGCATTTACTCCAATCTTCATGCTCGGAAGAAGAGTATCCGTCGGATCATTGAAGCCTCCCCATATTTCACTATAATTTGCATCCTGCAGTACAAAATTTCCACTATCTAATAGCGCCACTGACGTATCATTGGACCGACCAGAGGCATAAGTAGACCAAACTATATTCTTCTGTCCATCCACGAGCTTCAAATTTCCATCACTGCCTATATTTAATTTTGCTGACCGATCTGTGTACACGAGTGGCAAATTCCTATTGGCCACCCACACAATTTTAGAAGGCGTGAAGTTCTTGTACCATATCCCAACATACTGATTTTCTGACCCATTCGGCGTAAAGAAACCAAGCTCGAAGATTTTGCCGGAGGAGACGAGAGTTTTGTTGGGGAAGAGTTGCTCCGATGTCGTAATATTGTAAACCATGCCCCCTTCTATTTGACATGCCAGAAGTAGGACGGAGAAGACCAAGCAAGAGCACCAACTAATCATACGTGGCATAATAAAAACGACTGAATGACCCTAACAAAATTTAATAAGTTTTTAATGCACTTTCTGGCCAGAACAAGATTTTCCAAAAGTCAACCCTTGGTGCTCACCGACCAAAAAAAAAAAAAAAAAACCCTCGGTGCTCAAAATTGAGAAAATAAGCTATGTCTATTAATCAGAATCTGACCCTAGCCCGATTAAGAATCGACGGAAGTTGTTTGACGACGAAAGATCAGCGGTGACGAGGGTGTCTCACCTCTAACGCTGGTTCTGTTTACACGAACATAACCTGTTATGGCTTCAACATGCAACTTGAGACTTGATCGAGCAACGCAATCTTGAAAAAATCGTGCTGCTGCCAAGGTGTCGAGGGTGAGATGGATTGCACGGTGATGAGGGTGATTGTTTGAAGGAGGAAGAAGAAGGAAAGAAAGTGGCAAGAAGTAGAGGGAGAACAAAGGAAAAGAAGTAGAAATTCACAATCTTTAGTCTTCATTAATCGTGTAACACAGATGTGTTCACGCGACAAACGAGTTTAGTAGATTCCATCCTCGTGTACTCCGGCCCATGCAAGGACTTGTCCACTGACAAACCCAGCATTCTCATTTGTCTCCTCTCCTTCCCAGTTTAGCTGCCAAATTAGCAATAATTAGAAATGATCGATTTCAGGTAAGTAGGATCCAGATCTGGACCCTATACCTGATCCTGTCATAACCAGTTTCCTTTTGTAAACCCTGTTCCTTATCCTGTTTAGACCCAACCCTATTTTTCTAGTTCGAAAACAAGGTCTACCCTATTTTCATTAGAACCTGTTTTGCAATTGTTCGATATCATATAATTTTACATTTGTTTATAAGAAAACAACAACATAATCCTCCTAACATTATAAAATAACCAAAAATCCTAACATTGCATAAACTTTAACAATAAATATTGGTCTAATATTAGTCTTGTTCCACAAATACTACTAATATGATATAATGTGACTGCTCATGTATATGTAACGAAATTGTTATCAAGAGGACATTTTTCCCGAGTTGGATTGAGAATACTTTAATTAGTGCCACAACAATTGGTAGCACTTGTCTCGCGACTATTACTACAGTTGAAGGTGGGACCATTAAAAGAAAAAAAACAATACATAAGAATAGTTCTTTTTAATAATTCTTCGAAAACAATACTCTCTTAACTTGATTTAAAGAGATTTTTTTTAACACTTCTTTGAAGATAGAGACCTAGAGACACTACACAAAGAGACAATTTTTTTTTTAATAGGGTAAAAATCGGTTCCGGGTGAGTCTTTGCTTGGACCCGGTTCCTAGACTGATTTCAATCGGTTCCCAAAAATTGGAACCAATTCTTGGACTTGTTTAACCAAGAACTAGTTCTTGACCCTATTCTTCGAATGGTCCAATCCGATTCCTAGGTAAACCCAGTTCGGTTGCACACTCATAGTGGTAATCTCCCATGTTGACTATGACAAATCAGATCCTTGTTAATTTTTTTGGCTTTTTGGCAGAAGGGTTCTACAAAAATTGTAAATGTGTTTACTGATGATGACCTTAACAGGATTCTAGAGTGTCTTCGTTGCAACGATGCACTTGAATTGGAGTAGTGCTGCCTCCAGGGTGGTTCCGCTTGTACTATCGGTTCTGCTTTACCCATATGCGTCCATATTGAAATTGAAGTTAGGTTTTTGATTCAAATTCAAATAATCCATTCTACAAATCAAAGCCACTTAATCATGTGGCTATTTAAATGGCAAAGTCCACACAAAAACTGAACTCTCTGTTCATCCTTTTGAACAGAATGACTTGATTTATGCATAGATAGTACACCTTCAAGGGAGAACATATTTGCAGCTAATGTGGTGCGTAATTTTTACTCATGTCCAATAATAAATTAACACATGCATGTTGAGTTGGAATAAAAAAAAAAAAAATTTATTTTGTCTTCTTCTTCCTCCATCACAGACCACCTCTCTAGCTACTATCTCCACCCCTTTCGGCATTGCTTGCAGTCCATCCTCCTCCATCACAAAGTACCGCCCCTCTAGCCACCATCTCCGTTGCTTCCAACAGTGCTTGTGATCAGCCCAAGCTACAGCTCTGTCGTTGCTCGTAGTTGGCTCCAATGTTGCTCGTCCAGATCTGGTGCCTCCCTCCACCGTCAGTATCGGCAGAGTCAACATGGAACTCGCCTTTCAAGGCTCATGGCCATGGACAAGCTCCCATTTGAAAGTTTGCAGTCTTGGTGCTTGCTTCCATTATTGACACCTAAATTTTGATTAATCATTTAATAATTTAATGCACCAAAATTTAGGAATTAATTTTAATCTCTAAATAAAAATATTAAAATTAAATAGCATATTTCAATTTGTATAATTGCATTGGACTAGCAACAGA
Organism: Corymbia maculata; assembly: GCA_014182735.1. Taxonomy (NCBI): domain Eukaryota; kingdom Viridiplantae; phylum Streptophyta; class Magnoliopsida; order Myrtales; family Myrtaceae; genus Corymbia; species Corymbia maculata. Next base: position 36,034,396 of record CM024686.1, on the reverse strand, counting down.
TGGGTTTGAATTGATGGTTTTAAGCTTTAATTTAATAAGTTGGGCTAAGCCATAGTGAGAGAATTTGGCCAAGGTTGACGGGTTGGAATATGGATATATTTCAGAAAAGAGTCGTATTATTCTTTCAATATTCGGTGATATGACGGTGGATCTTTCGTATATTCAGATAATTCATATATGTCATCAGTGAAGACAAGCATAAGAAGGAAATATTACAAGTTCATCTTTGCAAGATTCAGAATTGAAATTTTTTTATTACAATCTTATATTTTGTGAGCTGATATTGGATCTGAAAAAACAAAATTGACGGAGAACATTCATATTCCATAGTCCGATGTGGAAAGGTATGAACGTGCACACACAGGAAATGAAAGAGCGCAAGAAAAGATTCGTTGCACATAAACAGCATATATATTGATTGTCTTTGAGCAACGTGTCTTTTTCTTCAATGAAGGAAAGACGTGCGCGTTCATTGCTGAGGGCGCGGGGACGTGCAATATGCATGGAAAGTAGAAAATATACTTTGAAGTATCCACAAGAGGAAATAAAATCCGCTCTCTCTCCCTGATGGCTTAAGACCCTTCCGCCTATGGAAAGGACCCTGTGTAATCGATAGAAGGGGAGAGCGAAACAATTCTTTAGTACACGGGAGAGACGAGGGCAAGGAAGGGTGTTCAGAGAGAAACGCAGGAGTCCGTCCTTTCTCTCTGACATATTGAAAAGTGAAGGGGCGGGCATTCGGTCAAAGAAAAAGAGGGAAACGTTAGTGAGGGACAGAGAAAGGTGGTCCTCCCTCGTCTGACACACGCTAGAGAGGGAGAACGAGGAAAGAGGAGAGGCCCTACTCCTCTTTTGGCTTCTTTGCCTGACACATGGAGAGAGAAACAAATATATATAAACAAAAAAAACTAGACGGGTCTTCTTTGGCTTCCCGTCCGACTGTCGTCCACCGCCTGCAGCTTCGAACGCCGACCAAGCTTACGTCGGCACCTGTTGCTCCTACTGCCTTTCCTCCGTGGACCACCGCCGCCGCTGCTCGTCCAAGCCGGCGCCTGCATCATTGCCGCCACCTCTGGTCGGAACCCAGGCCGACACCGTGAGCCGTCCGACGACGCTGCAACTCCCACCGTCGTGCGTCTCAGCCCTTCGATGCCGCTGCCGCCCCGAGTGCCGCCGCACCTCTGCTCGCCGTTGCCAATGTGACTTGACGCTGCAAGTCGCTGTCCCGACGGCCCAACGTCGCTGTTTGACTAGCCCGTTGCTACGGTACCGGCTCCCCCACCTCGACCTCGCTTGCTGCTTTGACGTCCGTTGCCCCTCGGCGACGCTTCTGGCGCCCTTAGTTCACCGCCGCCGAGTTGCCGTCCACGCCCTCGCACCAACGAGCTTGCTGCCCGTTGCCGTTGACACACCACCACCTCTCGCCGGAACCAAGCTCGGACGCCGCCGCCTCTCACCATGACCCAGTCTGGACACACCACCGTCGCAGCATCCTCTTAGCCCGTTGCGTTTTGCTTCTCGACACTGGGCACCGCTCGTGAATCTTTGCCGACAGTTCATTTTGAAAGTAACATATTCAAATTAGATAATTTTCTTGAACCAAATTTGGTTTCGATATTTTATTGCCTAAGTTGGAATATAATATTGGATGCTAATATTGATTTCGTTGAGATGTCAAATATTATTCGATAAGAAATCAAAAAAGAAATCATAATAATTATTAAGTTGGTCCATGAGATTTCGAATCACTTTTTTTTGGTGTATTGGTGATGTTTATATTTAAAATCATTATAATTGTTAATTTGATCCACAAGACTTCGGATCACTATTTTAATTATCTTGTTTTTTTTGTGCATTAATGATGTTTAAAATCATTATAATTATTAAGTTGATCCAGGAGACTTCAGATCATTTTTTTAATGATTTTGATTCTCCTTGCGTGTTAGGGTTGAGATAATTGTTGATTAAATATGTGAGACAATGGATTATTTTTTCAATTATCTTAATCCTTCATTTGAAATCTCGATGAATATATTGCGGTGGATTGAGTATATTTCTTATTTGTGATAACTGCCAAGTTTGGGAAACACCAAAACTAAAAATTAGATTGTGCGAAAGATTAGGATAGTTTTCTAGATAGAATAAGATTGCATGTCTAGAATTTATTTAGCTAGAATTTTAGATTAGTTTGCATGTTAGTAAAATCTACTTAATTAAGATAAGTCTTTGAATTTAAATAGGATTTAATATAAATTATTTCATAATTTATATATGATAACATTTCAACATTGGTAGTTAATTTTTGTTAATTATTTATTTCGAATTTTAATGAAAAATACCAAAAATTTCATATCCATGTCATAAAGTTTGCATGTTAGGTTTCTCCGGTTGTGTGTCATATAGCATGGTTTTAATTTCATAATAGAAAGAAAATCCAAAAAAAATCATTGTTTGTTGTGGTGTTTATTTTCCCACAATTTATTTGACTCATTTGCATACCCGCATGATCATTTTCTTAAATGTTAGTGATTTAGGGTTTGTTTGGAATCTTATCCATTTTTTTGTTTTTCTGTTCTTTTGTTCTCCATAATAGAAAAAGAACAAAAATTCGTTTGATAATAAATTATTCTATTCCTCATGATAAAATGTTACTCGTGGGAATAGAAATGAGAAATGGAAAAAAAAAAGTAGCTTCTTCTTCTTTGAAATAATTTCTAAAAATTATTTCTTGGGTTATTATTTATGACCAACTGTCGTCCATCCACCACCACCCATCGAGCTTTGACCGCCAACCGTTGACCGCCAACTGCCGGACGCCAACCACCACCCATTGAGCTTTGACCGCCAACTGTTGGTCACCAACCACCGCTGGCCGCCGGTGACCTCTGACCATCGTCAATCGCCGTTGACCTCTGATCGCCGCTGATTGCCATTGACCTCCGACCACTAGAGACGGCCAATGGCTGCCTTTCGCTCGGTGACCGGCGGCCCGGCGACCAGCAGCCTGGCAACCTACGGTCGACGACTGGTTGCCCGGCCCTCAGCGACAAATGACCTGCGGCTTGGCGTCCAGAGGTGGCGACCAGCAGTGGCGGCGGGCAGTGGTGGCGGCGGGCGGTGGCAGCAAGCGACGGCGGCAATGGGCAATGATCGACAGGGGCGGCAGGCGGCGGGTGGCGATTGGCCAATCGACGACCGATGTGGCCCCAGCTTTCACCTCATCGTTGGCTATTACTGCGCGTTGTACTCACGCTACTACTGCATCAAGTGTCAGTGACACAACTCCAACGACACCAAGGCTCGCTGCCTTCATATGATTCATCATCACAAGTTCCTCAGTTTGGCCGACAAACGCCGGAGTTTCCGTCTCACATCGTGAGATTCGCTGTACCTCAAGCACATGGCCACTGTGAGTTTGTTGCCACTCGCCGCTGCCAACTACTACTTGGCATCCATTGCTGAGGAGCCGATTGTGATGGCTGTTCGATAGCAATTGGTTCAAATTTGGAAATAAAATCCTCAAAGTATTTAAGGTGCATATCTCTAGTAGATTTAAAATATCTAATTACCTTATTTGAGTGATCCAATATATTCTACAATTGATTGATATACTCTTTTAGTGATTAGAATTTCGAATATTATGTTAGATATTTAATTAGAATATCCAATGCTCTTGTTGAACTTTACTTGTGGCATTTGGTGAGCACGTGCCAAAAAACATCTGTATAAACTACTCGATGTAGTGCAATTTTCATTCAACTTACACAAAAATGAGTTGATTGGCCGGAGTCTGTTCGAGATTGTAGCGGGTCATCAAGTGCTCACCCCAAATGCCCTAGCCATAGGGTACAAAGGTAGTGGTCCTTCCGCACTTATCTTGCTTGATCATGTCTTCACAAGGTGACCAAGCGAATGATGAAATTTGCAGATCAAAAGAGAAGACCGATCAAGTACCAAGTTGGAGACCTTGTCCTCATGAAACTCCACTTGCTACAAAGAACGAATGGCCAACTTCACAAAGGCCTCCTTCGGCGATACGAGGGTTCCTTCCGAATCCTTAAGCTAGTTGGGAAGCTTGCCTACAAGTTTGAACTTCATCCAAAGCTTAAGTTTTAACGAATGTTCTATGTAAGTATGCTCAAATCATATCATGAAGACATGAATGATCCCAAGCACATGAAATCACACTAAGCATTGATCGGGATTAGAACTACAAACTACACAAGATCAGGAGGTTGAAGCCATCATAGCCAAATGGTATGTTTCTCAACAATGTGCCCCTCACCTTCGTGAATGTATGGTGAAACAGAAAGGATTACCTGAAAGTGAGGCGAGGTTGGGATCTCTATGGCAATTTCCTGATCAAATCCAACCTTCTCATAAGGGTGTCACTAGATTTAGTGGAGGAGAATATCATGGATCAAAGAGCACCACGTCATCAATCCAAATGGGCTGTTCAAGGCCCTTAAATTGTAAAGGGACTTTTTCTTTATCCTTGGATTTGCTTGATGAGGATTGACAATCTCAACCATTGTATAAGATCAACCTCCAATGCTAAACTAGTGTGACGAGGATCAACAAACTCCACCATTAAATTAAGTGCATCTCTTCCATTGGATCGATTAGATGATGATTGATATCCTTTATCGTTAGATTGTGTAGAACATCGATGGTTGTAATTAGAGAGATTCTTGTAAAAATAGGAGAGCCCTCCCCCACGTGTATCATCGATTCATTTGAGAGATGCAAGTATTCCTAGATTCTCTCTCTACTTTCACTCTCTAAAAAATCCCATTTCTCGAGTGAGAAAGTGCAAGCGAGAATAAGGATTGCTTAGACCTGATCAAGCGACTCAAAGATCTAAGTGCTGCACAGTTCGCGATCAAAATAATCATCTCTCCCCCCAAACAACGGGCAACACTTATAGGGTGGTTTTGCTTGAACTATACGTGCTAATTACCTATCCATGTCCTTCCTTGGTACAACTCATCATGTGTGGACACCCTTTGTTGGGCTACAACCCATTTGTCTGGTAGAGGGTTTTACTAGGAGATAGCTCAGTTCTTCTTTGGTACTCTTTGTTATGCCATTTGGAAGACCAGGAATGATATCCTCTTCCAGGGTCGTAACCTTTATATTCCATCCTTGAAGCTACACATTTCCAAGGCGCTGAAGGACAAAGCTCTTGCCTTTAAATGGGTCGAAGATAACTCCAAGAATAGGAGGATGCAACGTAACTGGGGAATTGACCCATGTATTTTTGGTGTGGAGCAACACTTGGCCTAGTTTTAAGATTGCTTGTTTTGCTTATACTAGCTTGTCTTGGTTTTTTTTGGTGAATATGGTACCCTTTCACTCCAAGGTGACATGTTGTCCAATTGAGTGAACTTGCGGAGGAACCCTTAGGTTTTCGGGGCATTGGTGCCGAGATTTCACCCTATTCTGCGCCCTATTCTCAGTTCCTAGTTGATAGTCTATAATACTTACCTTACCAAAAAAAAAAAAAAAAAAAAAAAAAAAGCTTATGGGACAGCTATACCAAAGCCGCTTGATCTTGAGGCTGATTAAAAGGTAAATCCCACACGATAAATTTAACCCGTGCAATTGGCCTTCAAAATTGACTTAACCTTCATTGTACAATTAATATAGGAGGGGTCAAAGCCACTTCCGATCAAATTTGTGTTGACCATCTGTTTCTGTCAATGCAATAACACAAGTTTCATGTTCCACAAAGCTAGATTCTATGCCGGTTCCAACCAAAAGGGTAACTCTTTATTTGTGAGTACTTTTAGTTTAAGAATGACATGGCTTTGATTTTAATCACCTGCTGACATTATTCTTCCATCTTCATGCGAATTGTTCCGTCATTCAAGCTTTTGGCCATTTTATGTTTCTTTTCCTCTTCTTGCATAACTCAAAATGACATCATCGCTCCAAGGCAGGAATATAATTGCCAGAGGCTTGGATTACACTTATTATCAAATCTGGAGAAGGTGAATCATATCTGTGAAATCAAACCGAAACAGGAAATGCTTTGGCTGTGCCAATACTCATGATTCTTATTTGGGATCTTTAGTCTAGCTTTCATCTGAAAAACCTGAAAATCAAAATTTCATAACGCAATGGGTGATGAGACACGATGGTGATTACTTCATAGTTCTCCTTCATGATACCAACAGTTCTGGCTATTCCAAGCCTCTGCTTTACAGCCTAAAATCCATGTAAAAGTGGAGCAGTTCATTCAACCTTTTGTACAGAGCGGACTAAAGCCATTCTTCAATCAAATAAACACTAATGCAAACAAAGAAAAAGAAAAAAGAAAAAGACACCCATCATCTACCTTCGACCATTGTATTAGTGACAGTGTTAACAGACCATAGGCTTTCTTTTTGCGATGGAATACCATGATTTGGCATTTCAGTTTGGAAAGTGAATATTGGCTGCCTCGGCTGAGGAAGATCTGATTCACCACTTAGCATTAGAACCACATTCATCATGTTTGGTCTATCCATGGCATGGTCCTGGACACAGAGAAGCCCGACGCGGATGCATCTTATTACCTCCAATGGAAAGCTAACAGCAATTGCTTCATCCATTAGGTCCAATGCTTTGCCTTCACTCCATAATTGCCATACCTACAAGAGAACACTGTCATAATATTGCAGGGACATACAGCATCTATTAAGTTTGGAATTTGGCACTTACATAGGAAAGGAGATTGAGATATCCCAGGTCATACATGGCTGTGTTCTTTTTGCCACTAACGATCTCAAGTAGCAACACTCCAAAGCTATAGACATCAGACCTCTCGGAAAATATCCCACCCATGGCGTACTCAGGAGACATATAGCCACTGCATTGAGTTGAACATAATATTTACTCTTTTAATTGTATTGAAGGATAATGGGATGAAACATAAACAAAGTGATTGGGTCGTTTGGGGAAATCAATCATTTCTATCAGCTTCAAAAGATCGACTCAAAGGATCGATACTTCAAGTAGGGCTACGGTACTTACAGTGTTCCGACAATTTTGTGAGTGTTCACCAAAACTTGAGTGCCCTCAAACATCCGTGCCAGCCCAAAATCTGAAATTTTCGGGTTCATCTTCTCATCCAAAAGAATATTGCTCACTTTTAGGTCACGGTGTATGACTCTAAGGCAAGAATCTCGATGGAGGTAGAGAAGCCCCCTTGCAATTCCCTCAATAATTTTGAATCGTTTGCCCCAGTCAAGTTCTACCTTCTTTCCTGAATCTAACACACATGAGAAAGAAGTACAGTTTTCAAATTCATGCCATTTCAAAAAATAAATTACCAAAAAATAGTTCTTAGGAGAGGAAAAACCAACCAAAAAGAAAGGTGTCCAAGCTTTTGTTTGGCAAGTACTCATATACCAAAAGTTTTTCATCTCCTTCAGTGCAGCAACCAATGAGTTTAACAAGATTTCGATGTTGGAGTTTCGATATTAGGATGATCTCATTCTTAAACTCTTGAACGCCTTGGGCTGAGCTACTAGAGAGTCTTTTCACAGCTACCTCTCTCCCATCATTCATCTTTCCCTGTTTTGCAAATCACATAGCTTTAGACCTTGAATTGTCTCTGTATTTTCATTTCATGAATGTCCTGCAGAATGGTTTTACCTTATAAACAGAGCCAAACCCTCCTTGCCCAAGTTTATTTGTCGTGCTGAACTTGTTTGTAGCAAGGAGTATGCTATCAAAACTGAAAAGGGTTAATTCCAGTGCATCATCCTGCTTAAGCTGCTCTTCCCATGAATTTCCTTGCAGCAGTTCGCCCAGCCTTTCAGGTTTATCTACCCAACCAAGGAGTCTTAAAATTATTCTGAAGTTTCCTGTGTTTATTATTGGTGAAGAATTAGTTTACTATCTTCATAGTGATGGAATTTAAACAAAATACAAGCACAATCCTCTGAAAACAAAATAGTACCTTCTTTCTTAGTTCTCCATTTGCATACACCAAAAACAAATACTGCAAAGAACATGATTCCGGCAACAGTACTCAGGCTGATGGTAACTGCTTTCTGCGGCGATCCTCCTGAAAAGGGAAAGAGAGTTATGTGATAAATGATTGATGTCGACTCAATCGCATCTCAATGAAACTATTTCTAACCTGTTTTTACATGTGCAACACGAACAAATAGATCTTCTCCAGCTGTGGAAAATTCCTCAAGATCGATGAGGTCTTCTTTAGTCCATACCATACACCCAATGGTGTTGACATAAGAATAAGCCAAGCAAGAACAGTTGCTCAGGCACCCGCTTAAACATCCTTCTTGATCTCCAATGTCTGATAAATAGTCTGCTGAGTCAGGTAGTTTCATCTGGCTCATTTGCCAAAAGGCATCTTTCTTTAATATTGTTGAAGCTGATGTGCTTGTGTTTTTCTGGCAATTCAATTCTGTCTCTCTTACACATCCTCCGATCCAGTTTCCACTGTTCCATTCTTCATTTGACTTTGGCACAAACCCATTTAAGCATATGCAAATAGGCAAATTCATTGAGTTACATACTCCAAAAGGACCACAAGTTCCATAAATCTCGCAAGTATTTTTCGGTCCTGTCCAATATGTCAACCACACCTTAGCTCCATCATCCCAGTACATTATCTTAAGATATCCTTGAGGCGAAACAAACATGTATCCAAAGAATGGGCTATTGTAAGGAACAATAGAAAAGTAAGTAGTCCCCTGCTGAATATCTTGCTGGACATTCATCATACTTGAGTACGATTGGTCCATGTTTTGTATGCCAATAAATTTCGATTTGTCCCATTGCCCGCCTCTCCAGTAAGGGGTTGAACGATTCCAAGTGAAAGATTGAGGTGGCGTCTCCGATGTTATCCCCGTTAAGAAACTTCCCAGGGACGGATCACTGTCACTTCTCCACGAACTTAAATAGTATTTCTCTCCAGTCCTAGCATTTACTCCCATCTTCATGCTCGGAAGAAGAGTGTCTGTTGGATCATCGAAGCTTCCCCACATTTCACTATAATTTGCATCTTGCAGTACAAAATTTCCACTATCTAATAGCGCTGCTGATGTATAATTGGACTGACCAGAGGCATTGGTAGACCAAACTATATTCCCTCGTCCATCCATGAGCTTCAAATTCCCATCGCTGCCTATCGTTAATTTCGCTGACCAATCCCTGTACATGAGCGGCAAATTCCTATTGGCTACCCACACGATTTTAGAAGGGGTGAAGTTCTTGTACCATATCCCGACATAACGATTTTCTGAGCCATTCGGATTAAAGAACCCAAGCTCGAAGATTTGGCCAGAGGATACAAGAGTTTGGTTTGGGAAGAGTGGCTCCAATGTCGTAATATTGTAAACCACGCCTCTGGCTATTTGACATGCCTGAAGTAGGATGAAGAAGAACAAGCAAAAGCACCAACTAATCATAAGTGACATGACAAGAATGACTGAACCACCTCAGCGAGTCCTCTGGGTCGGTTGATTCTGCACTTTCTGGCCAGAACAAGAATTGATGAACAAGATTTTCTGAGAGTCAACCCTTGGTACTCAAGATAGGATGTCTTGAGAATATAACCCTATCCTTTGAAGAATTGACAAAATACGCTACGTCTAACACTGAAAATTCGACCCTTGCCCAGTTAAAAATCGACATGAGTTATTCAACGACGAAAGATCCCACAGCGACAAGGGTGTCTCACCTGTAACGCTGGCTTCATTTATACGAACATAACCCGTCGTGGCTTCGACATGCAAAGGACAACCCTGGCGAACGACAGACTGAGATTCGTGACTTGATTGAGAAGTGCAAGCTCGAAGGATCACGCGGCCACAAGGCGTCAAGGGCGAGATGGATCATGCGGCGGTGAGGGTGATTGTTTGAAGTAGGAAGAAGAAGAAGAAGAAAAGAAAGTGGCGAGAAGAGAGAAAGTAACGAGATAAGAAAAGAAAAGTAGAAGTTTGAAGTTTCCGTGTGTCCAAAGTAATGACAATCGTTAGTCATTAATCGTGTACCACATAGGTGAGTTCACGAGACAAACGACTGTAATAGATTCAATCCTCGGGTCTATGCATGGATTTGTCCAACGACAAACCAGCACTCTCGTTTGTCTCCTCTGCTTCTCAGTTTAGCCAACAGATCAGTGATGCTCCCCCATGTCTGCTGTAATAGATTCAATCGTTGTTTTTCTGGCTTTGTGGCAGAAGGGTTCTGCAAAAATTGTAAATGTAGTTACTGATGATAACCTTAACGGGATTGTAAAGCGTTTTCATTGCGATGATGCACTTGAGAGGCAGTAGTTTTGCTTCCAGGGTGGTTCCGCTTGAACTATCTGTGCTACTTTTACCCATCTGTGTCTTTTTTGTCCTTTTTTCAGTGCTTCTTCAATAGCACTATCCTGGGCGCCGATAAGGCCCGTCTCAGGATAGAATTGCATGCCCAGAATGCCTCAAAAGGTCAAGATTGACATCGCGATCGTTTGAATGAAAAGGGTGGCTACAAAAATAATTTTTTCCACGAGCATTTCTTCATTGACTAATTCAACGAGAGATTGTTCCTCGCCACTGTTCAAATTTGACTCAACCTCTACAGTTTGAATCTTCTTCCTCCACAAAAGGAGCTGCATTACGCGTGAAGACCATGTAAGAAGAGAGGAACTTGGAATTCAAATTTCAAGAAATTTGCTACAAGAGAAGGAAGCCAACAGCTTCCAAGCTTTTACTGATGCAACCGTGAGCACAAAGACGACTCATTGATTTCCGTCTTTCTAGAAAGAAATCTCATTGGCATTGGAAATAAAGAGGCATATATGCGAAGCCAAAATTCTGCTTCGATGATAGACTCTGGTGAGTGAAGGAGGGCAACATCCCAAAGCCGCCCATGGCGATTGAGTTTACTTATGATTCGTAAATGTGGGGTTGGGACACCAGGAGTGCTATTACTTTCGTACGGCGCTCACTTTGGTGCCAAAACTTTTTTTTTCACTCACTTGAGTGTCAAATCGGAGTGAAATTGATCACTTGAGTGCCACTTCGCCGGAAAAGGCGACGTGGTAGCCGGAAAATAATATTTTAATATTTTAATTAATTTTTTTGATTTTTAAGGCCGGCGAGGGCCACCGTTGACCCGGGTGGCCGAACTTTCGCCCGGATTGGGCGAGGGCCCCCCTCGCCGTTGGCCGCGAAGGCCTTGGGTGAGGCCGGCAAGGCCGTTGAAGGCCCTAGGTGAGGGCGGCGAGGCCATCAACAGCCTCACCCGCGATAGCGACGGCAAAGGCCAGGCAGCCCTTGCCTAGATCGGCCCCCCGGGCAAGGCCGCAATGGCCCTCAAGAGCCGTGGGGGAGGCCGCAACGACCTCACCCAAGGCCTTTGCAGCCAACGGCGAGGGCCCCTCGCCTAATTTGAGCGAGGGTCAACAGTGGCCCTCGCCGGCCTTAAAAAAACAAAAAAAATTCAAAAAAAATTCAAAAAAATTAATTAAAATATTAAAATATTATTTTCCAGCTGCCGCGTCGGTATTCCGGTAGCCACATTAGCTTTTCCGGCGAAGTGGCACTCAAGTGATCGATTTTACTTCGATTTGGCACTCAAGTGAGCGCCGTACAAAAGTAATGGCACTCCTAGTGTACTTACCCCCGTAAATGTCGTGCAGAGGAAAAAGCACTTCAAAATCAAGCAAATTTGGTGGGATTACTACTATTCAGTTGGTGAGGAAAGTTAGAGTTGATAATTGACTAAACTTCTAAGTCAATTAAAAATAACAGGGGTGTTTTAGTCAAAAAAAGGGGTGGAAATAACCTCTCCCTCGAACAAGTTTCAGTATTACCTTAAAAAACTTGTCATGATTTTACTTACGGGACTTCCAACTCTACCCTGACCAAACTTATATCAAGTTAAAACCGATGCGTGTGGATTTTGTTTCTTTAGGTGGACATTTATATATTACTAGATAACTTTATGTTGATTACTCGATCACTTGTTGGAATTTTCAAATTTGATAGTAAATAAATAAAAAAAATCATTCTTTGACCTGAGGTAATCAGACAGAACTGAACCGATTGAAACAACTTTATTGGTGATTTAGGGCTATGCTTTTGAGAGATCTGACAGATGAAAATCGGTCGAGAGAACGCCCTTTTGATGTGGCTGATGATTCCCCAAATCAAGTCACTTGGAAGTCGCGTAATGGAAGATTCGCTCTGAAATCAAAGGTTCATCCATCCCCTAGCCATTTTAGTGATGGTGCTTTGGCTATGATGGTACATTGATATGAAGCAATCCCTGTTGTTTTTCTAGCTTCCTGAAAAAAGGGTTCTAGAAGAATTGTGAATGTAGCTACTGATGATGATCTTAACAGGATTTTAAAGTGTTTTTGTCGTGATGATGCACTTGAATTGGAGTTGTGGTGCCTACAGGGTGGCTCTACTTGAACTATTTGTGCTAGTTTACCCATCGACATCCTTAATGGTATTGAAAATGGGTTTAGATTTTTTATTTAAATTCAAGCAATCACTTCCATCAGCCTATCAGACAGCTTCAAACAAAAGCAATGTAGCTGTTTAAATGGCAAATTTCACACAAAAACTGAACTAGCCGATCATACTTTTGAACAGAATGCAGCTGCAAGCCATTCTAATTTATAAAAAGATACTAATTTTACAGAAGACGAGGATTAATTATCTACCTTGGATGACAGTGTTAGTGATAGCATTTGTTGAATAACTACTTTCTTGTTGTGATGACTTGCTTCAAAAGGTAAATATAGGTTGTTTAGGCCGAGGATGATCCGATTCGCTGCTTGGCATCAAAACCATTTATGACATGTTGGGCCTTACCAAAACATGGTCCTGCACGCAGAGAAGCCCTACATGAATGCATCGGATTGCCTCTCATGTTGAAAAGGCATCTTCAATCGTCTCATCCATTAGGTCCAATGCTCTACCGGTACTCCACAATTGCAAAGCCTATAAAAATGGTACGATTGAAAGTAGAGATATTAGTTGTGAGATAGACGTTGCACTTACATGATGAGAAGATTAAGATGATGTCCGTGGTATTCTAAGCCAGTGTTTTTTTGCTGCTTACAATCTCTAGGATCAGTACTTTGAAGCTATAGACATCGGATTTCTAAAAAAATATCCCACCTATGGCATGCTCAGGAGACATGTAGCTGCTGTATGATTTTCACAATTCAAATTTCTCCTGTCGAATGTCATGATCATAACGAAGATAAGGCCTGAATTGAAGCTTTGTGGGATGCCCTTCAGAAGTTAGAAAATCCTTATCGAAGATACGATAAGGGTCAGAAATACGAGGCTGATAGATTTACAACATTCAGGGCCAACAGCTTTGCTCTTAATTTTTTAAGTGTTACTCTTGATCTTGTGGACATGCATGAGGTGAATAGTGAATAGACTATATTGATTATGTCCCAGCTAAGCAAAAATTTGCTAGATTGAGTCAGTCTTTGTATAAAAGATAGAATCATAGTCTTTGTATTAAAGATAGAAAACTTTGTGTCCCGACAATTTTGTGTGTATTTTCCAAGACTTTGGTGCCTTGGATCTATTTGGGCGCAGTCAAATAATCACTCTCAACTTAGCTTGTGCAGCCCTTTTGCACCCTCTGCTTCCTAGCCGAGTCCAGACCTAATCCATTGCTACTATCATAGTTGATTCGATATATTGAGTAAATCTACATTCACTAGCGATCTGGACCATTACTCGACTACTAATTTTGTCACACCCCAAATCCTTAGTAGAAAGGGGGATGACACGGCCGTCCTTCCTCTCGAAGGACGCAACCTCTAAGCTCCCAAAAGCCTGCTCCCAAAAGTCCCCTCATGGCTATTGCTCTCGTACCACTCATCACTAGCCGAAAAACCTGAAAAGATTGGAAGAATAGAGGGGTGAGCAAACCATAGCTCAATGAGTAATGCATTTCTTCTAAGCGGATCGAACACACACTATGCATATTTACAAACAAATCACAACTCTTTTAACCCAATTTTAGAATAAAACAAATATATAATAAGAGAATAAATCACATGTATTTCAACATAGCTATATTTATGGCAAAAATATTTATTTCACAATAATATCAAAACAAACATCAATGGTCTAATCCATTGATTAATCTCATATAAAACCACAACTCGATGGTCCATTTCATCAACAAACTCATATCAAATGTCAATGGCATATTCCAATGACCAAACTTATATCACAAATCAATGGTCTACTCCATTAATTAAACTTAGCTCAAATATCCAGCCATGGTCACGAATAACGCTACGTGACAAAGCGACCAAGATTCCCCTATTGGTTAGGTCTCCACCTACTATAAACCGGTGACTTGGCCCACAATGATATCCTAGACTAGTATGCGCATACCCACAAGCCCCTCATTAGGCTCATAACGATATTGAGCATCAACATCAATCCATTATAATATAATCCACAAGCCATTAAGCCCAAATTAAAAATCATTTTACAACTTAGGTTTAATAACTAAACAACAACGTTTCACTATTGCAATTCAAATATTAATGGTCGAGTCCATTGATTAATCTCTATTCACAATATGTTTCCCAAACTATTCGAAATTTCACTTTGTAAACCAGCTCACAAATCAATATGTAACATTTCATAAATCATATTTAAGATCAAAGACTCCTCGTGAGTCTCCAAATCCAAAATATGTAATATTTCTTAACATCTTTCATCGAACAAAATATACATTTTCACCAAAAATCCTCACACCGTTTACATATATCGAAATGTAGATAAAATATATATTTTCATCAAACAATCTTCACACCGTTCACATATATCAAAATGTAGTAAATGCTCGATTCAAATTTTATGCAATAAATATACTTATTCATAGCTCATAATATCTCAAATTCATATCATTTTGAAGACATGAATTTACAAATTCTTAAAAGAGATAGCACCACTCACCTTAGAAAGCCTATGCTTAAATGATAAAAATTACTTGAACCGACAGAACCCGCAATCCTATCAAATAGGCGAGAAACAATATTAACATTGAGTAAAACACTATCTTAATTACGACCCAGCTAAACCATATTTATTTGTCGATAAAACGACGCCTACGCACTAACAAATCGCATATCCAAAGCGATTATTTAAGTCGTTCGCAACGCAGAGCTTGAACGCGTAACTTGATCATGTCATAACTTTCTCCACTGAGCTCCGTTTTAAACGTTCTTATAGTCAATAGAAAGCTCTTTCCACGTACTCTAAGAACCCTAAATTATCCATCCCAAAATCAAGCCAAAAAATCAACGAAATATGGCCCCGAAGTGTGTTGATGCGCACTGTTCATCACGCGCGGGAAACTTCAAAATTTAATTATAAGCAAACCGTAAGCTCAAATCATGATTCATAAAATCCTACAGCTCCACAACATCCTAAACTAGCATTTCTATAAAAATTCATAGCTCAACGGCTCAAAAATCATACTTCGCCGCTCAAATATCCAATAATTCCGAATTTTGAGCCCTAAATTCAAAACTATTCCGATTGAATGAATGAGGGATGCGAGCACTTACTGGGCGTTGCAATACCAAGTTGAATCGGCTTGGCGAGGTCCCCGTGGTGCAAAACCCTCATCTCTTATTCCTTCCTCCTTCTTCTTTCCCTCTCCCTCCCTTTCTTTCTTTCCCTCTGTTCGGTTCGAGCCTCCCCTTTCTTTTCCTTTTATATACTTCTCTTTTTTTCTTTTTCTTTTTCTTCTTTTTGTCCTTTCTACCTTTCCCTTCTCTCTTTCTCTCTTTTCTCTCTCCCAAAGACTCTCAGTCTCTCTCTTTTCTTTTCTTTTCACTGGGTCAAAACCCATATATTACAAATTTTATTCTAAATGAACCTTGTTTTGCTTCTTGACTCTATGAGCTGAAGTTAGTTGGTGTAGACTACTCGTGAACAAGAATAGAGGCCGCCCCTTCGAGATAGGGGCATCGACTAGACCATGACACCAAAGAGAACAACTCTTGCTTGTATGCAGGTTCTTGACTCTAAAATAATCACAATTGTTTGATTATGTGTGACACACGTATAGATCCGATCTAAGTGGACCCAAGTCCAAGCAAGATTTGCCCAACGACGAACCCCTTCATTGTCGCATTCTCAATTTGTCTCCTTTCTTTTGCAGTTTAGCCAAGAGATTGGTGATCGTCTCCCATGTCACTCCCTTGTCCTTACAGGATTTCGGGTGTGACATGGCCGTCCTTCCTTCCTGAAGAATGCAGCCTTAAACTATCTCAAAATTTCAGCTCCCAAAAGTTCCCATGCTATTGCTCTTGCTCTATCAGTTGTTAACTAAGAGACCTGAAAAATATAATAAGAAGAAAGGAATGGGCTACCACGGTTCAATGAGTAACACATTTCTTCCAAGCGGATCGAGAAATCACTATGCACATTTTTAATACAAATATAACCCGCTTTTAACATAATATGTTCATAATAAAAATATTTCACAATAATAACAAAATAGGTACCAACAGTCCAGTCCATTGGTTAATCTTATAAAACACATGTGAATGGTCCATCCCATTAGCTAAACTCGTCAAAACATGGGTGAATGGTTCATTCTATCGACTAAACTCAAAGCAAATGTCAATGGTCCACTTCATTGACCAAACTCAAGTTCAAATGTTCAACCATGATCACGCTTAATGCCTTTGACAAAACGACCAATATTCCCCCATTTGTTAGGTCTCTATCTATTATAAGCCGGTGGCTCGACTCACAAGGATATTCTAAATTAGTATGCGCATACCCACACCCCTCAAGGTTCACAGAGACATTGAGCATCAACCAATAATCACAAATCGCCAATAATCCACAAACAGAATCAAAATCATCTCACAATTCAAGTATTTGATAAATATCGAAATGCTTTACATAAATTAAAAACTTTCCAATAACTTTTGATAAAGGTTTCGCAAATCACTTTCAGACAAATATTCCAACTAAAATCAAAAGACCTTTCCCTTACTTAAACAACAAATGGCAGTAAAAGCCCAATCCCATTTCATGAAACAAAGAATGTTCTTTTTCAACTAATAGCATATATTACTTATAATATCTTCCAAACATGAGTTTAAAATACAATGAAGAAATAATATCACTCACTTGGGAAAAGCCAAAAACCAACTAAGTGCTTACTCAAATGCACTCGAATTCCTAACAATTTATTCAAAAATAATACCAAACGACAGAGTAAAAGGACATTCTAATGAATGATTTGGTTATACTATGCCTATTTATCAATAAAGCGACACCTATGCGCCAATGAAAACTTGCCTCTAACGGAAATCTATTGTTATTCACAAGACACGGGTCATGTGCTCAACTTTGTCGCGCCTTAACTTTCTTCACAAAATTCCGTCTTGAGCCAATTTATAGTCCTTATAAAGCCATTTTGATGTACTACAACAATCCTAACTTTGCCACCTTAAAACCTTGCCGAAAACAATTGAAAATCAGTCCCGAAGCTACTGTTCGGAATAGTACTAGAACGCGCGCCAAAATTAAAAATTCTATTTCGGACAAACCGTAAGCTCAAATTGAGATCCGCAAGATGCTATAGCTTCATAACATCCTAAATTATCATTCTCATAAAAATTCTTAACTCAATGAACAGGGATAGAGGGATGAACAGCAATGACAACAGCAACTACTCATTTATACATCTTATTGGATTAACCAATGGAGGATCGCTTTCCGAATTACAAGCCCAACAAAAAGGGCCGATCCATCCTCTAAGCCAAACCAAAAAGAAACTAGGCTAATCCAACCGTACACAAAGAACCCTCGAGTTCAACACCATGGTCACTCGGACCCATCGGACTCAAGCTCCATCGAGTCGATCACTAGAGAAGCGGGGGCAGGATTCTCCACTGCAGGTACACCATTCTAAGGACCTGAAAATGTTTACCACGACGGGTTGAGATAAAATCTCAGCGAGTTCTTCCCCTTAAGCCCCGGTTAGTACACCAACTCAACTCGGGGTATCTCTCCAGAACGACCCCTCACTCAACCCAACAAACAACCAAAACCAAACAACAACCACCAACAAACATGGCAACCAACAATCATACAGTCGGTTCGCATGCAACCTTACCCGGTATGCCATACCCTGCGCGTCCAATCTCATACAATGCAAGCAAGGCACATGGCCGTTAGATGAAACAGTTCATCAATCACATGCGAATCGCGCCACAAGCGATCCCACCTGGCCATTGCCACACCCTGCACGACTATCAACTCATGCGTGCGTACCACAAATCTTCACGACAAGAGCATGCGAATAATCAGAGCATTTCACACAACTTTCTCATGTCTCACACTCACACATGTTCCGATTATTAACACCCCCTCCTAGGCCAACGGCACAACCTTATAGTTGGCGGTTCCTGGCTAAACCAGCTTCGTCCTCTTTACCTTGAGGCATGGCGACGTCAGGGGTCATCCCTTCCCTCTGACGGCATTCCCGAAGGAGCATAGGACCTGCCCACTACCGCAGTCCCGCAACTGATAGGAACATAGGACCCGCCCACTACCGCAGTCCCGTCGCATGTCCCCCGTCAGGCATCCGACCGAAGTCAAGCGACCAAACGGCCACGGCACAACCCCATAAGGATTGGCGGTCTTCCAGCAACGCCGGGGTTCCCTTTCTTAATGTGATCATGCAACACATCATCAAGCAATTCATTCTTGTCTTTGCTTTTTGCTTGGTCGTGAATGCAACATCGCTCATGCTTATGCGACATGCCATTTCTGAAAACCCACGCAATATGTCATGCGATCTCACTCGACAATTCCAAAATTCAAAATCCAACCAACACTCGATCACGCATTTCATCATCAATCATGAGTATAATTAACAATCGGCACTTCAATTAATCATAACAATCAATAGCACATCAAATTCAGACAAAAATTAGCTTCGTATGAACAAAGTGCCGTGAACAGTAATTATGAACAAAGATCGTGAACAGTAATTATGAACAGTGATTTTTCCGAAATTCAATTAATTAAAACATTTAATCCAGAAATTAAACAAAACATTAATTAAAACAATTAATCAACCAATTAAAGCAAATCATGCTTAATTAATCACATAAACACAACTAATCCCAAATTAAGCACAATTAAGCTAATAAGCAAAATTAAACTAATCTAATCTTAATCATCTATCTAACCACCTATCTTAGGGCTAATACAACTTAATTAAACCCCTTAAACCAAAATTAACACTAAATAACCAACCCTAAGCAAGTTTAGGCACTAAATAAGGATTAGGAGCTAAACTCACCCGTTAAGCGGGCCGACGACACGGACGCGGCGGCGGCGACGAACCCGACACCCGGAGACCTCTACCACGACGATCCAAGGCGGTCTCGGGGCTGAGAACAGCAGCAACAAACTCGAAATCCCTTTGCAACTCGAAAACCGACGCACGGGAGGAAAGTTGCTAACCGGAGTTGAATGGGCTGCCCGAGCTCCGGCGAGCGGCGGGCCAGCGATCGGCGGCACTGGGGTCGAGGGGGAACCACTTGTGGCTGGTATGGGTGGTGATTGGGTCGGAAAGGGAGGAAAATGGCCAAAACAGCAAAACAGAACAGCAGTAGGCGGTCAGAAAACGGTCAGGTCGGCGGTGGCTTTCGGCCGGAATACGGGTTGACCGAAAGTTCCTTCCAGCGATCGGCCAACGCTATTTGAACGGAATTTCTCTTCTGAACACAATGGCAGGTGGCACGAGACGATATTCCAACGGGAAGGCAATGAACAACTCAGATTTCGGTGAAAGGTCAAACTGAAAAACAGAAGAAAGGAAGGAAAACCATAGGAGTGAGGTGCTGCGATTTTGGAGAAGATGAAGAGGAGAGAGAGAGAGTGAAGTGAAGGCTGAAGGATAAGCCTTATCCAAGCCATCAAGGCTTGCCCCACTTGCCAAACAATGACCTCATCTTCTCTCTCTTCCTTTTGACTTTTCTTCAAAATATCCAAGGGCATTTTGGTCATTTCCACCTTGCACATTTCCCAATCTGTCCTTGGGCTGAAAATGGAGGACGGGCCTAGGAAATGGGCTTGAAAATGAATAGGAACGGACTCGGGAATTTATTGGGCTTGAAACGGCTTGGTTTTAGACAATGGGCTCGGAAGGGTAAAGGGTCGGTTTGGCCCAACGGGTTCACTTGCTTGCCTCGCCTTCCATGGTGGCTGTCCCACCTTGGGTGTGAGGCCCACACTGTTCTTGCCCGGCCCACGTCCTCGTAGGCTCGTTTTCTTGGTCCGAAAATCCCTTTTCCAAATACTCGGCTCAACCTAAGAGGCAGTGTCGATCGTCTAAGAAGCATTGTCCAAAAGTCCTTCTCGAACATTCCCGAAATTTCGAAGTCCAATATTGGATTCTCATGCCATATCAATTTCGCCCGAATGCCATTTTGGTACTACTCGGAGGCGACAGCGGCTTTGAGGATTCACGCGTAACCGACTCGTGCCAATTCTCGTTCAAGACTCCTCAACACATGGATGTCCTTGACTACATGAAATTGCGAATGATCGATTCTTATTTCAAAGTATACGATTATCAAGCATCGACATAGGGCCGTTTGCGGGTTCGATAATAGTAGACGGAATCACCCGTCGTCCCATTATGTTCTGCCCACGAATCGACTTCTAGTCGTCCCTAAAATCGGCCTGCATATCTACAGGATCATCCTTACGCAAGTCTCACGGTCGAGTCGTTTTCCCAGGTCAAGTTCTTTAGTCGCACGAGTTACGTCCTCATTAGCCTTTCCCCTCAAGGTCGGTATCTCGGAGTGATCGCTTCGAGTGAGATCAACCAACAATGCATTGACGAAATTAACGCTCGTTCCTCCCTAAAAGGACTCGAATTTCAGGATGTTACAGGCTCGATATTGAACGGGTTAAAGCAGATAATACCTCTATGAGATAATGCATGTCTAAGGACTTTTGCTAGAAGTGGTGCAATTCGAAGATGCCCATAACGATTGTTTTGACGAGGGCGAGGAGTGGTCATCGGGGCTAGAGTGTCTGAGCAAGGAGCAACTCCTGGCAAGCTTTTAGGATGTCGAAAGGGGCAGAAATGAACTGAACTACGCACTGGGCAAAAAGAGAGTGCTTGTGGGATAATATTTTATCGGAATGGCATAGCCAAAATATGGTCAAGTTGTGAAACTCCAGTATATTGGAACAAGGTCAGAGAAAAGACTGTCGCAACCTATTTTTTTCGTCCCGTGAGGGAAATGAAAATCTAAATAGGTTTAGGGGTATTGTCTAAAGAATGTTCTTGGACCCTTATTAGACATAGGCTCTCCCAAGCCCATACCTCGCGTGACATTGGGTGTTCATGAAAATCTTCTAATAAGGAGTCGCTACTAGCCTATTGGGGTCGGCTAGAAACCAAGCAAGGTATGGGAGCGTGCCTCACTTTCTGCGTAACCAAAGAATCTAGGGTCGGGGACTTGATTCCACTAATTAGCTAATTAGTGCTCTTTCGGTACCTAATCTTTGTTCATTTCAAAAAGATTTTTGTCAGGCAGTTTGAATTGATTTTAGAGTTAACCACTAACATGTGAGGTGATCATGCAGGTGCATAATCATTAAAATAACAATAAGCAATTAAAGAAAACATTAAATAAATTGCAAGAGAAAATAAACACCACGCATTAAGAGACTTATTCCTAGTTAAACTAAAGGGGAAACTATAATCATCGCGTCATAAGTGTGCAATCAAGGGCAATTGTATCCAAGGATAATTAAAACCCTAAGGTGAAGGTCGTGAGGGCTTGTTCAACTTTTAAGCACAATCTTAAGCCAATGATTTTTCGACATTTTTTAAAAGAAAAATATCCAATAATTATTTTAGAGCTTCTTAGGGAACTCTAAAACAAACTTGGATTTTTGGGACTTTTGAAATTTTTTTGGAATTTTCAATATTTTAATTTTTTTGGATTTTTTTATTTTTTATTTTTTTATTCTTTGAAATTTTTTGTAAATTTTCATGTTTCTGAACTTTTCATGAATTTTCTGAGATTTCGAATTTTTGATATTTTTAAATATTTTAAATATTTTTTATTTCTAAATTTGATTTTTTTGTATTTTTTATTATTAAAAATAATTTGGACCGGGTCAAGTGACCCGGCCCTACTAAAATGACTCAGACCCTATTGGTCCTGGTCAATTAAAAGGAAACGGGCCGGCCCACGAACAATTCCCTTTTTTTTTTTTTTTTTTTTCTAAACTCAATTTGATTTCGACCCAATTGAAGCGGGCCCGCAGCGAAGCCCATCTCCCTGGCCCCTATCTTATTTATTGGCCTTTTTGTTTTTTGTCTTTTTTTTTTTGTCTTTAATCCTTTATTTCTATTTTTTATTCATTTCTTTGGTCTTCTTGTCCACGTTTTTCTGCATGCAGGTCTTCCCCATGCACGCCCGACGGAAGCCTTTCTGCAACTCCGTTCGCCTAAGCCTGCCTCCACGCACAACGAGCCGTCGCAGGCTTTTGGGGTTGTCACCAGGCCATTGTCTGGCGTCAGTCGTTCGGTCTAACCGACACCGAACGCCACCGGCCCCTAGCCGGCCGATGTTTCTGAAGGTCGCCGGAGAAGGCGAAAAACACACCTCGGCTTACCCAAATGGCGTGGAATAACCTACCTAAAAGCTAGGGAGATGACTGAAACGGGGCATGACAGCAGTATAACCCTGAACGGCGCAAAAGAAATCGAAAGCCGAGCTCCGGTCGACAGTTGGGTTCGGATTTCTCAATGAGGCATTTTGTTGAACAACTAACGGGCGCTACCAAAATCGAAGGTTTCCGGCTCAATTGAGCCTCGAACCCGCCTTGGGGGGTCTCGAACACGATATATAAGGAATATAGGAAGGAAATGCAACGGCGACAAGAGCTGCAGCTTGCGCGAGCCAGATGGCCGTGAGATCCGGCTCGGTGTGCCTAAAAACGGAGCAAGGACGGAGCTAGACCTACCTGGTCAACTCGAGGATGTCACCGGGAAGGTTGTTGGGTAGGCCCGTGCGTGTCTGAGCCGCTCTTGGTCGCTCGTATCGCTCCGGTGGCCGGGTTTGCCTTCTCTCTCTCAGATCTCCGCCTTCTTTTCTAGTTTCAAGGCTCTCTCGGTTTCTTTTCTTCTCCTCTCCGTTCCTTTTCTGTCTCGGTCCCCCCGGTCTTCTTTTTCGGTTTCAAGGCTCTCTCGGTTTCTCTCTGCCCTCTCTCTCCCTCTCTAGCTCATTTTTTTTCTCCGTTTTTCTCCGGTCTCTTGGTCTCTCGGTCTCTCTCCATCGCTCACTTCGGTCTCGGGCCTCCCCTCCTCTAGTTTTTTTTTCTTTGTTTCTCGTCCCCTGGTCTCGGGCTCTCTATTACTCTCTCCAGCTCACGCTCTCTCGGGCTCCCAGCTCCCCGTCTGCTGGCCTCCCCATCTCCCTCTGGCTCATTTTCTTTTTGTTCTGCCTTTGCCAACCTAACCCCCTCCCGATTTTCTACTACTGCCCTCTGACCCGCCTTCCACTTCATTTTTTATTTCTCTTCTGCAGGTGCCCGTTGCCGCGCGACGATGAAGGAGGGAAGAAGAAAAGAAAGGCGCGGGCTAGGCCGAAAAGGGAAGAAGAAAGGCGGGCCAAGCCCGCACGGGGAAGGGAAAGAAGAGGAGAAAGGGGCCAGGCAGGCCCAGCCCTAGCCCGGACCCACTTTTTTTTATAAAGTAATTTAATTAATTTTTTTAATTTTTTTTTTAGAAATTAATATGTATTTATATAAGCAAAGTAAATGGGCATTTAAAACAAAATAAACAAAATTTCGGGTGTCAACAAAGACGATCACTAGTTCAGAGATGGTTTGGCACTTAATGGATGTTGTGAAAATATAAGGGATAGGCTAAGGACAACGCAAAGCTGTCAAAAAGGAAATATAGACAAAAGACTAAGACTGCTGGAATATTTTGTTTAGTATTGTGTTTTCCTTAAGGTGTCGTCGATGAGAGGGACATGTTGATTTGGATGCTACTAGTACCTCGGCTTAGTGGTGTGCAGGATAAAGCTTTATAGGTTCAACCGAGGATTCGAAATTGGGAGGTGTCAGCAAAGTTGCTTTTGGCAAAATCGGATAATGCATAGCCTTTTGGAACCAAAGATAGTTTGGGCAGGATTGGAAGTTTTGGTAGCATTGAAAGTGTTTGACAGCATTATGAGGCAGAATGAACGACTTGGGAAAATGAGGATGCAATGAGGCAAGTTACTAATCTCAATAAGCCTAATTAACCAACCTAATCCACTAATTAACACCTAAGCAAAATTAACCCCTAAACAAGGATTAGGGAATTCTAGCGACATCAGCGTGTAGAGGGGAATGAGGGCTACAAGGGGTAAGCTTGGGGGCGACAATGGATGACAATTGGTGGCTGAAAAGAGCCAAAACAGTACATAAACATTGTTCACACGGAACCGACCAGCAAGGGTGGAAAAGGCCATACAGGAGGCCGATGGAGACCAAGGGTGGCTGGCGGTGAGCGGTTGGCTCCATGACTTCATGGGTCACACTTTGGGCAGTGGTGGTGGCTCCGGCAATGGTGGCAAGGCTGTTTTCCAGCAAGAAAATAGTGAAGACAACAAGGAAGGAAGAGGAAAAAGGAGAAAAGGAAGAGAAAAAGGAAGAGAGAGAGAGAGGGCTGGTTTGTGCGGCTAGAAGGGAGGTTGGAGGAGAGAGAAGACTGCTAAAAACTTGAAGGAGAAGCCAAGGCAAGTGGGCTTGCCACTTGCTTCAAGAACCAATTTGAACCAAGCAAAACAAAAGACAACAAAGCCCTCTTGCACAAAAAGAAAAGGCCAAAAACAGAAAAGCCCATGGGTTGAAAAGAGAGAGTAGCTTGGGCCCCTTTGGGTTGGGTTGGATGAGCACTAGGCCCATTGGGCGGCCGGTCTTGGGCCAACCCACCCACAGTCCAAAACTAGATCCAATTTTCCTTTTTCTCACACTTCCGCACCCAACGGAAAATCCAAAAATAAATAAGGCAATGTCAAAATATTTAGTCCTTATATCACTGAGAAGTCGGTTCCCAAAATCGGATTAAAAATTGGGGCTAAAGTTAGTCGATTGCAACCGTAGTACAATTTAGATTATCGGGCACCCCTTTAGGACTTTTTCTCACATTTGACTCGTGATCATCCATTCTTCGATCCATGTTTACACCAATTCTCAAGTCAAGGATGTCCCTCGATTGTTGTGTGGTCCCAGAGACTCAATTAATAATCTCGAATACCAAATGAAAATGATTTGGTTTAATGTTGTTCATAGTTTATATAGAAGTCGTGCAGAAATCACTCGCAGTTCGACTTCGTACTTCTGCTGAATCGATTTATTTCCGTTTCCTTAATAGTCTAGTACTTAACGGGTATCGTTCCCTCTAAGGTCCTCATGGTTAAAGGGTTCATTCCCGATAAAAATCGTGAGTCGTACACGTATCATTTTCTATCGGCGCCTCCCTATAATCCGTTATCTCACAAACACACAGTTTGGAAAATTTGTACTAACCAGGCCTTCGACTAACATTGCCATTTTATAAAATCCTAAAATTGGGTCGATTTTCAGGATATTACACAAATACTAATTACTCATTATTAAAAGTATAAACCAAGCTTAATATTAAATTAATAATCCCTAATGAAGTTTAGTACCCTAATTAAGGATTAGGGAATTAACTTACTAGTTAATCATTCCAACGATACCAAGATAATGAAGGCAGCAAAGACAACGAGCAGCTAGCTTAGAAATGACAACGGGTGATGGAAAACAACCGAACTTGGCAAAATAGCCCCCGACGAGGCTATTTGGACACTGAATAGAGGGAAAATAGAGCTGACAGTAGCTAGTTGTGTCCCGAACAGCAACAACAGCAACCAGCAGTCACCCACGGTGATTACAGCAACTTACAACAACAAAAGTAGCAATACACAACCATAGATAGCAGTAGAAAATGAAGATATAGATACAGAAAGTCGTAAAAACAACAAACTCGAGCCTCCATAGTAGCAACAACAAGTTGCTGCACCTGCAGCAGTAACTTGGAGCCACAACAGCAGCAGCCAGACACAAAGACAATAGCCACCAGAAGTAGAAACAAGGGAAATAGAGGAAGACAGCAGTAGAAAACAGAGGAAATAAACGGAAAAACAAGAAAAAACCAGAGAGAGAGAGAGAGAGCTGGGGTGCGGCTGAGAGAGGGAGAGAGAAATTAAAAACTTGATAGGCAAGTTGAGTTTAGCCTACCCATCCATGGTTACTTTTTTACCAAAGATTTAACTAAGGTTAGGGGCTTCAAAAATCAATCTTTTAGAAGCCAAGGGAAAAATGGGAATTTCACCAATCCCATGGGCCCTAGGTGGGTCGGCCCTTGTGGCCAAAATGTCCAATGGGCCTACGATTGGGCCCGTTTATTACGGCTCAATTTTCTCAATCCATTATCCATTTTTCTAAATTTTCCGATCTTACCATAAAAACTTGAGGATCAATGAGGTGATATCCGAATAATTATTCGTGAGGTCCTTGCAATTTTGATACCCAAAATTAGATTAAAAATCGGGATTAAAATCTGTTGATTATGACTCTAGCACAACCTAAACTACCGAGCGGCTTTTAGGATTTTTATGCGAAATTGACTTGTGGTCGAATATTTTCAATCCACATTCGGTTCCTTAAATCCCCGAGCAACCCTCGTTTGTCATGTAATCTCGATGAATCAATTTCTCATCCCAAGTACAAAGTCAAAAAAGAAATCGGTTTATTGTCAGTTATCGTGAGTATCGATGTTATGTGAAATCACCCAATCCGATCTCGTACTCCTGTATAATCAATTTATTTTTGTTTGCTAATTGCTTTGTAAGGGCATGGTATTATTCCTCTTCGATCCTTATGGCCAAGAGGTAAACTCTAGATTAAATTCTCTAACCTTACGTGTATCAATCCCTAATTACCCTTCCGAATAGGTTAGTTACTATTCAGTGATCAATTCAAGGTAGTCATGACTAATAGTGCATCGAGAAATAATCCTTTTATTAATCTCAAAATGGGTAGAAATTTCAGGACGTCACAAATCCAATATAAATTTAACAAACCAAACAAACAACCTTTTCACAACTTATCTCATTGGCCATTTGTGAAACCATTTCTCAAATCATTTATAAACCATTTCATAAACCAGTTCGCAAATTAGTTACATATATATTACTTCACAACAACTTGCATATCACACTCTCTAAGATCCGTGAATAACCAAGGTGTCACGCCCCGACTCTTGAGCTCGCGGCAACCCCATTACCTTGGTCAATTGAAAGCAATGTCCCAGGACCTGTCGACAACAATTCATTTTATTTTTCATTAAGCCCAAGCGGAAGACGAACTATCCCCAGACAAATAAATAATCAAATAGGGATAGAGGGATGAATAGCAATAATAACAGCAACTACTCATTTATTCAATTTACTGTATTAACCAACGGAGGATCGTTTTCCAAATTACAAGCCCGATATAAAGGGTCGATCCAATCCTCTAAGTCAAACCAAAAAGAAACTTGGCTAATCCAATAGTACACAAAGAACCCTCGGGTTCAACACTACGGTCACTCGGACCCATCGAACTCAAGCTCCATCGGGTCAATCACTAGAGGAGTAGGGACAGGATTCTCCACTGTGGGTATACCATTCTAGAGGCCTAAAAGTGGTTATACAACAATCGGTGAGATAAAATCTCAGCGAGTTCTTCCCCTAAGCCCTAGTTAGTACGCTAACTCAACCCGAGGTATCTCTCTAAAACCACCCCTCACTCAAACCAACAACAAACAACCAGCAACCCGCAAGCGAACAACAGACAAGGCAACCCATAATCATAAAATCAGTTCGCATGCAACCTTACCCGGTCTGCCATACCCTACACGTCAAATCTCATACAATGCAAACAAGACACATGGCTGTTAAATGACACAATTCATCAATCACATGCAAGTCGCATTGCAAGCGATCTCACCTGTCCATTGCCACACCCTGCATGACTATCAACTCATGCATGCGTACCATAAATAATGCAATCATCACGACATTAAGAGCATGCGAATAATTAGAGCATCTCACACAACTTTCTCATGTCTCACACCTACACATATGCTCCGATTATTACGACTCTCTAGGCCATAGCACAACCTTTTGATTGGCGATCAACTGGTCGTAAACCAGGCATCATCCTCCCCCACGAGGCACGGCGACGTCACGGGCTTTCCCCCATCAACGGCATTCCTTATGGAGCATGGGCTCAATCTCAACCGCGACTCCGCATCTGACCACTGTCAGGCGACCCAATGGTCACGGAACAATCCCGAAGGATTGGCAGTCATTTGGTTCAACCGAGCTATAAACTTTAATTTGACCATGCAACACATCAGCAAACAGTTCATTATTGTCTTTGCTTTTGCTTGGTCGTGAATGCACATCGCTCATGCTCATGTGATATGCCATTGTAGTTAACACATGTATAATGTCATGCAGTAGTATCCAGTAGTCACGTACAATAGTAATAGTTCAATAATTCATGAAAGTTACAACAATCAGTAGTTCAAGTCATAGTCTGTTAATCAATTCTGACCAATCAACATGACGATACTTGCACACTTTTCCAAAATAATCACGTACCTCAATAATTACCAATACCTAATCACGTGTCTCAATGTTCAATAATAAATAAACATGTGTCATCATGACTACGACAATCAACTATTCCCATAAATAAGAGATAAGAAGCATGTAATACTATAGTCGATTGTTCTGATAAAATAATTTAAGTCCCACAAAATACTTATAATTATTTTCCAATCCCATAAATAATATCCAACGCAAATAATTTCATTTAATAAAAACTATTCTTTAATAAACCAATGCCATTTAATAATGTAGTATATAAATACTATGGACTTTAGAAAATTAGACCATAGTAATTTTCCCACAAAATTACTCAATTAAAGCCATTTCCCATAAATAATCACAATTGATTATTTTCCCCAAAATAATTAATTTTCATAAATATTAATAATTCGAAATTATAAAATAATTTAATTAATTAATACATTAAACTCAGAAATTAAACAAAACATTAATTAAAATAATTAATCAAGCAATTTAAACTAAACATGCTTAATTTAAGTGGCAAATCCCACATGATAAATTTAACCCGTGTAGCTAGTGTTCAAAGTTGACTTAACCTTCCATTGTACAATTAATATAGGAGGGGTTGAAGCCACTTCCAATCAAATTTTTGTAGACTATCCTTTTCTGTCAATGCAATGACACAAGTTTCATGTTCAACGAAGCTGATTCGATACCAGTTCCAAGGGTAAATCTCGACTCTTGAGTACTTCAGTTTAAGAATGGCATGGCTTCTATTTTGATTGCAAGTTGACATTAGCCTTCCATCTTCATGCGAAGCTCAATTGAAGTGAATTTTTGCGTCATTCAGGCTTTTGGCCACTTTCTGTTTTCTTTCCTCTTTTTGCATAACTCAGTATTACTTCTTGGCTTCCAGGCAAGAATATAATTCCCAGAGGCTTAGATTACTCTTATTATCAAATCTGGAGAAGGTAAATCGTATATGCGAATCATACCAAAGCTGGAAATGCTTTGGTTGTGCCAATATTCATGATTCTTATATGGGATCTTTAGTCTAGTTTCATATGAAAAACCAGAGAATCAAATTCTCATGATGCAACTGGTGATGAGATTAAAATTAAATAGCATATAGTTTTAAGAGCATATTTTAGTTATTTGCATATTCCATCAAACACATAATCACAATTAAGCACATAAACCACCATTTAAGCAACAATTAAGCAAATATAGCAAGATTAAGATAATCTAATCTTAATCATCTATCTAACCACCTATCTTAAGGCTAATACAACTTAATTAAACTTCCTAAACCAATCTTACGACTAATTAACCCAACCTTAAGCAAGTTTAGGCACTAAATAGGAATTAGGGGCTAAACTCACCCGTTAAGTGGGCCAGCGACTCGAATGCAGCGGTGGCGATGAATCCGACATCCGGGGACCTCTACCATGATGATCCAAGGCAATCCCAAGGCTGAGAACAACAGCAACAAACTCATATCACCTCTGCAACACTGAAAAACTGACTGCTTAGAGAGGAAAGTGACTGAACAGAGCTCACCGAAGCGCCGACGAGTGGCGGGTTGACTATCGGCGGCACCTGGGGGTCGAGGGACAATTGCTGGTGGCTAGTATGGGTGGTGATTTGGTCGAAATGGGAGAGAAACGGAGGAAAAGGTGGAATTGGGCAAGCTGGTCACTATAGTAGGCGGTCGGCAACTAGTCGGCTTACGGCCGCCGTATGGATTGGCCGGCGGCTCTGTTCGACGAACAGCCAACGCCATCTATACTGATTCTCTCTCTTGAACACAATGGTGGGTGGCATAAGCCGTGATTCACTTGTGAAGATCATGAAAAACTTGATTTTTGGAGGAAGGTTGGAAGTTGAAATTACAAGAAGGAAGGGAAAACAAGGGAGAAAGGTGTGCGATTTTGGAGAGGCTGAAGAGGAGGAGAGAGAGTGAGATGAGTGCTGGTTTCAAGGCCTCATTAAGGCCATTCAATGACTTGCCCAAGTCCCCAAGCAATGACATCATCTTATCTCTCTTCTTTTGACTTTTCTTCAAATATCCAAGGGCAAATTGGTCATTTCCACCTTGCACATTTCCCAATCTGCCCTTGGGCTGAAAATGAAGAGCAGGCCTAAGAAACGGGTTAGAAAATGAATAGGAAAGGGCTTGGAAATTTGTTGGGCTCGAATCGACTCAAGGTTAGACAACGAGCTTGGAAGGGTAAATGGGTCGATTTGGTCCAACGGGCTCACTTGCTTGCCTCGGGCCTTCCATGGTGGTTGTCCCACCTTGGGCGTGAAGCACACACTGATCTTGCTCGTCTCATGTTCTTGTAGGCTTGTTCCCTCGGTCCAAAAATCCTTTTTCAAAATATTCGGCTCAACCGGCACTATCGACTATCTAAGAAGCATTGTCCAAAAGTCCATCCTGGACGTCCCCGAAAATTCGAAATCCAAGCTTGGATTCTCATGCCATGTCAATTTTGCCCGAATGCCATTTTGGTACTACTCAAACTAATAGGCGGCTTCAAGGATTCACGCGTAACTGACTTGTGCCAATTCATGTTTAAGACTTCTCGACACATGGACGTCATTAACTACGCAAAATTGTAAAGGATTGATTCTTATTTCAAAGTACACAATTACCAAGGATTGACATAGGGTCACTCGCGGGCTTGACAACAGTAAACGGAATCACCCGTCATCCCATTATGTTCTATCCACGAATCAACTTTTATTTGTCCTTAGAATCGGCTTGCATATTTATAGGATCGTCCTTACGCAAGTCTCACGGTCGAGTCATTTTCCCAAGTCAAGTTCTTTAGTCGCATGAGTTTTATTTTCATTAGCCTTTCCCTTCAAGGTCAGTATCTTAAGAGTGATCAGTTCCAAGTGAGATCAACCAACAATGCATTGATGAAACTAACGTTCATTCCTCCCTCAAAGGGCTCGAATTTCAGGATGTTACACAAGGAGTAGTAAATGTTTAATCTTGCTTTTTATGTAACAACAATGTCATTTATTAACTCGTACTGTATTTTATTGATATTGCTTTTAAATTATGAATTCCAAACTCAAAGAATAGACAATATCACTCACCTCAGAATGCTCACGATCAAACAACATAGTTATGCGTGTTGATAATTTTGAAATCCTAAAAGTTAAACGAGAACCAACATCAAAACCATATAAAACTCTCAATTGAAGTGGATTCTACAACAACTACAAAATAGATATATTAAGTTTCAATGTTAACAAAACTCTTAACCAAAATGGATATTCAAAGTTATCCACAACGTAGAGCTAAAGCTTGAAACTTGGTCACACCATAACTCTTTTCACCGAACCCCATTTCTAGCAAGCCTATAGCCAAATGGAAGATCTTTTGAAGCACTAAAATATCCATATCTTGGCCAACTCAAAATCAAGCCAAAAATGATCGAAATTCCGCGCAAAACCCACTAGTTGCTTATCACCCGTGGCCAATTTTAATTTTTTATTCCAATCAAACTATAAGTCCAAATCGAGTTCTGTAAAATCTTACACAACATCCTAAACTATTATTTTTATATATATTCACAACACAACAACTTCCTAATCGAACCTCCTTGTTCAAAATCAACAAAACCCCAAATTTGTACCATAACAAATATTGCTCTTGTTAGATAAACGATGGGCGCAATCGCTTATCAGGCATTACAATACAAAGTCAAATCGGCTTAACAAAATCCTTGGAGCACAAAAACCCTCCTCTTTTCCGTTGCCTGTTCTTTCTTCTTTCCTTCCTCTCTCTCTCTCTCTCTCTTTTTTTACTCTGCGCACGTCTCGGCCTCCGGTATAACTGAAGGGTCAACTTTGTTTATTCTTTTACTTTTTCTTTTTTTATGTAGGTCCCATCACTATCTTTCTGACCTGGTCAAAAAATCTAAATATTACAATATAGGACACTTACGTTGGTCCACATGATAAATGACCCATCATAAATCTGATCTAAGTGGGCCTCGGGTCAGCGCCAGATTTTTCAAGCGACAAACCCCTCGCTTCAGCATTCTCGTAGTCTTCTTTCTTTTGCAGTTTAGCCAAGGGATCAGCGATATTCTCTCATGTGGATCACAATAACCTCAACTTCAGAAGTATAGCTACGACAAATGAAGTTCAGCTGGGAGAACACCTTCCGATGTGGCTAATGATTTGCTGAATCAAGTCTCTTGGATGTCAAGAACCATTCGACTGCATCTTCAGAGGTTCGTTCGATTTCTAGCATTTCAGTGGCGGTGCTTTCAATGTGATGGTGCACTGAAATAAAGCAGTCCTTGTTGTTTTTCTTGGCTTTTTGGCAAGAGGATTCAAGAAAAATTGGGAATGTAGTTACCAATGATGATCTTAACAGGATTGTAGAGTGTTTTCTGTTTCGATGATGCACTTGAAGTGGGCTAGTGGTGCTTACAGGGTGGTTTTGCTTGAACTATCTGTGCTAATTTACCCGTCTGGGTCCTTAACAAAATCGAAGTTTAGGTTTTCGATTCAAAAAGTGTATGACATCAGCCTATCAGACTCTATATACCAAAGCCATTGGATCATGTGGCTGCTTAAGTGGCAAATCCCACATGATAAATTTAACCTGTGCAGCTAGTGTTCAAAGTTGACTTAACCTTCCATTGTACAATTAATATAGGAGGGGTTGAAGCCATTTCCAATCAAATTTTTGTTGACTATCCTTTTCTGTCAATGCAATGACACAAGTTTCATGTTCAACGAAGCTAGATTCGATACCAGTTCCAAGGGTAACTCTTGACTCTTGAGTACTTCAGTTTAAGAATGACATGGCTTCTATTTTGATCGCGAGTTGACATTAGCCTTCCATCTTCATGCGAAGCTCAATTGAAGTGAATTTTTGCGTCATTCAGGCTTTTGGCCACTTTCTTTTTTCTTTCCTCTTTTTGCATAACTCAGTATTACTTCTTGGCTTCCAGGCAGGAATATAATTCCCAGAGGCTTAGATTACTCTTGTTATCAAATCTGGAGAAGGTAAATCGTATATGCGAATCATACCAAAGCTGGAAATGCTTTGGTTGTGCCAATATTCATGATTCTTATATGGGATCTTTAGTCTAGTTTCATATGAAAAACCAGAGAATCAAATTCTCATGATGCAACTGATGATGAGATTAAAATTAAATAGCATATAGTTTTAAGAGCATATTTCAATTATTTGCATAATTGCATTGGACCATCAGTAGATGGGTTCGGATTAATAGTTTTGAGCTTTAATTTAATGAGTTGGATTAAGCCACATTGAGAGAGAATTTGGCCAAGATTGACGGGTTGGAATATGGATATATTTCGAAAAAGATTCGTAATATTCTTTCAATATTCGGTGATATGACGGTGGATCTTTCGTATATTCAGGTAATTCATATATGTCATCAGTGAAGACAAGCATAAGAAGGAAATATTACGAGTTCATCTTTGCAAGATTTGGAATTGGAAATTTTTTTTATTACAATCTTATAATTTGTGAACTGATATTGGGTCTAAAAAAACAAAATTGACAGAAACTATTTGTATTACATTGTCCAATGTGGAAAGGTATGAACATGAACACAAAGGAAATGAAAGAGCGCAAGACAAGATTCGTTGCACATAAACAACATAAATATATTGATTGTCTTTGAGCAACGTGTCTTTTTCTTCAATGAAGGAAAGAAGTGCACGGTCTTTGCTGAGGGCGCGGGGACGTGCAATATGCATGGAAAGTAGAAAATATACTTTAAAGTATCCACAGAGGAAATAAAATCCGCTCTCTCTCTCTGATGGCTTAAGACCCTTCCGCCTATGGAAAGGACCCTGCGTAATCGATACAAGGGGAAAGCGAAACAATTCTTTAGTACACGGGAGAGAAGAGGGCGAGGAAGGGTGTTCAGAGAGAAAAGCAGGAGTTCGTCTTTTCTCTCTGACATATTGAAAAGTGACGGGCGGGCATTCGGTCAAAGAAAAAGAGGGGGAAACCGTTAGTGAGGGAGAGAGAAAGGTGGTCCTCCCTCCTCTCTGACGAGAAAATATTGGGTAGGTGAGACGTTACACGTAATTTGTGCAGCTCACCACTCAGAGAACGACACGTATCGTCCACGTCGGCGGTGGGCCACACAAGGAGCTGAACTCCTCTCTCCTCTCTCCTCTCTCCTCTCTCCTCTCTCCTCTGCCAAATCGTACATTTTTCTGCTCTGCTATGTCCTCTCTCTCCTCTCTCTCCTCTCGACCTCTGCTCCGGCCGGGGGGAACGCGACGGCGAGCCTCCGCCTCCGCCTCCCCGAGCCCCACCCCTCCGCCTCCGCTCATGGATCTAGACGTCAACGCCGCCTCCGCCGTCGCCTCCCCGAGTGCCCCGCCTCCGGCGGGGAGGCTCGCCGAAACAGACACGAAGCCGGAGGATTTGCGGGAAATGGGCGGCGCGATTCTTCGGGTTCTAATTCGTGGAATTCGGCCGCGGAGGACGTGATTTTCTCGCCGCCGAACCGGAACCCAGAAGAGAAATCACCATTGTCGTCGCCCCCGAGCAAGGGCGGCTGCTTCTGGTGCTCACCAAAGAAGCCGACGCCGAGGAAGCGGGACGAATCTAGGGCTATCGAGAAGGCAATGAGCAGGAGCTTTAAATGGATGGAGGAGGACGGGATATTGTTTGATTTGGGGGCTTCTCAGTTAATGAGCAGAAGAAGTTGCTGAAGAAGGCAATGGAGGCTCGGCGGAGGCGGAGGCTTGGGGAGGCGGAGGCTTGGGGAGGCGGAGGTCTGGATCCACAAGCGGAGGCGAAGGGGCGGGGCTCGAGGAGGCGGAGGTCTGGATCCATGAGCGGAGGCGGAGGGGCAGGGCTCGGGGAGGCGGAGGCTCGCCGTCGCGTTCCCCCGGCCGGAGCAGAGGTCGGAGAGAGGAGAGAGAACATAGCAGAGAGGAGAGAGAACATAGCAGAGAAAAAAATGTACGATTTGGCAGACGAGACAGAGGAGAGAGGAGAGAGGAGAGAGGTTCAGCCTCGTGCGTGGCCCACCGCCAACGTGGACGACACGTGTCGTTCTCTGAGTGGTGAGCTGCACAAATTACGTGTAACGTCTCACCTACCCAATATTTTCTCCCTCTCTGACACACGCTAGAGAAGGAAAAGGAGGAAAGAGAAGAGACCCCACCCCTCTTTTTGGCTTCTTTGCCTGACACACGGAGAGAGGAACAAATGTATACATATTAAAAAAATCTTTGGCTTCCCCCGACTGTCCTCCACCGCCTGCGGCTTCGAACGCCGACCTAGCTTACGTCGGCACCTGTTGCTCCTACTGCCTTTCCTCCGTGGACCACCGCCGCCGCTAGTCCAAGCCGGCGCCTGCATCATTGCCGCCACCGCTGGTCGGAACCCAGGCCGACACCGTGAGCCGTCCGATGACGCTGCAACTCCCACCGTCGTGCGCCTCAGCCCTTCGATGCCGCTGCCGCCCCAAGTGCCGCCGCACCTCTGCTCGCTGTTGCCAATGTGACTCGACGCTGCAAGTCGCTGTCCCGACGGCCCAACGTCGCTGTTTGACTAGCCCGTTGCTACGGTACCGGCTCCCCCACCTCGACCTCGCTTGCTGCTTTGACGTCCGTTGCCCCTCGGCGACGCTTCTGGCGCCCTTAGTTCACCGCCGCTGAGTTGCCGTCCACGCCCTCGCACCAACGAGCTTGCTGCCCGTTGCCGTTGACACTCCACCACCTCTCGCCGGAACCAAGTTCGGACGCCGCCGCCGCTCACCATGACCCAGTCTGGACACACCACCGTCGCAGCATCCTCTCAGCCCGTTGCGTTTTGCTTGTCCCGACGCTGGCCACCGCTCGTGAATCTTTGTCGACAGTTCGTTTTGAAAGTAACATATTCAAATTAGGTAATTTTCTTGAACCAAATTTGGTTTCGATATTTTATTGCCTGTATTGGAATATAATATTGGATGCTAATATTGATTTCATTGAGATGTCAAATATTATTCGATAAGAAATCAAAAAAGAAATCATAATAATTATTAAGTTGGTCCATGAGATTTTGAATCACGTTTTTTTGGTGTATTGGTGATGTTTATATTTAAAATCATTATAATTGTTAATTTGATCCACAAGACTTCGGATCACTATTTTAATTATCTTGATTTTTTTGTGCATTAATGATATATAAAATCATTATAATTATTAAGTTGATCCACGAGACTTCAGATCATTTTTTAAATGATTTTGATTCTCCTTGCGTGTTAGGGTTGAGATAATTGTTGATTAAATATGTGAGACAATGAATTATTTTTTCAATTATCTTAATCCTTCATTTGAAATCTCGATGAATATATTGCGGTGGATTGAGTATATTTCTTATTTGTGATAACTGCCAAGTTTGGGAAACACCAAAACAAAAAAATTAGATTGTGCGAAAGATTAGGATAGTTTTCTAGATAGAATAAGATTGCATGTCTAGAATTTATTTAGCTAGAATTTTAGATCAGATTGCATGTTAGTAAAATCTACTTAATTAAGATAAGTCTTTGAATTTAAATAGGATTTAATATAAATTATTTCATAATTTATATATGATAACATTTCAAGATTGGTAGTTAATTTTTGTTAATTATTTATTTCGAATTTTAATGAAAAATACCAAAAATTCATGTCTGTGTCATAAAGTTTGCATGTTAGGTTTCTTCGGTTGTGTGTCGTATAGCATGGTTTTAATTCCATAATAGAAAGAAAACCCAAAAAAAAATCATTGTTTGTTGTGGTGTTTATTTTCCCACAATTTATTTGACTCATTTGCATACCCGCATGATCATTCTCTTAAATGTTAGTGATTTAGGGTCTGTTTGGAATCTTGTCCATTTCTTTGTTTTTCTGTTCTTTTGTTCTCCAGAATAGAAAAAGAACAGAAATTCGTTTGATAATGCTAACTGATTTTTCTATTCCCCATGATAAAATGTTACTCGTGAGAGTAGAAATGAGAAATAGAAAAAAAAGTAGCTTCTTCTTCTTCGAAATAATTTCTAAAAACTATTTCTTGGGTTATTATTTATAACCAACTGTGGTCCATCCACCACCACCCATCGAGCTTCGACTGCCAACCGTTGACTGCCAACTGCCGGACCCCAACCACCACCCATTAAGCTTTGACCGCCAACTGTTGGTCACCAACCACTGCCGGCCGCCGGTGACCTCTGACCGTCGTCGATCGCTGTTGACCTCTGATCGCCGCCGATTGCCATTGACCTCCGACCACTAGAGACGCCCAACGGCTGCCTTTCGCTCGGCGACTGGCGACCAGCAGCCTGGCAACCTACGGCTGACGATTGGTTGCCCAGCCCTCGGCAACAAATGACCTGCGGCTTGGCGTCCAGAGGTTGCGACCAGCAGTGGCGGCGGGTGGTGGCAGCAAGCGACAGCGGCAATGGGCAATGATCGACGGGGGCGGCAAGTGGCAAGCGGCAATCGACAGGGGCGGCGGGTGGCGATTGGCCAATCGACGACGGATGTGCCCCCAGCTTTCACCTCATCGTTGGCTATTACTGCGCGTTGTACTCACGCTACTACTGCATCAAGTGTCAGTGACACAACTCCAACGACACCAAGGTTCGCTGCCTTCATATGATTCATCATCACAAGTTCCTCAGTTTGGCCGACAAACGCCGGAGTTTCCGTCTCACATCGTGAGATTCCCTGTACCTCAAGCACATGGCCACTGTGAGTTTGTTGCCACTCGCCGCTGCCAACTGCTACTTGGCATCCATTGCTGAGGAGCCGATTGTGATGGCTGTTCGATAGCAATTGCTTCAAATTTGGAAATAAAATCCTCAAATTATTTAAGGTGCATATCTCTAGTAGATTTAAAATATCTAATTACCTTATTTAAGTGATCCGATATATTCTACAATTGATTGATATACTCTTTTAGTGATTAGAATATTATGTTAGATATTTAATTAGAATATCCAATGCTCTTGTTGAACTTTACTTGTGGCATTTGGTGAGCACGTGCCAAAACACATGTATAAACTACTCTATGTAGTGCAATTTTCATTCAACTTACACAAAAATGAGTTGACTGGCCGGAGTCTGTTCGAGATTGTAGCGGGTCATCAAGTGCTCACCCCAAATGCCCTAGCCATAGGGTACAAAGGTAGTGGTCCTTCTGCACTTATCTTGCTTGATCATGTCTTCACAAGGTGACCAAGCGAATGATGAAATTTGCAGATCAAAAGAGAAGACCGATCAAGTACCAAGTTGGAGACCTTGTCCTCGTGAAACTCCACTTGCTACAAAGAACGAATGGCCAACTTCACAAAGGCCTCCTTCGGGGATACGAGGGTTCCTTCCGAATCCTTAAGCTAGTTGGGAAGCTTGCCTACAAGTTTGAACTTCATCCAAAGTTTAAGTTCCAACGAATGTTCTATGTAAGTATGCTCAAATCATATCATGAAGACATGAATGATCCCAAGCACATGAAATCACACTAAGCATTGATCGGGATTAGAACTACATACTACACAAGATCAGGAGGTTGAAGCCATCATAGCCAAATGGTATGTTTCTCAACAATGTGCCCCTCACCTTCGTGAATATATGGTGAAACAGAAAGGATTACCTGAAAGTGAGGTGAGGTTGGGATCTCTATGGCAATTCCCTGATCAAATCCAACCTTCCCATAAGGGTGTCACTAGATTTAGTGGAGGAGAATATCATGGATCAAAGAGCACCACATCATCAATCCAAATGGGCTCTTCAAGGCCCTCAAATTGTAAGGGGACTTTTTCTTTATCCTTGGATTTGCTTGATGAGGATTGACAATCTCAACCATTGTATGAGATCAACCTCCAAGCTAAACTAGTGTGACGAGGATCAACAAACTCCACCATTAAATTAAGTGCATCTCTTCCATTGGATCGATTAGATGAGGATTGATATCCTTTATCATTAGATCATGTAGAACATCGATGGTTGTAATTAGAGAGATTCTTGTAAAAATAGGAGAGCCCTCCCCACGTGTGTATCATCGATTCATTTGAGAGATGCAAGTATTCCTAGATTCTCTCTCTACTTTCACTCTCTAAAAAATCCCATTTCTTGAGTGAGAAAGTGCAAGCGAGAATAAGGATTGCTTAGACCCAATCAAGCGACTCAAAGATCTAAGTGCTGCATAGTTCGTGAACAAAATAATCGTCTCTCCCCCCCCAAACGGGCAACACTTACGGGTGGTTTTGCTTGAACTATATGTGCTAATTACCTATCTATGTCCTTCCTTGGTATAACTCATCATGTGTGGACAACCTTTGTTGGGCTACAACCCATTTGTCTGGTAGAGGGTTTTACTGGGAGATAGCTCAATTCTCCTTAGGTACTCTTTGCTATGCCATTTGGAAGACCAGGAATGATATCCTCTTCCGAGGTTGTAACCTTTATATTCCATCCTTGAAGCTACACATTTCCAAGGCGCTGAAGGACAAAGCTCTTTCCTTTAAATGGGTTGAAGATAACTCCAAGAATAGGAGGATGCAACGTAACTGGGGAATTGACCCATGTATTTTTGGTGTGGAGTGGCCTAGTTTTAAGATTGCTTGTTTTGCTTATACTAGCTTGTCTTGGTTTTTTTTGGTGAATGTGGTATCCTTTCACTCCAGTGACATGTTGTCCAATTGAGTGACTGCTGGTGCCGAGATTCACCCTATTATGCAGTTCCTAGTTGATAGTCTATAATACTTACCTTATCAAAAAAAAAAAAAAGCCTATGGGACACCTATACCAAAGCCGCTTGATCTTGAGGCTGATTAAGAGGTAAATCCCACACGATAAATTTAACCCGTGCAATTGGCCTTCAAAATTGACTTAACCTTCATTGTACAATCAATATAGGAGGGGTCAAAGCCACTTCCGATCAAATTTGTGTTGACCATCTGTTTCTGTCAATGCAATAACACAAGTTTCATGTTCCACAAAGCTAGATTCCATGCCGGTTCCAACCAAAAGGGTAACTCTTTATTCTTGAGTACTTTCAGTTTAAGAATGACATGGCTTTGATTTTAATCACCTGTTGACATTATTCTTCCATCTCCATG
Organism: Corymbia maculata; assembly: GCA_014182735.1. Taxonomy (NCBI): domain Eukaryota; kingdom Viridiplantae; phylum Streptophyta; class Magnoliopsida; order Myrtales; family Myrtaceae; genus Corymbia; species Corymbia maculata. The sequence continues at coordinate 35,993,578 of CM024686.1, read as the reverse complement.
CGAATTGTTCCGTCATTCAAGCTTTTGGCCATTTTATGTTTCCTTTCCTCTTCTTGCATAACTCAAAATGACATCATCGCTCCAAGGCAGGAATATAATTGCCAGAGGCTTGGATTACACTTACTATCAAATCTGGAGAAGGTGAATCATATCTGTGAAATCAAACCGAAACAGGAAATGCTTTGGCTGTGCCAATACTCATGATTCATATTTGGGATCTTTAGTCTAGCTTTCATATGAAAAACCTGAAAATCAAAATTTCATAACGCAATGGGTGATGAGACACGATGGTGATTACTTCATAGTTCTCCTTCATGATACCAACAGTTCTGGCTATTCCAAGCCTCTGCTTTACAGCCTAAAATCCTTCTAAAAGTGGAGCAGTTCATTCAACCTTTTGTACAGAGCGGACTAAAGCCATTCTTCAATCAAATAAACACTAATGCAAACAAAGAAAAAGAAAAAAGAAAAAGACACCCATCATCTACCTTCGACCATTGTATTAGTGATAGTGTTAACAGACCATAGGCTTTCTTTTTGCGATGGAATACCATGATTTGGCATTTCAGTTTGGAAAGTGAATATTGGCTGCCTCGGCTGAGGAAGATCTGATTCACCACTTAGCATTAGAACCACATTCATCATGTTTGGTCTATCCATGGCATGGTCCTGGACACAGAGAAGCCCGACGTGGATGCATCTTATTACCTCCAATGGAAAGCTAACAGCAATTGCTTCATCCATTAGGTCCAATGCTTTGCCTTCACTCCATAATTGCCATACCTACAAGAGAACACTGTCATAATATTGCAGGGACATACAGCATCTATTAAGTTTGGAATTTGGCACTTACATAGGAAAGGAGATTGAGATATCCCTGGTCATACATGGCTGTGTTCTTTTTGCCACTAACGATCTCAAGTAGCAACACTCCAAAGCTATAGACATCAGACCTCTCGGAAAATATCCCACCCATGGCGTACTCAGGAGACATATAGCCACTGCATTGAGTTGAACATAATATTTACTCTTTTAATTGTATTGAAGGACAATTGGATGAAACATAAACAAAGTGATTGGGTCGTTTGGGGAAATCAATCATTTCTATCAGCTTCAAAAGATCGACTCAAAGGATCGATACTTCAAGTAGGGCTACGGTACTTACAGTGTTCCGACAATTTTGTGAGTGTTCACCAAAACTTGAGTGCCCTCAAACATCCGTGCCAGCCCAAAATCTGAAATTTTCGGGTTCATCTTCTCATCCAAAAGAATATTGCTCACTTTTAGGTCACGGTGTATGACTCTAAGGCAAGAATCTCGATGGAGGTAGAGAAGCCCCCTGGCAATTCCCTCAATAATTTTGAATCGTTTGCCCCAGTCAAGTTCTACCTTCTTTCCTGAATCTAACACACATGAGAAAGAAGTACAGTTTTCAAGTTCATGCCATTTCGAAAAATAAATTACCAAAAATAGTTCTTAGGAGAGGAAAAACCAACCAAAAAGAAAGGTGTCCAAGCTTTTGTTTGGCAAGTACTCATATACCAAAAGTTTTTCATCTCCTTCAGTGCAGCAACCAATGAGTTTAACAAGATTTCGATGTTGGAGTTTCGATATTAGGATGATCTCATTCTTAAACTCTTGAACGCCCTGGGCTGAGCTACTAGAGAGTCTTTTCACAGCTACCTCTCTCCCATCATTCATCTTTCCCTGTTTTGGATATCACATAGCTTTAGACCTTGAATTGTCTCTGTATTTTCATTTCATGAATGTCCTGCAGAATGGTTTTACCTTATAAACAGAGCCAAACCCTCCTTGCCCGAGTTTATTTGTCATGCTGAACTTGTTTGTAGCAAGGAGTATGCTATCAAAACTGAAAAGGGTTAATTCCAGTGCATCATCCTGCTTAAGCTGCTCTTCCCATGAATTTCCTTGCAGCAGTTCGCCCAGCCTTTCAGGTTTATCTACCCAACCAAGGAGTCTTAAAATTATTCTGAAGTTTCCTGTGTTTATTATTGGTGAAGAATCAGTTTACTATCTTCATAGTGATGGAATTTAAACAAAATAGAAGCACAATCCTCTGAAAACAATATAGTACCTTCTTTCTTAGTTCTCCATTTGCATACACCAAAAACAAATACTGCAAAGAACATGATTCCTGCAACAGTACTCAGGCTGATGATAACTGCTTTCTGCGGCGATCCTCCTGAAAAGGGAAAGAGAGTTATGTGATAAATGATTGATGTTGACTCAATCGCATCTCAATGAAACTATTTCTAACCTGTTTTTACATGTGCAACACGAACAAATAGATCTTCTCCAGCTGTGGAAAATTCCTCAAGATCGATGAGGTCTTCTTTAGTCCATACCATACACCCAATGGTGTTGACATAAGAATAAGCCAAGCAAGAACAGTTGCTCAGGCACCCGCTTAAACATCCTTCTTGATCTCCAATGTCTGATAAATAGTCTGCTGAGTCAGGTAGTTTCATCTGGCTCATTTGCCAAAAGGCATCTTTCTTTAATATTGTTGAAGCTGATGTGCTTGTGTTTTTCTGGCAATTCAATTCTGTCTCTCTTACACATCCTCCGGTCCAGTTTCCACTGTTCCATTCTTCATTTGACATTGGCACAAACCCATTTAAACATCTGCAAATAGGCAAATTCATTGAGTTACATACTCCAAAAGGACCACAAGTTCCATAAATCTCACAAGTATTGTTCGGTCCCGTCCAATCTGTAAACCACACCTTAGCTCCATCATCCCAGTACATTATCTTAAGATATCCTTGAGGCGAAACAAACATGTATCCAAAGAATGGGCTATTGTAAGGAACAATAGAAAAGTAAGTAGTCCCCTGCTGAATATCTTGCTGGACATGCATCATACTTGAGTACGATTGGTCCATGTTTTGTATGCCAATAAATTTCGATTTGTCCCATTGCCCGCCTCTCCAGTAAGGGGTTGAATGATTCCAAGTGAAAGGTTGAGGCGGCGTCTCCGATGTTATCTCCGATAAGAAACTTCCCAGGGACGGATCACTGTCACTTCTCCACGAACTTAAATAGTATTTCTCCCCAGTCCTAGCATTTACTCCCATCTTCATGCTCGGAAGAAGAGTGTCTGTTGGATCATCGAAGCTTCCCCATATTTCACTATAATTTGCATCTTGCAGTACAAAATTTCCACTATCTAATAGCGCTGCTGATGTATAATTGGACTGACCAGAGGCATTGGTAGACCAAACTATATTCCCTCGTCCATCCATGAGCTTCAAATTCCCATCGCCACCTATCGTTAATTTCGCTGACCAATCCCTGTACATGAGCGGCAAATTCCTATTGGCTACCCACACGATTTTAGAAGGGGTGAAGTTCTTGTACCATATCCCGACATAACGATTTTCTGAGCCATTCGGATTAAAGAACCCAAGCTCGAAGATTTGGCCAGAGGATACAAGAGTTTGGTTTGGGAAGAGTGGCTCCATTGTCGTAATATTGTAAACCACGCCTCTGGCTATTTGACATGCCTGAAGTAGGATGAAGAAGAACAAGCAAAAGCACCAACTAATCATAAGTGACATGACAAGAATGACTGAACCACCTCAGCGAGTCCTCTGGGTCGGTTGATTCTGCACTTTCTGGCCAGAACAAGAATTGATGAACAAGATTTTCTGAGAGTCAACCCTTGGTGCTCAAGATAGGATGTCTTGAGAATATAACCCTATCCTTCGAAGAATTGACAAAATACGCTACGTCTAACAATGAAAATTTGACCCTTGCCCAGTTAAAAATCAACATGAGTTATTCAACGACGAAAGATCTCACAGCGACAAGGGTGTCTCACCTGTAACGCTGGCTTCATTTATACGAACATAACCCGTCATGGCTTTGACATGCAAAGGACAACCCTGGCGAACGACAGACCGAGATTCGTGACTTGATTGAGCAGTGCAAGCTCGAAGGATCACGCGGCCGCAAGGTGTCAAGGGCGAGATGGATCATGCAGTGGCGAGGGTGATTGTTTGAAGTAGGAAGAAGAAGAAGAAGAAAAGAAAGTGACGAGAAGAGAGAAAGTAACGATATAAGAAAAGAAAAGTAGAAGTTTGAAGTTTCCATGTGTCCAAAGTAATGACAATCGTTAGTCATTAATCGTGTAACACATAGGTGAGTTCACGAGACAAACGACTATAATAGATTCAATCCTCGGGTCTATGCATCGACTTGTCCAACGACAAACCAGCACTCTCGTTTGTCTCCTCTGCTTCTCAGTTTAGCCAACAGGTCAGTGATGCTCCCCCATGTCTGCTGTAATAGATTCAATCGTTGTTTTTCTGGCTTTGTGGCAGAAGGGTTCTACAAAAATTGTAAATATAGTTACCGATGATAACCTTAACGGGATTGTAAAGCGTTTTCATTGCGATGATGCACTTGAGAGGCAGTAGTGGTGCTCCCAGGGTGGTTCCGCTTGAACTATCTGTGCTACTTTTACCCATCTGTGTCTTTTTTGTCCTTTTTTCGGTGCTTCTTCAATAGCACTACCCTGGGCGCCGATAAGGCTCGTCTCAGGATACAATTGCATGCCCAGAATGACTCAAAAGGTCAAGATTGACACCGCGATCATTTGAATGAAAAGGGTGGCTACAAAAATAATTTTTTCCGCGAGCATTCCTTCATTGACTAATTCAACGAGAGATTGTTCCTCGCCAATGTTCAAATTTGACTCAACCTCTACACTTTGAATCTTCTTTCTCCACAAAAGGAGCTGCATTACGCGTGAAGACCATGTAAGAAGAGAGGAACTTGGAATTCAAATTTCAAGAAATTTGCTACAAGAGAAGGAAGCCAACAGCGTCCAAGCTTTTACTGATGCAACCACGAGCACAAAGACGACTCATTGATTTCCGTCTTTCTAGAAAGAAATCTCATTGGCATTGGAAATAAAGAGGCATATATGCGAAGCCAAAATTCTGCTTCGACGATAGACTGGTAAGTGAAGGAGGGCAACATCCCAAAGCCGCCCATGGCGATTGAGTTTACGTGTGATTCGTAAATGTCGTGTAGAGGAAAAAGCACTTCAAAATCGAACAAATTTGGTGGGATTACTACTATTCAGTTGGAGAGGAAAGTTAGAGTTGATAATTGACTAAACTTCTAAGTCAATTAAAAATAACAGGGGTGTTTTAGTCAAAAAAAGGGGTGGAAACCTCTCCCTCGAACAAGTTTCAGTATTACCTTAAAAAACTTGTCATGATTTTGCTTACGGGACTTCCAACTCTACCTTGACCAAACTTATATCAAGTTAAACCTGATGCGTGTGGATTTTGTTTCTTTAGGTGGACATTTATATATTACTAGATAACTTTATGTTGATTACTCGATCACTTGTTAGTATTTTGAAATTTGATAGTAAATAGAAAAAAAATCATTCTTTGACCCGAGATAACCAGACAAACCGAACCGATGGAAACGACTTTTTTGGTGATTTAGGGCTATGGCTACTGAGAGATCCCTGACAGATAAAGATGGGTCGAGAGAATGCCCTTTTGATGTGGCTAATGATTCGCCAAATCAAGCCGCTTGGACGTCACGTGATGGAAGATTCGCTTTGATCACGTCTTCAAAGGTTCATCCATCCGCTAGCCATTTTAGTGATGGTGCTTTTGCTATGATGGGACATTGAGATGACGCAATCCCTGTTGTTTTAATAGCTTCCTGAAAAAAGGGTTCTAGAAAAATTGTGAATGCAGCTACTGATGATGATCTTAACAGGATTGTAAAGTGTTGTTGTCGCGGTGATGCACTTGAATTGGAGTTGTGGTGCCTATAGGGTGGCTCTGCTTGAACTCTTTGTGCTAGTTTACCCATCTGCGTCCTTATTGATATCAAAACTGGGTTTAGGTTTTTGATTCAAATTCAAACAATCACTTCCATCAGCCTATCAGACAGCTACAAACCAAAGCCATGTAGCTGTTTAAATGGCAAATCTCACACATAAACAGAACTAGCCGATGATACTTTTGAACAGAATGCAGCTGCGAGCCATTCTAATTTATACATTGATACTAATTTTACAGAAGACGAGGATTAATTATCTACCTTTGATGACAGTGTTAGTGATAGCATTTGTTGACCAACTACTTTCTTACAATTGACATTAGAAAATAGGCCATAGTAATTTTTCCCACAAAATTACTCAATTAAATCAATTTCCAATAAATAATCATAATTAATTATTTCCACAAAAATAATTAATATAATAAATAATAATTCGGAATTATAAAATAATATAATTAATTAATTAATTTCCATAAAATAATAATATTTCCATAAAATAAAATAATTATAATTAATTATTCCCATAAATAATTAATCATAATTAATTAGGACTAAACCTTCATTAACTAAGTTAATCCACCCTAAACAAGTTTAGCAACATAAAGTAATACAAGGTTAGGATACTAGAGCGCCAATACTTTCGTATGGCGCTCACTTTGGTGCCAAAACTTTTTTTTCGCTCACTTGAGTGCCAAATCGAAGTGAAATCGTTCACTTGAGTGTCACTTCACCGGAAAAGCTAACGTGACCGCCAGAATGCTGACGTGGCAGCCGGGAAATAATATTTTAATATTTTAATTACTTTTTTGATTTTTTTGAATTTTTTTTGTTTTTTTGAATTTTTTTGCTTTTTTTTTAAGGGCCGGCGAGGGCCACCGCTGACCCTCGTTGGCCGTGGCCCCCTCGCCGTTAGCCACGAAGGCCTTGGGTGAGGCTGTTGCGGCCTAACAAGATTAAACTATAATTAACTTATTCTAAACTCACTCAAGCATAATCAAGACATATAATCCATGCTTATCATTCACTAATCACATTTAAGCTAATTAAATAATCCCTAAGTAAGATTAACCCCTAACTAAGGGATTAGGAAATCAACTCATAGGTTCAAAGATTCCAACAACATTGGAGCGACGGCGGGAGCGAGGGCTACACAAAGTTAGCTCAGGGACAACGACAAACAATGGACGGCAACCGTTTTTCAACGAAACAATGTCAAAGCTACTCTTCACAGAAAAGGGCAGCAATGGCTGCCGGCATCAGAATGGGTGGCAAGCGGTGATAGGTGGCAACCAACAATGAACAGTTGGACTTTGGGCGTAGTGGCTGCATACTAGACGATGGCAACGGCTTTGACGAATAGCAGCGAGGCGGTAGCAATAGTAAACATCAAGGGGGTAGGAGGAAAAGTGAAGGAAGTGAGGGAAAAGGGAAGAGAAAGGAGAGAGAGTGGGCTAAGTAGTAAGGGGCGGTAGCTAGGGGGAAATGAGGAGAGAAAGTGGCTAAATAAAACTTGTCCAAGAAGCCAAGGCAAGTTGCAAGCCAACTTGCTTCCAAAACCAATGTCAACCAAGTAAAAACAAGCAATTGGACCACACAATAAAAGCATCTAGAAGAAAGGGCCCATGGCTAAGGAGAGGAAGGGAAATGGGCCAGCTTGGGTCCACATTGGGCTGGTCTTGATGGGCGAGGCCCATTGGGCTGGTCTTGATGGGCGAGGCCCATTGGGCCACTGATCTTGGGTCGGCTGTCTCATGGGCCCAAATTCCCAATCCAAATTTTCCTTTTCCGACGCACTTTAAAATCTCTCAAAAACTCGAGAATAAATTAGACAACGTCCAAATATCTAGTCATAACATCACTAAAAAATTAGTACTCGAAATCGGATTAAAATTTGAGACTAAATTGAGTCAATTGCGACAGTAATACATTTAGATTATCAAGTGTCTTTTTAGGGTTTTTCTCACATTTCACCCGTGGTTGATAGTTCTTCAATCCAAATTTAAACAATTTCTTGAACTAGGGATGACTCTCAATTGTCATGTGATCCTAGTGGTTCAATTGATAATCCCAAGTATAAGATAAAAAGAGATTGGTTTAACATCATTAGTAGCTTGTATCGAAGTTGTGCAGAATCACCCGAAATCTGGCTTCATACTTCTACCAAATCGATTTATTTCCGTTTTCCTAATAGTCTAGTATTGGATGATATTGTCCCTGCTTGGATCCCTATGGTCGAGTGGTTCATTCCTGATCAAAATTGCGAATTGTACACATATCGTTTCCCTAATGGCGTTTCCCTAAAGTTTGTTATTCTATGAATGATTAGTTCGGAATATTTGTATTAACCAGGCATTTGATTAATATCACCATTTTATAAAATCCCAAAATAGGGTCCAATTTTAGGATGTTACACCCTATCTATAAAATGTAAAGAAACTTCCACCACATCATAAATCATCAGCCATCATATGCAATCATAGTATAAACATTAGTCATCAAATACAAACATAGGCAATCTCACCTTGCCTTGGCAAATGTACCCTACATGATACAATATAATTCAAGCCATGACAATTTCACATAATTAGAGCACTCAATGAGCTTTCTCATGCATCAGTACCCACAAGTGCTTTAATTATTACAATCCCCTAAGCTATGGCACAACCTTATGGTTGGCGGTCTATTGATCTATAAACTAGGCACTGTCCCCTTGTGGGCACGGCTATGTCATGGGCATCCCTCTACACGGTATTCTTAAAGGAGCATTGGTCTGGCCTCTATTGCGACTCAACAACTGACCACTATCGGGCATCCTATCAAAATCAAGTGACCAAAATGCCACGACACAACATTAAGAGTTGGTAGTTTTCTAGCAATGTCAAGTATGCCTTTATGTGACCATGCAACATAATCATCAACCATTTCATTCTTTCTTTTTTCTATTGCTAATGCAATAATGGTTCATGCTCATGTGACACGTTATTGCAATTAACACACGTATAATGTAATGCAACAATAATCAATGGTCACATGAACTTGCATAATTTAATAGTTCCATATACAACAATCAAACAGCAGTTCAAGTCATAATATACTAATTATTTTGAACCAATTGACATCACGATACTTGCATGCCTTTCCAAAATAACCATCATCCTCAACTATTGTCATAACAGTCGTCACTTATCATGAAAGTCATACACAATTGACACTTCAAAAATCAGTCATGTGCCTCAGTCAATTATTAGTAAATAATCATGTACTTCAACAATTGATGGTACCCAACCATTTGTCTCAATATTTACTAATAAATAAACACACGTTTCCACGACTAATGACAGCCAATTATTCTCATCAATAATTAATCATCACAACCCAATCATAGATTAAGATTATCTCCAAAAATACTCATTTATAAAGTATATTATACTATAGTCAATTATTCCGATAAAATAATTTAACTCCCACAAAATAAGTATAAATATATACCAATCCCATAAATAACTATCCAGCCCAAATAATTCCATTTCATGACACCCTTCTTTAATAACCCAAAGCCACTAGGATTATATGATATATAAATACTATCAAATTTTAGAAAAAATAAGGCATAGTTAATTTCTCACAAAAATTACTCAATTCAATCAATTTCAGAAAATAATCATAATTAATTATTTATCCCAATAATTAATTATTGACAAATAGTCAATAATTCGAAATGAATTAATCATATAGATAATTAAGTAATTTTCACAAAATAATATAATATTTCCATAAAATAATATAATTATAATTAATTATTCTCATAAATAATTAATCACAATTAACTAATACTAAACCATCATTAGCCAAATTAATCAACCATGAGCAAGCTTAGTAATATAATATAATGCTAATTAATCAAAAACTTAATTAATTAACAACTAAGCACAATTAGCTTAACATTATCTCATTTAAGCTTAATCCAAGCACATAAACCATACTTAAGCATAAATCACCCTCATTAACCACTAATCACACTTAAGTCTAATTAAACTACCTCATAATGTAAGATTATCCCCTAATTAGGGGATTAGGAAAACAACTCATGATTTTACAATTCTGGCAACACAAATGCAATGACGGAAGATAGAGGAACAAGTGGCTAGGGGAACGAGCAACTAGCTCGAGGACAACAACGGTCGACAATTGGCAACCATTTTTCAACAAAATAGCTTCCAACAAAGCTGTTTTGTGCCAAATGGAAGTAGAACGATGGATGGGCGGTAATGGATAGTGCTGGGTGAGCTTTGGTCGGCGGCCAATAGCTCTAGTGAGCGACAACAACTCCAACCAATAGCAATAGCAAACGATAGTAGCGGAAAACAACAAATAGTAGTAGCAATAAATAGCAAACAATAGCAATAGCAACAGCAGCAGCAAGCAGGTGCAGCCGTGGCAATAACCAAAAGTGGCAATAGTAGAAAATAGCAACAGTAGGAAAACAGAGAGAGAAGGGGTTGAGGAAGGGTGGTCAACAGCCAAGAAAGAGAGAGAGAGGAGAGAAAAGTGGCATGGGGAAGGGGAAAAAAGGGGGAAATGTGGAGAGGAAGGTGGGGAGGAGAGAGAAAAAAAGGAATAAATTAAAATAAATTAAAACTTTCTATAAAAGCTTCTAGAATAGGGCATTTTGGTCCTTTTACCTTTGAAATACAAATTCCCAAATATCGGGCTCCAATTCTCAACCTGTTAATACATTTTCAACAATTTTTGAGCTTGCCGATAAATTCAAGAATCAATGAGACGTTATCTCATATTTTAGTCTTGACGTCTTTGAAAGTTCAATATATTAAATCAGATTGAAATTCGTGATTAAAATTGATCAATCGTGACTTTAGTATAACTTAATTTTTGAGCAGCATTTAGGGGTTTCTGCGCGTTTGACCCGTGGTTGATAGTTTTTCAATCCACGATCGTGCTTATTTTAATCAAGGTGATTCTCTATTGTCATGTAATCATAAGTGATTGATTACTTGCCTTGAGTACAAAGCCAACAAAAAATTGGTCCAACATCGTTCGTAGTTAATATTGAAGTCATGTGGAATTACCCGCAATTTGACCTTGTACCTCTACTGAATTGATTTTTTTCCATTTACTAATTGGCTTGCAATAGCGTGATATCATTCCATGTTTGATTCTTATGGTCAAGCAACCTATCCTTGATTAAATGCACTGGTTGTACGTGTATAAATCCTTAATTGCCTTTTCGAATAGTTAGTTAACTTATGAGAAGCCAACTTAAAATAAATGTAACTAATAGTGCATTGATAAAATAAGAATTTCATATATCCCAAAATTGGTCAAAATTCAGGACATTACATTGATTCTTATGGTCGGATGGTCTATCCCCGTTTGAATTCATTGGTCATATACACAATGACTCCTAATTGCATTTCCGAGTAGTTAGCTAACTCATGAATGATCGGTTCATAGTAATTATAACTAACAGTATATTGATTAATATAATCATTTCATATATTCCAAAATATGATCGAAATTTAGGACATTACACGCGATGTTCAACGATTGCCACACCTCGACTCTCGAGCTCGTGGCAACCCCATTTCATTGGTCGATAGAAAGTGATATCCCAAGACTCATCGACGACCATTCTTTTTATCTTTCATTATGTGCAAGTGGAATATGAACCGTCCCTAGACAAACAAACAATCAAACAATGATAGAGGGATGAATAGCAAGAATAACAACTACTATTCATTTATTCAATCTACTGGATTAACCAATGGAGGATCATTTCCAATATACAAGCTCAACAAAAGGGGCCAATCCCTCCTCTAAGCCAAACCAAAAAACTAGGCTAATTCAGTTATACAAAATGAACCTTTAGGCTTAACACCATGGTCACTCGGACTCAATAGACTTAGGTTCCATTGAGTCGATCATTGGTGGAGCGGGGATAGGATTCTCCACTGTGGGTGCGTCATTCTAGGGACCTAAAAGTGGTTATGCAATAACCATGAGATAAAATCTCAGCGAGTTCTCCCTTTAAGCCTCGGTTAGTATGCCAACTTAACCCGATGTATCTTTCAGAACTATCCCTCACACAAGCCAACAGCAAGCAACCAGCAACCTGCAAGTAAACAACTAATAAGATCAATCAACAAACAAATAGTTAGTTTGCATGTAACCTTACTCGGTATGCCATATCCTGCATGTTAAATCTCAGCACAATACACGCACTCAAGGCACATGATCATTAGAAGATACACTTCATCAATCACATGTGAATTGCATTACAAACAATCTCACCTAACTATTACCACACCCTACATGACTATCAACTCTTCGTTCATGTCATAATTGATGCGATTATCACGATATTAAAAGCATGCAAATAATCATAACATTGTATATAACTTTCTTATATCTCAAAATTCACATATATGCTATGATTATTACGACCCTCAAGGCCATGGTACAACCTTATGGTTGGCAGTTAACTAGTCATAGACTAGGCATCGTCCTCCCCCATGAGGCACGGTGACATCATAGTCTTTCCACTATTGACGGCATTCCCTAAGGAGCATGGGCCCGGACTCAACCGCAACTTCACATATGACCACTTTCAAGCGACCCAATGGTCACGGCACAACCCTATAGGATTGGCGGTCATCTAGCTTAACCGAGCTATCGACTTTAATTTGACCGTACAACACATCAACAAATAGTTCATTCTTATCTTTGCTTTTGTTTGGTCATGAATGCAACATTGCTCATGCGCTCATGCTCATGCAACATGCTATTTTAGATAACCCACGTTATATGTCATGCGGTATCACTCAACAATTCCAAAATTCAATTCAACCGGTATTCAATCACGCATTTCATCATTATTCATGAGTAAAATTAATAATCAACACTTCAATAAATCACAACAATCAAGAATACATCAAATTAAGACAAAAATTAGCTTCCACATGAATAATGCCGTGAATAGTAATTGTGACCAATAATTTTCAGAAATTCAATTAATTAAAATATTAAATTCAGAAATTAAATAAAACATTAATTAAAACAATTAATCAATCAATTAAACTAAACATGCTTAATTAATCCACAAAAATCACATAACCCATAATTAAGTAATAATTAAGCACAATTAAGCTTAATAAGCAAAATTAAGCTAATCTAATCTTAACCATATATCTTAGGGCTAATACCACTTAATTAAATCTCCTAAACCAACATTCACATTAACTAACACAACCCTAAGCAAGTTTAGGCACTAACAAGGGATTAGGGGCTAAATTCACCCGTTCGGGGGTTGGCAACATGGACATGGCGGCAACGACAAACCCGACACCCGGGGACCTCTACCATGACGATCTAAGGCGGTCTTGGGGCTGAAACAACAGCAACAAACTCTGGTTCCCTCAGTAACTTCTGAAAAAAAACAGCACTGTTTGGAGGAAAGTGGCTAACTGGAGGAAAAATGGTTGCCTAGAGCTCCGGCGAGCGACGAGCCAGCAACCGGTGGCACCTGGGGGTCGAGGTGGAACTGCTGGTGTCTAGGATGGGCAGTGGTTGGGTTGGAATTGAAGAAAAATGGCAGAAACAGGAAAAACAAGCAGAGACAAGCGAAACAATGGTGGTTCAACAATAGCCTGCTTCCGACCAGCCGGCGGGTCGGCCAATGGCTTTGAATGATGAACGCCCAACGCCATACGAATAGAAATTGTCTTCTGAACACAATGGCAAGTGGCACAGGCCGTGATTCACATGGGAAGGGTGTGAACAACTCGGTTTTTCAGAGGAAGGCCAAAAACATAAGCAAAAGGAAATGAGGAAAACAAAGGGAGAGAGAGGTGTGGTTTGTGAGGGCTGAAGGAGGAGGAGGAGAGAGAGTGAAATGAGAGTTGGTGTTCAAGCCTCATTAAGGCCATCAAATGGCTTGTTTCAACCCCCAACCAAATGACATCATCTTCTCTCTCTTCTTTTGTCTTTTCTTCAAAATATCCAAAGGTAAAATGGTCATTTCCACCTTGTACATTTCCCAATCTGCCCTTGGGCTGAAAATGAAGGGCAGGCCTAAGAAATTGGCTAGAAAATGAATAGGAACAAGCTCGGGAATTTGTTGGACTTGAAACGGCTTAAGATTAGACAACGGGCTTGGAAGGGTAAATTGTCAGTTTGGTCTAACGGGCTTATTTGCTTGTCTTGGGTCTACCACAATGGCTATCCCACCTTGGGCGTGAGGCCTACACTGATCTTGTCCAGCTCATATCCACGTAGGCTTGTTTCCTTGGTTCGAAAATCCCTTTTTCCAAAAACTCGGCTTAATTGGCACTGTCGACTATCGAAGAAGCATCGTCCAAAAGTTCATCCCAAACATTCCCGAAAATTCAAAGTCCAACACTAGATTCTCATGTTTTGTCAATTTCACCCGAGTGCCATTTTGGTACTACTCAGACTGACAGGCGGCTTCAATGATTCACGCGTAATCGACTCGTGCCAAATCACATTCAAAACTTCTCGACACATGAACGTCATTGACTACGTGAAATTGCGAAGGAAAGATCCTTATTTCAAAGTACACGATTACCAATGATCGACATAGGGTCATTCGCAAACTCGATAATAGTAAACGAAATCACCCGTTGTCCCATTATGTTCTGTTTACAAATCGACTTCTAGTCGTCTCTGAAATCGGCCTACATATCTACAGGATTGTTTTTACGCAAGTCTCACGGTCAAGTTGTTTTCACGGGTCAAGTTCTTTAGTCGCACGAGTTTTGTCTTCATTAGCTTTTCCCTTTAGGGTCAATATCTCAAGAGTAATCAGTTGAGTAATTAGTTCCGAGTGAGATCAACCAACAATACATTGACGAAATTAATGTTCATTTTTTTCTCAAATGGCTCGAATTTCAGGACGTTACAACTATGGTAATTTGGCAAGGATTGCTGATACAACTCTATGGTGTTCGTGGTTAGTGCTTGCGTTGGTGTTGCTTCGCTGGGACTAGTCTGTTGGAGTGACTCACTAGACACCCCACGAACTCCAAGAATGTTCCACGAGATGAGTGCAGCAACAAAGGACCGAGTAACGTGTCCCAAAACCAGCAGGAGTAGCCGCCTGGAATCAAAAAACAAAACAAAGGATTCTTGGACTATGAAGAGGCTCGGCAAGTAAGATGCAAACCCAACGATGGCCGGAACAGCAACTCTGGAATCTCAGGAGGCCGTCGTCAGTATAGATCGGTCAGCACTAGAGCGGCAACGGACTGGTCAAGGCAAACCCTTTGTCGTCTGATAACTTGCAGTGTGAGGACGCAACAAAAAGGCAACTTGGGGAGCTTGGTGAAGCAACTGATCGTCGTCGGGGGTGGGAAACAGCAGCAGCAATGACGCCGTCGTAGTCAAGTGGTGCGGTGGACACCCACGAAACACCACAGCAGCAAAAGTCACGGTTCAGCACGGGGGAAAACTTACGGAACTGCTAGGGCTGGTGAGAGGAAAGACCAAAATCCATTTTCCTTTTGTAGGTGTCTTCAATATAATATATTCTGATTTCTTTCCCCTCTTCACCCTTGTGTATCACGCATATATATCTTGGCTAATATCATGGGCTCAATACTTAGCCGATTTCCCTTTTCTTTTTGATTGACTGAATATTACCACGAATATATGCCTCTGCGTGGAAGATCCCCTTTTATTTTTTCAATATTTCATTTGAAGCCTTCCCTTTGCCAAGAAATATACTCCTTGGTGTATATATTGCATGAATATACGAAAGATTCACCAAATATTGGAAGAATAATACGAATCTTTTTCAAAGTATATCAATCTTCCAATTCGTTATTCATCATAAATCGATTCTCAGCCATTAGATTAAAGCTCATTCGCTACTAGTCCAATGCAATAAAAAAATATAAGCTAAATAATAAATACTTCTAAAACTATATACTATGCAAATTAATTTCAATATTTTTGTTCAGGGGTTAAAAATTAATTCATAATTTTCTAAGCAATAAAAGAATGATCAAATCATCGAAATTTAAGTATAAATGCATCAAATCGCCTCTGATGGTGAAAAGGCATCCACAATCGCTTCATCCATTAGGTCCAATACTCTACCTCCACTCCACAATTGCCAATCCTGTAAAAATGGTACAATTTGTCAGATTTTTAACTAGGAGTAGGTAGGGATTACCGATCATAAAAAAGGAGAGATATTGGTATGTGAGATAGATGTTGTGCTTACATAAATGAGGAGAGTGAGATGTTGTTGGTGGTAATCTCAACTAGTGTTTGTTTTTTTTTCTAACCATCTCTAGGATCAGTACTTTGAATTTATGGACATCGGATTTTTCGGAAAACATCCCACCCATGGCATACTTAGAAGACATGTAGCAGCTATATAATTTAAACACTTCAAATTCTCTTCCTAGAATGTCATGATCATAAGAGAGCTACAAGACCTGAACTGAAGCTTTGTGGGATGCACTTCAAAAGTTAGAAAATCCTAAACTAAGATACAACAAGGGTCAGAAATATGTGGCTGATGGATTTACATCATCCGGGACTAACAGCTTTGCTCTTAATTTTTAATTGTTACTCTTGATCTTGTGGACATGCATGAGGTGATTGATGAACAGATTATCCTGATTATGTCCCAACTAAATAAAAATTTGCCCGATTGATTCATAGTCTTTGTATGAAAGATAGAAAACATATATAGTGTCCCAACAACTTTGTGTGTATTTACCAAGACTTGGGTGCCTTCGATCTGTTTGAACCCAGTCAAAAAAGTGCTCTTGGCTTAGCCTGTGCATTCTTTTGCACCCTATGCTTCCTAGCCGAGCCCTGACCTAATCCATTGCTACTGTCATAGTTGATTTGGTACATGAATAGATCTATGTTCATCTGCAAGCTGGACCTTTACTTGACAACTCATTTGCTCTAAACGAACCGTTGTTTTGCTTGTTGACTCTTTGAGTTGTTATTGCAAAAGTAAGAGATCAAACAATAAAATAGATCGAATAAAAGAATAAATCGGGCATCAGATCTATGTAGTTCGGTCGTTGTGACGAAAGTCCATTGAGAGAGTAATAACGAATTCCACTATACATGAAATGATATAATGGAGATTACAACCACACTTGAGTTACTCAAACACTTTTAGTGTTTCTCAGCCCTCAACTACATCAAATAACTTATATAGTGTTTAGTCCCATAGTTTCTTGTGAAATAATCTTTCCATCTCACGAAGGAATTTATTCATTTTTGCCTTAAGATATCACGGCTACAAAGACTAGTCCTCCTTGGATGTAATTTCATGAAGAATAACCCACGTGCGCAGATGCACTCTCTGAATGATTCATCAACAACAGCGTCCCAAGCAGTCACGTAAAGTGGCGCTTCTCTTCTCTCAACAACGGCGCTCCTTTAAGACTCCATAATGAATATATAAATAGCCATAGAAAAGGGAAGCAACGTCCAGGAACCGAAGTTAACATGGAATAGGAAATCCATGTTCGGGAAATCAAATTCGCTCAATCCAATTCCAAGTTGAATTTTCCTTTTATTTTTTATTATTTATTTATCTCCTCTCTTTGCCAAGAAAGTTGCGTATGCATACAAAATCCAAGCTGGAATTTTCAAACCCGGCCAATCCAATAGAGAAACAATATCTGCATTATTTGGTTTTCAAAATTCACGTACCAAGTTATTTAATTCGGATCAGGTTTGTGATGGAATTGTGGAGTCTGATGGAGAAATATATTATTGTGGGTAGACACTTCCTAGTAGGTCACCCATCCTGAGATATTAAAGGAAATAGAGTTTATATTACTGCTACTAGCATATATGTAATTTCCTTTAATATGTATGCCCTAGACTCTTGTTATAAATAGGGAAATTTCTTTTATAGTTGTAACGCTGAAGCTTTGTAACCCTGAGCTTGTAACATTAATACTGATAGTGAAGAGATTGCCTAGTGCGGTACTGTAGTTTTTCCCTTCTTGATTTTGGAAGGGTTTTCCACGTAAAAATTCCTGATTGCCCTCTTTTTCTTCCCTGCTTTTATTCGTCGCATATTCGCGTCCCCCAACAACTGGTATCAGAGCCTGGTTTTGGCGAAATAGTGGGAGCGAATATGGATGAAGGAAAGGTGAAGATTGATCGGTTCGATGGCAAGGATTTTGGTTTCTAGGAGATGCAGATCGAGGATATGCTGTATCAGAAGAACTTGCATCAACCTCTGTCTGGAGAGAAACCAGAATCTATGAAGCAAGTAGAGTGAGAATTGTTAGATCGACAAGCTCTAGGTTTGATTCATCTTACATTGGCGCGGAATGTTGCTTTCAACATTACCAATGAGGCTACAACGGTGGATTTGATGGCGGCGTTGTCTGACATGTACAAGAAGCTTTCTGCATCAAACAAGGTATATTTGATGCGTCGTCTTTTCAATCTGAAGATGGACGAGGGTGCTTCTGTGATAGATCACATCAACGAATTCAACGTGATTACAACTCAGTTGAGCTTGGTGGATATCAAATTTGATGACGAGAGAAAGGCTTTAATTTTATTATCTTCTTTACCTGAAAGTTGGAGTGCAACCGTGACTCGCAGATGCGATTCGTCTAGTAAGAAAAAGTTGAAGCTTCAAGCAATCCGAGATTTGATTCTTAGCGAGGATATTCGCATAAGAGAATTGGGTGAATTTTCAGGTGCTGACTTAAATATTGAAGGCAAATGGAGAAGCAATCAACGGGGATGAAACCAGTACCATGGTAGATCAAAGTCCAGAGGGAGAAGCAAATCGAGACCTCATGGTGAAGTTATTTGTTGGAATTGCGAAAAAAAGGGACATCTGAAACGGGATTGTAGAGCTCTAAAGAAGAAAGTTCAATATCGAGATCGAAATCAAGAGAAAGAAAAATCCGTGAATGTAACTTTTGAGAGACTCAAAATAGTGATGCCTTAATTTTGAGCATTGATAGTCCAATTGAGTCGTGGATTCTTGACTCAGGTGCGTCATTTCACTCTACTTCATGCAAAGAATTAATGCACAATTTTGTTGCTGGAAAATTTGGAAAGGTTTATCTTGCTGATGATGAACCTTTGGATATTATGGGAAAGGGTGATATTTATATAAAATCTACTAACGGATATCAATGGAAGTTGCATGATGTCAGATATGTTCCAGGACTTAAGAGAAATATAATCTCTATAAGTCAACTAGACAGCACAAAGTTACGGGACTATTTTTAGGGATGGCTCTTGGAAAATTGTTAAAGGTGCTCTGTTGTAGCACGTGGAACAAAGTCAGAACGCTCTACGTGACTGAAATCAATAGAGAAACTGCAGCAATTGTTAAATTAGAAATTGATTCTAAATTATGGCACCACAGACTTGGACACATGAGCGAAAAAGGAATGAAGATATTAGCATCTAAGGGAAAATTGCCTGATTTGAAGTCCATAGATATTGGTCTATGTGAAGATTGTGTTATGGGTAAGCATAAACGTGTTAGTTTTTCGAAGATTGGAAAAGAACCAAAGAAAGAAAAATTAGAGTTGGTGCATACAGATGTGTGGGGCCCAGCTCCTGTGCAATCCCTTGGAGGCTCGCGCTATTATGTCACATTTATTGATGACTCCACTAGAAAGGTATGGGTTTATTTTCTAAAAAATAAATCTGACATGTTTGCTACTTTTAAAAGATGGAAAGCTGAAGTGGAGAATGAGACTGGCCAGAAAATTAAATGTTTAAGGTCTGATAATGGCGGTGAATATGATAGCAAGGAATTCAAGCAATTTTGTGCAGAGAACAGAATCAGAATGACGAGAACTGTTCCCAATAGACCACAGCAAAACGGAGTTGCTGAGAGGATGAACCGAACTTTGAATGAGCGTGCAAGAAGTATGAGATTGCATGCAGGATTACCCAAGATGTTTTGGGTAGATGCAATTAATATAGCATCATATCTAATTAATAGGGGACCTTCGGTTCCACTTGATTTTAAGTTACTAGAAGAAGAATGGAGTGGAAAGAAGGTAAGTCTCTCACATCTGAAAGTCTTTGGTTGTGTTTCCTATGTCCGCGTAGATTCTGAAAATAGAGATAAACTTGATGCAAAAGCGAAAAAGTGTTTTTTCATTGGATATGGTTCTGATTATTTTGGCTATCGGTTCTGGGATGAACAAAATAGAAAAATAATAAGAACTGCTGATGTCACGTTCAATGAGAATATGTTGTACATGGACAAATCCGTGGCAGAATCTAGCGTGAAGGAAAATTTGGTGAAAAATACAGAGATTGAATTGGAAGAGAATTCTAAAAGTGTTATGGTTGAAATTCCTAAAACTATTGTTGAACAAGAATCACGTACACTTGATCCCACTTTGAGAAGATCTAGTAGAACACCTAAACCTGTACAAAGATATTTTCCGTCATTACATTATTTGCTTTTGACTGACGCCGGCGAACCAGAAAAATTTTCGGAAGCAGTGTAGGTTGAAGATTCTGTTAAGTGGGAGTTAGCAATGCAGGATGAGTTGGATTCACTCGAGAAAAACAAAACTTGGGTGTTAACTCAATTACCAGACGGGAAGAAGGCATTGTAGAACAAGTGGGTGTATCGGGTCAAAGAAGAACCTGATGGTAGTAAGAAGTACAAAGCAAGGTTAGTAGTAAAAGGGTTTCAGCAAAAAGAGGGAATTGATTATACGGAGATTTTTTCTCCAGTTGTGAAATTGACTAGTGTTAGATCAATATTGAGTATTGTTGCTGCAGAGAATTTACATCTAGAGCAGCTAGATGTTAAGACTGCATTCCTCCATGGTTATTTGGAGGAGGATATTTATATGGTACAATCGGAAGGTTTTCAAAATCTTGGAAAAGAAAATTATGTCTGCAAATTGAAGAAAAGTATGTATGGCTTGAAACAGGCTCCTCGACAGTGGTACAAAAAATTTGACATATTTATGTGTGGTAACGGGTTCACTAGAAGTGACATGGATCACTGTTGTTATTTCAAAAAATTTGATGACTGCTATATTATTTTGCTGTTGTATGTGGATGATATGCTCATTGCGGAATCTAGCATGAGAGAGATCAACATACTAAAGTAGCAATTGTCAAAAGAGTTTGAGATGAAGGACTTGGGTGCAGCGAATCAGATTCTTGGGATGAGGATTACGCGGGATAGATTTAAAGGAATTCTAAAGTTATCTCAAGAAAAGTACATTGAAAAAGTGCTTGATAGATTCGGAGTTCAGAATGCAAAGCCCAGAAGTACTCCTTTAGGAAGTCACTTCAAGCTCTCAAAGGAGCAGTCACCAAAGACGAATGAAGAGCGGGAGTATATGGCTAAAGTGCCTTATACATCAGCTGTTGGTAGTTTAATGAACGCAATGGTGTCTACTAGACCAGACATAGCTCATGTAGTGGGAGTTGTGAGCAGATACATGGCCAATCCAGGAATAAAACATTGGGAAGCTGTAAAGTGGTTATTAAGATATCTGAAAGGCACTTCAGGTATGTCATTATGTTTTATGAAAAATAGTGCAACTTTACAAGGCTTTGTTGATGCAGATCTTGGTGGTGACTTGGATAATAGGAAGAGCGCCTCAGGTTATGTTTTTACCTTAGGTGGCACTACAATCAGTTGGATGTCTAGACTTCAGACTTGTGTATCTCTCTCAACCACTAAAGTAGAGTATGTGGCTATATCTGAAGCTGGTAAAGAGATGATTTGGTTGAAAAATTTTCTGAATGAGATAGGCAAAGAGCAAGATAACAGTGTTCTTTTCAGTGATAGTCAAAGTGCTATTTGTCTTGCAAAGAATCCGGTATTTCACTCAAGGACAAAACACATTGAGTTAAAATATCATCAAATTTGTCAGTTAATAGATGACGGGACATTGTCATTAAAGAAGATTCTTGGTGCAGAAAATCCAGCAGATATATTAACAAAGGTTGTCACCACTGAGAAACTGAGGCTGTGCATTGCCTCAGTTGGCCTCCATGGTAAGTGATGAGGGGGGCCGCCGCACTAGGACAATTTGGGTTGAAAAGATGAAGACTATAAAAGATTATTGCTGTTTTTGAAGATCAGCCTCCAAGTGGGAGATTGATGGAATTGTGGAGTCTGATGGAGAAAAATATTATTGTGGGTAGACACTTCCTAGTAGGTCACCCATCCTGAGATATTAAAGGAAATAGAGTTTATATTACTGCTAATAGCATATATGTAATTTCCTTTAATATGTATGCCCTAAACTCCTGTTATAAATAGGACAATTTCTTTTATAGTTGTAACGCTGAAGCTTTGTAACCTTGAGCTTGTAACATTGATACTGATAGTAAAGAAATTGCCTAGTGCGGTACTGTGGTTTTTCCCTTCTTGATTTTGGAAGGGTTTTCCACGTAAAAATTCCTGCTTGCTCTCTTTTTCTTTCCTGCTTTTATTCGTCGCATATTCGCGTCCCCCAACAGTTTGTTCAACTGGCTCAAATTCGAGACATATTCTAATAGGTGTAGATTACCCGCGAGCAAGAATAAAAACTACCTCTTTGGCATAGGGGCATCAACCAGGCCATGACACCTAAGAAAAAAACTCTTTCTTGAATGCCAATTCATGAGTCTAAAATAGTCACAACCATTTGATCACGTGCGAGACACATATTTGCGTCCACATGATCAACGACATCTAATCTAAGTGGACCCTAGGTCTATGCAAGATTTGCCCAGCGACAAGCCCCATTGCTCTCGCATTCTCAATTTTTCTCCTTTCTTTTGCAGTTTAGCGAAGAGATTGGCTACGGGTTCAACTCCAGAGGCCATGCAGTAGCTGCGACAGACGAAGTTCGGTCGAGAGAACACCATCCAATGTGGCTAATGATTTGCCAAATCAAGTCGCTCAGACTTTGAGAACTGCTTGACTGCGTCTTTGAAGGTTCGTTTGATTCCTGGCATTTCGGCGATTGTGCTTTTGCTATGATGATACATCGAAATGAAGCAGTCCTTGTTGTTTTTCTGGCTTTTTGGCAAAAGGGCTCCAAGAAAAATCGTGAATGTAGTCACCGATGATGATATTAACAGGACTGTAGAGTGTTTTCCGATTCGATGATGCACTTCAAGTGGGCTAGTGGTGCTCTCAGGGTGAGACTGCTTGAACTATCTGTGCTAATTACCCATCTGTCCTTAACAAAATCGAAGTTAAGTTTAGGTTTTCGATTTAAACAGTGCATTACATAAGCCTATGAGACAGCTACATACCAAAGCCACTTGATCACGTGGCTGCTTAAATGGCAAATCCCACATTGTCACATCCCAAATCCTATAAGGATGAAGGAGTGACACGGCCGTCCTTCCTGCCCGAAGAATGCAGCCTTAAACTACCCCAAAATTTCAGCTCCCAAAAGTTCCCGCGCTATCGCTCTCGCTCTCGCTCTTGCTCTATTAGTTGCTAACTGAGAAACTTGAAAAAAAAATGAAGATGAGAGGAGTGAGCTGCCACGGCTCAATAACACATTTCTTTCAAGCAGATTGGGAAATTACTATGCACATTTACAATACCAATATAATCCACTTTGAACATAATATATATACTTACTACAAATATCTCAAGAAAACAACAAAGTAGGTACCAATAGTCGAATTCACTGGTTAATCTCATCAAACACATGCCAATGATTCATCCCATCGGCTAAACTCGTCAAAACACAGGTCAATGATCCATTCCACTGACCAAATTCAAATCAAATGTCAATGGTCTACTCCATTGACCAAGATCAGGCTCAAATGTCCAACTATGATCACGCTTAACGCCCATGACAAGACGACCAAAATTCCCTCCTTGGTTAAGTCTCCACCTACTATAAGTCGATGGCTCGGTCCACAAGGATATCCTAGACTAGTATGCGCATACCTACACACCCCTGAGGGTTCACAGAAATATTGAGCATTAACCAACAATCACAAATACCCAATAATTCACAACAGAATCAGAATCATCTCACAATTCAAGCATTTAATAAATATTGAAATGCTTTACATAAACCAGTAGCTTTCCAAGATCCTTTGATAAAGGTTTTGCAAACCACTTTCAGGCAAATATCCCAACTAAAATCAAAGTTCAGTTTCTTCACTCAAACAACAAATGACAGTAAAAGCCCGATCCTGCTTTTATGCATCAAAGAATGCTCATTTTTAACTAATAGCATATATTACTCATAATATATTTTAAACATGAGTTTAAAATATAAGAAAGAAATAGTATCACTCACCTGGGAAAAGCCAAAAACCAATTAAGCCCTTATTTGAGCCGACGTACTCGAATTCCTAACAATTAATCCAAAAATAATATTAAAGACTGAGTAAATGGACACTCTAAAAAATGACTTGGTTATACTATGCCTATTTATTGATAACACGTCACCTACGTGCCAACGGAAAGCTTGCCTCTAAAGAAAACCTATTGTTAACCATGGGACACGGTCATGCACTCAACTTCGTCGCCCCATAACTTCCTCCACAAAATTCGGTTTCAAGCCAACTTATAGTCATTAGAAATCCCTTTTGATGCACTACAACAATCCCAACTCAGTCACCTCAAAACCTTACCAAAAATAGCAAAAAACTAGTCCCGAAGCTACTGTTCGGAATAGAGGTAGAATGCGTGCCGAACTTCAAAATTCCATTCCGGATAAACCGCAAGCTCAATTGAGATCTGCAAAATGCTATAGCTTCATAACATCCTAAATTATCATTCCCATAAAAATTTGTAGCTCAACGACTTGAAAATTGGACTTCGCCGGACAAATCTCCACTACTACCGAATTTCAAGCCCTAATTGTGACTATCCCTTCAAATAGTGATTAAAGACCTTAATCACTTACCAGCATCGTAGGATAGTGTCGAGTTGGCTTGGTGAGTCGTCTGAATCATGGGTGCGCCAAAAATTCTCTCATTTTGCCCATATTCCTCTTTTCCTTCTCTTTCTCTCCTCTCCCATTTATGCTTCTGCTCTATTTTTGTTTTGTCTTCAACAGCTCGCACGCAGCAAGAAGAAGGAATAAAGTGGGCTAGGCTGGCTTTTAACAAAAAAAGAAATGGGCTGGCTTGTGGCCCATATGTTACAGTCTACCCTCCTTAAAAAAAATTTCGTCCTCGAAATTTACACGTACCTCAATCATGAAATAGGTGAGGATATTTGTGTCTTGCCTCATCCTCAAGCTCCCAAGTGGCCTCCCTCTCCATGTGATTTTGCCGTTGAATCTTCACATATGTTCTTAATAATCATGACAATTTGTGACATGCAATATGGGTAAATCTTCATACTATGTTTTCTTTTGAAGAGAGAGAAGTCCTTATGGCGTAGCTCAAATAAAGAATCAATTTTCCAAGAATCCGTATACGTCATTCCTCTCCTTATCCATTGAACGAGCACCACGATGTTAGGGTGCATGGGAGTTCTCATTTCATATTTCAGAATAGCCAAAAATCATTACAAGTACAAGTAGCTTTTTTTTTTTTTGGCTTAACGCAACTTTTTGCTACATGAGAAGATCCCTTGTTTGCATAGACTCTTTTAGTAGCATGCACGTGAGAGAGCAATTGCAACTTGTTCAACCACTACTTCAACAAGCTCGAGCTCATAGACATGCCACTACTTAGCACTGTTGAATGGAAATATCAAGACCATACTATGTTGTTGAAAATGTAGGCTAGTCATCAATATGGAAATTAGATAGATGCAGCACAAGAACCCACATAGTGACAACCTCACCTGGAATGTATTCTTGAGCAAGAGGACGCATCCTCACAACAAGTGAATTTGATGATATTTTCACCATATGATGGTTACTAAACACTCAAGTGATTAGAGGAAATGAATGGGTACAGTGTATCTAACTGGATCCTTGATACTACCAAAGAGTGTAGGATAGCTAAAGCTCCAAGCCACTTCGTGCTAGCATCCACAGGGCACACTCTTCTAATGCCAAAGTTTTGCCGAATATAACCAGAGTAGTTTTCAAAATAATATATCCATCAAAAGCACTCCTAATTTTGTATGTTATCATCTTGACAATATGCCAATTTCCTCTTGAGTACAAATGAAACCCATTTCCCTATCAGGTTTTGCAGCTTTGTTTTTCAAAACTCATTCCCCGAATTTCATGCCAAGTAGATCAAGGATGATATACACAGACATGAGAGCAGTAGCACATGATACACAATAGTCAAAACCTTTGCAGTGGTCATAACCACTTCTACTGTTCTTGAATACATGGTAATTGTCCATAAGTTGATCAGAAGGGTTGTTTCACATAGAACTATGAAGGCATTACACTGAACAAAAACCCATCTATAGGGAAGTAGTAGATTCTTAACACAAGTTCTAGAGGGATGGAAAAGTAAGCCAGAACAATAAAAATTTGAGATGTACTAGTACTTCATCAAAAGCTCATTAGCTAGCTACTATGACCCAATGCACAATTGTAGGAATTCATTGTGTGGTAAAACAACCTGAGTAGTCAAAGAATTTTTTTTTTTCACATGCCTAAATCAAGTCAACCAAGCTCGACCACGAGGTCAACAAACAACTAAAACTTATGTTGCCTCTTCTTTGGATTCGCATCATTCATGCATCTCGATACATGTGACTAATCCCATAAGCCTCAATGATGGTAGTCTTAGTTATAGATTCCTTGAATGCTGAGCAAAGAGGGATCCAGCAAATAGAGATCCAACCTCTCACCTGCATCTTAAACCCTATTAAGATATCTTCTACGATAAAACCATATATCCATCTAATCTTTTTGCCCCACTCAATCTGTTCCTCATAGTTGCCGTTGAAGATATGAAACGCTTCCTTCGAAGTGTTGCCGGATTAGTAGATGGTTGAAGTCTTCCCTATTCCATGAATGCCGCTACCATGAAGAGTGGCAATTAACCAAGGCATTTTTTTTTTTACCCCTTTGAAGTTCTGCTCTATTAGAACCGGTCCCTTTTTATGTCTCATTTTCCTTCCAGGTATCTACTAGTCATGTAGGGAATGTTCTTTTCCTGCTTGAGTTTTCAAGTTTAAACCATTTCTTTCTGATCAACATTTCCAAGGCTATAAGAGTTCAAGTCCCTTGAGGAATCCACAATCTGCATATGAACTAGCTGTGTATGATCGACATAATGAACTAAATGTCTATCATAAAGGACCAAAGATCCAAATGTTTTCCAACCAAATTGATTTCCGGGTGTAGCACAAGGGAATTCACTATATACCAACGCCCATTAGTGAGAAGTGGCATTGGACATTAAGATTTATGTCTAGAAGAAGATGAGAAATCAGGATCTTCTCATTTCCATTGGCGCCTCGTGACATTTCCTTGGATATCATTGAACTCACTCTCTAGATTGTTGACAACATCTTCTCTCACTCAAGGATTTCCTTTGTGCCTTTTGTGACGAGTCATACATTGAGGACGACACCGATTACCATCTTTCCTCTCGCACTCATAACAAGGATGGCACACTAGGAATGCACTCTCCTTACAAGCAACAAAGACTTCATCATTGGCTGTAAGTCCAATAATATTACCACAAATCTGACATATTTGGTCACTCAAGTGCTTCAAAGGCTAAGGTGCGCTTCCAAAGTCATGGTGAATCCGAACTGACATGTTCTTCTTATAAGACCTTGTAACATCCTGAGTTTGCCACTGTATACATATTGTCCACTTTGGGCCCCGCACTGGCACGAAAGCACCACCATCCCAGTCAGGCCACCCTCAAGGTTTTGTTCTCACCCCCTGTACATACGCATCAGAGCTATGCAGCAGCACAAGTGTGAAACATGTATGTACAAGTAGAGAACCCATATGCTTATAAGCTAGCCCAAGACTCTCTCCCTAGGCAATGTGGGACAAGAGACATATCCCCTCCTCCCTTGCGCACATCTGAGGACTGAGGCGCGGACGCACCGCCATCCCTCCTCCCCGTGCACCATCGCTTGGGCCATCACTGTAACATCCTGAAATTCGAGTCCTTTTAGGGAGGAACGAGCGTTAATTTCGTCAATGCATTGTTGGTTGATCTCACTCGGGCGATCACTCCCGAGATACCGACCTTGAGGGGAAATGCTAATGAGGACAGAACTCGTGCGACTAAAGAACTTGACCTGGGAAAACGACTCGACCGTGAGACTTGCGTAAGGATGATCCTATAGTCATGCAGGCCGATTCTAAGGATGAATAGGAGTCGATTCATGGGCAGAACATAATGGGACGACGGGTGATTCCGCCTACTGTTATCGAACCCGCAAACGGCCCTATATCGATCCTTGGTAATCGTGTACTTTGAAATAAGAATCGATTCTTCGCAATTTCATGTAGTCAAGGACGTCCATGTGTCGAGAAGTCTTGAACGTGAATTGGCACGAGTCGGTTACGCGTGAATCCTCAAAGCCGC
Source organism: Corymbia maculata (assembly GCA_014182735.1). Taxonomy (NCBI): domain Eukaryota; kingdom Viridiplantae; phylum Streptophyta; class Magnoliopsida; order Myrtales; family Myrtaceae; genus Corymbia; species Corymbia maculata. Next base: position 35,965,267 of record CM024686.1, on the reverse strand, counting down.
CTGTTAATCTGAGTAGTACCAAAATGGCATTCGGGCGAAATTAACATGGCATGAGAATCCAATATTGGACTTCGAATTTTCGAGAATGTTCGAGAAGGACTTTTGGACGATGCTTCTTAGACAGTCGATACTGCCGGTTGAGTCGAGTATTTGGAAAAGGGATTTTCGGACCAAGAAAACGAGCCTACGAGGACGTGGGCCGGGCAAGAACAGTGTGGGCCTCACGCCCAAAGTGGGACAGCCACCATGGAAGGCCCGAGGAAAGCAAGTGAGCCCATTGGGCCAAACCGACCCTTTACCCTTCCGAGCCTATTGTCTAAAACCGAGCCCATTCAAGCCCAATAAATTCCCGAGCCCGTTCCTATTCATTTTTAAGCCCATTTCCTAGGCCCGTCCTCCATTTTCAGCCTAAGGACAGATTGGGAAATGTGCAAGGTGGAAATGACCAAAATGCCCTTGGATATTTTGAAGAAAAGTCAAAAGGAAGAGAGAGAAGATGAGGTCATTGTTTGGCAAGTGGGGCAAGCCTTGATGGCTTGGATAAAGCTTATCCTTCAGCCTTCACTTCACTCTCTCTCTCTCTCTTCATCTTCTCCAAAATCGCGGACCTCTCTCCCCATGATTTTCCTTCCTTTCTTCTCGTTTTTCAGTTTGACCTTTCACCGAAATATGAGTTGTTAATTGCCTTCCCGTTGGAATATCGCCTCGTGCCACCCGCCGTTGCGTTCAGAAGAGAAATTTCGTTCAAATAGCATCGGCCGATCACCGGAACTAGCTGCCGATCGACCCGTATTCCGGCCGAAAGCTACCGCCGGCCGGACCGTTTTCTGACCGCCCGCTGCTGTTCTCTGTTTTTCTGTTTCGGCCATTTTCCTCCCTTTCCGACCCAATCACCACCCATACCAGCCACTAGTGGTTCCCCCTCGACCCCAGTGCCGCCGATCGCTGGCTCGCCGCTCGCCGGAGCTCCGGCAGCCCGTTCAACTCCGGTCGGCAACTTTCCTCCCGTGCGCCGGTTTTTCGAGTTGCGAGAGGGATTTCGAGTTTGTTGCTGCTGTTCTCAGCCCCGAGACCGCCTTGAATCGTCGTGAATGAGGTCCCCAGGTATCGGGTTCGTCGCCACCGCCGCGTCCGTGTCGCCGGCCCACTTAACGGGTGAGTTTAGCTCCTAATCCCTATTTAGTGCCTAAACTTGCTTAGGGTTGGGTTAGTTAGGGTTAATGATGGTTTAGATAGTTTAATTAAGTTGTATTAGCCCTAAGATAGGTGGTTAGATAGTTGGTTAAGATTAGATTAGCTTAATTTTGCTTATTAAGCTTAATTGTGCTTACTTTGGGATTAATGGTGCTTATGTGTTTAATTAAGCATGATTTGCTTAAATTGGTTGATTAATTGTTTTAATTAATGTTTTTTTTAATTTCTGGATTAAATATTTTAATTAATTGAATTTCGGAAAAATCACTTTTCATAATTACCGTTCACGACATCGTTCACATTACTTTTGTTCATCCGTAGGGCTAATTTTTGTCCGAATTTGATGTGCTATTGATTGTTATGATTAATTGAAGTGCCGATTGTTAATTATACTCATGATTGATGATGAAATGCGTGATCGAGTGTTGGTTGGATTTCGGATTTTGGAATTGTCAAGTGAGGTCGCATGACATATTGCGTGGGTTTTCAGAAATGGCATGTCGCATGAGCATGAGCGATGTTGCATTCACGACCAAGCAAAAAGCAAAGACAAGAATGAATTGCTTGATGATGTGTTGCATGATCACATTAAGAGAGGGAACCCGGCGTTGCCGGAAGACCGCCAATCCTTATGGGGTTGTGCCGTGGCCGTTTGGTCGCCCGACTTCGGCCGGATGCCCGACGGGGGACATGTGACGGGGACTACGGTAGTGGGCGGGTCCTATGTTCCCGTCGATTCTTGGGGACTTGCTGTAGTGGGCAGGTCCCGTGCTCCTTCGGGAATGCCGTCGAGAGGAAGGGATGACCCCGACGTCGCCGTGCCTCGAGGTAAAGAGGACGAAGCCGGTTTAGCCAGGAACCGCCAACTATAAGGTTGTGCCGTTGGCCCAGGAGGGGGCGTTAATAATCGGAGCATGTGTGAGTGTGAAACATGAGAAAGTTGTGTGAGATGCTCTGATTATTCGCATGCTCTTGATGTCGTGATGATTTGTGATACGCACGCATGAGTTGACAGTCGTGCAGGGTGTGGCAATGGCCAGGTGAGATCGCTTGTGGCGCAACTCGCATGTGATTGATGAATTGTGTCATCTAACGGCCATGTGCCTTGCTTGCATTGTATGAGATTGAACGTGCAGGGTATGGCATACCGGGTAAGGTTGCATGCGAATTGAATATTGCTATGTTGGTTGCCCTGTCTGTTGTTTGGCCTGCTGTTTGCTGGTTGTGGGTTGTTGGGTTGAGTGAGGGGTGGTTGTGGAGAGATACCCCGGGTTGAGTTGGCGTACTAACCGGGGTTTAGGGGGAAGAACTCGCTGAGATTTTATCTCAACCCGTCATGGTAAACATTTTCAGGTCCTTAGAATGGCGTACCCGCAGTGGAGAATCCTGCTCCCGCTTCTCCAGTGACCGACCCGACGGAGCTTGAGTCCGATGGGTCCGAGTGACCGTGGTGTTGAACCCGAGGGTTCTTTGTGTACGGTTGGATTAGCCTAGTTTCTTTTTGGTTTGGCTTAGAGGATGGATCGGCCCTTTTTGTCGAGCTTGTAATTCGGAAAACGATCCTCCGTTGGTTAATCCAATAAGATGTATAAATGAGTAGTTGCTTTGTCATTGCTTTGTTCATCCCTCTATCCCCGTTTTTTATTGTTTGTTTGTCTCGGGATGGTTCGTCTTCCGCTTGCGCTTAACGAAAGATAAAATGAATGGTCGTCGATGAGTCCTGGGACGTCGCTTTCAATCGACCAAGAGAAGGGGTTGTCGCGTGCTCGGGGTTCGGGGCGTGACAATCACATTCTCCCCCACTTCGGGCACAGTGTCCTCACTGTGGCCCCACACGCAGTCGGAAGTCGGCTTTGCGAGGCTCCCGCGGCACGCACGTGCGAAACCCTCTCCTTCTTTCCCTTTCTTCTTCTCTCCCTCTCTTCCCTTTTCTCTCTTTTTTTCTTTCTCCTTCGCGACTACTTCTGGTTCTCGAAAATGGGAGACAAAACCACACTTATTCTCTGTCCTCTCCTTTTGACTTTTCAACTCTCTTTCTTTTCTTTTTTCTTTTTTTTTTAAACCCAAGTGGGTCCCACCACTTCCAAAAGAGTTGGATATTACATCATACCCTCCTTAAAAAAAATTTCGTCCTCGAAATTTGAACTTGCCTTAACCATCAAATAAATGAGGCTATACCACAAATGATGCAATGCTAAAGACCAAAATCATCACTTCCCAAAACTTAGAATCCTTTCTAAATTTAGATGGTGGTTCATAAAATGTTTTGATAACACTTGCTATAGGTATGCCGCAAATCGAAAGTATCATGCCATTAACAACTATAGCAATAGTTTCCAATTAGCAGGATAGGAACCATTAGTTTATTGAGACAAGCAATTTGGCATAGGAAGACCTTTGGCTGTCCAACCACAATATCATTCTCAGCCTATAACATCCTGGTTTCGCCACTGTACACATATTGTCCGCTTTGGGCCGAGGCCCACACAGTTTTAAAACACGTATTGCAAGGGCAGAGGCGCATCTCTCCCAAGCCAACATATTGTCCTCTTTGGGCCCCACATTGGCGCGGACGCACCGCCATCCCAGTCAGGCCACCCTCAAGGTTTTGTTCTCACCCCCTATACATATGCATCAGAGCTACGCATCGGCACAAGTGTGAAACGCGTACGTATAAGTAGAGAACCCATATGCTTATAAGTTAACCTAGGATTCCCTCCCTAGGCAATGTGAGACAAGAGACATATCCCCTCCTCCCTTGCGCATGTCCGAGGACCGAGGTGTGGACGCACCGCTATCCCTCCTCCCCGCACACCGTCACTTGGGCCATTACATTCTCCCCCCCTTCGGGCACAGCATCCTCGCTGTGGCCCCACACGCAGTCGGGAGTCGGCTCTAATACCACCTGTAACATCCTAGGTTCACCACTATACACATATTATCCGCTTTGGGTTGAGGCCCGCACGGTTTTAAAATGCGTATTGCAAAGTCAGAGGCGCACCTCTCCCAAGCCAACATATTGTCCTTTTTGGGCCCCGCACTGGCGCAGACGCACCGCCATCCTAGTCGGGCCACCCTCAAGGTTTTGTTCTCACCCCTTGTACATACGCATCAGAGCTACGCAGCGGCACAAGTGTGAAACACGTATGTACAAAAAGAGAACCCATATACTTATAAGCTAGCCCAAGACTCTCTCCCTAAGTGATGTGGGACTAGAGACATATCCCCTCCTCCCTTGCGCATGTCTAAGGACCAAGGCGCAGATGCACCGCCATCCCTCCTCCCCACGCACCGTCGCTTGGACCATCACAGACCCATCCATCATTTGTGCACTTGCTTCCAAGAAATAATCTTGAACCTTTGTTTTTATCAATAGAATTTCCTGAAAATTTCAACACATCTTGTTATTTTTGCTGGAAGGTTCAGAACATAAAACTTGTAACTTGGCCAAGAACGAGAGTTTATACTCCTTCAGTTAATAAGGTCACATGAGTCCTAGTTGATTTGCCCTCATTTTAGAGAAAATCTTTTGTGGCTAAAACTAATGACTTCCATTCCATCATTTTTGTACCGAATAATTTTACAAATTGAACAATTTCCTGCTTTTGGAATGCAAAAGGTGAATCTCGAGGAATAGGAGCATAGCCACTAAAGAAACTTCATAACTCACTGACATCAACATCACCCACAAACTTTCTGTCCTCTATTGTTGTCACCTTACAGTTCCATTAATGCTTATTTTCCTTAATGTAGTGAACAACTTCTAGAGCTTTAGCTCTTTCTTGTGTGCTAGAGATGCACCCACTAAAAATATATATATATATATATATATATATATATATATATATATATATTTTGAAGCAATGTCCAATCTGAACACACCATAGTGATTCACGAATAGCTAACCAAATGTGACGTTATTAACATGAACAATATGCTCTCCTTTGCATGCAAATAAGCTAATTAAGTGCTTTTCCCCCTTCAGAATTCTTGTCTCGAACTTGTACACCCCTTCGATGGCTATAATGCATAGGCTAAAGAAGGACAAGAATTTCTCCATTTCTCGATGCACCATTTCTCTAAACCAGCCTTCATTTCCACAACTTAGAACATCAATGTCCTTAGACAAATGAGACATTTTCTCTCTTGAGAGAGCACTCCACAAAGGTACAAGATTTAAGTCGGAGTTGAGTGAGAAAAATGACAATTGGCCACAACAAAGGGACTTGGTATCATAATTTACATCGAACAGAGAAATATGTCTCTCCATTATTGTTCTTTACTTCTCCAATTCAAATTCTTTCTTTTTTTCTTCACACGTTAAAGTCTTAGGGGCTCATTCTAATAAAAAAAATTTCATCAATTCCTTTCCTTAAGTTCTGCAACCAAAGTCAAGATTCTTTGGCCTTTCTCCATCCAATAGCACATATCTTAGAAAATAAAAAGCTCATTAAATCCACATTCTCAAAACCCTGAAAGTCAAAGTGCATAAGAACAGACACAAACTTTGAAAGAAGGAAGAATCTAGAGTTTCCTCCTTTGATTTAGTAGCAACACCATCAAACTTGAAATTTTCTTAATCGCTTTGGCTCTCCCACTCTAAGTTGGACCGATAATCATTTGGACCTAAAATAAAACATACATCCTAGTAAAACAAGACTAACACACATTATAAATTAACACACAAACTCGCAATGTCCCATTAAAAAATATAAACCCAAATATCATAACCTAAGCTCTGATACCACAAGATGTCACATCCCAAATCTTATAAGGATGAAGGAGTGACACGGCCGTCCTTCCTGCCCGAAGAACGTAGCCTTAAACTACCTCAAAATTTCAGCTCCCAAAAGTTTCGACGCTATCGCTCTCGCTTTATCAGTTGCTAATTGAGAGACCTGAAAAAAAATGAAGATGAGAGTGAACTACCATGGCTTAGTGAGTAACACATTTCTTTCAAGCGGATTGGGAAATTACTATGCACATTTACAATACCAATATAATCCACTTTGAACATAATATATATACGTACTACAAATATCTCAAGAAAACAACAAAGTAGGTACCAATGGTAGAATCCACTGGTTAATCTCATCAAACACATGCCAATGGTCCATCCCATTGACTAAACTCGTCAAAACACGGGTCAATGGTCCATTCCATCGACCAAACTCAAATCAAATGTCAATGGTCTACTCCATTGACCAAGCTCAGGCTCAAATGTCCAACCATGGTCATGCTTAATGCCAGTAACAAGACGACCAAGATTCCTCCCTTAATTAGGTCTCCACCTACTATAAGCCGGTGGCTCGGCCCACAAGGATATCCTAGACTAGTATGCGCATACCTACACACCCCTCAGAGTTCACAGAGACATTGAGCATTAACCAACAATCACAAATCTCCAATAATCCACAACAGAATCAGAATCATCTCACAATTCAAGCATTTAATAAATATTAAAATGCTTTACATGAACCAATAGCTTTCCAAGATCCTTTGATAAAGGTTTTGCAAACCACTTTTAGGCAAATATCCCAACTAAAATCAAAGGACAGTTTCTTCACTCAAACAACAAATGGCAGTAAAAGCCCGATCCTGATTTTATGCATCAAAGAATGCTCATTTTTAACTAATAGCATATATTACCCATAATATATTTCAAACATGAGTTTAAAATACAAGGACAAAATAGTATCACTCACATGGGAAAAGCCAAAAACCAACTAAGCTCTTATTTGAGCTGACGTACTCGAATTCCTAATAATTAATCCAAAAATAATATTAAAAACCGAGTAAATGGACACTCTAAAGAATGACTTAGCTATACTATACCTATTTATTGATAACACGTCACCTATGTGCCAACAGAAAGCTTGCCTCTAAACGAAACCTATTGTTAACCGTGAGACACGGTCACGCACTCAACTTCGTCGCCCCATAACTTCCTCCACAAAATTCAGTTTCAAGCCAACTTATAGTCATTAGAAAGCCCTTTTGATGCACTACAACAATCCCAACTCAGCCATCTCAAAACCTTACTGAAAACAGCAAAAAACCAGTCCTGATGCTACTGTTCGGAACAGCGGCAAAATGCGCGTCGAACTTCAAAATTCCATTCTGGACAAATTGCAAGCTCAAATTGAGATCCGCAAAATGCTATAGCTTCATAACATCCTAAATTATCATTCCTATAAAAAATTGCAGCTCAACGACTCGAAAATCGGATTTCGCCGCACATATCTCCACTAATACCGAATTTCAAGTCCTAATTGTGACTATCCCTTCAAATAACGATTAAAGACCTTAATCACTTATTGGCATCGTAGGATAATGTCGAGTTGGCTTATTGAGTCGTCTGGATCATGGGTGCGCCAAAAATTCTCTCATTTTGCCCCTTTTCCTCTTTTCCTTCTCTCTCTCCTCTCCCGTTTCTGCTTCTGCTCTGTTTCTGTTCTGTCTTCAGCAGCTCGCACGCAGCAAGAAAAAGGAATAAAGTGGGCTGGGCTGGCTTTTAACAAAAAAAGAAATGGGCTGGCTTGTGGCCCATATGTTACACACATGATAAATTTAACCTGTGCAACTAGCTTTCAAAGTTGACTTAACCTTCCATTGTACAATTAATATGGGAGGGGTCGAAGCTGCTTCCAATCAAAATTTTTGTTGACCATATGTTTCTGTCAATGCAATAACACAAGTTTCATATTCAACGAAGCTAGATTCTATACCGGTTCCAAGCAAAAGGGTTACTCTTGACTCTTGAGTACTTCAGTTTAAGAATGACACGGCTATGAATTTGATCACTAGCTGACATTAGCCTTTCATCTTCATGCGAAGCTCATTTGAAGTGAATTGTTCCGTCATTCAAGCTTTTGGCCACTTTCTGTTTTCTGTCCTCTTCTTGAATAACTCAGAATTACTTCATGGCTCCAAGGCAGAAATATAATTGCCAGAGGCTTGGATTACACTTGTTATCATATCTGGAGAAGGTGAGTCATATCTGTAAATCATACCAAAGCTGGAAATGCTTTGGCTGTGCCAACACTCATGATTCGTTTTTGGGATCTTTAGTCTAGCTTTCATCTGAAAAGCCAGAAAATCAAAAATTTCATTATGCAACTGGTGATGAGACATGATGGTGATTACTTGGTACATCGCCTTCATGATACCAACAGTTCTGGCTATTCGATGCCCCTGCTTTACAGCCTAAAATCCATGTAAAAGTGGGGCAGTTCATTCAATCTTTTGTACAGAGCGGACTAAAGCCATTCTTCAATCATATAAACACTAATGCAAACAAAGGAAAATACAAATGAAAACAGACAGCCGTCATCTACCTTCAACGATTGTATTAGTGACGGTGTTAATAGACCAGATGCTTTCTTGCTGCGATGGAATAGCACGATTTGGCATTTTAGTTTGGAAAGTGAATATGGGCTGCCTCGGCTGAGGAAGATCCGATTCACTGCTTAGCATTAGAACCACATTCATCATGTTTGGTCTATCCATAGCATGGTCCTGGACACAGAGAAGCCCGATGTGGATGCATCTTATTACCTCCAGTGGAAAGCTAACAGCAATTGCTTCATCCATTAGGTCCAATGCTTTGCCTTCACTCCATAATTGCCATGCCTACAATAGAACACTATCATAATGTTGCAGGGAACATACAACATCGGTTAAGTTTGGAATTTGGCACTTACGTACGAAAGGAGATTGAGATATCCCTGGTCATACATGGCTGTGTTCTTTCTGCCACTAACCATCTCTAGAAGCAACACTCCAAAGCTATAGACATCGGACTTCTCAGAAAATACCCCGCCCATGGCGTACTCAGGAGACATATAGCCACTGCATTGAGTTGAACATAATATTTACTCTTTTAATTTTATTGAAGGACAACAGGATGAAACATATATAAAATGATGGGGTCATTGTGGTAAATCAATCATTTCTGTCTGCTTCAAATGATCGACTCAGAGGACTGATAATTCAAGTAGGGCCAGAGAACTTACAGTGTTCCAACAATTTTGTGGGTATTCACCAAAACTTGAGTGCCTCAAACATCCGTGCCAGCCCAAAATCT